>CP025648.1:17383999-17424837 GCA_003576665.1 Ipomoea trifida | reverse complement strand
AAAAAAAAGCTTATATGGTGATATAAAAAAGTTAGGCACGCAAAATGGGTAGAAATTGGGAAAAGGGTTGGAGAAGCCAATTATATTTTGGACCATGAATAAATATACGTTTTTAATATATTGAATGTATATTATTTGATAATATGTCCAATAATGTAGCTTTAAAAATGAACCTTTATTAATGTATTAAAATATATTTTTTGGTAAAAATTTGTGTGAGACTGTCTCACGGGTCTCAATTCATGAGACGGGACAAATCTATGATTAATGAGGTCAAAGATCTAACATTCTAACCTATCAATCAAAGATTTGATCCATTGATTCAAGATCCGGCTCATCTTATGAATTGAGACCCGTGAGATGGTTTCACACAAATATTACCCTATAATGATTAGGTTGGGGATGCCCTAATTCCCTTTGGCATCATATGCGCACGTACCCCAATTCTATTTGCATAAGGCCCCAACTCCACGTGACAATATTTGTTGTTTGGTGTTTGCATGTCGGGTTGTGTATCGGAAAACAGCAAGAAGGAACAAGCCAGGGGAGGACAGTGCATAAAGAACTCTAACTAAACAAGTTGCAATATATATATAGGTATTGAATCATATAAGAATAAGTTTGTAGGAGAAAACTACCTAAGAACTAATCATAACCTTACAAGTTTGAAATTTTACCATTACTAAACTTTTAAGTTTACATTAATTAAAAATTGAACCGTGCTATTAAATGTATATATTCAATAATTATAAAATTGACTACACATTTTTTTTTTTATTAAAACCTTCAACTAACAATTAATGAACCTTGATAGACGGCTGAGATCTGTCTTCACTTTTTACAGGAAGACCATGTTCTCATTCGATCTTGGCGTGCTCAGATGAGAACGAATGCCCAAGAAAGAATTAGGAACCAATCGTACGTAACTTTTGTCCACGTGTCCAGATTTAATGGATTAGATGTATTTTCGTAAATAACTCAAACTTTAGTGCAAGTAACATGTGTTAAAAGTGAAAATAACTAGTGCAAGTGTGTAAGTAAAAAGTGCAAGTAAAATCACTTAAAAGTGCAACCATTTTCACTTATAGTGCAAGTAATTTACCATTTTAACATTGGTGCACCTAATGATAACATCTTTCACCGGCCTTGGTGCACTTAATGATAATGTTTGGTGCAACTAATGATAACGTTAGGTGCACTTAATATTGATGCTCAATGTATAATATTTGTTGAACTTTGAATACATTTTACTTGCACTTAGATGCACTATATAAACTATTACTTGCACTTTTAACACAATTTACTTGTATTTCAAAGTTCAATTACATACGAAAATGTCACCCCATTTTTTAAAAACCAGTGTTTTTGAACTGTTAGATATAGATACGTGGACGACTACGATTGGTTCTTAGTTCTTTCATGCATAGAAACAGTTGGTTCTCAAAAGCGTCCGCCTCCTCCATGTGTCTGCCTCCTCAAGAGCGTCCGACTCCTCAAGTACGTGCGTCCGCCTCCTCCATGCGTCCGCCTCCTCAAGTGCGTCCGCCTCCATAAGCGTGTTCGCATCCATGCGTCCGCCTCCGAGCATACGCGCAGGAGGATGGAGGGATGCGAGAGAGGACCCAACGATGTAACTATTGGTCATGGTCCGCCCTGATCAATTTTGTTGAACAAAAAACAATATTTCTACACTTGGTACACTCTATTCTCTTAGGGCCGGCACGGGACCTGATCACGCTAGCTACTTGAAGGAAGGGTGTTTTCTTGGTCAAGCTTAAGGCTTGGTTACGAAAACACTACACTCTATTCCCTTAGGGCCGACACGAGATCCGATCACGCTAGCTACCTGATAGAAGGGTGTTTTCTTGGTCAAGCTTAAGGCTTACTTGGTTACGAAAACGCTATTCCCTAAGCAATGGTACGGGGCCTGACCTCGCTCACTACCCTACGGAAGAGCTGACCTTTGACCGAGCCTACGGCCGGCCGAAGTGAGCTATAATCGCACACAAAGCGCAATATATATATATTAAAATAAAGGAAAAAATGTCAAATAGGTCACTGAATTTATCGTTTTTGTGCAATTGGGCCATTGAACTTAAAAGGTGTGCAATTCAACCATCAAACAAGCAAAAATTGTGCAATTTGACCATTTTTACAAAATTTTTTAATTCAATTTGAGTTAAAAGCAGTTCAATATTGACTCCCAACTAGTATGGTGGAAGAAAATGCCACTCTTAATACATATATGTTAGTAATATAATTGGATTTTACCAAAAAAAAATTGTGAAAATGGTCCAATTGCACAAATTTTGATTGTTTGATGGTTGAATTGCACACTTTTTAAGTTCAATGGCCCAATTGCACAAAAGCGATAAGTTCAGTGGCCTATTTGACACTTTTTCCTAAAATAAATAAAAAAATTAGGTCGAGGCCGTGCTGAGGACACAATTGGCCGAGGCCCTATCTCGGCCACGTTTAGCCGAGGCCGTGCCTTGGCCAAAATTGGTCGAGGTTGCCAAGGCCAGGGCCTCGGCCACGTTTGGCCGAGACGGTGCCTTGGCCACGGCTGACTAGGGTTTCAAAAAATAAATAATTTCTATATTAAAAAAAAAACTTATTCGTCTCGCTTCTCTACGCTTGTAGCATATGATATTCAATAAGTGACAAATTTGCACTATCATTACTCCCTAGTTGACTCTGCTACGCTCTCAACTTGGAATAGGGGGCGGGTGACATGATAATTGGGCAAGGTACTGGGTCCGACCCGGTAACTACTCATTAAAGCAGCAGAAGTCGCTTAAGAAGAGGTAACGGTTCTTAGAGTCTGCTTCATCAAAGAGTTGTGTTACGAAGGAGGACACACCAATTATTGAAGAGCCGACACTTATGGAGGGACCCGTTGCACTTATTAGGAGGCCGTTGGTGTCCATTATTGTAGCCATTACTATTCTTCAGTATAAAAGCCGAGTCCATTAGCAAGTGGTGGGGCTCTATGTTTTCTGATATACAAACTCTTGTACTCAACTATGATTACTTACTTATCAATATGATCCGGTAATCATTTTTATCGTCAATTATAATTACCAAGTATTTAATTCTCATTATTATTTCGATTTCAATGTTTGAATCAAATTCACACTCATTATGCAATATTTAGTTGCTAAACTATGATGCTTAGATAACAACACCTACATGAATGATTTGGGAGCTCTTAAATATATTAGTGAATTGATTATTATTAATGTAGGCACACTCAGTCTCATAATTAACTAGGTAATAGGTATGCATGCATATATAATGATATGCTAACAATGTTCACGTGATAATGTAATTGTTCAAAGTGATATACTGATATATAACACAAAAGTGCTGTTCTTATATGACAAATAAAGTTGCATTACTGTTATTTTTTTTTAATTAAGTTTTTGAACACCGGAACTTTGAACAATTTTTTTAATTAATTATTGTATATTATAACATGATTGCCCGGCCTAAACTAATATGATACTTTTATTAATATATGTGCTTTAATTTATGAGTCTATGACATATGTAATGGTCAATGGATTCGATGATTTTGATTGTATAAAACATATATTATTTGTACTAAAAAACAAACAACAAATGGATGCACATCCTATAAAATTGGAAGCAAGAGTGCGTATCACACTTTATTGACCCAACCTACCAAATCTCCAACATCTTTGACTAAGGTTACTCCAAAATTCTTGTGAAACGAATGTTTCTTAACCAATGCCTAAACATTGTTACATGATAAATCTAATAATTAAGGCACTCATGATGATGATACGTTCACTAATTGATCATTGATGGTCTTTGATTTGTATGACTTTTTGTTCTTGATATTTAACTTTCACATACATAAAAGTTTTTTGTATTAATTAATAATATTACGCTGTATTCTTTTTGTAAATAGTTTACCAAGTCTAGTAAACTTTTAATCAACCCTAATAATAAATACATAAAAGTTTTTGTATTAATCAATAAAACTTTTAAACAAAATAAACATGAATGGGGAAAAAAATTCAATAGGTATAAATGCATTTTAGACTTTGATTTGTATTATATTCCAAAAAAAGAAAAATAAAGTCGATAAGTAGTTTGAACATCAACTTTGTAATGAAAGTTCGGTGTTAAATGTTTTTATGTTAGAATGTTATTTTATATTCTCTCTCACACTCACTCACACACACACATATTTATTTATTAGTCAAATTAATTATTCTACTCTCACTAATTTTGCAAAAAATAGAAGTTTTAATATAGTTTTTGAAAATATAAAATTTTATTTGGTAAAACTAACTTAAATTAAATAGAAAATTGAATCATAAATATTTTGAGTTTTGTCTAATCATTAATTGGTGTAAAATATATACAGCAAAATACAACTACCATGTAGTGTAATTTCATTTTGGTTACCATTTCAAATGAGTGGTCATATGTTCAAAATCCAGTGGGTTGGTGGTGGGTTTAAATTTTTTTTGGGCTAAAAATGTTTGAAAAAGTATAAAACAACTTCAATGATCCAGATTTGCGTTTGAGAAAGTATAGAACAACTTCAATGGCCCAGATATGTTCATACGGACTCATGAAAAATGATGGACTCACCTGAACAATGATATATATATATATATATATATATATATATATATATATATATATATATATATATATATATATATATATATATATATATATATATATATATATATATATAGAAATAATTTCAGGTGCGGTCGTGCTCTCCCGTGCGGCCATGCGGTCACACACCACTCAATGTTACGAAATACACCACTCAATGTTAAGAAACACACCACAATGAAACACAATGAAACACACCACAATGTTAAGAAACACACCACAGTGCATATGTTGTGTGGTGTGTTTCTTAACATTGAGTGGTGTATTTCGTAACATTGAGTGGTGTGAACCGCACGGCAGCGGTTCACACCACTCAATGTTACGAAATACACTACTCAATGTTAAGAAACACACCACACAAATATGCATTGTGGTGTGTTTCTTAAAATTGTGGTGTGTTTCATTGTGGTGTGTTTCTTAACATTGAGTGGTGTATTTCGTAACATTGAGTGGTGTGTGACCGCACGGCCGCACGGGATGAGATTTTAAAACAAAAATAAGAATATAATTTGTGAATGAGTTGCAAGCATGTGTTGTGTGTATGTTTTTGTAGTCTTTCATCCTAAATTCTAGACATCTACTTAAGATTATCTTAACCTCTATCATGCTTGGAATTGTAAGAAGAATCTGGTTGCCAGTGAGAGTTCTGGCAGCCAGTTAATTTAGGGCAATTTATTATTTGGGAGATTGATCACAGACAACCAAATATCCTGCACCGTGCAGACAAATATATTAATATATTAACATTCTTCATAATATAAATTCAGCCTATAATTAATTACAATGAGGCCTAGAATTTTGCACAAAATCATTAACTGTTCACTGCACATGAAAGTGTGAGGCATATTGCCTGCATCTTCGATCTCTTCTATATTAAACCTTTGTTTTATTGGCCACAATTATTCCACAACTACTATACGACAAAAATTTTAATAAAATTTGTTCAGTGTGCTGTGTGCCACCCTAAAATTTTTCTTTTATTTTCAATTCAATTACTACCCCAAGGCGTAGTAGCTAGGCTACGCAACTAGCCAGCTAGTTTAATAAATTAACATCACATTTGATTTACAAAAATAAAAATAGAATAAAATAGGAATAAAATTATTAAAAGTTATATTTAGATTCATTGTTTACTTGAGTTATGTAATTACATATGAAATTATATTCAAATATTTGGTTAATTGAGAGTAGAAAAGAAAAAAAATAATAAATAAATAAATATATATGGTCAAATGACAAAAGTATTTGTACCAAAAATAATAAATAAACAGATATGTTTTTTGAGCCACATATTTTAATATTATGTTCTAACAATCTCCACCTTGGATCAAATTTATTGTAGAACAACAACTGAAACAACCGACTAAACTCAAGCATTGCTTCAACTTAGCAATAGGTAGAGGCTTGGTAAGCAATCAACCACTTGGACGAGTTGACACAGAAAATAGCCTCGAATAACAAGATAGATCACCATCAAACTCCTGTGCAACTGAAAGAGCATAAGCAACCAAGTGGATTTCATCATCACTAGCATACCTAGCAAGTTTTTTAATTATCCTCCTAGGCCGGTCTTGGGCAATAGAGTACTATCGCTGTGGCTCGACGTGAGGTGCGGTGCTAGTAGATGCATCATCTTTAGTATTACCATCAGTGGCAGTAATACTATCAGTAGACCTGAACTCATACTCCACCTTCTCACTAGTACTCTGTGTATCACGTGTACTGGGAACAACACGATCTTTTCCAAAAGAAAGTAGTGCATTTTCATCAAAAGTGATATATCGACTTAGAATGATCTTGTGGGAATCAGGAGATCATAGACAATACCCTTTTGACTCAGAAGCATAACCAAAGAAAATGCATTTGATAGCTCTAGGGTTTAATTTACCCGTACTTGAATGAGAATATGCAGGACATTCAAAAACTCTTAACATAGAGTAGTCAACAGGATTACCTGACCAAACTCCCTCTAGAATGTTGAAATCGAGGGATGAATGTGGAGACCTATTTACCAAATAGGATGCAGTAGAAACGACCTCGACCCAAAAATCACGTCGTTTCCATAACCCAGCATTAGAGAGCATACAACGAGCTCTTTCTAACAGAGTCTTGTTTATACGTTCGGCAACACCATTCTGCTGGGGTTTTCCAAGCAAGGTCTTGTGCGTGGCAATTCCTTGTGTTGCACAGAACTCGGTGAAGTCTGACTCATAGAGCTCCAAGCCATTGCCAGTCCTAAGCTTCTTGACCTTTTTCCCTGTCTGAGTCTCAACAAGTATTTTCCACTTTTTGAAAATAGAAGATGCTTGATTTTTATGTTTCTGGAAATAGACCCAGACTTTACGAGAAAAGTCATCAATAATAGACATAAAATATCTACAGCTTCCCATAGACTGGAATTTAGTCGGTCCCCATAAATCAGAATGTATATATTCCAATACATCTTTGGTACGGTGTGTAGCAGTAGAGAAATTAACCCTCTTTTGTTTCCCAAAAACACAATGCTCAGAAAACTGTAATTTACCCGTACTTGAACCACATAGGAGGCCTTTCTTGCTCAGGATATGCATGTCTTTCTCACTCATATGCCCTAGACGCATATGCCATAGTTGAGTGAGATCAGATCAGCATCAGACACCGATGAGGATACTGCAATTGAACCTGTCACAGTACTGCCATGCACCACATACAAGCTTCCAGAACGAGAAGCTTTCATGAGAACAAGTTAAGAGAGCCTTTTATAACCTTGTCGCTCTACTGTTTTTTTTTTTTTGTTTTTCTTTTTTATTTTTTTATTTTTTTTTATTTTTACATTAGCCCAATATCTCACAGTCAGTCAATAAGCTCTGATACCATAATAATCTAATTATTTGTGTCTATTCATTGATGAAAAATGTTGTGCAGTGGAACTTGTTTATATACAGTACTAAGACACCTCAATCACCTATTTTGAAATTTAGAAAGAGAGTTAAATCCTAAACTATCCTTGACACTCTCTAACATTCTTCTTTCGTTAGAACATATTCTTACCTTCAACCGTATTTGACTTTTCTAAGATTTAATATGTTTTCCGATGTAAAACTTCTTATGTACACAAAGACCTATGTCGCTAGTGTCGTCATTAGATCTTTTCCAATGTAATATATCTTTAGTTCCTTAGCATCTTTTGCAAAAATATCTCTGGATAAGGAACCTCTGCCATAGATAAGTGAGGGTTAGACTCTTCCTTTGAGAAAAATTTTCTTATTCCCCTTTTTATTTCAATTCTTATGTATAATATATGTCTTCCATTAGTGTGGCTCTTCCAAACTCTCAATCTCAATTAAGTTCAAATGATAATATAAAATTGAGTTAATACAATCTAAGGTCCTCCGAGTATAGTGGTTTAGCCGCGTTTAGTCCTAAACTTCCAAATTACTACATGTGGTCCTTTCAAATTGTTACCATCGGTGATCCAAGTTAACCACCCAAGGTCCTTCAACTATCAAATTTTAACCACAAATGGTCCTTCAACTATCAAATTTTAACCACCCATAGTCCTTACAAGAAGACCATGAATGGTTAAATTTTGAAAATTGAAGGACCATGAGTGGTAAACATTGACCACTGATGGTAACAATATGAAAGTCGAAGGACCATAGGTGGTAATTTGAAAGTTTAGGACTAAACGTGGCTAAACTACTATAATCAGATGACCGCATATGGCATTAACTCTATAAAATTAGTTTTTTACTAAGTCTTCTGCCAATAATCTACCTCTTCTATTTGTTGACATCTCTTCTAATTGGCTTAACAAATTATTAATCTTATTTCATTATAACATATATTTTGCCTTTACAATTTTTCTAAAAAAATACAATTACACATTAGTTTAATTATATATTCTAAACTCCTAATAATACATGACATAAACATCATCAAAATCTATTAATATAATATAACTTTCTAGTACAATTAATTCCATACTTAAACTAACTCAATAGGGTAGCTCAAGTTATAAGTGAGTCCTCTTTGTGGGGAAGAATTCTGGGAGAACCTTGGTTCGATTCCCACAAGTGACCCTTGGGCTAGCTCCCCACCCGAACCGTTAAATGGACGGAGAAAGACCTGGAACACCTCGTGGATTCAAAAAAAAAAAAATCAAAAAAATCCCATATATACTTAAACTAGAATTGTAAAAACACACATACACTACATAAGTTCACACATAGACACAGATATCATCCTAGGGTTATCAAATATGCTTATCTATAAGATATAAAATACATTAACCTATAGTATAGTGAGCACCAAATAATAGAACAATTTGTGTTTGTATGCGGAGATCATGACTAAATATGTGTAGGATTTCAATTGCCACGTATGCTGCAATAATTAAATAATTAGGGTTTAAGTTTTTTAAAAAGTAATTTCTTTTCCTCTAACTGTTTGTCATGAAAGCGCCCAAATTGGAGTTTCTGCTGTCAACTTAGCCAGTTTTGTTTGGTTTTGAAGTCATGCGTGAAAGTGACTCCACTCTAAATTTTGCCATGTTTTATTCTTAAATTTATATAAATTATCATTAATGTTACACCATGAGGACGATGATGACGACGGCGACGATCATAACAATAACATACTACCGATGATTGCAATTTTTAAGAATATAATAAGATTAGATAAGGACGACAATAAAAATAAAAATAGTTAACTTGTTTCTAACTTATTTTGGGGAAGATTCATAGTCATCCAATTTATAAATATAGATTATTTACTAGTTGAGCTAATCCTTTTTGTCTACTTACAGCGTTATCAGCAATTCTATGGACTAGAGTTCACATTGCACTGTGAACCCGAGGTTCACATTGCATTGTGAACCCGATCTGATACAAAAATTCTCTACCTTCAGTTAACATATTTTGTACCTACCGTTAACATTTTCTGTACATATAAACAAATAACTTATAATTGTTTGACACATAATATGATAGCTATAGATAGAAACGGTCAACTGCAGGTACAAGATGTGTCAACTACATCTACATAATTTAAAGATTATTTTTGGATAATGCCTACAATGCAAAGTAGACTATGGTCCATGGTTTCCGGCGCTATCAGATAGCTAATAGCTACTTTATTTATTATTGCAATTATTTTTGTTTTTCTTTTGTATATTTTCCATCTGATTAATGTGTGATTTTTTTTATTTTTTTTTATTTTTTTGGTTTTGTAGGAGTGTTATTTTCATGCTAACGTAGATTCTTTGTCCTTGTACACCAACACTGAGGATTACGTTTCCATTGATCAACTCATTAGTATAATTATTAATTTTTAGTCATTTATTTGTACACACATACACCTCAATCTATTTTTTGTTTTTGTTTTTGTTTTTTTTTTAAACTACTTTGCTTATGTGGAACAACACAATCTAATTCTGAAAAATATTATAAAATTCTCCGTATATTTTTGGTTAAAATGTTTTTGAGTTGTAATTTTTTTAAACTAATACTCTCCCATTTTACGTATCATGTTGATTATTCAATTCATTGGCTGGTCAAACCAACTCTTTCTTGTTTGCTTATTTTCATTAGTGTTTTCTTATCATTTATAGATTTTTTTAATGTTTGATAATACTTTTTAATATAGTTTTTAAATATATAAATTTTATTAATACTAAATTTAATATTATAAAAAATTGAATTATAAATTATTTAAGTTAAACCTCGTTAATTAAACCACACACATACATAAAATAAGATGGAGCTGAGGGTGTAACAGATTTTAAATTAATATCCAAATTTTACTTGGAGTACTTATGTGCATTAAAAATAAAGCCCAAAATTTAGTCAAATGGAGCAATTAAATAATAAAATAGAAAATTATTTGTAAATAGAGGTAGTGTGTAAAAGGAAAGATTTTAGTACTCTTACCTACACTGTTTTCTTGCTAAAAAATACTTAAGAAAATTATTATATTCCAGAAATTCTATTTTTGAAATCTAATTATTTTAGAATCTTTACCATCTTTTGTGGGCTCTGTAATAGGTTTAATGGACTAATGAAATCTCAAATTCGTGTCCATAGAAGAGAACTTAAACACACATACTGAGTTTACCATTCGGCCCACGAAAGTGCCCGTTCCACACTCATAAAATTTCATAGCTTAAGGGGATCAATTGTTATAATTGTTAAACGGGTTGCTATATCATGGACTCGGTTCCACCTTGCAAGGTGGACCAAGGTTCATATTCACAATTTTAAATTTTATATTCATAGTTTTTGAATTATATATTCACAATTATAGAAGTTTATATTCACAATTTCATAACTCTATATTAACAATTAAAGAACTATATATTTACCATTACAGAACTCTATATTCAACAGTATAACACAATTTTTGAACTTTATATTCACAAAATATTCCAGACGTGTGTTTTGGAACTGGGTCCACCTTACAAGGTGGATTTGGGTCCATAGTAACAGGATAATTGGGAGAGGTACTAGATCCGACCCGGTATGTCTAACCCATTAAAGTAGTGAAACAACGGTCAGGAGCAGAGAACAGGTGGAACCGTTACAAGAGCCTGCGCATTAAGAGCACCGCCTCATCAAAGATAGGAGTTATGAGTTATGAATTACAGCAGGCATAATTTAGAAAGAGGTAACGGCTCTTAAGGTCCGCCTTATCAAAGAACAGTTACGAAGGAACGCGCACAACAATTACTGAGGAGTCGGATACTTATGGAGAGAAGTCGTTTCCGGGCACTTATGGAGAGGAGTCATTATACTTATTAGGAGGCTGTTAGTACTCATTATTGTAGTCGTCGACGTTACCATGTATAGTATAAAAATGGAGCTCATGTAACAAATGGAGGAGGCTTTGTTTTCTTGGAGACAAACCATATCAATACGAAACACTCTGTTTACATAAAATATATCTGGTAAACATTATTACCGTCACATAGCATGATTTGCCTTGTTATACTATGGACCAGGGTTTATATTGCATTGTAAACCCTGATACAAAAATTTTGTACCTTCAGTTAACACATTTTATATATACAGTTAATAGTTTCCCTACATGTCACTGTTGCCAAAATCTGCTAGCCTAGGCCGCCTAGGCATTAGGTGCCCCTAGACCGAGGCGAATTACTTCATACGCGTCCGTCTACGTGGCCAACCACATAAGCGACCGCCTAGCACCTAACTCGACCGACTAATGAGCTAAGTTGGCGGTCGACTCAGCCGAATTCGTCTGAGTTAACTCGCCCATACCAACTCGGTAGAGTTAGCCGAGTTAACCCAGGCGAGTCGACCTTGTTAATTTTTTATTATATTTATATATATTTAAATTTATTTATTTATATAAATAAGAGAAGTAAGATATATATATATATATATATATATATATATATATATATATATATATATATATATATATATATATATATATAATATGACATACACCTACACACATATATTATTTTTTTTGTTTTTATAGGTTGCCGCCTAGGTACTGCCTAGGCGCCGCCTAGACCGCTTAGGCGCTAGTCTACCACCCGACTAGTGCCTACTGCAATAGCATTTTTTGGTTCGTTTTTCTTAATGACATGAATTGTACAACTCCAACCTACAGTTTGTGTGTCAATATCAATTAACTTTACTGCATTTGTCATGACTAATATCCTTGTGCCATGGGAAATATGTTCATAAAAGATGTTATGAAATAATATAATGGGAACCACAACATAAATTCAAAAACCATAGATTAGGGCGTTAGGAGTAACTAAAATGTGTAGATTATAAAGGAATATAATAAGAACCACAACATTACATACAATGACAGAAGTATAGATGAACAGATTATACAATAGATATATTTACATAACGATACTGAAGTTATACTAATTAATGAGTATACCATCATTGATTTTTTTAAAAGAAAAATTGTAATTATTATGAGTACAAATACAAATAATAGAATTAGCATGATAATATTTTGACAATCATACCTATAGAATGTCAAGTAGATGATGTGTTGTAGAATATGTTAGGTTTAGTTTTGGGTGAATATCAGTGAGAAGGGGAGGCTGGGGTTTATATACCGTTGTTTTGGGTAGAATAATTGTTTAGTTAGGAATCTATACAAAATTGTATTATAGAATCCTATTAAGACTTCAATATTCTAATTTTAAGTTAGGAATCTATACAGAATTGTATTATAGAATATTGCCAATTTGTTTGAAAACTGCAATAAAGAAACAAATTGCCTAAAGAATTTAATGTTAAATTTCTGTTATATTTAACGGAAAGAATTTGGTAAAATTATAAATGATAAGGATATATTAGGAATTTAATTAGAGGTTGCACAATAAGAAGAACACAAAGTACAATATGTTATAGCAGACTATTACACCAACATTTTTTTGTTCCAGTTAGGGGTCTAATTAACATTATTGGCTCATAAGTGTAGATATATATAATAGGGTGAGGTCCTTACTTTTCAATAATATACTCTAACTCTGATTGTAATGTAACCTTTTTTTTTAGGAATTAATGAGTAAGTCAAAAGTTAATAGAATATTAATTTACTAAAGTTTATACTAACGGAATGCATGCGGAGTTATTTAAATGAAAGAAAATAATTTCTGCTCACAAAATGAGAACATATATACATATCACAACAACGTTCAAAACCTGCACAATTTTATATTCATAATCTCACTTTATTTTTTTTGAAAATTAATCTCACATTTAATCAATCTAATAAATTATAAATATCACTTTTTTTTTTTTGTTTTTATTTTTCTTAAGCTTTTTATTTTCAGCTAAAAGAATATTTCAATAATCACAGGATATTCTGTGTGTATATATATATATATATATATATATATATATATATATATATATATATATATATATATATATATATATATATGCCAAATTCATATCAGAATTCTCAAGTACAACTAACAGTGCAGTGTTCTGCAAACAACACGTACTCTGAGGTCTAACTGCTGCTCAGAATTGAAACACCTCCATTAAAAGCTGCAACAGTTTAAACGCCAAAACTCCGAATCTACCGCAGCATTTGGGAGTGGAATCTTTGTTGCTTATACCGCAGTGCTTGGGAAGCTGAAGGGCCTCAGTGATGTTCACTCCCAGGGACTTCAACAATTCCGGATTATTATAGAGGTTGCAGAGGCAACTGAGCTCTTTTGTCACGCTTTCTTTGAGCGCGTCGCAGCAGGAGGCGGGCGGTTTTGTGGAGTTGAGGTACGCAGCGCAGGGGATGAGGTTGTAAGCGCAGGAGATGAACTGGGCCGTGGCGGTCAACATTAGCACCGCCGCGAGCGTTTTGGTGGAAGCCATGTTAAGCGTAGAAGGAAGAAACTAGACTCTCTTCTCGGAATGGACTGCGCCTTGGTGAGGTGATGTATGGGCTTAAAACTATAAGGGCACAACAAATTAAATACTCGTAAGTTTTTAATTGGATACGGCGCTTAGCTTGTGGTATATAGGGAATGAAATGGGATGTGACATTAGAGTTTACTTTTGACAGTTTGATAAATAATCAGTTTATTAGCCAATTTTAACTTATTTAACAATTATTAATTGTTTGGTTAATAAGCCTTTTGTAACTCTAAAATACTAAAATTAAAAAGGTTACTCAAAACAGCATTTTCAATTTACTTTTTGAGAAAAAAAATTATATCAAACCGTTATCCGCTAACAGCTAATTTACCAACCAACTTTCTACAATCAACTAATGTTATCAACAAATTATACCTTCAAACCCAAACAGCCCAATCAGCTAATAGCCATTTAACAAATAGGTACTTTATGAATATTCAATTCACAACTCCAATTGTCTTCTACTGGTGCCCACTCAAGTTTTCAATTCAATAAAGCTATTGGCTGAAAGACTCAATGTTCTACACATGTCCAACGAACACTAAAGTCTTCCATTAACGTATGGCATTTAGGGTGGTTTGCACATGGGAATAGGAATCGGAATGGGCATCAAATACTTAGTAAACATAATAGGTTTTGATAAAAATATTTTGCATGTTTGGTAGTAGGATGGAATGAGAATGATTATTAAGGGTGTGTTTGGAAAGCAGGAAAATGACTTCTGGAAAATGTTTTCTGGAAAATGAGTCATTTTCTGGAAAATGAGTTCATTTTCGGTGTTTGGATGTACTCTGGAAAACTGTTTGTGTGTGTTTGGTTCATTTTCCAGAAAATGAGTGGAAAATAAGTAGAAATGTATAATTATATTTTTATTATTTTATTTAAAATATAAAAATATATAAACTAATAATATTTATTAGAAATAATTTTTTTTTTTTACAAAAAAAAGTCGAACGAAGCGGAAAATGACTTCCGGATTTTTTGTCCGGAAGTCATTTTTCGGAAAAATGGGCTCATTTTCCATGGTCAACGGAAAATGTTTTCCGTTGACCACATTTTCCGGACATTGCCAAACACCAAAAGCTCGGAAAATGATTTCCGAAAATCATTTTCCGGGTTACCAAACACACCCTAATGGCATGTTTGGTTGGATGGAAAACTAATTCCATGGAAAATGTTTTCCATAAAGATGAGGAAAATAGGTAATTCTATTGTTTGGTTGGATGGAAAATGAATTCCATGGAATTCCACTTCCCAAAAGCTAAGGAAAACAAATTCTTTGGTAGGAGTAGGTATTTTGTTTTCCATAGAGGGTGGGAAGAAAATATTAAGGCTTGGACTATTTTACCCTCAACAAAAGTTATTAATTACATATGTATATATATTATCACTATTATTACTAAGGGCATTTTAGTCTTTATATTCATAATTCCTTACCATTCCAAAT
Source organism: Ipomoea trifida (assembly GCA_003576665.1). NCBI lineage: Eukaryota > Viridiplantae > Streptophyta > Magnoliopsida > Solanales > Convolvulaceae > Ipomoea > Ipomoea trifida. The sequence goes on along the minus strand of CP025648.1, from coordinate 17,409,334 downwards.
TCAACCAAACAATGGAATTCATATTCCCAGTAATTTCTTTTCCACCAACCAAACAGTGGAATCCGTTTTCTTGGTAATTTGTTTTCCATGGAATTCGAATTCCATTTCCTTCAAATATTTTCCAACGAACCAAACGGGCTGTAATAGTTGGGAAAGCAGCGAATGAAGGGAAATGAAACTCTTATTTTATTGAGAAATGAGTTTTGCAATTAATGGGGTAATCAAAACTCATATTAGTAGTGTTCTAAGAATCTGTCAACCAAAGAATAACAATGACTTTGATATCCATTCCTGATAGCAAAATCTGTCAACCAAACACACTCCAAATGTCGGTGTGCACAAGGAATCTGCCCACTTTAACCATAATCCCTATATTGTGATTACCGAGTTCCAAACATTGATCTTTTTTCCCAAATACTACCTACTATAAATCACGTATTAAGCTGCAGACAATTTTAACTTCTTCGTGTCAATCTGGAACATGTGATTCCGTTTTTTTTTTTTTTTGAATGTGATTCCGTTTTGTTCAATGCTTTATGTCTTTCCTAAGCATAAAAGGAATAATTGAATTGCCTTCCAAAACTGATTACAAATTAAACATGTTTTTGAAAAATAATTTAGCCAATTCAGTTTAGACATTTACAATCTTAGCTTCCACTTTGAATTTTCTGGCAAGAACTATTTTAAGCTCCCCTAAATTTTAGAAATGATCCCCCTAAGTATATTAACATAATTAAAACAAATTATACCACATAAATTACATATGAAAAATCCCTTAAGAGTTTACAACCAATTTTTTTAGGGGCTATCCATTGTCTGATCAAGTATTCTAAGAAGGATTTCAGCCATTCTTCAGCAAACTTTAAGTTTATTCATTCTTCAAACTTTGAATTTTTTGGCAAGAACTATTTGTCCAATGCCGTGTAAAATATGATTTTAATTAATACTGTAATTAATGCTGCTAGACACTCTCGCTAAGACTTATAAAAGTTGGACTCTCTCAAAGTGCAATATAATTCTAGAATAGTCATTTAGCTAGCTGAACAAGCTAGATATATTTCACTTATTTCTACGTCTCTTTAATCTCATTTATTAAACAAGTACTTAATATGGGACCGCTACATAAAAATTATAGACAAATCTAGAATCCCCATTTAAACTATGTATGTGATTATGATATTTATTTTTATTTTTTAATTTTAGTAATTTGCTCCCTAGCTTTCTTCCTGTAGAGTTCTTTCTTCATCTTTCTTTGGAGGTTTTTTTCTTCTCCTACATTTCTTTTATTCAACCACGAACTCAATTCATTTTTGCATTTTTTAATTCTCTATCATTTGAGTATATGGTATTATCTATATTTGTCATTGACCTATATATATGTGATTTTCATAGGCAATGTACTGGTGTGCATTGTGGCCTCTGATCCGTAGCTGTGCATTTGCACTGTTCTTCCTTGTTGTTAGGTTTTCATCATATATATAAGTGCACCTCACTATGGCCTAGTGTACACTTTGTCTTCATGTGATGTGTGTGTGCATTGTAAATTTGGCATTTGCGCACTATAGTACATATGCGTGCACATTTGCTTGTAGTGGTGCAAAATGTGTATCTGTGCAATTCAATGTGAACGTGTGCACATTGTAATGTGTGAGTGTGACGTGTGGAGTATATGCACACAATTCTGGTGGCATTCTACGGTGAACACGATGTTGTGCATGAGTGCACATAGTCGCCTAGAGAACACTTCAACACCACGTGTTTACCTCGCTAAATTAAAACACCGAACACTAGTAAAGATATTATCNTAATTCCATTTTTGTCCTAAATTTATAGGTGACAATCCACTTTTAGTCCTTTTTATTAGAACGACCACTTTTGGTCATAGTATTATTGTGGCATGACCAATTTTGGTCCTTTATCAACAAATCATCAGTTTAAATATCGTTAAATACAATGACATTACGGCCTTCAATTGTGAATGTTTTCAAAAAAAATAAACATAAAAAATATAGCGGTTTAACATACTTTGTATAAAAAAGATTGAAAGATCTTTGTATTTAACGATATTTCAACGATTTTGTTGTTGGAGGATTAAAATTGGTCATGCCACAATAATACTAGGACCAAATAAGAATGTTTTAATAAAAAAGGACTAAAAGTGGATTGTCACCTATAAATCTAGGACCAAAAATGAAATTATCTCTTTTAGAAATGCTCCCCCTAAGTATATTAACATAATTAAAACAAATTTTACCACATAAATTACATATGAAAAATCCCTTAAGAGTTTACAACCAATTGTTTTAGGGTCTATCCATTGTCTGATCAAGTATTCTAAGAAGGATTATTTCAGCCATTCTTCAGCAAACTTTAAGTTTATTCATTCTTCAAACTTTGAATTTTTTTGGCAAGAACTATTTATCCAATGCCGTGTAAAATATATGATCTTAATTAATACTGTAATTAATGCTGCTAGACACTCTCGCTAATTAAGACTTATAAAATTTGGACTCTCTCAAAGTGCAATATAATTCTAGAATAGTCATTTAGCCTAGCTAGCTGAACAAGCTAGATATATTTCACTTATTTCTACGTCTCTTTAATCTCATTTATTAAACAATTGCTTAATATGTAACCGCCACATAAAAATTATAGACAAATCTAGAATCTCCATTTATATTAAATGATCAGATTTTCATATATTTAATAATAACAACAATATCTTATTATTTAAATGGAAGAATTATTTAATAATATAGAAAGTCTTATTTTATGTTCACTTTAGTGGAAGTTTAAAATTTTTTTTGGACTAATTTGCCACTTAGTTGATATTATGGGAGTTGAATTGTTCATTATGCAAATGAATTTAGGATGCTGACTTTTAATCATAGTCGTTGATAACTTATTTTCTATTGCTAAGATTTGTCCTTAGTTTTTTTGTGGGACAGTGCACTACTACAAAAGAAATCTTTGTAACATCAGTTATTTTTGGCATACGACACTGGTTATTATCCAACGTAGTTTTACCTGACGTAATAAATTTGCAGTATACATATGATAATTAATATCATGGACCAGGGTGATGCTCAACACATTGTCATCCCTATTAGATGCGTTGAGTGATGATAGCCTTCTCCAACCCATTGTCATCCTTAATAGATGCTCAATAATCAAGACTCAGTGTTGAAACTTGAAAGCAACGACACCATGCCTCAATTAATATGGACAATTAATTAACAATAATAAATAGGTGGCAATGCTTCAATTGAATTTATACATCTCTATGAGGATCTTCAATATCACTACTCATCAATACCATACTATTGCTCTCAATTTGCATACCATGTTGAAGCTAAGTTTATCATTCTCTTCTCTGCTGTTATTATTACTATACTCCATAATTGTTTGCTCAGGCATGATGAACATTACTACTGATGAATCCTCTCTTCTTGCATTGAAATCAAGCATTAACATCAACTCTCATCCCATCATAATGACCAACTGGTCTAATGCTTCCTCTGTGTGTGAGTGGAAGGGAGTTACATGTGGCGCTCGTAATCAACGAGTGATTGCTTTAGACATCTCCAATATGGGGCTTTTCGGAACCATTCCTCCACAAATTGGAAACCTCTCTTTTCTTGTTTCCTTCAATGCAAGTGGCAATAATTTCACTGGGAGTCTACCTGATGACTTAACTCATTTGCGTCGATTGAGAGTCTTTGATGTTAGTGTCAACAATCTCACCGGAGAAATTCCTTCGCAGATTGGGTTCTTGTCCAATCTTCAAATATTGATTCTTAATGATAATCTCTTTACGGGATCTATCCCTGTTTCCTTTCTAAATTTGTCAAAGCTAGAAACCCTGCACTTGGGTTTTAATAAATTCAATGGCTCTATCACATCTACAGTCTTCAACGTTTCCACCTTGAAAAGTTTAAGAATCTTAGACAATCATTTCTCGGGTCCTATTCCCCTAGATTTGTGTCTTCGACTTACAAATCTAATGAGGCTTGATGTAACCAGTAACGTTTTAAGCGGGGAAGTACCAAAGAGTTTATCCATGTGTTCCAAAATAAGATTTTTGGGATTGAATTACAACGATTTTGTGGGAACAATACCACCAGAACTTGGGAACTTAACAAGTCTTGAAATTCTTCGTCTTGGAGGTAACAACTTTGTAGGTATGTACAACATTATCCTTAATTCTTTGCTAACATAATTGCTATTCAATTTGAGAGTTTTATATATTGCTAAAAGAATATAATGGGACACATAGGTTAGCTTATTGCTACTAACTAATTATATCTTTGTTGAACTTAAAAAGTGTCTCGTTATTTTTATTATTTTGTGAAATCAAATATTTGTTCTTTCAAAGAAATTTACAAAAATATCGGAACGATATATTAAATTCTAAGCAAATATACACGTAACGAACAAATAGATTACATGTCAATGGTCTATATAATCTATACTATATATAAAAGTAAAATCCACATATTTTATTTTTCTGCTCAAACTTTTGTAGTTAATTAATTAAGTATTGTTCAAATAATTAACAAAACTTATTTAGTAAGAAAATGTAAACTGAAAATTAACTAATACGGAGTATCTATTAATTAGTAATATTGTTTCTATGTTCACGTATCAATACTATTAATAAAAGTAAATCCCCCCGTTCAACTTTCCAGCACAAAATAATATTATTAATTGGTATATAAAAAAATTAATAAAGTTTAATTGATAACAAAATTTTATTTACCAAATTTTGAGAATAACTAATTAAACCTTTATAATTGTGAGAATAATGGAAACAAATACTGCGTAATTTATAAGAAAAAATAATTTATTAATTATTATATACACCAATAATAATAATTCGAATACTTATCCATACTTCTATATTTATACTACTATTAATAAAAATAAAATAATCTTTTGTAAAATTCCCGCCCAAACAATAGTAAAGATAAGATGGAAAAGAAAAACTTATTTTACTATTTGATTGAAAATATAAAAAGATCATAATCGAAAACGAACCGAAATTAGATAAATTGGAAAAAGGAAAATGATATTACTAACTAACTGAAAATTATTTAAAAATATTAAAAAAAATTAATTACACTTTCCTTTTGAAAACTTTAAATTATTTAAACTTTTCAAAATTAATTAAACATGGTTGTTAGATTTTTTATACTCCGTAATAATTACAATTAATTCATTCAACTATGGACGAGGAAGAAATTAAAAAACTAAATGCAATATGGTGGAAAGGATTATATACTTAAGGTATAAAAGTATAATTGCACATATATTAGTGTAATTGACTAATAATAATTGCCTAATAATTATTACTCAGAATTAAGCTGACATTGGTCATTGAATTTATTTTTATAATAATTATAATTTAATTATTTCTCATTTTTTCTATATTTATTTTAGTAATAATATAATTACATAAGTAATATTTAGGAACACTAGCGGATACCCTTTTAAAAAACATAATAATAATATTCCGCCACTGTTCTTAGATAAGAACAGTGGCGGATGACTCAACTTTTCGCTACTGTTCCAGAACAGTGGCGGAAAGTCCATGACTTTCAGTGACTATGCCATCCGCCACTATTGTACAACAGTTGCGATAGATCTCATTTACAACAGTAGCGGATGCGCAAATTTGTATTAGTTATATTATTCAATTAATTGAATAATACTGTTGCACTAATTTTATAATCAAATAAATGTACACGTTCAACATTAGAAATTTTTATAATGTCATCTTTATTTTTATTATTATTTAAATATATAATAAAAAAAAATTTATCTGTGTATCGCACGGGTAATTGGAAAATTATTTGCTCTTATTCAAGCAAGAAAAACATCAGAAAATACAATCGATCCAATAAATTTCATTAATTGCGCTATATAATATTCGATATTATAATTTATATAAGTGTATATCGATCTAAATATTCTTAAAATATTATAATAAATCCATTAGCGAAAATACTACTTATATAAATTCGAAAATTTTACATAAAATTCATTGGCTTCTATCAATTGCATGTGTACACTATTACCACGATAAGATTTTATGTTGGGATTTTTTTTTATTTACACCGGTTATTAAAGTGACCTAAAAAGTACCGATATAATATTAAACTAAAATAATAATAAATAAATACAAAATATGTCGGTTGTACACAAAAGCGACGTATATACTATAGTATATACATCAATTTTGTATATATAAACCGATGTAATTCAACAACAACAACAACAACAATAATAATAATAAATATGAATATATAGGTGAGTTATACACAATCGACGTATACGGGAGGTGGTGGGTTCGAGCCTCAGTGGAGGCAATACTGACTCTTGTGCTTCAATAAGTTGAGAAAGTAGTTATGAACAGATACTGCATTGTAATAGAGTTAGTAGTATTCAAAAAAAAAATACACAATCGACGTATATACTATAGTATATACATCGATTTTGTGTACGACCGATTTATATTCATTTTGAAAAATATAATAAATATAGAATATAAGAAGGTTGTACACCACAACCAACGTATATACGTCGTTAACATATATTCATTTTTTAAAATAAATAAATAGAATATACATTGGTTTTATATTATAAACTAATAAACTGTTGATAAAAATAATATAAACTAATAAACTAATGTTAATCTGTAAACTAATTACAGTAAACTAATGTTATATATATAAACTAATAAAGTGTTGATAAAAAAAAAGTAATAGACTAATATGTTAATCTGTAAACTAATTTTAATAACTAAACTTATGTTAATTATATATATATATATATATATATATATATATATATATATATATATATATATATATATATATAGATTTTTCTATTCTGGTGAGAACAGTTCTTTAGGTGTGGCTGTGAGGACAAATTATGGATGTTGATTATGTTAGATCTAATGGTTATTATTTATTTTGATATATTTATTATTGTCAATTTTTTTAAGAGTGGGTAGTTTTTTAAAGAGTGGTGGTTATATATATGAGTTAATCTGGGTAATGTAAATTATTAATTTAATGGTGTGGATTTGACCTCACGTCCTCACCTAAAGCATTGTTCTCATGGGATTGAGGACCGGGGAGTTATGATGTATTATTTTGGGTGCGTGATGTATTTTTTGGTGTTTTTGTGTATTTTCATGTGGTGCGTTTTCTAACATTGAGTGATGCATTTTATAACATTGAGTGGTGTGAACTGCACTGACCGCATGAGAAGGCGCGGCCACATTTGAGCATATATATATATATATATATATATATATATATATATATATATATATATATATATATATATAAACTAAGTTTTGGGTGTGTGATGTATTTTATGGTGTTTTTGTGTATTTTCATGTGGTGCGTTTTCTAACATTGAGTGATGCATTTTATAACATTGAGTGTGTGTATGTATGTATGTATGTATGTATGTATGTATGTATATGTATATGTATATGTATATGTATATGTATATGAGCAACTGTATCAAATTCATATAATATAAAATAATAAATATATTTAAATCGCGTACTTGCATTGTCAATTACTTTCTTACTAATTGTTCATGTTTGCCTCCAATAGAACGGATCCAATAAATTAAACTTCATATAAATCAGGACAAATCAAGCACAACATTCAATATCTACTACATATAAGTCAATCATTAATTTAAATACTACTTAAGTATGTAATATATGAAGTTATTGAACAATTAGATACTTAATTACTTATTAATATATGGAGGTTAAAAACAAATTTTCTTTCCAAAAGAAATGGATGGTTTCATAAATATATTTCGTCCTCTTTGCACTAGTCATCATCCATGTTAATTGAATGAAATTTGGGCATAAGAATCCATATGTGTTTTTGTTTGTCAAATCAAAATCAAAATGATGATAAAAACATCTTTTGAAATTCGAAAGAAATACCAATAAGTTGAATGCAATAAATCATATAAGTTTTTAAAAAAATTAAAACAATTAGATTTTTCAATAAGTAAAAACTTACATTTTCGCGAGCAAAATTTTGTTGCCGATTTCTTGGCCTCTATTGATGTTCTCAATAGAGAAGAGAGGATGTTTTTTTTTGACTCCCTGCCCCTGGATGTGACACTCTTGTTCGAAATGACCAGTTTGGGGCTATGAGATGGCGTCTCGCTCTTGAGACGGAGTAGGCTGAGTTTTTTGTTGTTCTTTGTTCCTTAGCCTGGGGTTCCCCCTTCCCTCTTATATTCAAAAATATAAGTAAAAACTTACATGATAAATAACATAATGTATGAGATATCCATTGTCTCTACACAATTAGCTATCTCAATAAAAAAAAATTATAAAATACATATTATACATTAGTGTTGATGAAATTCAATTTCTTTTTATTATGAAGATTTTTTTGTTAATACTACTACTAACTCTATTACAATGCAGTATCTGTTCATAACTACTTTCTCAACCTATTGAAGCACAAGAGTCAATATTGCCTCCACTGAGGCACCTCCCGTATAAAGGGAAGGGTTTGATGCCACTGGACCACAAGATCCTTGGCTTTTATTATGAAGATTAAAAAATGTCTCTACCAAAATGTAAAAATTGATATAATTTCTTCACAGGAAGAATTCCTAAAGAAATTGGCTGTCTGAACAACTTGGAGGTTTTAGAAATTGAAAACAATTACTTAACGGGCTTACTACCACCACATATGTTTAACATGTCTTCACTTCAAATGTTGAACTTGAACACCAACAACATATCAGGTAATTAGCTATTCAATATTAGCATTTTGCTCTTTTATTGGATAATTTGACTTTCCATTCCCAATGTATTCCATGAACCAAACGTCATGTTAGAATCTTGTTCTCCATTCTTCAAAATTTTCTTGATAATAATTAGGAATAAGATCCATACTTTTATGCATTTTAAAAAGTTTAATTTTAAGCTACAAAGGAAAATATTGTTCTGAAAAGATTACGAGATATGTTTAGTGTGACCATGTCAATTGATCTCTTAGAACAACCAAAATTAAACCGCTTGTTGGTCTATGCTATAGGCACTACTACAAAATTGATCATATAAATATAACTTTACGCTACACCTAGGGAAAGTGAAAAGTTTAATGGGTGCGGGGTTGAATAGACTTTTAAAAAAAAAAAACATTTTGGAACTTGTTTAAAATTGCGAGTTTTATAGTGAAAGTCTTAGACTTGGCCAAGTTTTTTGGTAGGTAGATTTAATTTGAACGAGTGAGTGTAGTGTGCGTAGTATGGATCGTTAGATAGATAAAAAAAAAAAAGCATAAAGTAAAAAGGGTTAAAGATTTATAGTGGTTCGGAAAATTTCCTACTCTATTCTACTCGTTCACACAATGTAGAATCCACTATGTATTGTAAGAACAAATAAGAGTGAATGAAGTTTGTCACCACACAATCCCACTTGCTTCTTCGAATGATAATCCTGGAATGTAAGTCACGAGGTCCTCTTCGACCTAATCTTCTGTTGGAAAAATAGCATAAAATGACATTTTAAGTGGCTATTTTTTGATACAAAAATATGTGGGGTCCACTTCCAATTTTGGTTGGATCAAAGTGGATTTGGGTTCTTCGTAGTTAGATGAAAATAATGATATATTGTACGCTCAAAATGGATAATGACTGAATGAGAAATTGGTTCTCAAAGTAGACTCATTTGAGTTGAAAAAAGAATGTGGAAAGGCTTTGAAGTAGCTTTTGTCCCACATTAGTAAGGGAAGTAGGTTTGCACCACTATTTATACAAGAGCCTTTCTAAGGCATATTGAATTATATAGCATAGAGACTCTCTTTCGCACGCAAGGAGGTGCAAATCAAATCCCAAAATGGTTAGCACCTGCAGGTGCGAAGCTCGTTCGAGAAAAATTAAATTTTTCAAACCACTTTGATGTTGAACGAAGTTGCCTATTGCCTTTTGGGTTTCGAAGTGCGTCGCTTAGCTTTGATGTTGAACGAAGTTGCCTATTGCCTTTAGGGTTTCGATGTGCGTCACTTTCTAAGCGAGGAAGTTACCTTCCAGATCGTGACCACTTCGCCTTCTAACCTAGAGTGCTTCACTTTCTAAGCGAGGAAGTTACCTTCCAAATCGTGATTGTCCAGGTGAATAAGTCACCTTACGGACGCAACTTAGCGTGTCTTTTGGGTTCCGAAGTGCGTCGCCTTCTAACCTAGAGTGCGTCACTTTCTAAGCGAGTAAGTTACCTTCCGGATCGTGACCGTCCGGGTGATTAAGTCACCTTCCGAACGCGACTTAGCGTAACCTTCCGAATGCCTTCTAGCCGTTCAAATCACTCTCCTGAGTGACCGTTTGGAGGATTAATTCAAGACGGCCTTCTAACCTAGAGTGCGCCACTTTCGAAGCAAGAAAGTTACCTTCCGGATCGTGACCGTCCGGGTGATTAAGTCACATTCCGAATGCGACTTAGTGTAACCTTCTGAATACCTTCTAGCTATTCGGATCACTTTCTTGAGTGACCGTTTGGAGGATTAATTCAAGACGTTACCAGAACTAATCTCCTGGTAATGTCTATTAGTTTTGAAGATTATAATCTAGTTTTAAACTAGAGTTTAATTTCATGATTAAATTTTATTTTGTAATCTTACAACTCCTATACATACTTGGTTGAGCAGTAGCATTTTACAAACACAGATATACAGTCTGAAATAACAACTTTCTACTTCTCAAAACTTTGCTCTTCCTCCTTTCTAACCTCATGTGTTCATCCAACGCTCTAGTTCGCCGGGTTTTAAGTTTGAGTGCTCATAGCTTATAACTGTAATACGTTTTATTCTAGGAAGCCTAGATCGCAACCCTCCTAGCACATTGGGAGGTGATAAATAATATTTTAAGGAGAGAGTGCAACTCGACTCGTACTTACAACCTAACCTAAATTCCTTCCCTTCGTCTTTGCCTTGTCTTTCCAGAAATAATAATCTGTTCATAAGATTATTATTATTTTTCAGGGTTTCCCACCAACATCTTCATTGTCTTATCAATCTTCACAAAGGGTCAGTTAGCAAGTCGCCTTACTCAGATGATCTTCCAACACCTTTCAAAGAAAGAGATGGTTTTGATATGACATTGGACTATTAGAATATAGATTATTCTTTTGACTTAAAGCACTAAATATCGCTAGAAAGATTTTGAATCTCTCTTATAATCTTACGATCGAACTTTTAAGATCAGCTATACACGTTGGACAAATACATTCCCTCTATGTTCGACTTACACTTTCGAACAGTGCATATGCATGTTCTCTAGCTAGTACCATAACAAATGACAATCATATTTCTCCATTGGCTAGTTAAAATGTGTAGGGATAATGAGTCTTACATGTAGGTTTTTTCATTTCTTTTTTTTTTTGAAATTTCACAATGGACAATGTGAACAGTGATTTGCAATATAACATATTACTGTGAATGAATTAGATAAAAGGTTTCATCTTTTAGTAGTGTCTTCCATATATTAATATGTTTACATACATATGTATTAATGAAGAATTTGTGTTTTTTCTTGTACGATTTGATAGGTACAATACCTCGAGAGATAGTAAGCAATCTTGAAAAGTTGGTGTACCTGTATTTACAATTCAATTCTCTTAGTAGTTCCATACCATGGGGTATATTCAATATCTCTAGCCTATTAGAACTAAATCTTGGGTTCAATCATCTTTCAGGTAGCCTCCCCCCTAAAATGGGTCATAATCTTCAAAATATCATAGTAATTGGCCTTGATTTGAATAACCTTAGTGGAGCTATTCCAAGCTATATCTCCAATTGTTCTAAACTAGAATACTTATACCTAGAAAGTAACAATTTTAGTGGCCCAATTCCTAAATCTTTGGGAGAATTAAAATTCTTGAAAGAATTGAGGATATTCGATAACGGGTTAACAAGCGAATCATCTTCTACAGGCCAGGGGTCAATTTTATGACTTCATTGGCAAATTGTAGATACTTGAAAATATTACTGATATCTAATAATCCTTTGAATATTGTCCTACCAAGTTCCTTTGGTAATCTATCCAACTCCCTTGAGTTCTTTGTTGCATATGGTTGTAATATGAAGGGCAAAATTTCAAACGAAGTTGGTAATTTAAGTAATCTCATTGATCTAGACTTATCCCGAAATGAATTGATCGGAGTTGTTCCTAAAGGTATAAGAGGTTTAAACCAAATTCAATTGTTGTACCTTGGAGACAATAAACTAAGTGGGTGTTTGCCGAATAGCATTTGTAATTTGAAATACTTAGACAGTTTGTCTTTAAGTAAAAATCAAATTTGGGGTCCTATTCCTGAGTGCATGGGGAATGCTACTTCTTTAAGAAAGCTCTATCTATCCTCTAACAGATTGAGTTTTAACATACCATCAAGCCTCTGGAATCTTAAGTACCTCTTGAAACTTGACTTGTCTTCAAATTTCTTGAATGGCTCTTTACATCCGGAGATTGGAAACATGAAAGTTGCAATATACATCAATCTATCAAGGAATCATTTCTCTGGCTATATTCCAACTACCATTGGAGATTTGCAAAGTTTGAAAAAATTTTCCTTAGCCAATAATCTTCTACAAGGATCTATCCCAGATTCTTTTGAAAGCATGATTAGTTTGGAATACTTGGATTTGTCAAATAACAATCTGACAGGAGGGATTCCTAGGTCCTTAGAGAAGCTCCACTATCTCAAAGGTTTCAATGTATCTTTCAATAGGTTAAGTGGAGAAGTCCCCAGCAAAGGTCAATTTGTAAATTTCACTTATCAATCTTTTCTGTCCAATGAAAATTTGTGTGGTTCTCCCAGGCTTAAAGTGCCACCTTGCAATGTTCATTCTAATTCTAATCCATTAATACGGAGAGCACTTTGGATTGTATTCATCTCTGTGGCTATGTTGATAGTGGGAATCTCAGTGATTATACTTTTATCATGGAAATGCAAAAGTAAAAATTCCACAACCAATGAGGTTAACTTTTTACAAGAAATAGTGCCATTGAGAATTTCATACTATGAACTTCAAAGAGCAACTCAAGGGTTTAGTAGTAATAACTTGCTAGGGGTCGGAAGCTTCGGTTCTGTTTACAAGGGCACATTTGGAAATGGGTTACTATTAGCCATCAAGGTCTTTAATTTGCAAGTTGAAGATGCATTCAAGAGTTTTGCTACTGAATGTGAAGTTTTGCGCAATCTCCGTCACAGGAATCTCACGAAGGTGATAAGTGCTTGCTCTAACACGGATTTTAAAGCACTCATACTTCAGTACATGCCGAACGGTAGTCTAGACAGTTGGTTGTACTCTGACAAGCCATCTTTGCACATCATGCAACGACTAAACATCATGATCGATGTGGCATGTGCATTAGAGTATTTGCACCATGGTTGCTCAAGTCCAATTGCTCATTGTGATTTAAAGCCAACTAATGTTTTAATTGATGAAGATATGGTGGGACATGTATCTGACTTTGGCATTACGAAGCTACTTGGAGACAATGAATCGGTTGCTTATACCATAACCATTGCCACAATTGGATACATTGCCCCAGGTGATGATTAGCATACTATATATTTTATTTTTGTTTATTTCTTTTTAAGTGTCTTGCATAATTTTTATTTTTTCTCAAATGAAAAATAATAATTATAAATTTGACTTGTTGTATTTGTATATCTATGTTAGAGTATGGATCAGGTGGGATGGTCTCCACAAAATGTGATATTTACAGTTACGGCATAATGTTGATGGAAGTGTTTACCAAGAGGAAGCCAAATGATGAAATGTTCACCGGAGACCTTAGTCTAAGGAGTTGGGTTTCCAATTCACTTTCTCATACTCTTGAAGAAATTGTAGACCCAACTTTAATGAGGCCCGAAGAATTGAATTTTAGACAAAAATTGCAATGCATATCATCTATTTTGGAGTTGGCTTTGAGTTGCACGACCGAGTGTCCGAAGGAGAGGATGGATGTTCAAGTTATCCTGGCAAAACTAAACAAGATCAAACGTGAATGTCTCACAATTTTCTAAAATTTGCGGTATGTTACTACCATTTGATAGTATACAAAATAATGTACTTTTAAATAATATATTTTTAAATAATATACTTTATACATACAAATAATGTCTTTTTATTTGTGATTTACACAGCTGCATAGAACATGATTCATAGAATAATGATCCGCTGAAGTGTCGGAGTTTGGGAGCAAGAGAATTTCACCTTTTGTCATAAAGAATTAAAAAAATTTATACAAATCCTACCACCCTACCGACTTACAAAAATTTAACTCTTTAACCTTAGGCAATATAAAATCTCTTTAAAAAATCACTCACCCTCATACAAGAGATAATAATTTAAGTTTGTCATTAATTTTATCTTTTTGCCTCGGGTTGTTGTCCAATTTTTTCCAACCTCGTGTATTTGTTGGATATGTGCATTGAATCATTATACCGTAGACCATAACTCACATTATAAGGTAAATCATTAATATATATAAGGTTCATTTTTAGTAAGGGTGTGTTTGGAAAGCAGGAAAATGACTTCTGGAAAATGTTTTCTGGAAAATGACTCATTTTCCAGAAAACATTTTCCTTTCCGGTGTTTGGCTAAACAACAGAAAACTGTGTTTGTATGTTTGGTTCAATTTCCAGAAAATGAGTAGAAAAATGAGTAGAATTGTATATACCCAAACAAAAATATTCACGCACTTTCTGCACACTTAACCTCTAAAAACCAAGTACTTAATTAGTTTAATTAGAATGAGAATTAGGGAACAATGAACCATTTTGAAGTTAATTAGGAAATACAATTAATTAATTAAAGGTCCAGCAAAGCTTTAAGAGAGATGCCATCAACCATAAAAACCATGACGCATCCATCGCCGGCGATCGAAACCCATCTGCGAACCTCAAAAGCCGCCATAGCTGCTTTCAAGAAATACAATTAATTAATTAATGGTCCAGCAAAGCTTTAAGGCAGATGTAGTCAACCATCAAAACCATGATGCATCCATCGCCGGCGATCCAAACCATCTGCGAACCTCAAAAGCCGCCATAGCTGACCTCCAGGCGGCGCTTCAAGCATCGCCAACAGGCGATGCTGACGCCGACGCCGACGCCGACCTCTTCTCGAGAAACCCAGCAAGGCTGATAAGAACTCCTCCTCTGGTGTTGCAAGTAGAAGTCGTGAAGAAGAAGCTCTCTGGATTCTGGGCGAAAAAGAACGCCTTTCTAGGCGAAGGAGAACGACTCGGAAAATGACTTCCCCCAAAAAAAGGGGAAGTCATTTTCCGTAAAAACCCATTCATTTTCCATTGACCAGATTCTATTTTCCATTGACTTTAACATTTTCCACCTTGCCAAACACTGGAAATCCGGAAAATGATTTCCAGAAATCATTTTCCAGGTTTCCAAACACACCCTAAATGAAAAGTTTTAACATACTAAAGATTCATTTTTGGTAGTTTTCTTAAAAATAAACCTTCAATACATTAAAAAATAAACATTTATTATGATAATAATGTTATTTTTTGTAAGCTTATTTGATTTTAAATTGTTTATTCGTTTTTATAAACTATGAGTGTTTATTTATTAAAATCTTGATGCATTTATTAATTATTTTACATTTAGGAAAACATCTAAGATTTTTTTTTCATGATTATAATTGTGTATTTAATATTGTTAAAAACTTGTGAATCTTATTTCAAGTTATTTGAGATTAGTATTTTTTTAATGTAATTTAAATTTTAAGTATGAAAATTATGTTAACTTGAGATTGGGTGTATTTTTTTTATATGTCCCGAGCCTATAAAATGATAGGACCGAGCCTAATAATTTACCATATGTGGTGGAGTGGGTATAGCAATATGGGTAATATGGTGTGTAATAGGGGTGTCCATTGCATGCAAGCAAACCCGTCCACTACAGGTTTTTTTCGCGAGCCTTTCGGGTCGGCCCGAGAAGCCCATAGGCTAAGATTATGTAACTCTAACCTGCCTCATGCGGGCTCACGGGTCCCGCGGACCTAACTTCAAAAATTAAAAAAAAAAAAAAAGAATACTATTATTATTATTATTTTATATTCAAATAATTTAACTTAAACAATATTAAAATTTTTGGTGTTTAGAAATTAAAAATTTTAAATTTTTCAGGATGCACACAATCAACACACACAAATATATAGAGTGATGTTTCAATGAGACCACAATCCCCTGAGAGTCGTGTGAACCAACATCGATGCACACAAACTACTACACGAATGTGCACAAATTACGTGCTTCATGGTAGATTGTATGCATTGTGTGGTTGAAATTTTAGATCATGTGCATTCATGTACAAGTCCACATGGTCTCACGAGAGGCGATGTTATCATTTGATCACAAATATATATAGTTAAAAGTTAACGGAAAATATAATATTTAACAGAAAATTTAACGGATAATTATAGAATTAAGGATAATTATATATATTTAGGACACGATGGTTGCACGTGGGACCACGAGATTCTAGAGGATATCTTTTCTCCGGTTGACGTGGAACGAATTATGAGAGTCCCCATCTCACCGGATTATAGGGATGCTTGGTTCTGGCATGATGACCCGAAGGGCCGTTATTCGGTAAGGAGTGGCTATAGATCCATTGTGGGAAATTTTCAAAGTAACCCAGGGGATTTCAGTGATTGGTTAAAAATTTGGAAATTAAAAGTTCCCCCAAATGGAAAACCTTTCTATGGAAATCTCTTGGTGGTATTCTCCCGGTTAAATCAAATTTGATTATAAAGAGAGTAGATGTTGATCCAACATGTTCTATGTGTGGGGTTGCTCATGAAGACATAATGCATGCATTAGTTGGGTGTGAGTACACACAACGTGTTTGGCATGAGTCCATGCTACCTATCTCTAATATAGTTGGGGACTCTTTTACTGCTTGGTTCACACGGCTTTTGTCTGTTTTGACTGATGATGATATTGCATTGACTGTAGCAGTGTTGCACCGTGTGTGGATGGCAAGAAACAAGGCAGTTTGGGAGAATTTTCTGCCAACTCCAAGACAAACAGCGCGCATGGCAGCAACATCGTTGCAGGCATGGAGAGGAGTCCACCAGGTCGATCCTCTCAGCACGGCCGATCCTCCAGCCACTGCTCCATTGGCTTCGACAGCGCCTCGTTGCTACTTCGACGCTACCTACCACCCCGGCACGTCGGCAACAGCGTTTGGAGCTGTTTTGCTCGCACCAGATGGTTCTTTTGTGGCAGCTGCAGCTGGTCCCCTCCTTCACTGTTACACTCCTTTCATGGCAGAAGCATCTGCATGCAAGCAAGCATTGGCTTGGCTTAGAACCAAGGAGATTGATGAAGTAGTAGTGCTCACAGACTGCTCACAACTATCAGCTGCCTTATCGCCACCAAGCCAACCATTCCTCTCGTATGGTGGTTTCCACATTGATGCTTGTAGGGCATCCCTTGCTGCTTTTAATTCATGCTGTGTTAGATTAATTAAGAGGAACGATAATGTCATTGCACACACTCTAGCTACTTCTGCTATTTCCTTTTCGAACTCGTTGTACTGGGATTTAGTCCCACCCGTTGCCATTTCGGCACTTATTCCGTAATCTATTGCTTGAGTTTTGCTTTCAAAAAAAAAAAAGGATAAATTAGAAAATCTCAAGAAAAAATATATATCTAAACAATTTGAACCATCCATTTGATTTAATAATTTGATCGTAATCAAATCCATTCCATACAATGCACAGACAAAAATACTAGTATTACAAAACAGTTAATTCCAGCAACGGTCCTCCGACTATGTTGATTTTCCAAAATTAGTCCCTGACTTTTAATTTGGACAATTTAGGTTCATTGACTTTCAAATTCTTTCCGATGTTGGTCCTTTCGTTAAATTGTCCAAATTAAAAGTCGAAGACTAATTTTGAAAAATCAACATAGTGACCCTCGATGGAATTAACTCTATTACAAAACATACAAAATCACGTGAACACTTGAGCAATTGCGATGAGGGCAAAAAATGTAAAAACAAGTAAAATAGCAAAAGCTACGTAATATCACCACTTTTTACCCAAAAACGACTGAATTCTTCGAGGGGCAAACGGAGTTTGGTTCTTTTATCAGTAAAATATCGTCCAAAATCCCTATCTCTCAGTTCCTTTATCGCCATTGCCACAATCCCCTCCCCACCCTACACCTTCGCCACTTCGCCCTTTGTCCCCTTCACTCACTCACGCAGTAGCCATCCGGCGGCCCAGTACCTGCAGCCACGTAGCAGACTCCAGCCAGCGCCAGCAGGGACGCCGGCGACGACTCACGCCCTCACGCCCCTCACCGTCTGGTTAGTAAGCCCCTCAATTCCCCTCTGTGAATTTGTAATTTGTTTTATTGAAAAAGTTATGAAGATTTATTAGGCTGTCATTATTGATTAGGCTGTCTGTGAATTTGTTTTGCAACTTTGTTTCGAGAACTCTGCAAGTATTTATGCAATTAGGCTGTTACTGTCTGCATTGTGTTCCCTTAAGCAACCGACGATTAACAAAAAATGATAATTAATCAAATCTTTGTCCCTAATTTCCATTTTCTCTACTTCAATTAATTTTTGATTCAGTCGATGCCCCTTTAGCAGTCTCATTTACCTGAGTATCTCTGTTGAATGTTCACTATTTATTTTTTCGCTTTTCTGATGCTTGCAAGTTGTTTGGGTGCATAAAGTTCAAAATTTTTAAAAATTCAATATATATATATCATGTAATGAATTCTCATTTCTTATTTTATTCAATTTAATTATGTAAGTAACATTCAGTTATGTCAGAAAGTTTGAAGCTTTGGATCCCCTGTCCTCATTGGAATTTTTGTGGGGATGGGGAATCCCACCCCCAGGTAATCCTGTGGATGTGGCCATGTGGGGATGGGAGTATATTTCCCCTAAACCCGGGGAAAGGGGTTGGCTTGGCTTGGCTTGATTGCTTTCACCTGGTCTAGCGAGAGTCAATTAGCCCAAGTTGTGTTGGGTCTGGGGCAGGGACATATTCCTTTCCTGCTGCCATCCCTATTAAGCTATCACCAAGTGGCCCAGAGTCCCAAATTCTAATTCCTCTCCCCCTTTGCTGCTCCATTTTGCAGAATTGCTGAGGCTTCTGCATACCAAAACGGCGTCCAAGCTGAAGCTCTCATTGATACCATTTTTTCCTCAAAAATCCTGTTGGTATGCACAAATTTGCCTTTCTTCTTGTGCACTGGGGTATAGAAATTTTAGCAGTTATGGAGCATAAATTCTTGCTGTTTATAATAGTGTT
Source organism: Ipomoea trifida (assembly GCA_003576665.1). Taxonomy (NCBI): domain Eukaryota; kingdom Viridiplantae; phylum Streptophyta; class Magnoliopsida; order Solanales; family Convolvulaceae; genus Ipomoea; species Ipomoea trifida. The sequence goes on along the minus strand of CP025648.1, from coordinate 17,389,979 downwards.
TTGTTCTTGTGAACGTGTAAGATTAAAACCCTAGCAAAATATCAAACCATGTTCACCTTCAAACATGATATTAGTTGGTAGTTGCCTAGTTGGTTCAAGAAAGAGTTTTAGGCCAAAGTTTGAAGGGGATAAATGTGAAATTAATCTGAAGAAGACTTACTGAAAATTGCAGAAGCAAGATAAGCATTCAGAGCTGCTTGACAACGGTAGTGCTCATTCAATCTATCCCCATCACTGAAACCCAAGAGTTTGTCAACCAAGGTTGAAGGAGGATGTTGTTTCAGGTGGGTGGGCAAGGGACTCGTCCCACCTTCTTCGAGATGGCTGCTGCTCAGCAGCTCCCTTCTAGTCTACGAGCTGCACTCAGTTACTCTCTCGGTGTACGCTTTCTCTTCTTCACCCAAATTAGGGTTTTTAGTTTCTAGTTTCCCACCATTTTAATGAGTTTACTTATAGGTTTTGGCTATGAGAAGATCCTTCCTCCACAAAATTCTCGATTTTGAGGATGAATTCTTCGCTTTGCTTATGCTTGTTCTTGAAACACACAGTTTGCGGACCTCAGGTAAATGCAAATTCACATATGCTTGTTCAATTTGTTGTTTTATGAATTTGTTTGTTTTATTTAGTTTATAATTTTCATTTGGATTCCATAAGATGCATCATTTGCGGAGTCATTGTATGGGTTGAGGAGGAGGGCCCTTAAGATAAGAGTTAAGAATGATAATAAACGTTTGGAGTCCAGTGAGGAAATTCATCATTCAGGTTTGGAGAAGCGCCAAAAGATTCTCTCCGTTGCATTTCTGGTAAAGAAACTTCCTTTATTTTTTTATTAGTTTTATTAGTACTCTATTTTTTTCATTCAAATGTTGTGTTGCATTGAAATTTTGCTGATTATTAACAATTAATGAAAAATAGGTTATGAGACCAAGTAATGCATGTTGAAGTGATAATCTGGGAAAACTGCTTAAATCATTTTCTCACAAGTTCTGCGGGTATTGATATGAACTAATGCCTTTCTGTAGGTGATATTGCCGTATCTTAGGTCAAAACTGCATGCTATATACAATAAAGAAAGAGAGGTAGCACTTCAAGCTAGTTTATGGGGTGAAGGTGATGAGAGGTTCAACACTGACTATTTTGATTCTGGCGCAAATTCCATTGTTTCCACAAGTAGCTCTGATACAGAAGGATCAGCAAGAGAACGGTTGAAAAAGAGAATTCAGAAGGTCGTGGCTGCTTGCTACCCATGGATACATGCGGGAAATGAAGGTCTAGGAAGCTCAACATTTGAACTTATAAATATTTTAAGATTCCAGTGTGCTTTCTTTTTTCATTTATTTATAGTAAAATTAAGGTCCTGACCTAACTTCTTCCCCAGGGTTATCATTTTCTTATCAGTTGTTATATCTACTGGATGCTACTGGGTTCTACTCTTTTGGACTCCACGCATTGGGTATTCATGTTTGTCGAGCTACAGGGCAGGAGTTGGTATGTCATTGCAAGCAATTTCTTATTTAGGACCTTTCACACATGCTATGTATGGAGTAATTGTCTTTAGCTTTGATCAGAGTCTACTTATACATGGTTTCCAATCTATTATTTGTAACACCAATCTCCACCTTTAGTTTATTAACATTTTTGTTTTAGTTATCCTTAGTTGCAAAAAGCTTTTACCTTTGTATCTTGTGTATATTACTGTTTCATTTTAAGATTTGTTGTGTTCTTTTGTCAAGGTAGATGGATACTTCTTCTAGAATTTCTAAGATAAGAAAGCATGAACGGGAGAGACTGCGCGGCCCCCCTTGGCTAAAGGTATGTATTGAATTCTTTTCTGTTATTATTATTATTGTTGTTGTTATTATACCTTTATCATTTTTAAATAACATCTCTGTTTTTATTGCTGGATTTATTATTGTTGTTATTGTTATTTGCTTTTCTATTGGAAGATATTGTTTTACCTCAACCTGCCCCATTTGGATAACCTAATTCATGTAGTTTTGCCACACCTTCTAGTTGTTTGGAGTGTGACGGCTTGTTAATCAATTGTGCAAAATATTGACCCTATTGCTCAAGCCATGCTGTGACAATGATAGCTGGGCTACACTTTGGTTCTTTAGCTGATTCATTTATAATTGATACATTCTTGCATGAAATCTAGTTTCTTGTGCTCTTATCTCTTAAAATTTATCATTGCAATGACAATTCTCTAAAGCAAAACAACCTGACATACGTCAACATTACAGAAAGTACAAGGTGGATTGCTTAGCTGTGCATACGCTGTTCTTGACTATGCTCAAACTGGTCTAATTGCTGCGGTATTTTTCTTTAAAGTAAGTTTAATTTACTTTTAGTTATAGTTTTGACTTTCAGCAATGATATAAATGAACTCCTTGTCATTATCATGTTACTTCCCTCGATGTCTGCTGCTAGGTACTGTTTTCTTTGGACCATGTGACACAAGAAGTTTTATGCTTTTGAACTCCTTGAACATTGAAATGGCTGAAACTGTATATACCAGAAAAAATTAAAACTAAGTTACTAACCCTCTGATTTGGAAATAAAAGTTCCTCTTGTTTGCTGTAGACAAGCCACTTTATTTATAGCTTTTGGACATCATATTATATTATTATATTTTGCGTATCAGAATTTTACTTGCTTTATTTGTTATATGTTTCAAGTGATGCTGTCTCCCTTTCTTATCTAAATTACACTATGCATGTTTTCTCTTCTTTTTTTTTTCCTACAAATTCAATTTTCTGTTTTCTGTTTGCAAATACTTAGATGATGGAATGGTGGTATCAATCAGCTGAAGAGCGTATGTCAGCCCCAACCATTTATCCTCCTCCTCTTCCACCACCAGCCCCAAAGGTGAGCAGATTTGAGTTGTTATCTGGCGTGCTGTTTATGCCAGTGAGTTAGTGACAAGCTAGTTAAAACATTTTGAGCACATTCAATGTTTTTCTTCATCAATTAATTGTTGAGGATAAAGATGCTTTTTTTTTTGGTGTAGTAAAGATGCTCTTTTTGTGTTTTTGGAAAAAGTGTCAAATAAATCTTCTAAGTCAAGCGAATAGTACAATTGAGCCCCTTAAAACTCCATTGGATGCCCTTAGCCCCTTAATCGAAACAGTGTTATTGAGTCAAAATGCTATTTATCCAGTATTCCAGTATGTTATTGTTGATTTGGCGTTGACTAAACTTTCACGTGTACTTTTTAAAATGTGGCTATGATCTGGCTTTACACGTAAGATGAATTGGACAACTTTGGTATTGACTAAGCTTTCATATGGACTTTAATTGAGATAAAGTGATGGACTGTCTGTAGAGTATTTATTGGGGCTAGGTGTGGGTTGGGAGCCATGGATTGTTTTGGTCTACTGATACCATATGAGAACAAAAATTTGTAGAGAGTTTTATTATTAATAATCGTATCTACAAAGTACATGGAGGGATGTATTTATAGGGATACAAGAGATAGTCCTGGCTAGAGCAGGACTAGTAAAAGTAGGATTACAACAATATTCAGAGTCCTAATAAATTGTGGCTGTCTAGAAAAGCATAGAAGATAGCTATGGCTGTCTAAAATAAATTTTAATATTATTTGGACAGTCATGGCTGTCATGAAGATTGGATTTGGACCTCTTTTCTTTTCTTTTTTTTAAAGACAACCATGGTTGTCAGTCAAGAAACAAGTTATAAATCTGGACCTTTGAGACGAAGGCATGCTTGCCTTCTTCTTGAGGGTTCAGATCTGGATCTTATTTCTTGACAGCCATGGCTGCCTTTTTATTTTTTATTTTATTTTTTTAAAATAGAGGTCCATGGCCTATCACCTTTGTGATAGCCATGATTGTCTTAAAAATAAAATAATTTTATTTTTAAGATAGTCATGGCTATCACGAATGACCGCCATGGCTGTCTTCTATGCTTTTCGAGAGTGTTAACATTGGAGACAGTCGGTGGCATCAGAAGACCACATATTAGCTACATCAGTGGTAACATGCTGAATACATAGCATTTGGACTTGGTTGTTTTTACTTTTTAGCCGGTCCTCGATGGTGCTTTTTTGGTTAGGGGCTCTATTGTATGCTATTCGCTTGAATTTGGAGACTTATTTAACATTTTTTTTTCCTCTAGTAATGGATGTGTAAATTATATAGGCAAGACATAATGTCTTTGCCATGCTATAATTTCATTTTCTCATAACTATACAATGAATGGTGGTGGTAAAATCTCCACCAAACAGCTGTTGAATTAAAGATAAAGTATGTAGGCAGTATTTGATGGAAAAGACCAAGGTTAGAAACTCGGCAACGGCAGTGTGGGGATTATGCCCAAAGTGGGCAGATCCTTTGTGCGCACTGACATTTGGCCATATCTGCTGAGCCACTGAGTTACTGTGATTTACATCCTCCCAAATGCTCTGGCAAGCTGGGATTGGGGATTTAACCTTTTGGGGGGAAGAATTAAAGATAAAGTTTAGGCTGTTTATATTTATTCCTTCTTAGTTTGTATATGAGTTGGTTTACTACTCTTCAACAGGTTGCAAAAGATGGCATTCCTTTGCCTCCGGACCGAACACTCTGCCCCCTGTGTTCACAAAAACGAGCCAATCCCTCGGTAGTGTCCGTTTCAGGATTTGTGTTCTGTTATTCCTGCATATTTAAATATGTCTCTCAGGTAAATTTATGGTTGTTTTATTATTTTTACTTTTGAGATGGGAGATTAGTTTAAAGTAATGTTTTTCAGTGTGTTTTAACTTAAATTTGTGTTTACTTGGCTACAGTACAAGCGTTGCCCTGTAACACTGATGCCTGCAACAGTGGATCAGATCAGAAGACTTTTTCATGATGTTTGAAAGTTGTGGAGTATGCCAATTACTTAGTCCAACTCTATACTTCAAGAAAGATAATAATAAGAAAATTCTCTTTTTAGGATTTTGTTTCTTGACAATATATTAATGATTGTCTATGTGGTAAATTTGGATTTAATAACTGAATTAAATTGATTGTTACATAAACACATACAAAGAGGCTGAAAGGAAAATGATTGGTGTATTTTGAGAGAAGAAATAACCAAAAATGGTGCCTCAATAACACTATTTACCCTTTGCCCTCAAATTTGAGGGCACTCTTGTCAAAACACAAATTCACCGTAGGACATTTTGTCAAGTTAAGGGGTAATTGTAATGTTTGTCCATATTTATTGACTTTGCTCACTTTTCGTTTCTAAATTTTTACGAATGTTGTAATTTTTGTTTTTGACATACACTTTATACTAGGACATGAATTAATGTTCCCAACATTTCAAAGGCTGTTTTCCAAAAATATTAATGTGGGATGTGGTTGAGTAGTACGGACTTATTCATTCTTAAGCAAAGGTAAGAGTTTGATCTTTGGTATTAGGTATGGTGCAACCTTATAAGAACAACGATAGTTGGCAAGCTCGCTCCACCAAGAGCTAGCTTACTTACACTCTCAATCGCCGAGGGCTATCTCTCAATCGCCGAGGGCTCACAGTAGTACGTCCCATCTGTCCGGTCAAGCAACAAGAGCAGCTAAACTTAGAAATCCTAATAGCATAAATGACCAATGAACCTTAGCAGAAGGCACAAATTGGCTCTAGGAACAGGTTAAGCAAAGATTCTAGGCTAGTTGTCCCGTCCTGAAGGGATGAGTCACTACGTTCGACTGTGTACATTCGACAATTATCACTTTACTTCAAAAAAAAAAAAAAAACAGAATTTAGAACAAACAATTGTATTTATTTGAAAACAAAATTTTAAAACATATACTAAAATACTTACTCCATATTGTAGTCTAGTGGCACCCGGTTGCACTCCCATATGAAAGAGGTGGGTTGAGGCTCAGTGGAGGCGATATTGACTCTTTATGCTTCAGTAGGTTGAGAAAGTAGTTATGAGCAGATACTGCATTGTAACAGATTTAGTAGTACTAAAAAAAAAAAAAAAAAAAAAAAA
>CP025648.1:17356685-17383976 GCA_003576665.1 Ipomoea trifida | reverse complement strand
AAAAAAAAAGCTTGTAGCCATCTCCGGAGAAATGTAGTATTTGTTCATAACTATTTTCTCAACCAAATGAAGCATAGAAAGCCAATACCGCCTCCACTGAGGCGAGAACCCACCCCCTCCCACGTGAGAGTGCAACCGAGTGTCACTAGACCACAAGGTCTTTGGCTATTTGTAATGAACATAATATAAAGGAAAGGAAGAAGAAAACAATGTAGAGAGAAAGGGACAGAAACTTTACATTCATCATCATCATACTTGTGTACATTAGGAAAATCGCTACATAATAATGTCAACATAATGATAATATTTATAACAATAACCAATAACATAGGAGCTTCCATAACTATTTGCTCATAACTTCAATTTTTATTTATAGTGAGAAACTGTGAATTGAATTTTAGTTATTCTAAATGTGACTTATTTATTCTGCCTTCATTAGGGATTAATTTCGGTTTACTGTATGTGAAATTGGTAGCAATTCAAGTATTGTAAATACTAATAAGTTCAACAAAATAACAATATTCAACAAGCCCGTGTGAAATTGGTAGCAATTCCAGTACTATATATATTAAAATGTTAAACAAAAAATATAACACAACAGCCCGTCTAGCTCAGTTGGTAGAGCGCAAGGCTCTTAACCTTGTGGTCGTGGGTTCGAGCCCCACGGTGGGCGTTTTTTGCTGCCAAAACTGGTTCCCCCAAACTAAGCCCATATCAGATATTGTGCAGGCCCAAAACGAATAGTTATACCATGTACGTCATTTGTCTCTCTTTTTTTTTTTTTTAAGTAAACATATTGCTGAATATAGAACTGTCCAAAAATGTGTGAAAGTAGAGGTTTCAAAAAAAGTAAACATATTGCTGAATATAGAACTGTCCATAAATGTGTGAACGTAGAGGTTTCAAAAAAAGTAAACATATTGCTGAATATAGAACTGTCCAAAAATGTGTGAACGTAGAGGTTTCAAAGTGTGAATGTAGAGTATAGAAATCGTGAATGTAGACTTATGATTGTGTGAATGTAGAGTTGCCCAGAAATGTGTGAATGTGGAGATTTCAAATTGTGAATATGGAGTATAGTAATCGTGAATGTAGAGTTATGCATGTGTGAATCTGTAATAGAGTTAAGAAGTTCTAGCAACTTGTAGCCCTGTAATGTGTGAATGTGGAGTTCTCAAGTTGTGAATATGGAGTATAGGACCTGTGAATATAGAGTTTTGAATGTGTGAATGAATAACAGTGGTAATATAGTTACTAAACATATAATCCTGTAATGTGTGAATGTGGAGTTTACAAATTGTGAATGTAGAGTATAGTGTATGTGAATGTAGAGTTTGTGTTCCACATTTCAGGCCAATATGTTTAGTAAAAAAAAAAAAAAAAAATTCAAACATAATCACGCATGTTACTAAGCAGAGTAGAAACCTTACCCCTTTCTTGGATAAATCCGCACTTCAACCAACTCAGTCACTTAATTAATTGGTTACTTATGTTTGTTTTTATATACGTATATCTAAACTGTACTAGTGCTCAAAAAAAATATCTAAACTGTACTATACATACACATATATATACAAAGGCTATATAGGGAGTGGGGGTGGGGTGAGTGGGGGCAGCTACTCCCATTGCCCCCATGCTGGATCCGCCCCTAATCCTGACAATGAAAAGATAGTGAGCTTTCTCCACACAAGCAACTCAATTGATTCTAGGGTGATAAATTATGGGTAAGGATACAATGCAAGTATATAATTGAGCTTTGTCAGTGTGAGAGTTACACCTCGAATGTGGTGGATTTCTTGTGAACACTAAACATTGATCCTCTCACTTAATGGGTTACTGAGTCACTCATCCACTATTCTGTCAGGTCGAGGTGTGGGGTCCTAGGACGAGAAAATTTCGCCTTTTGTGAGCAAAATAGTATGTCTTTCCTCACATGTGGCTAAGATAGAAAAAAGAAAGGAGATGTGAGAGTGAAAATAGATTCTTCATGATTGGGGTTTGTTGTTAGCTCCAGCTAAACTAGTGCGTGTTCCGTGCACTAGTTTAGAATTGTATAAAGATTTAAAGAATCAAAACACAACACAAAGTCACAACTCACAAAGTATTAATATTGGAGTACTTGATTTCAATTTTTATTACATTTTTGGGCTTGCGTTCGATTTGAACAATTTAGGGTTATTTCAATAAAAACGGCATCGATTTGAGCGAGATAACCCATTTAAAAAATCACAAGAAAATAGTTAATCGGCAGCCTAGACAACCACCTAATCGTCGCGACCTAGTCGACACCTGGGCCGCCTAGAACGGCAAAATTCTAAGCAGCTAATCGGCGCCTAGACGCAATTTTTACAACATTGATTTTCATATTATTTTTTACACATTCAAATAACGAACATTATAAAAAAAATATATACTTTTTTTAAAATATACTTTATCGATCAAAATAATGTATCCTAGGCATTCCTAGCCGCATGATCCACCTAATAACAATATTGCAATAATGATATCCTCAAAGCGTATATTGTCAAGTACCAACTACTGAAGTTTAATACTCCGTATAATATATATACTCCGTAATTCCGTATTAAAATATTTCCTTTTATATAATAAGATAGTAATATACTAATATTATATAATTGTTGTAAGGTCTTTAAAGTTGAACTGCAATTCCATTTTGGGAATCAATTGGGGCAGACAGATAGCGATGCACACTCATCAAATTACCATAAACGGACAGCTCGGTAGTTCTACAAAGTAGGCAAGAGAGAGAGAGAGAGAGAGAGGATGGAGATACTCGTAAGAGCACCAGCAAAAATCATACTGGCCGGAGAACATGCGGTGGTGCACGGATCCACCGCCGTGGCGGCTGCCATTGATCTTTATACCTATGTCTCTCTCAGGTTCCTTTCTCCCTCCGGTAACCACTAAAACATCGTAACGCATCTCCTAAATGTGTAGCTTTGAACTCTGTAGTGTTTACGATTGAATTCAATTCTCAGAGATTGATTTTTAATCACTGATTTTTTTATTAAATTAATTTTCTGCTTCTTCATTGTTGCTGCTTCGTTATTAGGTCACCCTAAATTGAAACTTAATTAGTTGTATTTAGGAATTTAACTGAATTAATTTCATTATTATTTTATTGAGCATGGCTTTGGAAAGATTTGAATTCGAGCTTCATTTCTTGTTTATGAACAAACTTTCCTTTTCAAACATCTTCGTTACTTTTAAAAAGGATAAACCACTTGTTTGGTTGTTCTTGTTTCAAAATTTGCACCATCTGACATTGCTTCATGTGATTAGTTTGTGTTAGGGTTGACCAATCTACATGTGACTAATGAATATTAAGGGTTATAAGACTTCTCACAAGTCATGCAAACTAATGCAAGTTTTGGGTGCAAATAACATTTTGCTCTTTGTTGTTGATTAAGATTAGAGTGAATTTCATAAATTGAAGGTTATGGAATTGCAATGCTCTTAGTATTATTATCAAATACTAATAGGATTTATGGCTACTTTTATTAAAAAAAATTCATTTTCATGATACATAATTGAAGAATCTGAGTCTTTTCATTCTACTTATTGCATTGGATGCTTTGGGACCAGAAAATGATCAAACACTGAAACTCCAACTTAAGGATGTGCCCTTAGAATTTTCTTGGCCAGTTGCAAGAATTAGAGATGCTTTTCCAAATCTTGATAGTAGTGTTGCTTCCTCTCCTTCATCATGCTCATTGGAGACACTTAAATCAATTGCTTCTTTGGTGGAAAAACAGAAAATTCCTGAGGCCAATATTGGACTTGCGTCTGGTGTCTCGGCTTTTCTCTGGCTGTATACCTCTATTCTTGGGTGTGTAACTTTGCTTGCCTTGTGAACCTTGTTGTTCTCATTGTTTAGCAAAATCATTTATGATATCTGAACCTTGTTCTTCCTTATTTGCAATATCAGATGCAAACCAGCAAAAGCAGTTGTTCATTCTGAACTCCCTATGGGAGCAGGTCTGGGATCATCTGCTGCTCTCTGTGTTGCACTCTCAGCTGCCTTCCTCTCTTTATCAGATTCTATTAGTATAGATTTCAGCCAAAAAGGCTGGCAAACATTTAGAGACAGTGAACTGGAGTTGGTAAACAAGTGGGCTTTTGAGGGTGAAAATATAATCCATGGGAAGCCATCAGGGGTTGACAATACAGTAAGCACATATGGTAAGTGATTGCAACTATTCTGGTGAATAAATTAGTTTTCTTTTTCTCATTGATGCAATGTTTTCCCTAATGAGTACAAAATGCTTCAACTTTAGGATCATAGTACCTATGCAACTAATGGATTTCATGTGAACAGGGAACTTGATCAAATTTAAGTCTGGTGATTTGACACACCTCCAGACTAACTCGCCAATCAAAATGCTAATCACTAATACAAGAGTTGGCAGAAATACAAAGGCATTAGTTGCTGGTGTCTCAGAGAAGACATTGAGGCATCCTAGTGCTATGATTTCAGTGTTTAATGCTGTAGATTCCATAAGCAATGAATTAGCTACCATTATCCAGTCACCTGTTGCAGATGATCTTGCAATAACTGAGAAGGAAGAAAAAATGGGAGAGTTGATGGAGATGAACCAAGGATTGCTACAGTGCATGGGTGTAAGTCATTCTTCAATAGAAACTGTGCTTCGAACAACAGCAAAGTACAAATTATACTCCAAATTAATTGGAGCTGGTGGTGGAGGTTGCGTTTTGACCCTGCTACCAACTTGTATCCTTTCTATTATCTGCTCATACATGTCATGTATGCCTTTCCTTTTCACTCGAAACACATTATTGGTTTCTTTGCAATTCCAACTTGTTTCTTGCCCTTAATGACATTCTTTGGATCTGACTTTGTTTGTATTGCATAGCATTTTTGCTTGTGTATATATCTTTATCATGTAGATTGACCAGGGGCCTAGTACTATATCTTTAACAAAATGTTAGTTTAACTCCTATTAAATATTTGCTTCCATCTCAAAAGCTTTCACTGTTTTAATAGTTATGTTCTTTTAAATCTGTTTTTTTAAAAAAAAAAAAAATCTTTGTTTTCTTTTAGGACTCAAAGGGTAGAAAACAGTGACAAACAAAGTTCTGTTAAATTTGAATATGAAACTTCACCCTAGATGTCCATGGATCATTGTAATAATATTTGAATGAAATCCCCCAAATGCATCTTCCATGTTATTTGATCCTATATAGTAAATAGAGGAAGTCCATCAGATTATAGTAGATTGTTTCCTTGACAAGATTCAGTGCTATCTGGGACAGTTATAAATAAGGTGATAGCCGAGTTAGAGGCATGTGGGTTCCAGTGTCTAATTGCTGGAATTGGGGGAAGTGGCGTGGAGGTTTCTTTCACTGGAGCTTCCTGGTGATCATACATATGCAGATCAACGCTTCAATATATCTTGCGTCTCAAGATTTGGTACGCTACTGCATCTAGTCTAGAATCTAGAATAATTTATGTGGTGTTACTATAGTTTCTCCATGCTATCTTGACTGTAGCTCCAGTCTGTATTTTTTCCCCAAATATTCAATTCTTCAATTTGAAACCACCAAATCAATTTATCTAATAATGTTCAATAAAGAAATTTGTTTGCTTATCATATCCATTCTTTCATGCTGGTTTGGTCTTAAGATTGCATTAATATTATTTTCTTCTTATTTTGGGTTGTAATTGGTTGAATCTCAGGTTGTTACGAAACGCATACTGATTTTGCTATTTTACTAGATTTAGAATTTCACTCAGTGGATTAGTGAGTTGGTGAAGAATTGAAATAGTAGATGGCGGAGAAAATGACTAAAAGCAGAGGCGAAGGTAAGATATATTTAAGGGGGTGGGGTTTGGGTGATATGTTTAGCATTGAACGGCTAGCCTGCTCGCAAGACAGTTCATTAGTTCAAACTCACATATTTTTTTAATACGGAACAAAGACTCATTCCTCCATTTTTCTAACTTCATCAGTTTCATTACTTCTATAGTTCGATATGGCACTTCCGTTCATACTTTTGTAGAATAACAGTTGTGTCTAGTAGCTTTTATCTAGATTTTGTGCTACATTACTTATAAAAATACATTTTTCTTAAACTTTACGGCGCAATAAGAGGGTCTTTTTATTTTTATTTTTTAAGTACAGCTGCTTCCATTGAGGATTTGAGGTAGTTGATTGGTCATACAGAAGACATTCTCATCTTTCTTGTATTTGTATGGAATTAAAGTAGTTGATTCTTCTGAAAGGTTCTATCTACTAGTCATCAAACATTCTGTTTTGATCACTTTTAATCTCTTATGATGTTTTAGCTTTTTTGTTGATAAAACCCTTCTGCATTGTTCTGCCTTCTATTAAAACATTTATTCCTTTTTTGCTTTGACCTCTTTTTCCAATAGTAGACCTCTCCCATTTGTGAACATCTTCTATTAAATAGTTTCTTTTTACAGGAAACCTCTTATGTTAGACTATTTCTTTTGGAAGTAAACTTCTTTTTTGTTTGCTAACATCTTCCAAAAGTGAATTTATTCAGAGTAAACTACCTCTTTTATTTTCATAAGTCTTCTACTATATGAGACTATTGTTTTATATCAAAAAAATGAGATTATTGTTAATTGAGGTCTTTTATTGGGATCACTCTTGCCAAGAGAAGTCTTATTTCTTTCTTTGCTAAATCTTCCATTTGAACTAAGTTTGTCATTTTAACATTTTTTTTTTCTGTTTGATCAACTCATCCGGTCAAACTATTCTTCTAAATAGTAAACTTTTTTGGAATTTGACAAAAGTCTCCTTTGTAATTAGCCTTTTGGAGCTGAAATGTGAAGTCTTTTACTCCTCTACTTAGCACATTTGCGTTGATTTTTATGTATTTTTTTAGATTCTTGGCATGCTCAATTTTTTAAAAAAGAAAATTATAATTAATTCCAAGGCAGATATATTATAGTTGAAGTTTTAAATTGTGGTAACTTCCATGTAACTTCTCCTTACAGTCAAACTTTTCATCTACACTATTGCTGTAAAGTTTTGAACTTAATATTGCCTACTGAACCAGTAAGCTGAATTCCCTTTTTAACGACTTGTATCTTATTCATTATTCAAGTTTTATAACCATCCATAAAAAAGAAATTTGGTTACTCTAATGCATGTGCCCATACTTGTCTTGAGAATGTACAATCACATAAGCAATAGAAGAATAGACTACCCTTCGATTTCAAATACAGAACAGACATTGCTGACTCCTATTATCATTCTTTTAATAAGGTTGTCTCCTGCTTATCAATGAACTCTTAAACCAAACATTTTTTTTTTTTGAAAACAAACCAAACATTAATTTGGCATAAATTAATTTGACATGAATTAATGTATACTTTTAACCATCACATTAAAAATAATAATAATAATAATAATAATAATAATATAATAATAATAATAATAATAATTACTCCGTAGAAGACTGTCTCGATAATGTTAATTAGATATCGTATACGATTATAGCTCTAAAGTCTAGATAGATTAAGCCTTGAACCGACCAATGGCACCTCTAATTGAAGGCAATGCAATTAATTTCATTTATAATTATAATAAAATCCACTAATTGTTGAGCATCCCAACACTACAAGCAAATTTAGAGAAAAAAATACAAAAGAATAGAACTTGGAAACAACTTTTAAAATAAAACATAATAAAACACCTGTATCTTAGAAAGTTGGTAATTTCAAAAAACAATAACCTATATATCTTAAAAAGTCTTAATTAGGTTCCACAATGTGTGCAGCAGACACTACACTTTTCTTCATTATCCCAAAATTTATGTTCCATATAGATGGAACAATTTCTACAAATGGTTTCTTCACCATTTGTGGCCTCTTCCACCACTACCACCTCCCCTTCTTCGATCAGAAAATCCCCCTCTTCCACCGGAGAAGCGGCCACCTCTCCCACCAGAAAAGCCACGACCACCACCTCCAAATCTACTACCACCACCAAATCGACCACCACCTCGACTCTGTTCCCTTTCTTGCAATGGAGGCAATGTTTTCACAACTTCCAGACTTATATCATATGCTTTTTTAGCACCTGCAGAAAACAATATGCCATGCTTAATCACGCTGAATATGAATGTTGTAAGGTATCCCAATGAGCTCATCCTATAAATGTAACAATGGATGTTCTAATGAATTGCCAAGTACAGTGTGAGAAAGTATAGAACAGATACTACCTTGTAAAAAAATCATGAGTGTTTCAAGAAAAAAGATATTCTAATGAATTGTAACATATTTTTGGGAAACTGTATTGGATGCGCTTCTCATCCATCTACTACCAAAAGATAAACTAAAAGTAAAGAAAAACATACCTTCTATGAAGGTATCTACATCCTCAGTAGACACATCAAAAACTGCCCCCGTTCCATCAGCTGTTAAAGTCAAGCCTTTGATTGATTCAGCTGTCTCTTCAGATAAGAACCTCCTCAAGACATTATATACAAACCTGGCAAAGATCATAAACACAGGTTAATTAGCAATAAAGGCAATAACACAAGATTCCATTATGAGAAGTTGAATTGAACTATATAATCCTTACGAGGGTGAATAGACAGGCTTCCCACTCTCAAGTTGTAGAGTAACACAGTTCTCCATGGAAGTGAGAAGTGACCGGCTCTTGATCTCAGTATATCCCTGAACAGTAAGGCAGAAGGCTTTAGTTATGGACATATTTGTGTTGCATTCCACAACAAAAACATAATGAAAGTAAAGCAAGAACTTACTGCAGCCTTGGCCAGTGCCTTTGCAAGCAAATCTGCTGGTGACAGATCAGAGGTATTTAGCAGATTCTCAGCAGCAGCCTTGAATGCCGGTATTACACTTCACAAATTTAAAATAATTTATAAGTAAATGAGCACTAGTTACAGGACCTTCAATATTTATTAAAACAAAAATAAAATTACCTATCAGAAATTCCAGCAATTTGTACTGCAGCTTCTTCACCAATAGCTTTAGCAATATCAGCTGGCTGTGGAGCAGCAATATGCTCAAACTTAACACCAGATTCCCTTTCTATCCTGGAAATGTTGGACTTCTTAGGATCATAAAGCATTACAGCAACACCAGTATTTCCTGGAGAATATAGCAACTCATGGTAAATAAAAATTCCCAAAAGAAAAAAGATTATCCATGAAACAATAAGATAAGCAATTCACCTGCCCTTCCTGTTCTTCCAGATCGATGAATATAAGCTTCTACGTCACGTGGGGGTTCACACTAAAATAGTAATATCAATTTCAGTACACAGGAAATCTTAGTTAATCAAGCATCACTCTTATATCTTGTAAAGACAAACCTGGATAATTAACTGGACATTGTCAATGTCCAATCCACGTGCTGCCACATTAGTGGCTACTAATGTCAAGAACTTGCCTGATCTGAAACCAGCAAGTGTAACCTGGAAACAATCCAATGATCAGTATACTGTAACTCTCTTGCAAAGTTGCACCAGGGAAAGTGAGTAATAGTGTTGAACAAAATTTTACCTCACGTTGGGACTGTTGTATGTCTCCATGCAAAGCCCGGGCCCCAGGCAACAAGCCAGCAAGCTCAGATGCATAACCCTTTGTTTCAGTAAAAATAATAGTGCGACCTCCACTAGAATAAAGAATTTCATTTAGGTAGAGAGAGAGGAAAATGTGAAATCAATCAACTACAAAAGTTATCACTTTCCGGAATATTTCATGGATGGAAGTAACAAAATTGAAAGCAACCAACCTGCTATAGCATCGAATAACATCAGGAATAAGTTGAGATCTGGCTGAGATAGAGCATGGAATAATAATATGTCTGACACTAGTGCTAGCCTTCATTTTCTCATTGCCAACAATGTCTACCGTCTTCTTATCAGGCTTGAGGAACTTAGAGGCAATCTAGCCAAACAAAGAGAAGTATATAAGAGTCAAAGATATTAATACAAAGAACATGTGGAAGTTAAATTCAGAAAGTTAGACATCCCAAAAATTTCCAAGCTCTTTCCACTAATTGGAAAATCTGTGTCAATTGAACATTTAACTTAGGGGTGCAAAACTAGCCTACCTAAAACTAATAAGGATTTGTTAAAGCCCTCTTATTTGGCTTTCAGCTAGGCTCATTTACAAATCATGCTTTGAAGTTTGAACATTGCATCCAAGTGGCTCAATTTGTTTAAGATTCAGTGTTCTTTGTATTCAACTAAACATTAACTAAAGGTTGTCACACTTGATTTTCTCAATATAAAACCAATGCTTTAGGTTTATAGAAACTATAAATAGAAATAAAAATTCTTTCATTTTTAATTTTAAGATTAGGTATAATATTAAAACTATAATTATTATAAAGAGAAATTCAACAATGCCAAAAAGGCACCTTGCCAACTATAATGACCAAACCAGTTTGCTTACAGTGTAATCTAAAGCAGAGCACATACTCCCAGTGTTTTTGTTAATAGTTTAAAAATAAAAAGTGAGAGATATTGGTAAGACTAACATGCTTCACCCAATCCTGCAATGTTGCACTGAAAAGGAGTGTTTGAACTTGTTTCAAATCTTCCACCTTGCCTTTAAATTTAAAAGGAAAAAAAAGAATAGGGATCAGGATAATTTATAATCATTATTATACACAAAATATTAGAAAAGAAATATAATGGACTCAAAGATCTATGATTGTATGAAGATCTATGTACAATACACAAAACTGTTCACAACAATGATGAATAGTTTAGTATACCTAGAATAAATTCAACATCCTCAACAAAGCCAATCCTCAGCATTTCATCAACTTCATCAAGGACACGAAACTTCAAAGAGGTCAGGTCCATATTTCCCCTCATTATATGATCCTGAACCACAAGTATTGAAGCATTACTAAGCAATGTTCTAATACATAAAAATAAGCAAAATCCAATGTTGAATTCATGAAAAAGGGTACCTTGACCCGTCCAGGAGTTCCAACTACAATGTCAACTCCTCTTCTCAATTTATTTTCTTGTTGTGCATAAGGTGTATTACCATACAAGCAACAAGAAGTTAGCCCCAATGCCCCACCATACATCTCAAAGTCAGTAAAAACCTGTTTTGATCATGAAGAAAGATGATGGACTTTAATATTAAAAAAAAAACTTCAAATAAAAAGATTTTGCCAGGTCAGACTAGGTTTCTTGGATCAAACCTGAAGAGCAAGCTCCCTCGTAGGTAAAAGCACCAGAACACTGGGAGGTCTACCATACCCAGTCTTCCTGGTAGCTTTAGCTGGACCATTAGTTAAGGACTCCAAAATTGGCAAAACAAAGGCCAGTGTTTTACCCTGTAATTTCCAAAAATAGATAACAGAATTTACTCCAATTATGTTAACTCATTGAATTAAACAGCTAAAGAATATATTGGAAACATTGTCAAGAAACTCCAAAGACTTGAATTTGTAAGCAAAAACAAATTAATTACGGGAAACTGAACAGTTCATACCTGACCAGTACGAGCCCTACCGACCAAATCAGTACCATCCAAAATGGTATCAAAGGTCATAGCTTGAATCTTAAACAACGCCTCAATTCCCTTAGCTTTCAAAGCCTCTCTGAGAGGCTTCGAAATCCGGAAATTGGTAACCGCGTTCGGATCCTCCTCCTCCTCCTCCTCCTCCTCATAACTACCAACCGCCTCCATCAACTTGGCCTTCTTTTTCTTTTCCGCCTTGAAGTTCACCGGCTCCACCAACTCGGAGCTGGTCTCGCTCCTCTGCTCATCGCCGCTATCAATCTCGGCCGCCTTCCGCTTCTTCTCCTTCTTCTTACTCCGCTTCTTCTCCGCCGAGCTCCCCTCGGAATCAGACTCCGAATCAACCTTACTACGCCTCGACTTCTTCTTCTCAGAGTCTAGGGTTTCAGCGGCGGGTTTCGGAGTCTTCTTCCCCTTCTTCTTCAGGTCCTTTGAGGCTTCGGAGGCCATGGCTTCAGCAACAATGACGGAAGGCATTGTAGGTATAGGTATATAGTGGAAGTTGGTGTAGTGAGAAAGAGAGAGAGAGAGGCAATGGTGGCTCTCCTGCTGTGGGAAGAATGTGGCAACGAGAAGCAATAGCAGGAGAGGAAAGAGGAAAGAGGAGGAAAAAGAGGTTTAGGGTTTGTGATTTATACGCTTTTGCCGTTAGACGCGAATCTGATTTTGGAAACCCGGAATGGGCTTATGGAAGTCCAACCACAATTGGGCTTTTTATCTATGTCTGCAAAACCCGATAGGTTTTTTTTTTTTTTTTTGAACACAAAACCCGATAGGTTGAGTAGACCCAAAAAACCAATAGATAGGCAATTTATATCGTGGACCCTGACCTACAATGCACTGTGGACTCTGATTCAATATACAGAATTTGAGTTTATAAAATACATAATTCATGTTCATAATATACATACATATAAATACGGTATAATGAACATAAATTAAATTTTTACATAATATACAAAATTCAAGTTCATAATGCACATAATTCATTTTCATTATATCGTGTTTATGTTTGTGTATTATAAACATGAATTCTGTACATTATGAAGTCAAATTCTGTGTATTAGGTCAGGTCTGCACTTTACAGTGCATCCTGGACTCTGGTCCACGATATAATGAGTGCCAATAGTTATACCTTGAGCCATTACAATTTATGAATATTCATAATTCAAATTGTGAACATTCAATATGTAAAGTATAAGCATTTAGTTGTGAACATTCAGTATATAAATTGTGAATGTTCAGTATGTAATTTGTATATTTTGAACATGAGTTCACATGGTAAGGTGGATCTAAATCCACATAATAATTTGCCGCCAAAAATTACATTTCAATTGTTATACCATAGATTGAAATATATATTGCATTGTGAATGTGAATTTGGTCAAAAAATTATGAGTCTACAATTAACATTATTTTGTATTCTGTACTTGTTTTTTTTGGTGGGAATTCTGTACTTGTTAATATTTTATGTACTTGTAAACAAATTGAAGACACGTCAGGACATAAATTATTAACTACAAGTATAAAATATATAAATTGCACACATATAAGATGATAGTTAAACACTTAAACACCGTTATTTTCCCTATAAATTTTTAATCAAGTGTTAAATTAGGCGTGACTGCGTGAGTACCTGTTACCTGTAGACTTATTAAAGGAATACACAAAGGAAGAAAGAGCAGGAAGGCTTTTAACCGTCTGCACTCTCAAGATTCACTGCAGTTCTTGGCGAATCTGATTGAGAGAAAGAGAGAGAGACTCGCCGATGGAGAAGCTTCGATGCCAGAGGATCGGCTGCAACGCCTTTTTCACGGAGGATGATAATCCAGAAGGTTCCTGCACTTATCACGATTCGGTTTGTACCTCTCTCTCGCTTCCGTATTTTAACTTCGCCCGCCTCTGAGATGTATACAACTATAATTTCATTTTTCGCTTTGCTCTTGTCTACAAGATTTGATCACAGACGCAAAATCGAGTAAATTGAAAAGTTGTTTCTTTAAATCGGAAACTTCATTGAGATTTCGAGTTCAATTCAGTGAAAAGACTTGGAAGAGTGTTGGTTAGGCTTTTAGTGCTTCTAAGTGTTGAGATGCGATTAAGTGATTCATTATTTTTGCTAAGGATATGTTAAATTCATTTTCTTTCATCAAGATACTCAAGTACAACATTGTAGCCTAATTAAATTTCCCTATAGAAGTTAATTAGTTGGGTACCAAAGTTTGAAAAGTTATACCAGAAAGGAAAGCTCTTTTGTTCCCAGTGCATTTGGGCTTCCGGTGGTCATTTTAATCTTGTGATTCAAACACCCTTCGTGTGTTCTTGTAGTCTTTTTTATGGTAAAAAGCAATATGGGTTGGGAAAATAACGGATGGATGGAGAGTGCCTTTTTGGTTTAGGAAGATCCTAGAGAAATGTAATTGGGTTATGTTGAACTGAAGTGTGTATTCAGGAGCAAGTAGGTCTTTTCTAAATTCTAAATGCTATCAAACTTGAGTTTTCTTATTCAAGTTCTTTTTATGTAGACCCCTGGTAAGGATGAGTAAAACATAGCACACTTGCTATATTCATCCTTCAGCCGTGGGTTCCATGCTTCAAAGGCAGGCAACATGTTGTAGCAAGTATTTAGAGAATTCTTGACTAACCGTAGAACTTGAGAAAAAGCATCAAGCTGAAGTTACCTTCTAATGCCCTTTTTCTGTGAAATTGTTAATTACGCGTGTTTATATTTTTGGCGTAGCATACTAGCATCATTATATGTAGTTTTTAAAATTAAAATATGTCATCTGGGTTGCTATCATAGTATCATTTTATTTGTGGGATGAAAATTCACTAATAAGGGGTTGCTTGGAATTCCATTTAGTAGTAGTCTAGTAGATGAATATATGCTTTGATCTATTTGTTTCTTTCTATTCAGCCTCCTCCCCCTCTTCCAGATCAAGGAATTTAGGTTCCAAGTGGCAAAATTAGGGCACTTGGTATAATGCAAGAATCTTTTGGATATTCTTCAGACATATACTTACTTGAGCTCTTTTATGCATGTGTATGGTTCGGTTGCTGTCTTGCTGGGCATATACATTTCATCAGGGTGTAAGTTAAATAAACTGAGCTCTTTTATTTTATCATTCTTTGAGGATGGCATGCTTCTAGGTTCATTCTTATATAATGTAGAATTTGTATTTCACAGCCCCTATTCCATGACGGGATGAAAGAGTGGAGTTGTTGCAAGAAAAGAAGTCACGATTTCAGTTTGTTTCTAGAAATTCCGGGGTATGGATTTTGCAACCTTATTCCATGTGTGGCTTTACCAATAGTAGGATTTGCATCAGCTTGCCTGATCCTCTATAGTGGTGGAATGTTGAAGGAGTTTTTGATGCCTTTAACCACAAAGTTTTAACACTTTGAAGGATTATTCTTACCACGTGAAATCTCAAGATTAAGCTCTCTAGCAGCAAGGCAAGGGTGCCCTTGCTGGCACAGGGACATTCTGCGCTTCCTTCTAATTCTAACCTTCATGGGACTAAGAACAATGCTCCATTAAGGGGTTGTGATCCTGTAGATTATAAACACTAGTTGGCAAAATTTTAGTAATTAACCAATTTAAGAGCGATGTTCTCCTTCCTGTTGTGCAGAACAACATAGCTGAAGAAATATAACCTACTTGCATGCACTTACACAAAAGGAGTACAAATAGTGCTTTTGCCTACTCCCATTGTTGCTGAATAGTTAATTGGTAAATTATAGTCTTTGCTTTACATGTAACATTTTATTGGCTTTTGTTATGGAGGTGTAAGACAGGGAAACACACAACAGAAAAACCAGTTTTAACAAAGCCAGCTTCTGCTGCTCCAAATAGACCAGTTCCTGCTCCAACTACCACGCCCAGTGCATCATCCAAAGAAAATTGTGCTAGGTGCCGCCAGGGTTTCTTTTGTTCGGATCATGGTATGATTTACATATTTCTAGATTGTATTTTTGGATGACGAGGGAAGCCGCACAACCCTTTCGGGTGTAGGTAAACCCTGCCTTATGACCTTAGTTGGCCGGCTCAAACCAAGGGGGCAAGGATTTGAACTCGTGACCTTGTGGTTACAAGTGTGGATGTCTTGCCATCTTGGTTGGGGTTACCCCTTCTAGATTTTATTTTGTTGTATGAATATTTATGCCACAAACAATTTTTCATGGTTTCTAATGTATCTACTCAAGTGGTTCCAAATTAAAAATGACTGGAGATGCTGTCTGTCAATCCCCTGTGGGGGTAACTATTTCAAAACCTGAATTCTAATATTACTGACATTCTTAAAGGTTCTCAACCCAAAGAGGTTAATCCAAAAGCATCAAATACAGTAGCTTCCACGTCAAATGAAAGCAATCAAGATTTACATGAGAGCCATCCACCTCCTCCAAAGAAGATAGTTGATATAAACCAGCCTCAAACTTGTAAAAATAAGGGATGTGGCAAGACCTTTACGGAGAAGGAAAATCATGACACTGCTTGCAGTTACCATCCTGGCCCTGCCATATTCCATGATCGGATGAGAGGGGTGAGTCAGTATGGCAAACCTTTCTTCCTTTCCATGTTACCGTTCATGTCTTTTGCGTTGTTTATGGTTTGTAATTTTGTGTTTTATAACTTTGCAGTGGAAATGCTGTGATATTCATGTGAAGGAATTTGATGAGTTCATGGCAATACCGCCTTGCACCAAGGGATGGCACAATGCTGATCCAGTGTCGTAATTGGGACGTGCTGGGAAGAGACAAGGCAAGACGCATCATTTGTGTTGTTCTATCAATTTTGATGTTGCTGTAACGGATTTCTTTTGGTCAAACTTTCTTATGCTTCTACAAGTCTTGAAACTAATTTGGCTGAGTTAATTGGTGTGGCTTCATTTCTTGACAGAACTGCAAACCCAGTCCATATTGTGATTTTGTTGACATTACATTTTAGTTTTTATGTAAGGGGAACTTTGGACGGCAATTATCACCCTCAGTCAGGTTTACATTGAGATGACTTCTACATCTTTTGAGCCTTTTTGGTACAGTTTTGTAAAGGACTGTATGAGAGGAGGCTAGATAGATAGTCTATAACCTCTACTAATTGAGTAGCACAACTGTGAAAGAGCTGTGTATACTGAGGGAGTGATCACTTCACTTGCCTCAATACTGAGGGAGTGGTTTCCTGTTTTATTTTTCAATACCTCCTAAGGCCTAAGGGCATACAAATCTTGAAGACCCAGCTTAGAAGTAAACTTATGGAATTGAGGTGATATAAAAGATTTTTTTGGCCTTCTTTGGTAATATAGTTTATCAGCCAGCCAAGTTAATTGCCAAACACCCTTAGTAAATCCATCAACAAAATGATGGAGTTAATGACTCTCAAGTTAGCTAACAGGATTTGTACTCAGCCTCTAAGGAAGACCTTGAAACTGTTTGTTGCTTTTGGGACTTCCCAAGAAAAATGGACATATTATACTGTGGATCCGGATTCAAAATACACAATTTACATACTGAATGTTCACAATTTATATAATGAATATTTACAACTGAATGTTCACAATTTACCTACTGAATATATATATATGTGTACCCTTTAGTCTTATTAAGTAGGTAAGCACCCAATTTAAACTTGTACCAGTGCCTTTCTACTCCCCCATCTCTATTCTTGCTTTATGACTTAAGAGATTATTTGGGTTCATGAGTTGAGCTCTACCTCAAATCCAACATTCAATCACCATGACTTATTTGGTTCACAAGAAAATATTATTTTTAGAATATTTTTTTCTTCAAATTTGAAGAAAATAGATTTTACCTCCAATTTGAAGACAATTAACTCCTTGCTCATATTTTATTTTTTCATACAAAAAAATTATAATAAAGTATTTATATTAATTATTTACAACAACTTATTTTTCACAAACCAAACAATGAAATTAATATTTCAAATAATTTTGTTTAGTAAAATTTAAATTCAACTCGTTCTCAATTATTTCCCATTAACAAATCAGTTCGTAATAGAAAACTTCCTGTATGTGCAGTGTGATAAATCTATACATTATTGTACCAGTGTATCTACTTTTCCAGATGGATGTATACAATGGCCATTTTTGCAGAATAAGGCGAAAAAAAATTTTAAAAAATTGCAATACTAAAAATTGCTACATACACGCCTTTTGGATGTAATGAACCATGTATCTGAAATGAGAGACTTTCAAGTTTCAAATTTCCCCTCCCCTTTCTTTTCTCCCTATCAACAAATGCTTGAAACTGTGAGACCGGTTAAATGGTTAGGTGCAAACACTTGAATGTCTCATTTACAGACACAATGCCTGGCAACAAGTTAAGGATCTCCATCATTTATTGTCTCGCATAGAGGGACAAAAGGTACATTTCTTGCTCCTCAGCGAATTCCCAACTTTCTGTCCAACAGAATGTTTCATGTTAAAATGCACAAGTATGCTTTCATTTCATGTTTGCAAAATACATACGCTCCATTTAGAAATCTGAAAAATAACTTTTAAAAACTGACCCATTTTTTAAAAAATATTTTAATTCTTTAATGCTTGGGCGAAGATATAAAACTGAATTTTTCTATTTGATTGGAAATTAGGGAAATTTATTTATTTTTTTTGTTTATTTTTCCTAAAAGTGAACATATTATTTGTTATTTGTTATAATAATAATAATAATAAGTGGTGATATTAATAATTGGAAACTAACTTAAAAAGATATGTGAAAATAAATAATTCAGAAAATGTCTTTCGAAAATCGACAATTTCACTTGGCTTCTTCTTCTTCTTCTTCTTCTTTTTTTTTTTTTTTTTTTTTTTTTTTTTGGTTAACGAGAATGGATATTTTCCTTTTGATTATTTTCTTTGAATACCCAATAATGAAAAATTTGAAAAATGACTTCCAAAAGTCATTTTCCAGGGTAATGTATCAGAAAAATATATGGTAGAATGTTTTAGTGCGACCTGTTGACGCTGGGATGGCATACAATCTTGGAAGTAGTCCTCCCTATTCCACTGTGGTTTGGTTTCCCACCACTTTTCTGCATTTGAGAATAACAGTAAAGAAAATAATTTGATTTTTTAAGTAAGAAAGAATCTTGAAATTGCTGGTATTGCTTGCTTACTGAAGATCCATTTCGGGAGGGATCTGGAGCGTTCTCTTTCATGCCCTAGTTTAAGAAAGCACGCATTATTAGACATATATATGTTTCAATACACAAATCCTCAAATTTCAGTTCTATAAATTCCACCTTTCCAGAAAGACGCAATTTTGGCTGAGATATTGCTGCAGCAGGAGTGTCTGTGTCAGGTACAAGCGACATCTGGGAAATAAAATGAATCATTTTGCTATTGAACTGATTAATAAGTTGCTAAATAAAGAAATACTAATTTTGATCATATTAACAAAATAACAGTTTTGGTCCACATGCTTAATTCTTATCAATTTTTATCCACGACTATTGTTTTAGTGCTAAAATTCATCACGCCGATCACCCCTTCTTTTTAGACATATTGAAATATGAAATTATTAAGAGTACTTTCGACCTTTTCAAATTAAGATCTCAATTTGAGCATAAATAAAGAGATTTAAGCTCTAAGATCGATCCCAATTCGTAGTTTTTCTCTTAAAATTAAGATAGGATGAGAAGGAGAATTGCGAATTGAGATCAATCTTAGAGCTTAAATCTCTTTATTCATGCTCAAAATGGGATCTTTAAGTTAAAAAGGACGAAAATACCATTAGATTTCGGCATGTCTAAAAAAGAGTGACCAGATGAATTTTGGCACTAAAACAACAATCGTAGATGAAAATTGGTAGGAATTAAACATGTGGATCAAAACTGTCATTTTGTTAATACTCGTGGGACTAATATTGGTATTTGCTCGTTGCTAAATCCATCCAAAAGTACAGTTGTTGGCTAGATAGCTGGTAACTCTGGTAAATACATCTAAAAGTAATTCCAAGAGGATAGAAAAGAATTTGAATTAACTTGATACCTTGTTAAATAATTCTGTTGGAGGATGCTGCAATAGTCTCAAATTATTTGAAGATTGGGATTGCTGCAGAAGAGTGAAACTGTTTAAGGCTATAGATAATAGAACAAGGAGAAAACAAATGAAATAATGCTTTACTCTATGGAGTGTAGTCCCTTCTCTGGTATTTTGACATACAGCATGAGCATGGTGTTCCCCATATGAAAGTTTCTGCAACAGAAAATACATTTTAACACTAGCACTAAAAACAACCACAAGAGAGAGAGAGAGAGAGATGAATGGTTAAAAAAATGAGTAAATATCAACATTACCCTATTAGATAGGCCAGAGTTGGTCTGGGGTGACCTTTCACTTTTCTCAGGCTTCATTGGACTTGGAGCTTTTGGTCTGAAAGGAAATTGTTGAGTATGTAAGAATAATAAGAAAAGTGAGGTATGGGGGAGACATTTCAGATACTTTGGGGTGCCATTATTATTATTATTTTTGGATGACGAGGAAACCCATAGCCAGACCCGAGTGGTGCCATTATTGTGTAGATGAGAAATGCGGTGCAGTTCTGATAACAATGGAGCATTCTCAAGTGCAGCACACAAGAATGGACATAATTTTCAGATACATTTTGTAGATTGTAGCATAAAGAGTTCTTCTAAACCAGAAGGGGCATTTGTGAAAGTGATGTCAAGCATAACAATGAATTTGAACTTTGGTTCTTTTCATTCAATCATGGAGAGATCAGAGTCAAGTAATCCAACCTTCTGGGGTAAGTGGCTGTGCTTTGTACAACAGAATTAGCAGTATGATGACTTGATAACTGAAAAAAGCCAGAAAGAGAACAAAAATTGCAGAATCAGAGTAAAATGTATTGACTTCAACCCGAATGTCAGTGATGTAAATAAATGAATCTGGTTAAACCTCAAAATATTAAATGTTTAAAACTTTAAATATAAAAGCCATCAAAAGGATATAATTTTTCATTTTAAAGGTATACTTCCAACACCAGGGATTCTTATACCAGGAAAGAAGCCCCATACGATAATGCTCACAACAAGAATCATGAAAAATCACATATTCCTGTTGGAATCTACATTTTCCATAATGGTGTAAATTGTATTTATCGAAAATCAAACCAAAGCCCTTGAAAATGCATAATATTTGTTAAACAGAAACTTCAGCATTGAAAAGGTGAAAGGGTTTAGAAACAGAACCATGACATTAGTGAACTGGAACTTTCTTCAGAAACATTAATAACTTGGCATAACTAGTAATCATTTAAAAATAATACTTGCATCAAGCTATTAGCAACCCACATTATCAGGGGAATGTATCGTTGCCCTCTCCATTGTCTTCAAGTGAAACTCCTGAAAAGCACAAGAAGAAAGGACTTGGTATTACTGGAAGCCTGATCTTCTATTAATCAAGAAGAAGGACAATAAAATTAGAAAGAGTTGCATAATACTCGAAAATTTGGCAATTTCTGTTTGCTCTTCTTAGGTTGGGGCTTCAGACAAGCCTCAGGAATCTATAAAGAGCACAAGAGGGTCTAAAGTAATAATTTTTGCTAATTAGTACATAAAACTGAAATGTTCTTCTGATAATGTTCAAAGAAGTACCAACTTTTTTGTTCAATGGCACTGCTTTAAGGGTATTAGTTTTCTGTTTTTCATGCTCACTTGACAGCAAATCACTCTTCGACCTGAAACTTGTAGGTTAGACAAATGCATGTGGAGTTAATTAGTCGACTAACAATATCCTTTTGCTGGATGGAGGATAAGGACATCAATGATCAGAAAGACCTTATTTACCTCCGGATTTGTGCTCTATGCAGTGTTTTCAGTTCAGGCTGTTTGGGAACAGTGACCTTTAACTTATAGTTAACTAAGTTATTGGAAACAGGAAATCCACCCTGCTACATCAAATTTAAATGCATACATTATTATTATTATTATTGAAAAATTGTCAAAGTGTACTAAGATCATCTTGAAAACACAAAAGACAGCGTTTCCGGTATACCTTTTTGGATAATTTGTGTAACATCTGAGCTTGATGCTTCAGATGAGAAACCTGGTCAGCAAGAGGAAAATGATGATTTGGAATACTCATCAAGGGTAGATAACCAAAAGCAAGGTGTATAACACAGACAACAAAAGATTAAGCATAGGACAGTAAAAGATACACAACAAGTTTCCGTATGACTGCAACATATTAACTGATCCAACAGACCTTACACAAGTAACCAGTCTCTAGTTTTTGTCGTTTGGTAGCTAGATTATCGAATCCAGAAGAACTTTGCAGACTTTGCTCATCAGACTTATTGGCTGCCTTCAGTGATCTAGTGAATTCAATAACAACAATGAATGCAAACTATTAATGGTAAATGAAGAGCATAGAGGATTATTTTGAGACTACTTTACAAGTAAAGTTAAAAGAGCTGAGGTAAAAATTACCAGAACAATGAGTACAAACATAAGATGATACTAGTTCTTGGAAACAATTAAAATTGTAAAAAACATATGATAAGGGATGAAAGTGAACCTTTCACCAATGTGAGTAGAATATACTTTCTGAGCATGGTTTAGCTTGGCCAGGTGACTAGCAGTGGGTTTCATTAATGTTGAAATCCTGTGTTTGGATAATTTGGGTGCTGATTTTGATTTTGATTCTGGAGTTTCTTGAGACATGCTACTATCACTTGATGTTCCTGAAGTAGTAAAAAGAAAATAACATGTTAATATGCCTAGATCACTATGTTACCAAAAATAAAACTTCAACTACTACAATAGTTCCAAAAGTAATTTAAAACATTTAAATATTAATTAAGTTGATTTAATCTCTATACTATTAACAAATATGAAAATTAGTTAAAATTGTACATTAAACATACTTATGTAGCTAGTTAAAAAGCCTTTATGTTTAATTTTTAGAGGGAGAGATTAAAAAAAAAAACCTCTAGTTGTACCTGTCCTCCCCAAACAAGCCCTAACTTTTTGCCATTTTCCACTTTTCTTAATCCAGAAAATTTGAAAAACAAGAAAATTATAATGGGGTCTAGACCCGTTGGGGGTTGAGAGCGCAACCCGAATGCAGTTTTTTTTTTTTATAATAATATTAGAAACATCATTACTTTTTTTTCTTTTCTTTCTCCCTATAAAATAGGGAAAAAATCAAGTAAAAATGATAACTGAAATTACTTGAATTTTAAAGTACTCCGTATTAAAAACTACTAATAGATTCAGTATAATTTAATGGTTCACATTAGTTCCTATTTTAAATTTTTAGTTTTTATCAAAGTTTATTTAATCTTTTTTTTTTTTTGGAAATAAAGTTTATTTAATCTAAAAAGTAAATTAAACAAACATGCACAAAAGTCATACCTGCTGTCTTCTGTTCTGAAGAAGTGCCACTCCCCCAATTTGTCTTGATAATTAAAGCTGAAGATTCAAAGGTGAGAAAACACACAATCACCTACTATCATTATGAACCATCAAATCAAAATGAACAAAATCATCAAAAGAGGAACTCTGCTGAATCAAAAATCGAAAATTACGCATGCTAAAATAGTAAAAATCTCCTCCATTGCAGAAACCAGAGAGCAGAATTTCCTGCTTTCTTCATTCATTCATCATGAGTTCAAGGCTCAAAGCAAATGCAAATGATATAGAAAATAAACGAATAATGAAAACAAATTAAAAAATATATATATAAGCACGCAAATTCACAGAGAGAGAGAGAGAGATTTTGACGAAATTCTTACGAGAAGGCGGATAATTGCCGGAGGCATGGAACCAAAGCTCGGCTTCTATGATCTCGAAGATCGTCTCGGAGCGGGAGAAATCGAAGAAACGAGCGGCATCAAACTCGTAATCCAAATCAATCTCCGATGGCTTGTGGCATTCATCCTGCTCAACTTCAACGAAATAATCCATATCGTCGTCCATTTTCCTCTCCAAAAAGGTCTCCAAATCCGCAATAATAGACTTACATAAAACCGATAAACGAACAAATCAGAGGTAATGATTAACGTCGCAATGGTTGACCTGAGCTCCCTCACCCCCGCCGGTCGACCCCTGTTGACGTCTCAGGGGCCGCAAGGGTTTAGAATGCGAAACCCCTTAGAAGAGGAGGAAAGGAGAGAAGGGGATTTTCCGTGTCGCGATGGCCGGCGAAATTCTCGTATGTTTTAGCGCAACGCGAAACTGCAGAACAGAGCCGTACGACTGATCATCTCTCCTTTATATATATATATCCATTGAGAAGAAAGAGGGAACAGCGCGGAAATTTGAATATGTGGTGGTCCGCTCTGGCGCTGTAATTACCAAAACACCCCCGTTTTTTGTATTTTTTCTT
This sequence comes from Ipomoea trifida, assembly GCA_003576665.1. Classification (NCBI taxonomy): domain Eukaryota; kingdom Viridiplantae; phylum Streptophyta; class Magnoliopsida; order Solanales; family Convolvulaceae; genus Ipomoea; species Ipomoea trifida. The sequence continues at coordinate 17,360,100 of CP025648.1, read as the reverse complement.
TTGTCTTTTCTCAGTTTAACATGCTTTGGCTTGTTTCCATTTGGTATTTTTTAAAACATTTTGCCAACTTAGATTTATGCAACGTATGCCACATTTTGTTCAACTGTTATTTTTAAAACATTAATACACACTCTTGAATAGTAACTGTAAATTTTCTTTACCACTAAAAAAAATAATTGTTAAGTTAGTTAATTTATGGATATCGATCGAGTTATCGAGTTCAAACTCTACTCGATTCGAGACGACAATGTGACTTACTATGGAGGGATGCAATTAAATGATTAATGTCCACCTACTTATCACCAATTAGTTATGACAACTAGATAGCCAAAAAATTTTGTGAACTTGACTTACCGCACTTACATGATAGGTAACTCATTGAGAAGTAAGCATAGCGCAGATTCAAAATAGAATTATACAAAACATCAAAATAGAATTAATTCTTACTATATTAATTGAATATTTTCATTTCTGTCATTCACATGAATAGTAATTAATCACGAGATAAGTTATAAATATCTATGATTAGTATACTCTGTAATAAAAGTTGATACCATTACCTGTCTTGGTGAATGGATTAGGAATTTAGGACTCTTTAGGAGTGAATAGCACAACAAAAGAATATAATATTACCTTACATAATTATAAATATTTTTTTCTTAATAAAGCTATAAGGCTCATTCATTAAGGAGATTTATTACTTATAACATCTAATTTTTAATAATTTTTTAAAAATTAATTTAAGAAAAATTTTACCAAATAAGCAAATCTATACAAATGTTACGTTAATGCAGTAACCCTTTGTGAAATCGAATATATAGTAATATAGATGCAAAAAAAAAAAAAAAAAAAAAAAAAAAAAAAAAAAAAAAAAAAAAAAAAAAACCAAAGATCTTGTGGTCTAGTGGCACCCGGTGTCCCAATTTACACTTCGCTTCTTGTGCGGTCACTCACCATTATGTACACAAAAATTCACCACAAAATGTTCAAAAATGCACAATTATGTGTGGTAGGGTGTTGTGCATTTTTTTTTGTGTGTGGCGCACTTTGTAGTGCATTTCATTATGGTGCATTTATGAAACTATGTGGTGTATTTATACATAATTGATGGTGAATTCACACCGACTGCATAGAAAGCACTGTCTGCATTTAAACTCGTGTGTGTATATATATACTTCATAAAATGTTAAAGCCTATGTTTCAAAAAAAAATGTTAAAGCCTAAAAAACTGAAGCCTCAACAAAATAAATAAGGAAGTTGACAACCGGATAGAACCTTCTCCCATGATCCCATCATTGTCTGTCAGGCTTTTGAATTTTAAATTTCGCAAATTATATCATGGACCGTGGTCCACAATGCATTGTAGACCGCGGTCCCAAAACGATGTCGTTTTGATTAATGAAATAGACGGATGAATTCGCGCAACTCACTTTCTTTTCATATATACTGCAGTTTCTTTTCAAATATACTGCAGTTTCTTTTCATATAAAACTACAGTTGAAAAGAAACTGCAGTATATATGAAAAGAAACTGCAGTATATTTGAAAAGAAACTGCAGTATATTTGAAAAGAAAGTGAGTGGTATATATAGAAAAGAAACTGCAGTATATATGAAAAGAAACTGCAGTATATTTGAAAAGAAACTGAGTAGCGCGAATTCATCTGTATGTTTCATTAATCAAAACGACGTCGTTTTGGGGATCCGCGGTCCACAATGCATTGTGGACCGCGGTCCACGATATAAGAACCGTTTAAATTTAGCAAAATTTTCATCTTTATTTAATTATCCAATACACAAGGTTTCTATATAAAAAATTATCAATTACGGAGTAATATTTACTACTCCGTGTATAACATGTAATTACTGTATTAAAATTTTAATATTTAATTATCAAGTGATTTTTCTATGAGTATTCAACAAAAATAAAGAATTAAAAATAATATTACAATACTAATTTTTGTAAGGAAAATAATATTTTCTTCTTCTGAAGCCACTCTTTAATACTCCGTATTTATTATTTTTATTATTGACATAACATTATCTACTATACTAATAAGAGCCAAAGAGAGTTAGGCCTAAAATGGGTAGAAAAAATGGCGGTCAGTTGTAGACATATAATTCTAAATTACAGAAATACATATGTATCATTTTTTGTTGTAGTTACTAATTTATTTTTTATTTAATTTAATAAGAGTAAATAGAGTGAGAAACTTAATTATGTCAAATTTGATTGAGATGAGGTTCGAACCTAAGATCTTTCTTATAGAAATTAATGGGTAAGTTAAAAGTTAACGGAATATTAACGGAGAAGAGAATATTTAACGGAAAACTTAACGGATAATCATAAAAGTAAGGTTAAATTAGGTAATCTCTATTAATAATATTAATCTGAATTATCTTAACCATCTATTTGATTAAATAATTCATCTGAACCATCCATTTGATTAAATAATTNTTTTAAATCGTTTTTATCAGTTATCTATATATTGATCAACCTCACTATAAGACAATAATAAATAAAAGTGGTCTTACAAGGGTAGTTAAGTTAGCGAAACATGATTTTTGTATATGAAAGTAATGAGTTCGGTTATTGCTAACACCAATTTTATGTAGTTTGTCATTTGTTAGTAAATTAGCATTATGCCATCTTTTTTAATTACTTATAATTTTTTACAAGGTAGTATCTATTATATACTTTTTCAATGTTAACCACCCATTTGAACATAGGTGTCATCATACTACATAGTAGTTGATAGTATTACTTCATCTAATAATATTATTTCACACTCTCCATCTAATAATAGTATTTCACACTCTTGAGTCCTGAACAGTAATTACGGTTTTCTTTTATCACATAAAAAGTATTATTTTGAGTGACAAGGAAAACTTGCAACCACTATTCGATGTTCGATGATATGCACTAGGCTAGGTAAACCAACTTATGTTGTCCATAGCTGATTGGCCCGAACAAAAAAGGTCAATAAGTCGTTCTTGCTGAAGTCAAACTTGATTGATCAACTTGACAGGAATTACCCTTAAAAAACTATTTTATTCACGTAGTTCATGGGAATTAGTTTTAGAAAAAAGTGAGACCATATTTTTATTTTTATTTTCTCTTATAATATACTTAAAAAGAAAAAAGTGTCAAATAAATCACTAAACTTATTACTTTTGTGTAGTTGGATTATTGAATTTAAAAAGTGTGCAATTAAATCATTAAATAAATAAAACATTTTTCTCGATAGACTCCAATCAATCAATCATGTTACTTACCTGGTATGTGCTAAGAGAATAGTCATTTTCTTTGTCATATTAGTTTGAATAAAAGATTGAAATATTATCAAGTTAAAGTGTATTAAAAAAACTCCACATATAACAGGGTGTATAATACTCAAAAAAAAAAAAAAAAAAAAA
>CP025648.1:17319666-17356660 GCA_003576665.1 Ipomoea trifida | reverse complement strand
GAGAGAGATGAATGGTTAAAAAAATGAGTAAATATCAACATTACCCTATTAGATAGGCCAGAGTTGGTCTGGGGTGACCTTTCACTTTTCTCAGGCTTCATTGGACTTGGAGCTTTTGGTCTGAAAGGAAATTGTTGAGTATGTAAGAATAATAAGAAAAGTGAGGTATGGGGAGACATTTCAGATACTTTGGGGTGCCATTATTATTATTATTTTTGGATGACGAGGAAACCCATAGCCAGACCCGAGTGGTGCCATTATTGTGTAGATGAGAAATGCGGTGCAGTTCTGATAACAATGGAGCATTCTCAAGTGCAGCACACAAGAATGGACATAATTTTCAGATACATTTTGTAGATTGTAGCATAAAGAGTTCTTCTAAACCAGAAGGGGCATTTGTGAAAGTGATGTCAAGCATAACAATGAATTTGAACTTTGGTTCTTTTCATTCAATCATGGAGAGATCAGAGTCAAGTAATCCAACCTTCTGGGGTAAGTGGCTGTGCTTTGTACAACAGAATTAGCAGTATGATGACTTGATAACTGAAAAAGCCAGAAAGAGAACAAAAATTGCAGAATCAGAGTAAAATGTATTGACTTCAACCGAATGTCAGTGATGTAAATAAATGAATCTGGTTAAACCTCAAAATATTAAATGTTTAAAACTTTAAATATAAAAGCCATCAAAAGGATATAATTTTTCATTTTAAAGGTATACTTCCAACACCAGGGATTCTTATACCAGGAAAGAAGCCCCATACGATAATGCTCACAACAAGAATCATGAAAAATCACATATTCCTGTTGGAATCTACATTTTCCATAATGGTGTAAATTGTATTTATCGAAAATCAAACCAAAGCCCTTGAAAATGCATAATATTTGTTAAACAGAAACTTCAGCATTGAAAAGGTGAAAGGGTTTAGAAACAGAACCATGACATTAGTGAACTGGAACTTTCTTCAGAAACATTAATAACTTGGCATAACTAGTAATCATTTAAAAATAATACTTGCATCAAGCTATTAGCAACCCACATTATCAGGGGAATGTATCGTTGCCCTCTCCATTGTCTTCAAGTGAAACTCCTGAAAAGCACAAGAAGAAAGGACTTGGTATTACTGGAAGCCTGATCTTCTATTAATCAAGAAGAAGGACAATAAAATTAGAAAGAGTTGCATAATACTCGAAAATTGGCAATTTCTGTTTGCTCTTCTTAGGTTGGGGCTTCAGACAAGCCTCAGGAATCTATAAAGAGCACAAGAGGGTCTAAAGTAATAATTTTTGCTAATTAGTACATAAAACTGAAATGTTCTTCTGATAATGTTCAAAGAAGTACCAACTTTTTTGTTCAATGGCACTGCTTTAAGGGTATTAGTTTTTCTGTTTTTCATGCTCACTTGACAGCAAATCACTCTTCGACCTGAAACTTGTAGGTTAGACAAATGCATGTGGAGTTAATTAGTCGACTAACAATATCCTTTTGCTGGATGGAGGATAAGGACATCAATGATCAGAAAGACCTTATTTACCTCCGGATTTGTGCTCTATGCAGTGTTTTCAGTTCAGGCTGTTTGGGAACAGTGACCTTTAACTTATAGTTAACTAAGTTATTGGAAACAGGAAATCCACCCTGCTACATCAAATTTAAATGCATACATTATTATTATTATTATTGAAAAATTGTCAAAGTGTACTAAGATCATCTTGAAAACACAAAAGACAGCGTTTCCGTATACCTTTTTGGATAATTTGTGTAACATCTGAGCTTGATGCTTCAGATGAGAAACCTGGTCAGCAAGAGGAAAATGATGATTTGGAATACTCATCAAGGGTAGATAACCAAAAGCAAGGTGTATAACACAGACAACAAAAGATTAAGCATAGGACAGTAAAAGATACACAACAAGTTTCCGTATGACTGCAACATATTAACTGATCCAACAGACCTTACACAAGTAACCAGTCTCTAGTTTTTGTCGTTTGGTAGCTAGATTATCGAATCCAGAAGAACTTTGCAGACTTTGCTCATCAGACTTATTGGCTGCCTTCAGTGATCTAGTGAATTCAATAACAACAATGAATGCAAACTATTAATGGTAAATGAAGAGCATAGAGGATTATTTTGAGACTACTTTACAAGTAAAGTTAAAAGAGCTGAGGTAAAAATTACCAGAACAATGAGTACAAACATAAGATGATACTAGTTCTTGGAAACAATTAAAATTGTAAAAAAACATATGATAAGGATGAAAGTGAACCTTTCACCAATGTGAGTAGAATATACTTTCTGAGCATGTTTAGCTGGCCAGGTGACTAGCAGTGTTTCATTAATGTTGAAATCCTGTGTTTGGATAATTTGGGTGCTGATTTTGATTTTGATTCTGGAGTTTCTTGAGACATGCTACTATCACTTGATGTTCCTGAAGTAGTAAAAAGAAAATAACATGTTAATATGCCTAGATCACTATGTTACCAAAAATAAAACTTCAACTACTACAATAGTTCCAAAAGTAATTTAAAACATTTAAATATTAATTAAGTTGATTTAATCTCTATACTATTAACAAATATGAAAATTAGTTAAAATTGTACATTAAACATACTTATGTAGCTAGTTAAAAAGCCTTTATGTTTAATTTTAGAGGGAGAGATTAAAAAAAAAACCTCTAGTTGTACCTGTCCTCCCCAAACAAGCCCTAACTTTTTGCCATTTTCCACTTTTCTTAATCCAGAAAATTTTGAAAAACAAGAAAATTATAATGGGTCTAGACCCGTTGGGGTTGAGAGCGCAACCCGAATGCAGTTTTTTTTTTTATAATAATATTAGAAACATCATTACTTTTTTTTCTTTTCTTTCTCCCTATAAAATAGGGAAAAAATCAAGTAAAAATGATAACTGAAATTACTTGAAATTTAAAGTACTCCGTATTAAAAACTACTAATAGATTCAGTATAAATTTAATGGTTCACATTAGTTCCTATTTTAAATTTTTAGTTTTTATCAAAGTTTATTTAATCTTTTTTTTTTTTTGGAAATAAAGTTTATTTAATCTAAAAAGTAAATTAAACAAACATGCACAAAAAGTCATACCTGCTGTCTTCTGTTCTGAAGAAGTGCCACTCCCCCAATTTGTCTTGATAATTAAAGCTGAAGATTCAAAGGTGAGAAAACACACAATCACCTACTATCATTATGAACCATCAAATCAAAATGAACAAAATCATCAAAAGAGGAACTCTGCTGAATCAAAAATCGAAAATTACGCATGCTAAAATAGTAAAAATCTCCTCCATTGCAGAAACCAGAGAGCAGAATTTCCTGCTTTCTTCATTCATTCATCATGAGTTCAAGGCTCAAAGCAAATGCAAATGATATAGAAAATAAACGAATAATGAAAACAAATTAAAAAATATATATATAAGCACGCAAATTCACAGAGAGAGAGAGAGAGAGATTTTGACGAAATTCTTACGAGAAGGCGGATAATTGCCGGAGGCATGGAACCAAGCTCGCTTCTATGATCTCGAAGATCGTCTCGGAGCGGAGAAATCGAAGAAACGAGCGGGCATCAAACTCGTAATCCAAATCAATCTCCGATGGCTTGTGGCATTCATCCTGCTCAACTTCAACGAAATAATCCATATCGTCGTCCATTTTCCTCTCCAAAAAGGTCTCCAAATCCGCAATAATAGACTTACATAAAACCGATAAACGAACAAATCAGAGGTAATGATTAACGTCGCAATGGTTGACCTGAGCTCCCTCACCCCCGCGGTCGACCCCTGTTGACGTCTCAGGGGCCGCAAGGGTTTAGAATGCGAAACCCCTTAGAAGAGGAGGAAAGGAGAGAGGGGATTTTCCGTGTCGCGATGGCCGGCGAAATTCTCGTATGTTTTAGCGCAACGCGAAACTGCAGAACAGAGCCGTACGACTGATCATCTCTCCTTTATATATATATATCCATTGAGAAGAAAGAGGGAACAGCGCGGAAATTTGAATATGTGGTGGTCCGCTCTGGCGCTGTAATTACCAAAACACCCCGTTTTTGTATTTTTTCTTTTGTCTTTTCTCAGTTTAACATGCTTTGGCTTGTTTCCATTTGGTATTTTTTAAAACATTTTGCCAACTTAGATTTATGCACGTATGCCACATTTTGTTCAACTGTTATTTTTAAAACATTAATACACACTTGAATAGTAACTGTAAATTTTCTTTACACTAAAAAAAATAATTGTTAAGTTAGTTAATTTATGGATATCGATCGAGTTATCGAGTTCAAACTCTACTCGATTCGAGACGACAATGTGACTTACTATGGAGGGATGCAATTAAATGATTAATGTCCACCTACTTATCACCAATTAGTTATGACAACTAGATAGCCAAAAAATTTTGTGAACTTGACTTACCGCACTTACATGATAGGTAACTCATTGAGAAGTAAGCATAGCGCAGATTCAAATAGAATTATACAAAACATCAAATAGAATTAATTCTTACTATATTAATTGAATATTTTCATTTCTGTCATTCACATGAATAGTAATTAATCACGAGATAAGTTATAAATATCTATGATTAGTATACTCTGTAATAAAAGTTGATACCATTACCTGTCTTGGTGAATGGATTAGGAATTTAGGACTCTTTAGGAGTGAATAGCACAACAAAAGAATATAATATTACCTTACATAATTATAAATATTTTTTTCTTAATAAAGCTATAAGGCTCATTCATTAAGGAGATTTATTACTTATAACATCTAATTTTTAATAATTTTTAAAATTAATTTAAGAAAATTTTACCAAATAAGCAAATCTATACAAATGTTACGTTAATGCAGTAACCCTTTGTGAAATCGAATATATAGTAATATAGATGCAAAAAAAAAAAAAAAAAAAAAAAAAAAAAAAAAAAAAAAAAAAAACCAAAGATCTTGTGGTCTAGTGGCACCCGGTGTCCCAATTTACACTTCGCTTCTTGTGCGGTCACTCACCATTATGTACACAAAAATTCACCACAAATGTTCAAAAATGCACAATTATGTGTGGTAGGTGTTGTGCATTTTTTTTTGTGTGTGGCGCACTTTGTAGTGCATTTCATTATGGTGCATTTATGAAACTATGTGGTGTATTTATACATAATTGATGGTGAATTCACACCGACTGCATAGAAAGCACTGTCTGCATTTAAACTGTGTGTGTATATATATACTTCATAAAATGTTAAAGCCTATGTTTCAAAAAAAAATGTTAAAGCCTAAAAAACTGAAGCCTCAACAAAATAAATAAGGAAGTTGACAACCGGATAGAACCTTCTCCCATGATCCCATCATTGTCTGTCAGGCTTTTGAATTTTAAATTTCGCAAATTATATCATGGACCGTGGTCCACAATGCATTGTAGACCGCGGTCCCAAAACGATGTCGTTTTGATTAATGAAATAGACGGATGAATTCGCGCAACTCACTTTCTTTTTCATATATACTGCAGTTTCTTTTCAAATATACTGCAGTTTCTTTTCATATAAAATACAGTTGAAAAAACTGAGTATATATGAAAAGAAACTGCAGTATATTGAAAAGAAACTGCAGTATATTGAAAGAAGTGAGTGGTATATATAGAAAAGAAACTGCAGTATATATGAAAAGAAACTGCCCAGTATATTTGAAAAGAAACTGAGTAGCGCGAATTCATCTGTATGTTTCATTAATCAAAACGACGTCGTTTTGGGGATCCGCGGTCCACAATGCATTGTGGACCGCGGTCCACGATATAAGAACCGTTTAAATTTAGCAAAATTTTCATCTTTATTTAATTATCCAATACACAAGGTTTCTATATAAAAAATTATCAATTACGGAGTAATATTTACTACTCCGTGTATAACATGTAATTACTGTATTAAAATTTTAATATTTAATTATCAAGTGATTTTTCTATGAGTATTCAACAAAAATAAAGAATTAAAAATAATATTACAATACTAATTTTTGTAAGGAAAATAATATTTTCTTCTTCTGAAGCCACTCTTTAATACTCCGTATTTATTATTTTTATTATTGACATAACATTATCTACTATACTAATAAGAGCCAAAGAGAGTTAGGCCTAAAATGGGTAGAAAAAATGGCGGTCAAATTATTTAATCAAATGGATGGTTCAGATGAATTATTTAATCAAATAGATGGTTAAGATAATTCAGATTAATATTATTAATAGAGATTACCTAATTTAACCTTACTTTTATGATTATCCGTTAAGTTTTCCGTTAAATATTTCTCTTCTCCGTTAATATTCCGTTAACTTTTAACTTACCCATTAATTTCTATAAGAAAGATCTTAGGTTCGAACCTCATCTCAATCAAATTTGACATAATTAAGTTTCTCACTCTATTTACTCTTATTAAATTAAATAAAAAATAAATTAGTAACTACAACAAAAAATGATACATATGTATTTCTGTAATTTAGAATTATATGTCTACAACACCTTTATTTGAAAAAATTATTCATTATCAAAAAATTAAATTAAATAAGAGAAATAATTTCATTAGTTATATTGTCTTTATTTTCTCTCATGCAAAGATTCTTTACATTCAAATTTATCAATTGATATTCATTACGTTGTCCATTATCTTATTTTTACAATATCTTGTAATTAAATATCAAAATTATAGTACAAAATAATGTTATATATTTATTTACCAAGTATTTTATTAATACTATGAAAACAAATTTTAAAATAATTTGAAGCTAATTATATTAACTACTTGGGGATTGGTTGACAAAGAAAAGACTCATCAAATAACCCAACAAATTGAAGCGGAATCGCTCTATTTTACTCTTATTGAATTAAATAAATTAGTAGTTACACCAAAAAATGATACATATGTATTTCTTTAATACCATGAAAAAAATAAAAATGAATAGTTTGAAACCAATTATATTAACTACTTGGGGGATTTGTTGACAATGAAAGTACTCAAATAACCCATTACCTAGCAAATTGAAGCGAGAAACTACCTTTTAATATCTTTGAAATATATAATATTTTAAATTTTTAAAATTTTATTAATTTATTTAATCTTTTTTCTTAAACTAGGGATTTCTTTATCCACAATAACTCATTCAACAATAATGGTTGAACCAAATGAACCTCAAGCAGAACTTCTAAAGGAAAGTCCATAGCTCCTATATCATAATCTCATTGCATGACGTTGTCATCTATGCTACCAACAATAACCGAATTGCAAATAACACACTACCAACAAAAAGGAAGAGAACAAATAATAAAGATGAAGACAATGACAATGTTACTCAAAAGAGAATTAAGAACACTTAGAAAAATTCAAATGAAAAGTAGTATTTTTTTAGACTATCATTTTTAGACCAAATATTTAGACTATCAATTTTACAAGGTTGCAAAAATTTGTTTTAGTAATAATTATAATGAATTTTCTATATTATCTTGGATTCATATACTTTGAGTTAGATATTTAAATAAAAAAAAATCGACATTCAATTACCCATGTATAAACTTCCCCTATATAATCTTGCATTGATATACTTTCAAATATTTATTTAAATATAAACATTGGGCATTAACCCATATGCGCAATGCGCATATAAAACTAGTATATATATAAGAGTTTATTTTTTTCTAAATCGTTTTTATCAGTTATTTATATATTGATCAACCTCACTATAAGACAATAATAAATAAAAGTGGTCTTACAAGGCATTTAAGTTAGCGAAACATGATTTTTGTACATGAAAGTAATGAGTTCGGTTATTGCTAGCACCCATTTTATGTGGTTTGTCATTTGTGAATAAATTAGCATTATGCCATCTTTTTTGATCACTTACAATTCTTTACAAGATAGTATCTATTATATATACTTTATCAATGTTAACCACCCATTTGAACATAGGTGTCATCACACTATATAGTAGCTGACAATATTATTTCATCTAATAATATTATTTCACTCTTGAGTCTTGAATAGTAGTTACGATTTTCTTTTATCACATAAAAAGTACTATTTTGAGTGACAAGGAATTGAAAACTTGCAACCACTATTCGATGTCCAATGATATGCACTAGACTAGGTATATCAACTTATGTTGTCCATAGCTAATTGGCCCGAACAAAGAAGGCCAATAAGTCGCTCTTGCTGAAGTCAATCTTGATTGATCAACTTGACAAGAATTACCCTTAAAAAACATTTTTATTCACGTACTTCATGGGGTTTAGTTTTAGAAAAAAAGTGAGACCATATTTTTATTTTTATTTTCTCTTATAATATACTTAAAAAGAAAAAAAAGTGTTAAATAAATAACTAAACTAATTACTTTTGTGTAGTTGGATTATTAAACTTAAAAAGTGTGTAATTAAACCATTAAATAAGTAAAACATTTTTCTCGGTAGACTCCAATCAATCAATCATGTTACTTGCATGGTATGTACTAAGAGAATCGTCATTTTCTTTGTCATATTAGTTGGAATAAAAGATTGAAATGTTATCAAGTTAAAGTGTATTAAAAAAATCATTGGCCAGACCAAGAGGCCAGTCTAAATGATCCTACGAATCATAACTCCACCGTGCATACTATTCACATTATTTATTGCTTATAAAATATGGAGTAATTGAAAAACGAATAAATTTTACATGTAACAGGATCAATAGTGTAAAAAAAAAAAACAAAAAACACGCCACATGACATCCGACGAAAAAGTCTCACGCTTTTAAGGCGGTGTTTATGAGAATGATGGCTTTATCATTAATGTTCGCAAGACATTTGCCATTTTGTGCTGTTCAAAGTTGCAACACAACGCAAGAAACGCTCCTCCATTTCAGATTTTCAGTAATGACAAAACCTTAATTTACGTGTCATTTGAATTCGCCTTCCACTTATTCAATTTCTTGGTTTGGTCCCAATTTGCAATATCTTTATTAATTTTTTTATAGAATATTTCTGAATATGATAAAAAAAAAATGTAAATTTAAAATTTATTAAAAAAAGGAGTTAGTTAATTCTATTTTTGGTCATAGATTTATAACTACAGTATATTTTTTAGTTATTTTTTATCCGAACATTCACTTTTGGTCATAATATTATTGTGACATAACCATTTTTAGTTTTCTATTAACAAAACGGTTTAAATGTCATTAAAACTAGAAAAAAAAAAAGAGGAGGAAACATTCATTGGTGGCGGTGAACGGCAACGGAAAGGGAGATGATGACAAGAAGATGAAGAAGAAGTAGCTGTTGTAGCAAGAAGAAGTTGAGAGCAGATAATGCGTGGTCTGGTGTTGGTAGAGAGAGGCGTGGTCTAGTGTTGGTAGAGAAAGACGTGAAAAATGACTTCCCCCAAAAAAGGGGAAATCATTTTTTGAAAAAACACACTTATTTTCCATTGACCAAGACAACATTTTCCATTGACTTTTATTGTCCCCTCTTGCCAAACACCGAAAACTCGAAAAATGATTTCTTCAAATCATTTTCTGAGTTTCAAACACACCCTAAATAATTGAGAATTTTCTTTGATTCTTTTCTTTTATTTGAAAAACAATTAAATAAGTTGGGTGAAATCACCTACAAACACATGCAATTAAGTTAGCAAGAGCTACGGCTTCTGAGTCTGGTCCTCCAACTAATATATGTATAGTTCTACTCATAGTTTAATAATATTAATACTCTGTATTATATATTTATATTAGAAAAGTATGTGTTAGTGTGGGGATTATGTTCAAAGTTGACAGATTCAACATTTAGAGCTTGTTTGGTTAGTGGCGGATCCGCCAAAATTTGGCGGATCCGCCAACTTTGGCGTTTTGACCAAGTCAAAACGCCAAAGTAAAGTGTTTGGTTGTCGGCGGTTTGGAGCAGCGGATTGCTCCAAACCGCCGAAAACTCAAACGCTGCTATGAGCAGCGTTTGAGCTTGGCGTTTTGGGAAAAATTATTATTTTCCCCAAAACGCCCTCATACATAACAATTAAAAAAAAAAAATAATGACTATGTAGCGCCGAAAGGCGCTACGGCTTCCTTGCGACTGTGCGAGAAGCCTGATGGGCTTTTCCCTTAAGAAGAGGAGCACTGCTCCTCTTATATAGAGGAGGAGCAGTGCTCCTCTTCCATATAATATCGATGTGGGATAAAAATCCCACATCATTTGGCTCCTCTTTGTTTGTTTGTTTGTTTGTTTTTTTTTTTTGTTATAATTTATTTTTGTTTTGTAATATTATTATTATATTATTATTATTATTATTATTAGTGTTATTGTAAATTTTATTTTATATAATAATAATAATAATAATATGTATGTCCTTTTAGGTCATTTTACATATTAACCGCTAATCTAAACTGCTAATTTAACCAAACATCTTTTTACAAACCGCTAATACAATCCGTTGGTCAAACCCACTAATACAATCCGCTATTTGATAACCGCTAACACAATCCGCTACCGCTAACTTCTAACCGCTAATAACCAAACAAGCCCTTAGCCTTGTCTGCTGATCCACCAAGTTACCGTAATTTACATCCTCTCACATGTTCTGTCGGATCGGAACATGTGCCAAGAATTAAATTAAGTGATTAAAAGTGAAATAAATTCTTCAAAATATCAAATTTAGGTCTGGAACAATACTATGAATCATCATTGATAGTGGAATGCAGTTTGACAACCATGGACAACTGAAGCAGAAATTTTGGTAGAATGAAAGATCATCTCTACACTTCCCAAACCTTTATCAGCCCAGAAGTACAACCACCAATTGTTATGCCGTGGACCCGGGTGCACCTTGCAAGGTGCACCCGGGTCCTTAAACGGCGTCGTTTAGACGCTGGGTGTAACGGTGCTGTTAGTGGCACCGTTACACCCAGCCAATCAAAAATAAAACAGAGTATAAGTGTGAATCTATAGTTCTAAATGTGTGAATCTACAACTACGTATCTGTGAATGTATAGGTGTATAAGTGTGAATCTAAAACTCAAATACATAATGTGTAGTTCATAATGTGTGAATCTGTAGTTCATAATGTGTGAATCTGTAGTTCATAAGGTGTGAATCTAACACTATGTAACTGTGAATCTATAGTTGTATAAGTGTGAATCCAAACATGAATACCATCACTGCAAAACAGAGTATCAGGTATGAATCTGTAGTTCATAATGTGTGAATCTGTAGTTCATAAGGTGTGAATCTATCACTATGTAACTGTGAATCTATAGTTGTATAAGTGTGAATCCAAACATGAATACCCATCACTGCAAAACAGAGTATCAGGTATGAATCTGTAGTTCATAATGTGTGAATCTGTAGTTCATAAGGTGTGAATCTATCACTATGTAACTGTGAATCTATAGTTATATAAGTGTGAATCACTAACAGCACCGTTACACCCACCCGGGTGCACCTTGCAAGGTGCACCCGGGTCCACGGCATAAATCCACCACCCCACCCAAATAAGCCCAACCTTGGTAGCTAGGCAACTTCCAATTCATTATATAGTCCCCCTCAAATTTAATCCATGCTCACACAGCTTGATAGTCCAATAAGACTGGCCCAATTAACTTGATTTTCTTGTCAGGTTAATTTTTAGGCCTCAATTCTCTAAGTTTTCGATCTTATCGGGCCAACACATGACCGGTTCTTATATCGTGGACCACGGTCCATGATATAATTTGCGACACATGACAGTTGTTATGTCATGAATTCGAGTTATATTCAACAATCTAACACAATTTTTGAATCTATATAACAAAATTGTGAATATAGAATTCAAACATTGTGAATGTTGAGTAATGTAATTTTGTATATTGAGATCTAAAATTGTGAATATAGATTTCTAAAATTGTAAACATAGACTCTGGGTCCACCTTGCAAGGTAGACCCAGGTCCATGGCATAATTTGCCTCGATTTCAGCAATAGTTATTGCGTGAACTGTGGTCCACACAGCTGTGTAGACTACGGTCCAAAAATGACATCATTTCGCGTACTTTTTTTCACGTGACTCACTGCAACATACATTTTTATAATTCATAATGTACATTATTTTAAAACACAATTTACATTATTCTAAAACATAATGTACATTATTCTAACTCATCAAGTATATTATCTTACCCCAGGAGTTTATTATTCTAACACATAAAGTACATTATTCTAACTCATAAAATTCAACAACGTCGTTTTAAACCCGGTTGATTTGCCTCGATTTCAGCCCACTAGTCCTCTGGCCCTATCTTGATTATCTTCACTCACCAAACATGTCAACTTCCTAAACTGATCTTGAATTTGAGCACCTACAACTTAAAAGGGCGATCTAGTATTGAGAAAGTAATTGATTATTAGCAAGTTTATAAAGCAAGGAAAGTCATGCCTAACAGGGGACCCTATATTTTCCAGGAGGTTGTGGGTATAATAGTTGGTTCTAAAGGCAGCAATCTTGCAATGACATGGTGCACAACAAATCTTAACAAGTATTTAAATAGGAGAAAATATTGTATCACTTTATAACGAATTAAAGTATGATCTCCTAGTATCGGTTGCCTATAAAGTTAGTTGTTAGCTAGTATTGACGGGGATTGATCACCTCCATGTATAGACTAGACAAATAACTAAAAAGAGTGGAAATAACCAATGAGGAATTGAAATTAAAGATGCATGTGCAACGTAACCTTTCAAAACCTAAAAAGCTAAAGACTTTTCAGAATAGAGATAATGCATGTATTGAATATCGAGTTCCCTAGTGTATTCAAATCATAACAGTTGATTATACACTACTGACTCTGTTACAATGTATTAAAAAAAACAGTTGATTATACAGTTTTCTAATATTACTACCTCTTATATATGGTCTATGACAAAAACTTGTGTGAGACCATCTCACCGTGAGACTGGTTGAGTTGGGTCAAGATGCAAATATAATACTTATACGCATAAATATCATACTTATATGCTCAAATGTAATACTAATCAGGAATAAAATTTTTGTTATTTATAAGGGTAAATGTAATACTTTTAAGGGAAAATACAATACTTTTACATCTCGATTTAAAAAGTATTACATTTTTTCTCAAAAATATTATATTTTAAGTAAGGGACACTTGTCAACATTACTTATTATGAAAAATGTATTACTTTTTATTTTATAAGTAATAAAAATTGTATTCCTGATTAGTATTATATTTGAGCATATAAGTATGACATTTGCATGTTGATTCGACCCGACCCAACCCGTCTCACGAATAAGGATCCGTGAGACGGTATCTCACAAGTGTGACCCATGTTCATTCTATTTGATTATAAAATGTGTCAAATTTATTTAATATCAGTCGATAAACCTTATGATTCAATGAATGTTAAATGTTTGGATGGAAATATAATTAACATGGCCCCATCCTAGCAAGAAACTATAATTTTTTTTTTTTGTTCTAAATTTTAAAGCAACACTATTGAGGGCAAACAAAGAGCAGGCAAAGTGGTGTGGAGAAAATAGGGAATAATATGGGTTGCTGTCACAGTGTCACCCCAAATATCAGCTGGGAGATAGCTAAATATTATGTATATATATCCACCAATTGAAAAAGGTTATATATGTTGCATTTTTTGGAAAAAGAAATTTCAAAAAAATTCTAGAAAGTAGGGCCAACCTCATACTAAAATCATGGCCATGGCTTCTCATGATCTCATCTTCTACTAGAATTTATTAAGCTAGAAAACATTTGTTGTCCTCATGCATTTTGGAGTTGTAATGATTTCTTAGGTCCCAAGAAGTCTATGGCCATATGGCATTTGGTATATTTGACAGTGAAATGCAGTTATAGTCAGCTCATTAAGACTACTCAATTTTCTTTCCAATTAATTTCCACACTTTCATACAATTTCAGCCATCCATTTAAATTCGCCCAAAACATTAAGTATGGCATGTTTATGATATGTTTGACAAAAATTAAACTTGTAATTATCAAGTATAAAGGTCGGTCATGCTCTACTCACTCGCCATAAAAAATTAAACTCCTAATTATCAAGTATGACGGTCGGTCATGCTCTACCCACTCGCCACCAAAAATTAAACTCCTAATTATCAAGTATGAAGGTCGGTCATGCTCTACCCACTCGCCACCTCTTTTAACAATATATATATATATATATATATATATATATATATATATATATATATAGACACACACACATTCAGTTTCTCAACTTATGCTAGGGTATAGACTAATTTTTGTTGGACTATCATTATAATTCATTATAATTGTGATTTAATTATTGTTCACGGTTGATTTATTCTTTTTAGTTAGTCTAGATTCTACTTTATCGGGATCCTACTTTCTAGTTTCTAGATAGTTGATCATATTTTCTAGTCTAGATAGTTGATCATATTTTCTAGTCTTCACTCTTCAGAAACCTATATAAAGGGAAGGGTTTACATTAGTTTCAACACACCCCTGTTATGCAACTTTATACCGTCGACACACCCCGCAATTAATGTTGTGTTGTTCGGGGGGTAAATCGCCTGTTATGCAACTTTGAACACTAGATGAGGTAAATCGCGAGTAAGGGAAGGGTTTACATTAGTTTCAACACACCCCTGTTATGCAACTTCATACCGTCGCAATTAATGTTGTTCGGGGTTTACATTAGTGTCAACACACCCCTGTTATGCAACTTTATAAGTAACACTAGATGAGGTAAATCGCGAGTTGAACAGACCTATTGAAGCATAAGAGTCAATATTGCCTGCATTGAGGCTCACTGAGGCTCGAACCCACCAAGTCAATATTGAATGCACTGGGGCTCGAACCCACCACCTCCCGTATAAAGGGAAGGGTTTGATGCCACTGGACTACAAGGGGATTGGCCAAGTTTTTAAAATTAACAATAGTATAGCCTTAATTAAGCCAACGATAATGCTATACCCAAAAACTTATTCAATTGCAATGCTTTAAAAATATAAAATAATGCAATTGTCATATAACTTCAGTTTAGTAATTATAATATATGTAAATTCTTTTTTTTTTTTTTTTTTTAATTAAAGAGAAAAAAAAACATACTAAAACACATACAAATATCTAAGAGCATCTCTAATAGGAGTTTTTGTTCAGTTTTTTAGGAAGAAAAAACCAACGCTATAGTTTTAAGTTGTGATCCGTGTGTGTGGCGCAATATTCGCGGCCAATAAGTGCGTAAATATATGCTTTTTTTTAAAAAAAAAAAAAATCCCCTCCTTGGCACCTCAAAAATCACAAAAAATTCATTGCTATTGAGAATACTCTAAGGCATATTCAAGTCACAGGGCCGAGTTTTAAATTTTTGTGGCTCCGTTCTTATAAATAAATGAGGCCCTACCAAAAATATAAGCGCAATCTTTAAATTCAATACCGTAAAATATATGTTTTTTTTTTTCAGTTATAGAATGATTTGGCATAATTAATTAAGTCCTAATTATTAGGAGAGAGACGTAATTTGGAAAAAAACTAATGAGTTTTAGGATTAATTATAGATTTTTTATTTCTTAAGTAGTTAGGTCAAAAAATAAATATTCAGTCCTCTAAAAATTGAGGCCTTGTGCTGTTGTCCATCTTGCACGTCCTAAAATCTGGCCATGCAAGTGAAGTAGAGTACTACATATAGTTAACTTGATTTCAAAAAATATTAACTGATAAATTTTAATGATGTGAATTCAAATTTTAGTTCAAACATGGAATGTTAATGCTAGAATCTATTTAGAATAATACGGAGTAATATAGTTTATGATAACTTTTTACTTAGTATATACAGAAAACTTGCCTAAGTATAGCTTGTAGAGTTGTAGCTCAATTACGTTTTTATAACTCTTTCAAATGAGAGGTTACAGGAGGCCTATTGACTCGATAATAGAGAATGATATAAAATTTGATTTTTTTGTTATCTACTCTCCTACAATTATCTTGTAATTTTCATTTTACGGTGATGATGTTATTATCCTATTAAATCTTTTATAAAATTTGGTCTCAATTATCTTATAATTTTCATTTTACGGGATGCTATTATCCTATTAATATTTTTTTTTTACATTTAATTACTGAGTACTATATGCTATTTTTCATTTTTAAATAATAGGCTTTATCTTATTAACTTATAACGAGTTGAATCATCTGTCCATGAAAAAGCGCATTTTAAAAACTTTTTTTTTTTTCATATCAATATAGTTATTATTGGACAATATATCTATCATGTGAATATGCATACTTGCAACCTAACCAGAAATATCAGAAGAATATGTGGTTCATGGAGTATCCAAAGTGGGAGGAAATTTGATTAAATTCTCCTCAACTAAATCACACTCAAAAACCAAAAAAAAAGGTGACCAAGTTAAATGACAATTATAATCCAACTGCCCATCATACTCATATTTATTATATTTGAAATTATTATTCAAACATAATAATCAAGGTTGGTTAATGTGCATATCAAGAAATTATTTGGTATGCCTTAATCAAAGTGGATCCATGTGGTAACATCATAATATATAGCAACTACAAGAATAAGTTCACATGACTTTGAAATCATCATGAAATGAAGTTTTGACCCAATCCCATCATATATTATACATACACATATATATTATATGGCCAAAGATACATTACAATATACACTTATACCGGCACGGCAGGGTTAGAGCCAAAACAAAACCCTCTTTAGATCTGGAAGAGGATTCTCAATCTCTAGATTCTTAATTGGAATGATATACCAAAAATAAAAATTAAATTAAGAGAAAAAAAAAAACCCAAGAAAAATTTGACAGATGAAGAATAAACAGGGAATTATTACTTCAATTTCTGACTGTCTCGGCCAGACAGAACATATGGGATGAAGTAAATCATGGTAACTCAGTGGCTGGATCTGTCCATTTTAGAAATAATCACCACACTGTCGTTACTAAATTTCTAACCTTGATCTGTTCTTCCAAATACTGCCTACTAAACCACTGAGATTAACCAGCAGAGAATTATTATTTGAATTCTTGCAAATTCAAGAAGGTGTTGAAGTTTGTGCATTCGAATAGGGCTTTAGCATTCATCTCCCTTTCAAATCTCCAGATGTAATTGAGGCCGACGAGAAGCTCGGTAATGGCGGCTTCGGTCTTCTCCTGGTTAGCGAAAAATAAGGTTTGGAGCAAGAGAACGTTGGTCTTGGGCAAGAGGTTTTGGTGCTCGAAGCTCCTCTCGCTCTGCCATTTGATCATGTTGTGAGCCAATGGCGAAAGCCATCCCAATATCTTCTGCAGCGCGTCTCGCCACTCTCCGGCCAGGCCCGGATCGGTGGCGGAGAATCCCACCCCTTTTAGCCTCGCCCGGAGCGCCGACCGGATACTGTTGGGTAACATTGAGTATAAATCGTCCCGGGCGTCCACTCCGACGAGCTGGGGCGATCGGATCATCTTTTCCATCACGATTATAAGATTGGCGTAGTGTAGAGCCAGCGCCGCCGCGCCGAGCGTGGTGGCCGGGGGTTTTAGCATGTCGGAATTCGACCGGAAGAATTTATCCGGCGGTTCTTGGACCAGCGGTCCGGAGACGAACGGCGGCGGCGGATTTTCCGACGGGTGGACCGTGGCGGAGGCGGAGAGGCTCCGGGGGAGCGTGGATGGGTAGGGGAGGGTCGAATTATTGATTCCAAAAACAATCTTGGTTCTCGCTAATATAGTGAAAATAGACCGGGCGAGTAATAATGTGACGGTATCGAAGGTTCTAGACCAGAGGGATTTCTCTTTGAGGTATTTGATTTGTTGTTTCTGCCATTGGATCTTTTGGTGGAGATCGCCGAGCCGTTTTTCTCTGGCCGAGCTCTCCAGGCCCTCGGCCTGCGCGGCCTTCTTCTCGAGCCCGGAAAGCTCGTCCATTTGCTTATGAAGCAGAGCTGTTGAGCTCACGTAGCGGTCCATCTTCTTAATCTTGACCTCCATTTCTTTCCAACCCAAAACCATCCCGTGCGGGTCCTTCCCGGAGTTCGCAAACTCGTTCAAGCTCCGGTCCAAGGACCGGAGCTTCGGGTCGTCACATTTCCGGCTAATTCTCGTCACGGATTTCGCCACCACCCGGAGATTCTCCACCAATTCCGCGCAGGCCAGGCCGAGGAGGAAAACGTCGTCGTTGGACACGATCTTCCGGACGCCCTCCAATGCCAAAGACTCGCCGCGGAGGCGCGTCGCGTTCTTGTCCGACAGGGACTGCCACAAGTGGAGGAGCTTGGCCATGAGGCCGGAGATCTCGAAGGCCAACACGCCGACCTGCGCGGATTTCTTGACCATCACGCTCGGCTTCGCGGCGTGATGGTGGGGCGCCGTGGCACGCGCTATGGTCTTCTTTACTTTGATGAGCCAAGTTTCTAGAGCCATGGTGGAAGGAGAAATAAGAGAGGGAGGGGAGTGTTAATGTTTGGGGGGGGGAGAGATGGGAATAATTGAAGAATGGGGATGGGGATTGGGGGGATAAAGATAAAAGGGTGAGTTTAAAAATGGGGAGAAGAGGGGATGGGGGCTCGTGGGATGTTGAGAGCACTAGAAATGGTCCATTAACAACATACCATCAACTAAATTTTAGTCCAAATTGGTATCATGCACTTAGATCGAAGTGGAAGAAAAAAAAAGGAATTGCTTGGTTGGTTTGGCATGCTTCACTTGTCCTGCAATTTGATGTGAAAATTTTTGTTTTTATATCCTACACTTACCTTCCGGGATTTACACTAACGTGACACTTTTTTTTTTTTTTAATAATCAATATTGTCTATAAGTTGAACTATAGTATCATGAGTTAAGCAAGAGTTGTGTTTGGTGTGATTTTTTAAAAAATAAATAAGATGTAATATATATATATTTCTAAATTTTCCCTTCTGAAAAAGTTGTATTGGGGCCTATTTTAAAAGGAATAAATGATAAGTTGAGAAATGCAAAAAGGTAGTGATATTTAAATTAGACAAATGAGAGGTAGCAAAAGAAGATGGGATGACTATCAAAATGACTAAGGATACAAACTTGTAATATTCACAAGGTCACGAATTCAAATTACAACTTTTTTGGTCATTTAGCGCACATTTTTGAGTAGTAGCTGGGGCCGGGTTTGATAGAAAATGAATTGGGTTTGGCGTTCTTGAAAGAGCTTGAAGCTGTGGTCTTTGCAACTCCCTTGGGTCTCCCCTCCTAACCTCCTTTTCATCCACAAATAAACAAATAAATAACATTAG
This sequence comes from Ipomoea trifida, assembly GCA_003576665.1. Lineage (NCBI taxonomy): Eukaryota > Viridiplantae > Streptophyta > Magnoliopsida > Solanales > Convolvulaceae > Ipomoea > Ipomoea trifida. The sequence continues at coordinate 17,337,410 of CP025648.1, read as the reverse complement.
GCAAATGGGAAGTTTTTGAAACAGAATAAAAAGAAAAGTAGGTCAAATAAAAAGGAAGTGAGTAAAAATAATAATAATAATAATAATAATAATAATAATAATAATAATAATAATAATAATAATAATGTCATGTCAAGAAATTAATAAATATTAACAGATAACTTCAAGAAAAAAAAAAAAACTTATCATTACTCAGTTTGATATTAATATTTTTTCCTCTCTACTAAATTCGGATAAATGTATACAAATAAAGAGTTGCATTATATTGGGCATACTCACTTTAATTTTTGTGGGTTTTACTACACAGATTTACACAACTATTATAATTAAAGATTTTTTTTTTTTTGGGTACCCAGAGGGACTCACAGGTCCCAAAATTAGTAGATTCTTCTTGTGGCTACTTCTCTAGCATCTTTCTCCAACAAGGTTTTGATTCCTTCTGAGGTTGCTCCAGGATCATCGTCCCCAGTCCGTAGATTGACCAAGATTGGCCAAATAATCATCACATTGATTCCCTTCCCGAAAAACATGAACGGGGTTGATGTCCTAAATTTGGTTCATAATGGTTCTACAGTCAATGACCAACGTGTCAGCTTCTGGTTGAGACTCGCTCTCTTTCCGAATGGCTTAGAGTACAGACTCCGAGTCAATCTCGACAACAATAATTAAGAGTTTTACAATTAACTGTACAAAAATAAAGTACTCCGTAATAATTATGTAATTAATTCAGTTGACAATCTATCAAATTTCATTGTTATAATAATTTGGTTAGTTTGACAAAGGAAAAGAAAAATGAAGAAAAAGATGTATCCACATGAAGGGAAAGCATGTGCTGAGAAAGGGTGACTTGCCTCTTTTATTTTGTAGTCCACTTGTTAAGAAAAGAGGTTCTACGTTCTATCATATGGCCAATACATTTATTCAAAAGGAACTATACTTTTGCTCTTTTTTTTTTTTTTTTTTTTTTTTCCTTTTTTTTTTTTTTTTTTTTGTTTTGTTTTGTTTTGTTTTTGTTTTTGTTTTTTTGTTTTTTGCTTTTTGTTTTTCATATAATGAATTCACCACGTTAACAAAAAATGTTAATTTGGATCTAATATGTTTTCTATTAATTTTGTTTTATGTTTTTTGCAATTCAATACTCCCCTAATTCATTGAAGGATTGCTATTGTACTCCTCATTTTACAATGGAGTACATTAAATGATTCTTGCCAAAATGTAATTTTGAAGATAAATTGTAAATGCTATGAGCAAAAACCATAACTTACAATTTAAAAGATTACAATTTTCAATTTGTTTTTGTTTTTCAATAAGTTCTAACTACACATTAGAGATGATCTTTGTGGACAATTTAGTCAATTTTATATAGAGAAGAGAGTATTTGTTTAGATTTAGGGTACCCATAATGTGAGAATTAATCAAAATTGTTAATAGTTGAAGGATAATTACTATTGATGCCAGAAACACGTGTGGTCTTTCCATCCAAAATGTGTCACATTTTTGACTAATTAGGAGGTATTTATTTCAACTCATTGTTAATTAGGAACTAAAATTACATATGTCCTATAACTTAGGGACTAAATTATAATTTTTCCAATTATCAAATATAGTACAAACTTTACAAATTAAAGTATTTTTTGGGTGACGAGAGAAACATGTAATTACTATCTGATGGTGTGCACTAGGTAAACCTCGCCTTGTGGTGCTAGTTGTCAAAGGACCACAAGGAGGTAAACCAACTTAGATTGTTTATAACCGATCGACTCAAACTCAAAATGCCAATATGTCACTTCTATTGAGAGCTTTATAAAGTTTTGACGAATGAAAACATAAAATATAATGATAGTAATGTTTAGATTTTTTATGAACATTTTAGTACATTGCCTGTTTTATTTTTGATAAAATAACGTTCAAAAAAAAAATAACGCATAACGAATGACCAATGAATAGTAAAGATTTTTTTTTTAAAATTTAATTTGGAAGGAAGGAGGAAGACCCACAAGAGCACGTCTCAATTCACCATAGTCACCCTTCGGGTTCTAACATTCCCACAGAGATTCGCCTGAATAACTTTTATAACACCCCTTCGTGGGCTGTTGTACACCACCCAAGGCTATGGGAGAGAGCACCCTTAACTAGCACATCTGATATGTCACACCAATTTGTTCCCTATAAATATGAGCCCCCGACCTTGATCAACTATTTTGTTCTCTCCTAAAACTTTGCCAACATTCTTTAATCATATCTGCAATAGTGCTTTTGATCCTAACGTTTACATAGGGAGGACATGCCCGACCTTGTGCAAGGGTAAGCTAGGCCCTTGTCCAGGGCCAATATTGGGAGAGGGCATACACCACCCCCATCCCCTTGTGTGTGCGTGATATAAGATATTTAAATATATAATATATTTAAATAGAGATAAAATAGTATTTTTTGTGAGCTTTATAATGAATTATGGATTTTTAAAATTATTTAACTTGATTAATTAATTTACATGAAATATATTTTGTGATTTAGTTATGGAAAAAGAAATAAAAAGATAGTTTTTTGTTTTGTTTAAAAAAATATAAATCATCTAGTCAATGTAATTTAGAACTTTCTATCATGTGTTATAGTATTTAAATTATTCTAAAAAAACTTGAAATTCATATAGCTAAAATAAAAAGTATTTATAAATATCAATATAGAATATGTGGGATTTATAATGTGTTTTCTATTCGAACTATTTTATTAAATTAATTATGTTTTATATTTTGTTATTAATATTTTTATCACGTTTTGAAATGTTTTGATTTCTGACCCCCAATCAAAAATATTTTTAGCTTCGCCATGTTTGTAAGTTTTGTTTTATAAATTTTTTTTGTTAATAATTAATTTATTATTTATTATTTATTATGTTAACAATGTTATTGTTTGTAAGTTTTTTAAATTTTAAATTTTTTATTCATTTTTATAAACTATAATTATTTGTTTATGAAGACATGCACTAATGTATTTATTGATTCTTTTACATTTAGAAAAGTAGCTATGATCTTTTCATGATTATTTTTGTGTATGTAAAATTTTAAAAAAACTTGCGAATCCTATTTATTAGTATTTTTTTCCTTATGTAATTTAAATTTTAGGTATAAAAATATATGTTAACTTTAAGTAGTCCCTATATTTTTTGTCATGCCCCGAGCATATAAAACAATAGGACCGTACTTGAGGGAGGATTTTTTTTTTTTTTTTAACACCTATACTAAATTATTATTGAACCCTTTAAAGCAAAAATATAGCATAACATTGAGAGAGTGAAACATTTTTGCCTCACCAAAATTATCTCAGCAGGTAAAAAGGTGCTTTTTCCGGTCTGTTTGGACACCCCTCAAAAAAAAAAATCACTTTTCCTCTGCTGAATGTTTGTTCTACAATAATGAATCTGTATGCATGATTTTGTAGGCCGGTATTGAATATTGATTCCCATATATATATATATATATATATATATATATATATATATATATATATATATATATCCAATTGGCGCCGATCATAAAGGGAATGGGATGGCTCCATCTATCTCTTTAGCTAACATATTTTTATTTCTCCTTTCTGGTCGGCCGTATCTTTAAACATGTTTTCTGAGCCCACACCTCCCCATTTATTACACATCACACTTGTTGTAAATCAATTCTTACTTTCTTTTCTTTGTTGTTCTATTGTTCCCAAAAAGGTTGAATTCTTAATCCCAAGGACTCCCCAAGTCTCGATCAACCTGACAGAATATCTAGGAGGATGTAAATTATTATGGTAACTCAATTGAACAGAGAAGCTAGACCTTTGCTTCGCAAATTATATCATGGACCGTGGTCCACAATGCATTGTGGACCGCGGTCCCAAAACGACGTCGTTTTGATTAATGAAATAGACGGATGAATTCGCGCCACTCACTTTCTTTTCATATATACTGCAGTTTCTTTTCATATAAAACTACAGTTGTATATTATCGAATGAAACTATAGTTATATCCAAAAGTAACTGCAGTTGTGTTGAAAGGAAACTGCAGTTATGTTGAAAAGATAGTGCAATATATATGAAAAGAAACTGCAGTATATTTGAAAAGAAACTGCAGTATATTTGAAAAGAAAGTGAGTGGTATATATAGAAAAGAAACTGCAGTATATATGAAAAGAAAGTGAGTGGCGCGAATTCATCCGTATGTTTCATTAATCAAAACGACGTCGTTTTGGGGATCCGCGGTCCACGATATAAGAACTGCCTTTGCTTACTGTGCACAAGGAGCCCCTCACTTTGAAAAATTGCTCTCACACTGTCGCTTGTGAGACTCGATCTCGGGTCATTGTTCACCCCTTTTCAATTTTTTGAGATGTGGTTCTTGGTCTCTCACTCTCTCATGAGGTGGGGGGGGGGGGGGGATGCATATATTTGGTATTAAAAAATTTGTATACATCTAATTTGGAAGTTATCAAGGTAGCCCTTGGGAATGAGCTAGAGGGCCGGGAGAGGTGTAAAGTGGTTCAGTGTTCTTCTCACGGCTTTGCAGAGAATCATTAGGAGGACGTGTTGTGCATGACTTAGTCATATTTTGTATGGAGAATGAGATATATCGTGTTGTTAGTTCTTGGACGATCCCCTATCTTCTTGTATTAAACAATAGAAGTTGTATGCATCTAATTTATAATAAAGATTTTTTTTTAAATTAAAATGGTGGCCATGAGTTAATTATTTCTTGAACATATGGGTTTGATATATTGAAACCTTTGGATGATTATTGTTATTGTTATTATTTCACCAAAAGTACTTTCAAGTACTTAACACAATTTTTTTTTAAAAAAGAAATACACAACATCCCAAATTTGGCATTTAATTAATGTTTGGATTTATTAATTTCAATACATGCATACACACAACTTTGAGGGTTTGTTTTATAGGTAGGGAAATGCTTCCTAACCCTATAAAAATCACACAATTTATAGTCATCAGTGTATGTGGTTAGTTGATAATCACATATGTCAAATATTTATTGCTTTTTCAAATAACAAATCAAATAATAAATGTTGATTTCATTATTATTTAAATTTGTGTCTCTTATCTCCCATAAGGGTAATAATAAATGTTGATTTCATTATTATTTAAATTTGTGTCTCGTATCTCCCATAAGGGTGCACCGAGGTTGCCCACAACTATACATCATAGACTAGTTTAGTTGCGTTTCATTTAGGAGCTGAAGCGCCCGTGTACGCATGTGGGGTGCACCTACCAGGGATCGAACCTGTGACCTCTCACTTGGGAGGACTACAGCTATGCCGCTTGACCACAAGGTCTTTGGCTTCGTATTATGTACTTTAGACACCATCAAATATATATATATCTTCACCTACGTATCAAACTATCCTAACTATTACCATTACATACCTATCAAAGAACATCACCCACCCCAAACCCCATCTCACCTATATACCTTCGATCACCTACGTATCAACCTATCAAATAACATCACTTTCATTATATTTATTGTGCTTTTTTACCCACAGGGTTAGTTAGTGATAATTAATATTTGAATTTGAAGTGTAATTTTGAGTGGTAAGTTGTTTTAGTATATAATGTGTTCGCATTCCTCTGATTTCAGGTATAATTGTTTGCCATTAGTTTTTAGTCCTCTCTTTTTATTCTAACTTTTATTATTTAATAAATATTTTCAAAATAAATATGTTATTATAATTTATGATGTATGCCTTGAAATATTATCATCATTATCAAAAATCTAATCCATGTTTGTAAACTAATCATTACCAACGCAATATATATCTACCTTAAGGCAAAAACTTGTGTGAAACCGTCTCACCATGAGACGGGTCGGGTCGGGTCGAGTCAAGATGCAAATGTAACACTTATATGCACAAATGTCATACTTATATGCTCAAATGTAATACTAATCAGGAATAAAATTTTTGTTACTTATAAGGGTAAATGTAATACTTTTAAGGGAAAATACAATACTTTTACATTTCGATTTAAAAGTATTACATTTTTCCTCAAAAGTATTATATTTGCCCTTATAAGTAAGGGGCACTTGTTAACATTACTTATTATGAAAAATGTATTACTTTTTCTCTTATAAGTAGCAAAAATTCTATTCTTGATTAGTGTTATATTTGAGCATATAAGTATGATATTTGCATGGTGCTTTGACCCGACCCGACCCGTATCACGAATAAGGATCCGTGAGACGGTCTCACACAAGTGTGACCATACCTTAAATACTTTTTTCACTAATCATCATTATCTCATCTAATATTTTATTTCACAAAAATATAATATCTTTTTCAATTAAATATTTAAAATATAATCATCTTTAAGATGTTTTAATCCAATTAAAATGAGATCTTATCTTCATAATATGAGAATATTATATATGTATAAGTTAATATTAGCCAGAGGCTTTGTGGTCAAGCGGCATGAAGTGATTCTTTCAAATGCGAGGTCATAGGTTCGAGTCTCAGTGGGGGCAATGTTGACTTTGTTGGGCTTTAGTAGGTGGACAGATACTACATGTAACAGGGTCAACAGTATTCAAAAAAAAAAGTTAATATTATGAAATAGGATTTATGTATTTATTAACTTAATATTTAATTTAAAAATTGATTATAATTACCAAATAATTCTATACAAAAACCTAATCATAATAACTACTATGCCATCATATAACTTTAGGCATCACTTTTAATTATAATAGTTAATAGATTTTTTTTAATACAAAGGAAGGTGGAACTCCGGGAAACAAAAACAAATCAGTCACCACGCACAATAGGCGCACCAAGACAATTATTGCGGGCAAAAGCCGCAACACTAGAGTTAGGACAAGAATACAATAAAGCCAAGTCAGGCTCAGATCCATAATTCTTAGCAAGCCAGTTCTCCACCTGATTCTGCTCCCGCAAAATATGGCAACATTTGACGTTCCAAGCTTTCTTGATCCATTGCTTGCACTAAAAAATGATGTTGTTAAGGGTTCCGCCACCCCTAACGTCAAAAAGAGGGTCATTTATCCAGTTGATCGTGTTGACAGAGTTACTTTGAATAAAAATATTATTAAAAGCCAATAGTTAATAGATGCGTATAGCCAATAGTTCATGGGTACGCTATGTACTATTGCATAACACCAAAATTGAATTAAAAACAATATTTAATCAGTTTGAAATTGTAATTGCTTCTTAAAATTAAAATATAAAAATTAAAAAAGATAAACTTGAGTGTGTGTTGGTTGGTAAAAGTTCATAGATTTTGGTATAGCCCACTGGCGCACGGCCAATTGATAATCATCACACCGCATGGTGAAATGGGAAGGATGTTGGGTTGGTGTTCAATTGATTTGGGATCAACAATTAATATTTTTAACCTGGGTTATAATTGAGTGGTAAGGGACTCATCCATTTTTAATCAAAGGTAAAAGGTTTGATTTTTGGTATTGGGTATGGAGCAGTCTTAAATTTTCAAGTCAGTTGTCCCATCCAAAGATGTGCCTACAATTTAGCGAGCAGATTAGTCACTGTGTTCGACGATGGACACCTGGGTACACCCAAAAAACAGTTTTATTATTATTTGTTGGTAGAATATCAATATTTTTATTTTTAATTTTTTTTTAGCATTTCTATATGGACTAATCATCTGGATGTAATATAAATTATGATAAAATATTTGAACTACTTGGTCTTTGTCTAACGTTGGCAGGGCAGTAAAGAAGATGCTTTGTTGCTTTGTCTGTAAATCTATAAGCACAATTCCTACATTCCAAAGTATAGATATGAGTACATAGTTCTTCTCCATCGACAAATCTTGCAAATGGTGTTAATAATTTGTAAACTCTATTTATATGTGCATCCAAATCTAGTTGTTACTACTTTGACTATTTGTCTCATCAGAATTCGCCCATGATTGTTGACTTAATAATAATTTATATGAAATTCATAATTATTTATTTAAGATTAAACTCTATTGACACTAGAAATTAAATGAGAAATTTTAGTCTTTTGGTGTAGAAATTATTTAGTCATTGTTAATAGCTATTAATTAGTGCTATACTGATTCCAAATTATTTTGTATTTATTTGTTGATCAAAATTGTATTATATACTTAATTGAGCACCCAACAAAAAAGTTTAGCTCTATGTAGTTCATATTCCATTATGCTATGCATGGATAGTGTTATTTGTATTGTTTGTTTTGATTTATTAATATGATTACTTTGTAAATGAGTTTCCGGTTTTTTATTAATTGGGAAATGGATGAAACTTTTCGAAATTTTTTGATTAATTAGGAAATGGAATGCAAATGTTTCCAAAACGAGGTTTAGAGACAAAACGCGTTTACAAAAGTTTTTTTTCTTATAACCAGCTTGGTTGGCATGAGTGGCTCGGCACTCTTGCCCCTTAAGAGGAGGTTGGGAGTTCGATCCCTCCTTGTATGGAAAAACCAATATGGCCAACACTTTGTCGCTTAATTGGGTCGGCTCGGTGCGAGCGGGGATTAGTCTGAGTATGGTACGGGCTTAAAGGTGCCTCCTGTTAGAAGGGCCTGCGCAGGACACCTCGTGGACATTCCAAAATAAAAAGTTTTTTTTTCTTATATTATAAGATGTAGTGAAGTACTTAAATTGCAAGTTGACTTAAAGTTTGTAGTCCTTTTGTAGTGTTGTTGCAAAATTTTGAAGACATACATCCAAGCATTTTAATGGGAAAGGAGTTCCACATGCAACTTTGAAGACATACATCCAAGCATCATGCTCGAAGTAATCTTTATAACATGATGATGCAAATGAAAACACAATACATAACAAGATAGTGTTAAAAGTGCAAATAATTAGAAAGTAATATAATTTTAAGTTTAAAAATGCATCCATTTAGCAAATTAAAAGAAATGATATTTTTATTTCATAATATCTACTAATTGCCATGGTATTATCTACCACATATAATGTCACATTTTGGAATGAATGTTTGAAGGCAATTTTAAGATAATTAAAATATAGTACATGTTTTGTAAAATAAAATTTCTAATAAGTCTAGTACCTCTCCTAAACAAAATAAAGAAGTTCTCAAATAATGTTAGGACTTGAGAGGCTTATTCTAACATTGAAAGGTCTTGCTTAAAATTTAGTCTTATTGTAGATCTAGTTTATTCAAGATGAGTTTAAAATTTATCCACCACCTTAACCATCAACATCTTGTTTGAGAAGCTGGTGTTGAAAGGTGAATGCAAAGTCACATTTAGAGTGAGGAAATCCATAAATAAGAGTTAATATCTGATTTGATTCATCAAGTATATGAATTTCACCTACTAGCGCGTTAGAGTTGTGACCAACTAGCATCCACTCTAACATTTTGTTTTTGTTTTTGAATTTTCAAAATATCCATGCCACATGGCAAAAAATCCCATAAAACCCAAAGCCACTAAGGTTGCCCTAATTGTTGATAACCAATTTGATTTCATATTTTAAACTAGGCTATAATTGTATGACAAGTGCATCATTTGATTAAGATAAAGTGATGTGTATTGTTAGATATTGATAAAGAAAGTGGTTGAATTTATGCATGTGTTTAAATACTTTATAGTGTTATGGGGTTGAAAATATTATTTTATACTTTTTAGGAATTATTATTATTATTGTTGTTGTTGTTGTTGTTGTTGTTGTTGTTGAAACACTTCCAACAACAACCAAGATGTTTTTCAGCAATGGTCTCCAACGAATTGAAGGAGGAGGGGAAAGAAGAAAAAGGAAGAAGGAGATGATTGTTGGAAATTTTAGTAAAATTGGCCTTCTGAGTGGCCATTTTCTGGTATATTGTCATGTTATTTTACACCGTTTTACTATTTTTTTTTTTTTTGAAATTTTAATATATTATTTAGGGGTGAGCCTCTTGAGAGACATCACACATATGCTTATCAATGAGATGAGTCGGGTCAAGATAGAAATGTAATACTCATGCTGGAAAATGTAATACTAATCAGGAACAAAGTGTTTTTTATTTATAAGTGAAAATATAATATTTTAAAGAAAAAAATATAATACTTTTAAATCAAAATATAATATTTAGGGGTTGGACAATTATTTATGAGAAAATATGTAATACTAATAAGAGATAAATTGATTGATTGTTATTGAGTAAAAAAAATTGTAATACTTATGAGTAAAAATATGATACTTTTGATTAAAAAAAAATGTAGTACTCTTAAATCAAAATGTAATATTAGAGGTTGAGAGTTATTTATGAGGAAAAATTGTAATATTCATAGATAATCAACTTGTGAAATTTGACATCTTTAAAATTCTAATTTGATCACCATGGTTGCTTAGTAAGCAAAATGAAAAACTATTTTTTTTGAAAACCAAAATTGAAAACTTTTAAAATTTTATATTTCACATGTCTAAATTAAAGATTGAAATAAAAACTTTCGAAATTGTATATTCCACGTGTTTAAAGATTGTAATCATGTGTTTCTTAATTAATTAATTAATTTTTTATGCTACCATTGTTTCTGACAGCTGATAGGCTCACTAACATTGGGGGAAGAAGAATATTGCTCGTTCTTTAGATTAATTCATTTATTATTGTGTTGAATCGCAAATTTTATTGTGGACCGCATATCAAAAGATGTCGTTTTGATTAATGAAAACAAATGACTAAAATGGCCTCCGTTCTGCGCAACTGCAGTTTCCTTTCAAACCACTGCAGTTCCTTTTCGATATAACTGTAATTTCATTCAACAGTATACACTTAAATATGTGAAATTGTTATTTAGTTTCCTTTCAACACAACTACAATATCATTTCGATATAACTGTACTACAGTTTCATTAAATAATATACACCCAAAAATGTGAAACTGTTATTCAGTATTAGTTCAACACAACTGCAGTTCCTTTTCGATATAATTGTAGTACCCAAAAATGTGAAACTGTTATTCAGTATTAGTTCAACACAACTGCAATTTCCATTCAACACAATTGCAGTTCCTTTTCGATATAATTGCAGTTTCATTCGATAATATAAAAACAAATGTGAGCCAATATCTTTTAAAATGAACTGTAATATCAATTACGGAGCTCCGTTACGACTAACGGCTGCCGTTACTCTCACTTACTGAAACGGCATCGTTTTGTGACCATGATCCATAATGCATTGTGGACCACGGTCCACCGTAGACTGATGTTCTATATATGATGGATATGCTATTAAAGATTAGGCCATTTTATTATATGATTTGTCGCAAACTCTTATGTAGGCTAACCGCGTTAATTTATATTTTAATTAAACTATTATTTTGATTAGTATGCAGTAAATATAAAAGGGTGAGAGTGTGAGAGAAAGATAGAGAGAACGATGCATGCATGTAGACAGTGTTTGGGAAGCCGGAGGCAGCGGGATATGTTGTGAATCATTCTCTATATAAGAGAGGCTATGGAATCTGCCTTGTAAAAGGAAGCCTGCCTTGCCTTGCCTTTAATTTTACAATTCATATTGCTACTTGCTCATCAATTCACTTGATTCTGGCTACATAAACTTTTATAATGTGTCAATCATTATTGTAGATATATACTTGTGATAAATTGTCTAAATTTAATTTAATTCTATAATTGTTAATTTTTTTTTGAAGTGACGACGGAAACTCGCCATTACTATTTTGGAGTGTGCTGGGTAAATCTCGCTCTTGTGCAATAGCACGCAAAATACACAAGAGAAGTAAATTGCACTAGAAAGACCATGTGTTACATCTTCTTCTTCTTTTTTTTTTTTTCGTTTTTTTTTTTTTTTTTTGCATTCACTATTTTCGAATTGAGTTAATTCCAACAATGGTCCTTTGACTATTGACTTTTACCCATTTTTGTCCGCGACTTTTAATTTGACCAAAGTTGGTCCCTTAACTATTGGTTTTGTACCAATTTTGGTCATTCTGTTAAATCGATGTTAAATAGGTGTTAAAATTGAGGGCAAAAATATAAAATCAAATATTTGAGCCTTTTATATATTTGTACAATGTAATATATACTCCGTAATAATTTTTTTTTTGGTACCAAAGCCCATGCCCATGCCTTCTACAACGGACTGAGTAGAGTTTCCCATCCACACCTTCTCGCCTCAATGGTTTCAAAGGTGCTGAACATCTCCCGGTTGCAACACAAATGCCTTGTTGCACCGGTGTCGATAAACCACTCACGTGGGTTAGAGCCCACGAGGTTCACCTCAGTGATCATAGCCGATAGGCTAATTCCGGCCACTTTTTGGCTCACATCTCCAACCATATTGGCTTCAGAACTCTTGTTCTTCTTCCTTGGAGCCTTGCATTCAGCCAACTTGTGACTAGTCTTGCCACAATTGTAGCACTTACCATGGAACTTACCCTTGGTAATGCCACCTTTTGGACCTAGCTTATGCTTGTCCTTTTTAGCCTTCTTGGAGTGTTGACCGTGCTTCACCACGTTGGCCTTAGCGCCACCAAAGACAAGACCCTTCCCGTCAGTTTTCCTGTTCCCCTCTTCAATTCTGAGTCACTGGATCAGGTCCTCCAGGTTCATCTCCTTTTGCTTGTGCTCAAGGTAGTTTTTGAAGTCCTTCCACCCTGGAGGCAGCAAGTGGATCATCGATGCCACTAGAAAGGACTCACTAATTTGCATGCCCTCGTCACGGATTTCATCAAAGATTAATTGTAAATCTTCAACCTGACTTAGCACGGTCTTGGAATCAACCATTTTAAAGTCAAGGAATCGGCCAACAACAAATTTCTTTGCGCCGGCATCCTCGCTTTTGTACTTATGATCCAAGCTAAGGCTTTCCATAGCGCTCTCGCTGTGCCAATTTTACGATATACATCGTAAAGTGCATCACACAACCCGTTCAGAATGTAGTTGCGGCAAAGGATGTTCGAATCCTTCCAAAACCCAACCGCCATTAGGCGTTTTTTCGATCAAGAACCTTGCCAAGCCAAGAATAGCCAGGTATAATAGCATCTTTTGCTGCCACCTCTTGAAGTTCGAACCAATGAACTTCTCCGGCCTTTCGGCCGAACCACTTGGTACCGTAGGTACCCACATCGTAGGGATATACCCCTCAATGCCCACACCATCTTGTGAACCAACGTTTACAGGTGTCTGGGAATGTGCAACATTGTTGCCGTTCCCACCACTGTTGTTCTCAACAACATTCTCGCCCTCATAAACTGGAAGTGCAGGATTCTCCATTTTTTTCCAAGCTAAACAGAGAAATAAGGTTTTAAGCTTGTTACGAAATAATATTATGAAAATAATATTTCCAGAAAATAACAAGCACAAGAATACGAAAGGAATTTATGGACAAAGGTAAGCTCGAGTCGTGTACTTACTACACTGTCCCTAAAACTTTATTTGCTACCTCCCAAGGTGCTAGGAGCGTTGTAGCCTAGGTTTCCCAGGATAAAACGAGCTTCGATTTCTAGTTTGAGCACTCAAACTACGAAACCCAGCGAACAAGAACAATAGCCTGAACACAGTATGCAAAGAAGGGAGTAGAAGCAGATTTTCGAGAGAGAGAAAAACATATTTTCGTTGTGTGTAAATCTGCTGCTTCTACCATCAACTTATATAGGAGTTGCTGGAATTAATAGCATTCAATCATAGTACTTAATCTGATCATAAACTCAGCCTTGTAACCCCTGTAATGATCTGATCAAAAACTCAGCCTTGTAACCCCTGTAATGGTAGACCACTACCTGAGAATTGATTCAGATAATAAAATTTGAATTAACCCGGAATTAATTCCATAACAGATGAATAAACCCGAATCCACTTTGACCCGACCCAAATCGAAAGTGGACCCCACATATATTTGTACCACAAAATATCCACTTAAATTGTCATTTTATGCTATTTTTCCAACACGTATGAGATGGATATATATGTATACATGTATACATATATATGTATACATATATATATATATATATATATATAGAATTATAATCATATGAGACAAGCTACTTAGGTGAGAAATGCGAACTAGTACGTGAGTGCACACAGTTTACTACTCGGATGCACACAGCCCGAAGTGTGTGCACTTAGCCTAGATGAGTGCACACAGTTTAGGGTGTGTGCATTCGTGAAGTAGACTATGTGCACTCACGTTGTCGCACTGTCTCACCTAAGTAGCTTGTCTCATATGAAGTCAACCCTATATATATATATATATATATATATATATATATATATATATGACAATCAAAGCAACGAGTTTCAACAATACAATAATACCTGACACTTGCAATATAAAAACATAGCTAAAAAATGTAACGCTTCAACTAGGCTACAACTTTGAAAGCATATTCTCAGAGCCCATTTTTTTATTCCTTAAAAGCTACATTATTTCTAACAACAATGTTGGTCCCGAAGGGTAGAAGAGTGAGTCTAGAAGGGGAGGGGAGGGGAGGGGGGGGGGGGNNNGGGGGGGGGGGGTTGAATAGACTCACTGAATTTTAAAAACTTTTTGCAAGAACGAACCCTTGAGAGAGTTAGAACTTGACTAAAGATGAACGCAGCGGAAATAAAAAGGTTTGTCGATTTTTAGTATCACTTTGCACTATTTTTGTAGATATGAAAATGTTAGGCTTGGTTCGTGATTATGCAATGCAATAGATAAGGCAGTAAGTAAAAGAGAGAGTGAGAGTAAGGTTTTTATAGTGGTTCGGCTGTTAACTAAGCCTACTCCACTCTTCTTCACAACTAGTGAAGGATTGCACTATTATCTCCTTTGACAGTACAATGTTTTTCCCAAAACGTTCTCCTTTCATCACAAAGCCCGACAGCCACGCTTTTGTAGGTTTTTCAACTTCTGCGAGTTTACTCCGCCTCTTTCTACTTCTCCCGAGTAGAGGTTGGTTGAAATGTTGAGAGTTTCTCCAACTTGGAAATCTTGGCTTGAGCTTCTTGTATCAACACTTGAGTAGCACAAGATTTCTCTTAAAATCTGGATTGAGAGTTGTTGAGCTTTTTGAAAATTTGCACACTTTAAAACGCTTATGATAGCCTTATCGCATGTGTGAACCAGTAGCTCCAAATGAAATAAAGCATGGGTATTTATAGGCGTGATTTTTTATTCCGTTGGAGGGAAACCAAAAATTCAAAACCTAAATCCAGTGTGCAATATCCACTGGGTATAAGTTAACCCATGTGAATATCAGTACTTTCTAGCCGTTTGTCTATTTTAGTGTACATACAATTTGTCTTTTGTCTTACACAAAAGGACATGTCATTTAATGCTACTTGGGATCATTATCTAGAATCCGTTTGACATTCTGATCATTCACAATATCAAGGCTATGGACAAGACAACATTCTAAGGAATGTCCCTAGAGTCCTTAAGCCTTGGGTACTTGTGAGAATGATTGACCTCATCATTCTATCATCATCCCCTCGAATAAATCATCTTGATTATTCGGTCTTCAAGCTTTAAGAGTTCGGCCCTTCCAGTGTTCGGCCTTGGTAGGTCTTCCGTCTTCAAGTCTTCGACCTTAAGTACTTCTAAGTTTTCGGCTATAAACTACCTTTAGTTCTGTTATGAACTCGTTGTGACGAGTCCTTAACCAGTATTCGGCCTATTAAGCAAAAGACAAAGAAAACGTTTGCGGGGGTCTCCTCTGGTCTTTGGTATCATCAAAATCAATGGCTCGGGGTTCCTAACAAATTAAACAAATATAATTAGATTAATCTTACAAGATATTTTCTATACACCAACACATTAAAGATATAAACACTTACAAATGGGAGTCTTTCGTATCCCAGTTAGCCTCATACTTGCCATTGTAAATCCCTTTTATCTTCGTTTCTTAGCTGTAGCTTCCACTAGCACTTAGGGTTTTTAGGAAAATTGTTAGAAAGAAGGATATTGTTCTATAGAGAATGAATTGTTTTGAGATTAACATTGGGATTAGTTCGTGGGAGGAGGGAAAATTAGTGAGATATGTGAAATTACGTAAAAGGATATATGTTAAATCTTTGTTAGTAACGATTTTAATTAGTTTTGTTACAAGAAAGGCCAATTTTACATACTGGAAGATAATTGAGGGACCATATCTGCACAATCAATAATTAAGGGACCACATTTTAAAACTGAAAATAATTGAGGGACTAAAAGTGTTTTTTCCTACATTAATTGTAGGGTTCATAAAACTTGTTGTATTCATGTCTCATATGTCGCCTTTGAGACAATTATACTGATTATAAATTTTGTTATATGTTGAATCATTTTTTGCAATTTTACATGTTTTTTCCCTCTTTCAATTTGGTGCATATTACAATTTATTTGGCGAAAATAGCAAAATTTTTTTTTTTTGCAATATCACATTTTCTATTACCATAAAGGGGTAGCCACACATTTTCCATTATTGGTATGAAATCAAAAATTTCTATTAAAATATTTTAATTCTTGATATTACTTACCAACTTGATGAAAATCTTTATCTAAGACCAAGCCGTCAATTTGGAAAATGTTTTATATTAATTTCCATACTATAGAAAAATTTTACTAACAAAAAAATCTTGGTTATAAATACGGCTTTTATTCTAATACATTGTCAATATTAGAGTTTCTTAAAAGTCTCCAGTATCAATCATTCTAGGAGAGTAGCAAGGGGCTACCAAAGGATTCCCCATCTAGAATAGAAATTAATGTTCATTGTCAAGAAACGTTTTCTAAACGTTGAACTACTTTGTTTAAGAAAGCCAATGAGATATCCACTTTACGTGGCACAGAGATAGTGATGGTGGTATTCTCACCATGATATGAGCATGACCCTTAACAACTACTTTGCCAGATGGTGAGAATACAACCATCGCTATCTTTGTGCCACATAAAGTGGATACCATGCATATTGGCTTTCTTAAACAAACTAGTGCAATGTCATTTAGAAAATGTTACTTAAGGATGAACTTTGTTTTTTATTCTAGCAAGGGAAATCCTTTGGCGGCGACCCCTTATCACTCTCCACGGATGATTGCTACTATAAATTTTCAAGAAACTATATTTTACTCACTAATATGATGAGACAATAATGTATATTGATTAGGGTTGGGCATAAATTGGGTTTAACATGAAAAACCCTTAGGATAGATCCGTTTGACCCGAATCGGGTTATATTCGATGCCAAACGGGTCAAACCCTTAAAAAAAAGCATGCTAAAAAAATATTAATTCAATTCAGGTTTTGGGTTCTTGGTTTAAAATTCAAATCCAACCCAAAACCCAAATTTACCTAGGTATATAAATATATGTTAGTTAGGGTTTCACACTTTCACCCCTCATCTACACTGCTCACACCTCTCACTCCTCTCAGATCTCACCCCTCACTCTCTCTGTCTCTCAAGTTTCACCCAATCACCATATCCGCTGTTCACGCGCTGTCACAGGCTCTCACACTCTATCAGCCTTTTCGTGGGACCATGACTCCGTTTCTAGCTCTCTGACCTCTCCCGGTCTCACCGCTTTCAGGCTCTCACTCTCGAGTCTTGCCTTTGCCTTCACTAAATCAACACTCAATCACTTTTGCTGAGTCACCTCAGACCTCTCACTTTTAGAGTTTCATCTACTCATATTTATAGTCTTAATTGCTCATTCTCTCACCTCTTTGGCTCTATACACCGAAAACCCTAGATCTCTTTTGATCTACGTATCATACAATGTAGATTTGAAAAGATCTTCTTCGAGGCTTTAACTTGCTCCGAT
>CP025648.1:17285495-17319351 GCA_003576665.1 Ipomoea trifida | reverse complement strand
ATTTGAGTATTATTTGGCTTGTTTATCTATATTATTTTTACCAATTGAGAATGAATATAGTCAAATCTTGACGACATTTTCTTATTTTTATTTGTCTAACTTTTTAATTTATATTTTAAAAATAAAAATAAAACTTCGAATACTAAGAATTTAATACTAAATTTCTACTATACTAATAAGAGCCAAAGAGAGTTAGGCCTAAAATGGGTAGAAAAAATGGCGGTAATCAAATGGATGGTTCAGATGAATTATTTAATCAAATAGATGGCTAAGATAATTCAGATTAATATTATTCATAGAGATTACCTAATTTAACCTTACTTTTATGATTTTCCGTTAAGTTTTCCGTTAAATATTCTCTTCTCTGTTAATATTCCGTTAACTTTTAACTTACCCATTAATTTCTATAAGAAAGGTCTTAGGTTCGAACCTCATCTCAATCAAATTTACTCTTATTAATTAAATAAATTAGTAGCTACAACAAAAAATGATACATATGTATTTCTTTAATTTAGAATTATGTGTCTACAATACTTTTATTTGAAAAAATTATTCATTATCAAAAAATTAAATTAAATAAGAGAAATAATTTCATTAGTTATATTGTCTTTATTTTCTCTCATGCAAATATTCTTTAATTCATTACATTGTCCATTATCTTATTTTTACAATATCTTGTAATTAAATATCAAAGTTATAGTACAAAATAATGTTATATATTTATTTACCAAATATTTTATTAATACTATGAAAAAAAATTTAAATAATTTGAAGCTAATTATATTAACTACTTGGGATTGGTTGACAAAGAGAGTACTCAAATAGTCTAACAAATTGAAATGGAATCACTCTATTTTACTCTTATTGAATTAAATAAATTAGTAGTATACCAAAAAATGATACATATGTATTTCTTTAATACCATGAAAAAAATAAAAAAAAAAAAAGAATAGTTTAAACCAATCATATTAACTACTTGGGGGATTGTTGACAATGAAAGTACTCAAATAACCCATTACTCAGCAAATTGAAGCGAGAAATTACATTTTAATATCTTTGGAATACATAATATTTTAAGTTTTCAAATTTTTATTAATTTATTTAATCTTTTTTCTTAAACTAGAAATTTCTTTATCCACAATAACTCATTCAACAATAATGGTTGAACCAAATGAACCCCAAGCAGAGCACCTAAAGGAAAGTCCATAGCTCCTATATCGTAATCTCATTGCATGACGTTGTCACCTATGCTACCAACAATAACCGAATTGCAAATAACACACAACAAACAAAAAGGAAGAGAACAAATAGTAAAGATGAATTGAAGACAATGACAATGTTACTCAAAAGAGAATTAAGAACACTTTACAAAAATTCAAATTAAAAGTAGTACGGAGTATTTATTTAGACTATCATTTTTAGACCAAATATTTAGACTATTGGTTTTAAAACGTTGCAAACATTTATTTTAGGAATAATTATAATGAATTTTCTATATTATCTTAGATTCATATATATACTTTGAGTTAGATATTTAAATAAAAAAATTCGGCATTCAATTACCCATGTATAAACTTCTCATATATAATCTTGCATTGATATACTTTCAAATATTTATTTAGATATAAACATTGGGCATTAACCCATTCGCGCTATGCGCGTATAAAACTAGTTATAGGAATAAGGGTCAAATTAGCCACTGAACGAAACATGAAAATGCAATTGGACCACCGAACTAAAAAAAAGTGCAATTACATCCCTCAACAAGTAAAATTCTTTCAATCTTACCAAATAGCCGGTACACTCCCTTCCTTGCCGGTTGCCTAGATTACGTGGAGGCTTACTTGGCATTTTTAATTTTTACTTTCATTCTGGCACCATCTTCTCTTTCTGTATTTCTTTCTTCCATTTTTTTTGAAAGTCTTTCTTCCCTTTCTTTATCCCTGATTTCAGATCCATCGGAGAGAGAGAAAGACGAGCATGAAAATGCAGCTGCAATGGCAATCTCGAAGAACTGGGTTAAGTTGATTATAACTTTTTTGTTACTTCTCTTGCTCGTTGTCGGTATTGTCGCCACAGTGCAGAAAATTTGAAATATTGAGTCAAAGTTTGGCTTTTCACTCTGATAAATTGCTCACATTTTCACTCTTACGCCAATAACAACCAAAACAATTCATCGCTTTCTCCGAACACCAGCGATTCATCCTCGGAGAATCCGAGGGCAATGATCGGCGACGGCTCCTCCTCCTCCGCCGCTGGCGCCATTATTCTTCTTCCGGCCATGCACCACCACCACCAACCGGAATTCATGGCGTCCATCTGCATGGACTCATCTCCGTCGTCATCTTCCTCCATGCTGCCCCACTTCAACCCTTTCCCCCCGCAGCCGGCGGGCTTCAAGGCGGCGCCGGGGTTGTTCGGCTTGCCGCCGAGTCTCGCGGCGCTGCTGGTCGGAGTTGGTGGGCCCTCCACCGGGGAGTGCGGGTTTCTCGGAGATTATATGCACACATTTACTCTCTATCTCTCTACTGTGTGAAAACTCCGTTGATTTACTTGTTTGCTGAAAGAAGATAATCAATTCTTTGTATAAGCATTACAGTATATGTAGGTTTTGTTTTAATTTGTGTTTGATTTTGGTTTAAGAACTGTGGATGAAGAGTATTTGCAGAAATCGCACAGCTCGACAATGACGGCCAGGTAACGAGTCGTTGGGACTCAACTATTAATTCCTATTTGTTTTATGTTTGGAATCGTTGAGTCGACTCGCTGATTGTTCTAATAACAGGTTGTTATGAAGAAAAAGGAAAGGAAAGTAAAAAAAATGCCAGGTAAGGCTACACGTCATCTAGGCAACCGGCAAGGAAGGGAGTGTACCGGCTATTTGGTAAGATTGCAAGGATTTTACTTGTTGAGGGATGTAATTGCACTTTTTTTTAGTTCGATGGCCCAATTGCATTTTCAGGTTTCGTTCAGTGGCTAATTTGACCCTTATTCCAATTTTATATATTGCAATTAAGTTGTTTTCACTTAATTTTGCTTTCTCTTTATTGTCAAATTTTGCTTGTGGATGAAAAAACCAAGTTGTCGGCGCAGAGCATTTCAATAGATCTTGTTAATGTGCTTGTAATTATTATATTAGTAAATTCATGTATTATTACCTGAGTTTTCAGTTGTAATTTCTGAAATATTATTTTAATTTATTGCTTTTGATTTTAATTTAGAATTTTAGTCAAATTTTTATATTTTAAAACTAAGCTTAATATTTCGCGTATAACTACCTAAATTCGAGCCCAACTCAATCTGAACTACCTGATCCCGAAGCAATTTATCCATATATATATATATATATATATATATATATATATATGTATATGTGTGTGTGTGTGTCAATTTAGGCTATAAGTTTAAAAATTCTCAACCCAAAAGTTTTGGTATCTAAAGTTCTGGTCGGATCAAATCTAAACCCAACCTTTGTCAACTCCTAATATTGATAATGTATTAGAATAAAATTCGTATTTATAACATAGATTTTTCGATCAATAACACTTTTATAGTATGAAAATTAATATAAATTATTTTCTAAATTTACAACTTGGCCATGGATAAAGATTTTCATGAGTTGACAATACTTTAGATCATTCTTTAGCTACAGCGGCCTATTCTCAGGCTAACAATTTGTATTGAGACTCTGTCCCTCTATATTTCATCTCGATTAATATATAAACGTTAATTTGTTGGCTTTAAAAAAATAAATAATAATAAATAATTGAATGGACACCACAGATTAAAACTCTAACTACTTTCCCGCGAAGAGTACATATGCTATGGACCAAGGGTTTTATTCATTAAGCATGGATGGGAGGCAAGTATAAAACTGTTGCAATATCATATCAGATTTATCCCATCTTCATTCTTCAATGTGTGAAATGTGATTAGGAATGAGTAGAAAACAATAAAAAAGATATTAGACTTTGAAAAGATAAGGAGCTCAATACATTGTGCTCGAAGCCTATAAGTTATGGATGGTAAGAGTATTTTTGAAGTTAATACGGAGTAACAAATCAAATATTTAATTTCACAAACCTTTCCTAAAGAAATAAATATTATTGTTTATTCTGCATATTATATCTCCCATGTTGATTTAAATAAAATAAAAAAAAAAAAAAAAAACAAGTTCAAAGTATTAGTATTTTATATCCTTGAGAATTTTAGAATGTTTTTGAAGCAACAAATCTTACATTTTCATAGGTGGAATGACTTACTATAACTATTTGGTTAGATCTAGTATGTTAAAATTCTCTTCTGTGTGCAAATAAAGAGAGATTGCAAAAAATTTGATCTAATAAATTTTTCACTTCAATATCTTAATTGGTAAAAGAACTATACAAATTTCTTATGTTCAGTAAGTTATGTACATAAAAGGTAAGACACAAATTACAAAATACTTTGAAAATACCTTTGTATAAATTTAAATGTGTTTTTTAAAAACAAATCATAAAAATGAATAAAAATATTTATGTACAAAGTTGTGGTAAAAATTAAATGAGTCTTTTTGAGGGCCCAACCAAATTCAAACCGGTGACCCCTTGATCTGCAGTCAAATACTCTACCACTGAGCTATGAACCCCTTGCTTTACAAAATTAGAACCATCACTATAAAATAGAAAAACGTATATAGACAACGATTTTTAACTATGAACTATGATTTACTCAACGTTGTGTGGACCATGATCGTCAAATAAAACTGTAGTAAAATTAAAATAATACTTTAGTGTTTCTATATAATGAAACTACTGTATGTGAAAAAAAGTGAAACTAAAAAATAGAGCACATTCAATAATATATATTGTCAAATGAAATTATATTATAATTAAAATGATACTTTAGCATTTGTATAATAAAATTATTGTGTGGAAAATAAAACTAAAATTCAAAGACATACAATAACATATATTTTCAAATGAATATGAAGTGTAACTAAAATAATACTTCAATATTCTATAATTAAACTAGTGTCTGTGTAAAATTAAACTAAAATGATGCTTTGGCTTTGGTATTGCTATAATAAAACTAGTGTGTAGAAGAATGAACTAAAAAATTAGAGCAATATTGTCAAATGAAATAGAAATTTAATTAGAATGATACCTACTCCATGGTCCACAGTAAAATTTGTCGTCGGAGGGTTGGTGGGCAGACTTCATCGTTCTTCCATCGAAACATGACGCTAATTGCTACGCAAGTATAATGAAATAAAATTACACATTCGCTATTATCTATAATTTTTTGCGCAATGATAAATATTTGATACTGACATTTCATTTAAACCTTTACTCGTTTCAACCAGAAGTTTACCTATCACAAAAGGGCTGCAATTGCTCATCCACACCTTCTTGCCCTCAAAGGTCTCAAAGGTGCTGAACATCTCTCGGTTGTAAGACAAATGCCTTGTTGCACCGGTGTCGATGAACCACTCACGCGGGTTGGAGCCCACGAGGTTCACCTCCGTTACCATAGCCGAAAGGCTAATCTCGGCCACTTTCTGACTTACATCTCCAACAACATTGGCTTCAAAACTCTTGTTCTTCTTCCTTGGAGCCTTGCATTCAAACGACTTGTGGCCAGGCTTCCCACAATTGTAGCACTTACCGCAGAACTTACCCTTGGTAGCGCCACCTTTTGGACCTAGCTTATGCTTGTCCTTCTTAGCCTTCTTGGAGTTTTGACCATGCTCCACCACGTTTGCCTTAGCGCCACCAGTCCAGGACCCTTCTCGTCAATTTTCCTGTTCCCCTCTCAATTCTGAGTCGCTGGATCAGGTCCTCTAGGTTCATCTCCTTTTGTTTATGCTTAAGGTAGTTTTTGAAGTCCTTCTATCATGGAGGCAACACGTAGATCATAGAAGCCACTAGGAAGGATTCACTTATCTCCATGCCCTTGTCATGAATCTCGTCAATGATTAACTGCAAATCTTCAACTTGACTTAGCACGGTCTTGGAATCAACCATTTTAAAGGCATGGAATCGGCCAACAACAAATTTCTTTGCGTCAGCATCCTCGCTTTTATACTTGTGATCCAAGACTTCCCACAACGCTCTCGTTATGCCAATCTTACGATATACATCGTATAGCGCATCACACAATCCGTTCAGGATATAGTTGCGACAAAGGAAGTCTGAATCCTTCCAAAACCCAACTTCCATCATAGACTGTGGATCTTGTTCCTTTAACTCAAGAACCCTCTCGGTCAAGATTCGTGCCAAGCCGAGAGTTACTAGGTAGAACAACATCTTTTGTTGTCACCTCTTGAAGTTCGAACCAGTGAACTTCTCTGGCCTTTCGACCGAACCACTCGGTACCGTAGGTCTGGCTAGCATGAATGCAAGCATGTCTGGCTAGGTTGTTAATTTTCATAAATCTAACATCTGCTTTAGCAAAAACACCAATTGAGAATTGAAACTCATGATCTCGTTGTAGGCCTACATGGAGTTGCTAAGGCAGACAACTTTGGTAAGTATCTAGGCTTACCTTCTTTTATATATTGGCATAAACAAACGAGTTGTTTTCTCTTATATTGAGGAAAAGATTAAGCAGAGGATGGGTGCCTGGAGTTAGAAGCTTCGCACGAAGGCGGGTAAGGAAGTTCTTCTCGAAACAGTGGCACATGCTATGCCTATATTTTTTATGAGTGTGTTCTCACTTCCTGATTATTTATCTCTAGCATTAGAACGTATTATGAAACGATGGTGCTCAGGTGGTTCTAATGGCAGAGGAATACATTGGATGGTATGGGACCGTTTATGTGTTCCTAAAAAGTTTGATTGGTTGGGTTTCAAGGAGTTATAGGCTTTCAATTTGACAATGTTGGGAAAGCAAGGCTGGTGGTTCCTAATTAAACCACATTCTTTAGCAGCACGAGTTTATAAGGCAAGGTATTTCCCTAAAACATCCTTTATTGATGATATTATTGGTAACTGCCCTAGCTAGTTTCTTTTGGAGAAGTATTATAGCTACCAATGGGCTAATTTATAGTGGAGTAAGGCGTAGGATTAGAGATGGAGCCAACACATTAGTCTGGGAAGACCCGTGGTTGCCTGATGAGATTGATCCTATGATACAAACCATTATGCCCCAATGATTTTGATGAGATTGATCCGTGGCACAATGGTTAAAGGCTTAATAGACTCATTCTTGTGACATATATCTACTTAGAGATTTATTCATACCATTAGATATTGAGCATACTACTCAAGTTTCTATAAGCACGGATTTTGAGGAT
Organism: Ipomoea trifida; assembly: GCA_003576665.1. NCBI lineage: Eukaryota > Viridiplantae > Streptophyta > Magnoliopsida > Solanales > Convolvulaceae > Ipomoea > Ipomoea trifida. The sequence goes on along the minus strand of CP025648.1, from coordinate 17,312,075 downwards.
TCATGGTACTGGCATGGAGATCCAAGAGGATGCTACACTGTCAAAAATGGTTATAGAAATATTGTGGGTGAATACGGTGTGCAACCATTTGGGTTTAATGATATAGAAATTGAAGGTTCCCCCAAGTGAAAGAATTTCGTATGGAGGTAGTGACGGAGCCACTGTGAGGGCAGTGGGGGTTGTTGCCCCCACTCACCCACCCCCACACCATATATAGCCTTGTATGTATGTATATGTGTGTGTGTGTGTGTGTATATATATATATATATATATATATATATATATATATATATATATATATATATATATATATAGCCTTATATATATAGGGTAGGGTTCCAGTGAGACCACTTGCTTAGGTAAGATCGTGAGATCACATCTTGTGCATCCATGTAATACCTTTTAATGGTCTAGATTGATTGACACACACACACACACTTTGTTCGCACACATTTAATCACAGTTCGCACACATTTCAACTTTGAATCTTAATCAATCTAGACCATTAAAATTTTTTGAGGTCAAATCTTGTGCATCAATCACCGTTCGCACACAATTAATCACCGTTTGCACACATTTAATCACCGTCTGCACACACTTAATTACCATTCGCACACACTTCAACTTAGTATCTTAAATCAATCTAGACCATTAAATTATTAAATGGATGCACAAGATATGATCTCACGATCTCACCTAAACAAGTGATCTCATATGATCCTAACTCTATATATATATATATATATATATATATATATATATATATATAGTACATGTTTTAGATATAAATATATGAAAACAAATATATTAGACAATGGATTAGCTAGACAAGGTCGCGTATTCGAATCCTATGGGCAGCACAATTTCTATGGCGCTTCTTTAATCACTTTTATAATAATATATACATAAAATAAAAATAGATGAATTTACATAAGATGTTAGGTTGACTAAATAGATGAATTTACATAAGATGTCAGGTTGACTAGTTGGTAGATTTGTGTTTGTGCGGGTTCAATTCCTTTATTGTACAAAGCTTTATTAATATATATATAATTTTTTTATATTAATGATGAGATATGTAATTTATAATGTGTTTTCTATTTGAATTAATTTATCAAATTAATTATGTTTCATATTTTGTTATGAATATTTTTATAAAATTTGGATTTGTTTTATTTATCGCATATATTCAACAATATTTATGATTATATTTCTTTAAGTATTTTTTTCTTTTTTAACTATCTATTTTATTTTAATACTTTGACCCCGCTATAAGAAATTTCTGTCTCCGTCCCTGCAAACAGGTATAGCATGAATATGGGATTCTATTCAATACTAATTATGGTCTTGATTCCCTACTTAGCTACAGTCAACATGGATGAAGCACAAACGGAAGATGTTGCAGTTGTCCTTCATGGCATTTGGATGGCGAGGAACTGGATGGGCAGTTTGGGAAGCCATCTCCCACTGCCACGTAGTGTCTGGTTGGCTGAAAAATCGAGGCGTCTTTCAATTCGCATATATTTTGACTAAATCTTCTAATACTTTAGCTCATTCCTTAGCTATAGCGGCCTATTTTCAAGCTAACAATTTGTAGAGATTCTGTCCCTCCATATTTCTATCTCCATTAATATATAAACCTTCAATTGGTTTGCTTTAAAAAAAATAAATAATAGTAAATAATTGAATGGACACCACGTACAGATTAAAACTCTAACTACTTTCCCGTGAAGAGTACATGCATGATAAGTATGGACCGAAGGGTTTTATTCATTAAGCATGGATGGGGCTTGGGAGGCAGGTATAAAACTATTGCAATAACATATCAGATTTATCCCATCTTCATTCTTCAATGTGTGAAATGTGATTAGGAATGAGTAGAAAACAATAAAAAAGAGATTAGACTTTGAAACGATAAGGAGATGTCTCAATACATTGTGCTTGAAACCTATAAGTTATGGATGATCAGAGTATTTTTGAAGTTAATACGAAGTAACAAATCAAATATTTAATTTCACAAACCTTTCTTAAAGAAATAAATATTGTTTATTCTGCATATTATATCTCCAATGTTGATTTAAAAAAAAAAAACAAAACAAAACAAAAAAAAAAAAACAAAACAAAAAACAAAACAAAACAAAATAAACTAACAAGTTCAAAGTATTAGTATTTTATATCCTTGAGAGTTTTAGAATGTTTTTGAAGCAACAAATATCACATTTTCATAGGTGGAATGACTTACTATAACTATTTGGTTAGATCTAGTATGTTCAAATTCTCTTCTGTGTGCATATAAAGAGACATTTCAAAGAATTTGATCAACAAATTTTGCACCTCAATATCTTAATTGGTAAAAGAACTATACAAATTTCTTATGTTCAGTAAGTTATGTGCATAAAAGGTACGACACAAATTACAAAATATTTTGAAAATACATTTGTATAAATTTAAATGTGTTTTTTAAAAACAAATCATAAATATAAATAAAAATATTTATGTACAAAGTTGTGGGTAAAAAATAAATGAATCTTTCTGAGGGCCCAACCGGGTTTGAATCGGAAAGTGCAATCAAATGCTCTATGACTAAGCTATGGACCCCTTGCCTCACAAAATTAGAACCATCACTATAAAATAGAAAAACGTATATAGACAACGATTTTTAACAATAAACTATGAACTATGATTTACACAGCGTTGTATAGACCATGGTCGTCAAATTATACTATAGTTAAATTAAAATAATACTTTAGTGTTGCTATAATGAAACTAGTGTGTGAAAAAATGAAACTAAAAAATAGAGCACATTCAATAATATATATTGTCAAATGAAATTATAGTATAATTAAAATGATATTTTAGTATTCGTATAATAAAACTATTGTGTGTAGAAAATGAAACTAAAATTCAGAGACATACAATAACATATATTTTCAAATGAATCTGAAGTGTAACTAAAATAATACTTCAATATTACTATAATTAAACTAGTGTCTGTGTAAAATTAAACGGAAAAAATAGAGTTCATGCAATAATGTATATTTTCAAATAAAACTGTAGTAGAATTAAAATGATGCTTTGGCTTTGGTATTGCTATAATAAAACCAGTGTGCGGAAGATTGAACTAAAAAATAGAGCAATATTGTCAAATGAAACTGAAATTTAATTAGAATGATACCTACCTCATGGTCCACAGTAAAATGTGTTGTCGGAGGCTTAATTGGTTTGGGCCGACTTCATCGTTCTTCCATCGAAACATGGCACTAATTGCTACGCAAGTAGAATGAAATAAAATTACATCTTCGCTATTATCGATAATTTTTTGCGCAACGATAAATATTTGATACTGACATTTCATTTAAACTCTAAAATAAACTACAATTCTCAAAAAAAAAATGTAATTACCACTGTTTTATAAGCAATTTAAACTCTAAAACAAACTACAATTCTCAAAAAAAATGTAATTACCACTGTTTATAAGCAATCTTCTAAGTAATTGATATTGCACATTAGACACCATTAAACCTTTACTGGTTTCTACAGAAGTTTACCTATACAAAAGGGCTGCAATTGCACCTAATTGTTTTAATTTTGAGTTAAAGTGTGCATTTGAAACTTATTCTTATTTGAAGATATAATTGTATTTTTTTTTTCAAATAATTCAAAAGTAAACTTGATCTGTATCCCTGATTTAAATAAAATATTACAAATTCAAAATATTATATAACTATTGAAATACTAATAATTCACCAAATTATAATTGACTGGAGAATTTCTCCAGTAGTGTGTCAGCGTGTATGATGGAGATCCTATTTTGAGGGTGACAAGTGACATGATGTTTAGCTTGCTGGCTGGCTGGCTTGTGAGTTGTGATAGACCTTTGGTCTCTTAAACCAAAAGTAGTGATTATGAATCAAAGTCAACACTTTTGAACCAAATTGTATAATTTATGCTTTCATACGTGTACAATTTTCTTCTTTTTTTTTTTGAGAATTGTACAATTTTCTTCTTGGAATTGAATTATTTTGGTTTTTCATTCTTCAACTTTTTGGGTGGCGCAGATTGCTTTGCTGTTTACTCAATTGAATCCCACTTAAGTGGGATGATTCATTCATTTCTGAATCAAATCAGCAATGGAAGTTTCCCCAAAAATCTAGATTTTAAATACTATTTATCAGTAACGTTCTCATTTTACTTCATACTTTCATTTTGTTGTGGTTGATAATCATAAATATAATTGAAGAAGTATAGACATTATTTTTTTATGGGCTCCAAACGCTTCTCCAAAAGCTATAACTAGTTACGAATAACTAACTTTATTTCTTTATTAATTGCAGAATTAGTGAAACGTTTAGATGATAGGATACTAAACTTGGTCTTACATACCTCTGCTCAACAGTTCTTTCCCAGCACCTGTGTTGGTTTTACGACTAATAAGAGGTAGTTGACAGTGTGCCAACACCATCATTAAAATAGCAAGTACATGTTTAGAGAAAATCGAAAGATAGTCTAGAGTTAATAGATGTTTTATTAGGGAAAATCATATCCGGTTTAACCCCGGAGGAAGTAATCTTTGTACAGAGAAGGAAGAGTCCTAAAAGGAAATTAATTAAATTCTAAAATGCAACGCGTTGAAAGTTATTGTTACATTAAGAATAGGTAACCTAGTCCTATTGCGACATGAATTAACCCAAAATGCCTCACTCCTGTCTGCGCTGGGCCATGGGATCGTGAGCCTCATCCTACCTATAAGGCCCAATAGTCCCTTGGCCTATGTTAAGCTAGCCCAAAGCCAAAGTCTACAATTCGTTCGGACCGGTTGCTGAGAGAGAGATTCGACCCGTCAGAGGGCGACCGGGACCCTAATATCCCATCATCAACCTCCATGCCTCAAATGCACATATACTTTATTTAATGGGATTTGGTGCACAAAGTACAGGTATATTGACTCCATATGAGTGGCTAACTTTTTAATTCCCTTTCTTTTTTACTCAATTAATATAGGTTAGGTGATGAGATATATATAATCTTAAAACAACTTGTAGTATTTTCCAATTATGAAATGAGGTCCATAGACTTAAGACTTTCAACAGGGACATACAACTATACAAGTTCTGGTGAAAGGCAAAGGACGTGGGGGAAGGGGAGTGTCTTTTAGCTAGCACGCTGCTTGCTGAATAAGTATATGTCGGACAACAAAATATTATTTAGTTTGGTAAAACAAACCTATCTGGAATCCTATTCATTCTTAGGATATGTGAAAAAACCACAATTGAATCTTTACAAAAACTAAAATACAACCTGGAATTTGAATTGTATGTGCAAAACATACATTCCTGACTATTTAAAAAGTAGTTTGAATTTTTATCACATATTAAAGGTGGTCGAAGAAAAAGTGGTAAAAATTTGTAATTTAATTTCTAGGCGTGCAGGTAGTCCGTCACGAAATAAAGGATTTTAATTTAAAGCTAAGCATAAATCAACCTGCGGGCTGTGAAATATTTTCAGTGCTTAGAGATTGACCATTATATTCCTTGTTGGAAGAAGAAAAGAAACAAAGAGAAGAAACGAAAAGCAAAGATTATTTATCAGTGACTGACTAGACTTTTCACTAAGCAAGATGGAAATTCAGCCAACTCTTTATATATCAACGACTTAATATGCCACCTAATATATATATATATATATATATATATATATATATATATATATATATATATCAGTTCTTGTGCGGTTGAAGTGCTCAGGTGCGGTTGTGCGTTGATAGGAAAGTCATTGATCTTGCCAAAATCAACGTACATGATTAACAATGTTTAAAAAAAACGTGGTGACAATTTGGTCATTTTTCATATGGATCAAACTTAAGATGCGCAGTGTTTGTGCTTAAGGTGTGTAGGTCTTGTGCTTAAGATGCATTGTGTTTCTTCTTCAAAATTAGAACAGAACTATCCACATAACTAGCGGGTTAGGGTGGCCAGTCACCCAGTACCTCAAGAAGAAGACGACAAAGGGTAACGGGCACTCCTTGCCCGCCACCCTTCTTCCTTTTGAACTAAAGGGCCTGAGTGAGGGGTCTGCCAGCCCCCTAACTCAAGCCCTCAAGAATAAAACTTAAGGTGTGTCATTTTAACAAAGTTGCGTTGTTCTAACACTTGATGTGTGTTTCTATTACTTAAGGTGCACCATTTTTAGCTAATGCTTCTTTCACACGCGTTTTTTTTTTTAAATTCTCATTGATTTGAGCCGTTGATCTAGATTTGATCAATGGTTCATATCTAACCGCATGACTGCACCTGGGAGCATCCCCGTACCCAAACTCATCATATATATATATATATATATTGGATCAAGCTAAGTACAAACATGCGAGCTCTAAATTGTCTAAAGCATATAACACAAATGTGTACAAAGTGCATTTTATGATTTTTATAAGTGCAAAAAATAAAGTTCAAATTATGTAAATTAAAATTTTAAAATTAAAGTGCACAACATAAATAATAAATGTGCATACTATTATATTTACAAGTACAACTCAAAAGTAAAAATTATAAAAATACACAACATAAACTCTATTAAGGTTTTGATACTCATTAAATTTTAGAGTTATGTTCAAGGTTATAAAAAGAATTCATGTGATAATTGAATTGCAGTTATAAAATTTTTATTAGATTTAAGTGTAATATTATTAATTAGAGTTGCGGGTTGGGTATTACCCGCACCCACAAAATCTTCATGGGTGGGGTATAAATTTTATCACCCGCATGGGTGCGGGCGCGAGGAGTTGGTTGGGAATATGGGTGCAAGGGCAGGGAATATCTCCGCCCCGCCCCGCCCCATTGTCATTCCTAAATCCTTCATCAGTAATTACAAAACTCATTACCCTTTTATTCCTCTACTTTTAAACAACAGAATAAAAAATATAAGGGAGAAAAAAAATTTTAAATGAAAAATTTTTAAAAATGAAAAATATCAATCTTTGAACCAAAGATACCCTAAATGTGCAAAATATATCCAGTACGTAATCAAAAGTGCAACACACACCTTTTAAAATTGCACAATATAATCGTTATAAGTACACAAATCTGCACGTTTGCACATGACTACAGGTTCTCATTTGATCGGTACATATAAAATGGAGAATACAAAATTTAAGAATTTCAATTAAGAAGTGATAAAATATAGTTTGGGATGAGTATTAATTAGTCAGATATCGATAAGTAATATTAACATAAGATAAGATTAATATAGTGAGTTAGAGTATACGCAACTATTTGGTAGTAGCAATGGCGACATATATATAGTGGAAGGTGATAAATTAAACTTGTAGTTTCCATTCTCTCGTGAACATCATAATCATTGCCATGTTCTGTACACGATAAACATAAATAAAATTGAATAACGAGACAAATCGTGTGTGAAGTATCCGTACATAAAGTTAGAAATGGGGGAGGAAACCTAATGATGTGCACAGCCATGCCCATGAGGGCATATGCAATAGGCCAGGGGACTCCCTAATTACTTTTATTCCTTGGCAAATGGCAAGGGGTGATAGGGGGGAGTTATATGTTTCTCTTTTGCTAGACATTCCTTAAAGGGATGGCCCCAAAATATAAACATAATTATGTGCAGAAACTCTAATTCTCATCACCTTCTTGCATTGGCATGGCCTATTTGATTGAGTGCCTGCACGTGCTTCATCATCACAACCTTAAGTACAAATGTACAATACGGTGTTTAGAGACAAGTTATACCATCCAACACATCCACCTTGCATTATGAATTTTCGTCCAAAATAATATTCAAATAATATATTATTCGCTTGCAGTTAATAAATTATGTGTATGTAATGTTAACTGCATGCACATAATATGCAATTAATATATTATGTGTCTTCAATTCATTTACAGACGCATAATTTATTAACTGGAGACATATAATATGTTAACTGCAGACACATAATTTTTGGACTAAATTTCACAATCCAATGTGGACCCTGATCCATGGTATAATAATGGGTGTTTAGAGGGGAGCATATATGAGGCCAAATCATTCCTTTTATTAGGATTATAGGAAAATTAAAGTTAAGATTCTTACTAATCCCATCATTATTTGTTGTGAAAACATATTCACCATAATGATGGGCGAATATCCACGCTTATCACTTATTTAATGTTTTAATGTTTTTTAAAACAATAATATTTTAATGTTTATGGTTTTAATTTAATTGTTTCTTAATTAACACTCCCCATATAGTGACTTGAATTTGTGACCAAAAGTTTTGTGTGTATTTTTTAGATTGTGGCCTTGTGGGTTGTCTCAAAAAGCGTTTTGGGCTGACAACGGAATTGAATCTCCTAAGATGTGCAGTGATCGTCCAGGCTTCTGCTTCAAGGAATACAATGGTGGATGCGATTACAGGTATCCCTCTCATGTTCCTGAGCTGGGTGCAGTGGTTTGCAAGATACCCTGACATGGACTGACTAGGGATGGCAACAGAGCAGAAAAGAGTAATATATTTCCCATAACCATTCCTATGACTGGCCCCACTTCTTGTTTCCGTCTTCAACTGGGTATAGAAAATTTTCTCTATCGTTACGTTGTTTTCACCGGGAATTTTGGAGGACAGAAATTCCCTCCCCAGTCGACTCTATAGTCAAACTAGTAATTTAGTATAATATTTTTAATATTTAAAAAGAAAATTTTAAATATTAATTATTAGTTTAAACTGCCAAATTTAAATATCTAAAAGAATAATAAATTACATATTAGCTCTCTTTACTAGTAGAGAGTTGACCAAGAAAGTGTAACAATAGGCATCTTTAGTTAAAACAAAATTTGTGAAGTAAAAAAATTCAAACTATAGAAATTTTGTAAATTTTTAAACAACTTTCCACATCTTTGATTACAAACTACAGACGTGTATAATTTTTATGAAAAATTTTAAAACAAAAGTTAATAATAGGCGTCTGTAGTAGTGTACCACAGATGCCTTTTATATTAATCTGAAACCCAAATATACTAACTATCTCCTAGTTTATCGAAGCTCGGTGATGACATCTCCATCTTTAGCTCGGCAGTGGCTTCATATCTATGAACCAAAAACTAGCTAACATAGTCGTCTGTTATCTAAAGCTAGTTATTGTCGCTCAATTCTCCGTCTTCTCTCATCGTCACCACCTCTATTCTCTTGTCATTCATCGTTAGCCGCTCACCACTTGATCCAAATCTAGCTTATTCATTGTTGAGAAGAGCTAGTAGTACCTGATTTTAACATTTCAAATATAAACTAGGAGCGTCGTAGACATCCATCAAACTGGAAGACTGTCGTTGGGTTAAGGTGCCTCTCTCTGAAACTTAGAAGCCCATTAGACCAGAAGACTAGAAGACCGCCGCAAACATCAGTCTACAATACTAGATTATTAATTTTTCTATACATTTATTTATGACGGGCCCAAGGGGGCATGACACGAAGACATGTTGGTGGACTTGGCTAGGGGTAGCTTTTTTAGGGAAGTGGTGCATTTCGCATCATGAAATGGAGCTAAGGGTAGATTTAGCAACACGAAATGGAGTAGAACCAAGAAGAACATGAGGAGGATGAGGTGGTACGTTCGGCCTGTGGGGTCACCGACCAGCACCTGGCCGAGCCCTAGTTTGTGGTCCGTTGAGGGGTGGTATACCTCACCAAACCAATGCTAGTAAGTTATAGGACCGTTCTTGGTCTTGGGAAACGAGGGCCTTTGTGCCCCTTGTCCGGGTGGCCAAGCCGTCCGCTGGTGGCTAAACATCTCATGTTTGGTGTGGGCGACCATGGTAGATCACCTGGGGTGGTCAATTGACGGAAGGGGGAGTGCGGCATACAGAGAGGGAATGGCACACGACATGGCGAGGTACGCAAGTGACAGAGTCTTCAAGGCAATTGGCTGGACTCGAATGTGTCTTGCGATGTAGCACATGGAGAAGGGTTTGGCAAGAAAACTTGGCACTTATTAAGACAAGCGTATGGTTGGGGATGATGGAGCGTTGTGGACTTGTGGTTCATAGACCTATCCACGACATGTTGTCTTAAGAGTAGTATAAAAGGGGAGAGATGTCCAATTCAAACCATCATCAATTATCAAGTACACCTACTTGTTCCCCCTCCCAAAAAAAAGTACTCTTACTTGTCAGCTAGTTAGGTTGGGCTTGTTGATTGGGCCATTCGGGCCTAATTTGGGCTTGTTGATTGGGCCATTCGAGCCTAATTTACCTTTTTATTTATTTACAACTCTTGTAGTACGTTTACATTATTCAAAGGACAATAATGGGATAAACTTTAAACAACCCTAGGTTACTAATAGTTGACGGACTCAAATCAAGAAGACCAATAGGCCGCTCCAAGTAGAAGTTAAACTTGTAACCTTGTATATATTCAACTTCTTGTTGAGTACAAGAGGATGTGACATGCAAGAGAATATATATACTCAATTTAATGTTCCAAAAATATGGAAACAGATTCTGAGGATGAAACAAAGAGACAACATATGACACAGAAAAGGAATTCAGAAGTCTTTAATTATTTTGTGTTACAATGAAAGTTGAGGTGGTTTCATACAACCCCCCCAGTTTCTACAGACAAAAAGATGAAATGAAACCCAGACAGAATGGGGTGATCACAGCAGTAGTAAATACTACAAAGCCTACAGGAATGATAAAAAATTTCAAGCTAATCTATAAGTCACTCATCTCTACAACAATCCTACCAAACTAGAAGTGATCACTAAGTGTAATGTTGGTCAAAGGAACGTGAGCCTAAAGTTCCGAGTAAAGGGTACACTCAAACAGTCAATGATACAGTGGCAGCGAAATCAGCAAGAGACCTCACATTTCGATGGGCTCGGGGCTTGAAGTTCCTCCCTCGACAAAGAAATATTGTTATTCCCGATTGCAGACATTCTTGAAACGTGCATGGAGTTTGCAGAGTGTAAATTATCTCCGTGGAAGGTAGGAGAAGAAGTGGGATTTGGACTTTGCCCACTGTAGGCTCCTTCGCTTTTCTCATCAGATACAGGATTTGAAGAAACAAGGTTGTGAATCGAGGATGTATGCTCGAATCTCGGCTTCTTCGGTTTCTGCTCTAGCTGGTGGCCGTGAAGAAAGCTGCCAACCACGACCTGATCCACTCAAAAGATTATTCGGTATGCCAAAACACCAATTATTACTTCACAAATTTTAAGATGTGCGTTTGTGTACACGTGGTTTATGAATTGATTCGATGTCCTAGTTGCAGAGCTAATGATACAATAAGGTTGTTGAAACCGAACCTGGACAGAACCAGCTGCAACTAACATCCCTGAAAGTCCTCCGCCAAGAACTCGACCATCAGGGCCTGATAGAGAGACGCTCAGCCCGCCAGATCTGCTTTTTGTCACCCCATTGTCACTAGGCATAAACGATCCTGTTAGAGAAAGAATTTCAAAGCGCCCCTGTAAAAAGAAAATTATGCTTTAGAAACTATTTAAGAGTCGCACATTGAAAATATAAAAGAGAATATATGGGTTTATAAGGTTATGGGTTAGACTAGCTAATTGATTGGATTCAGTCTTTCAGTGTGGTTTGGCCCATGTGCATTATAGCCCAATTGAATGACCTTGGCCCAATCTTAGATAATAATATGGTATCAGGGCATGTTCGGTCCACTTTGTGTTTACTCGGTTGATTGAGGGATAGCTATGTATTAAAAAGCATATAAAACTAAATGTAGTAAATCACACCTCATAGGTCAAAGTACCACCAGAAGAATTAGGCTGTCGAAGTGTAACATTTGAGATTGCACCATTTGCGGCCAATACACATATAGCTCTAGACCCTTGTTGAGCAAATGAAATGATTTTCATAGTAACATCCTGCAAGCGCAAACAAATTCCTCAAAACATTTTACTAGAGAAATTACAAAAACAATAACAATAATAGATAGATTCATATATATTCCATACATACATTTCTAGTTGCATGTTTCTAAAGATAATAGAATGTTCTATGAGGAAAAACAATGTCAAGTTAATTACACTACACTCTGTATTGACTTTTCAGAGTAACAATTAGAGATCCCAATATGCCAAAATTCTTTAAATTTATACTTATATTCCAATTTAATTAAATATGTGGAAGCTGACAGATATGGACCAAAGTTTTGAAAATTTAATGCTGAAATAATATTACATATAGCACAGACTAATAGCCATACCTCTCCAGCATTAACCGTAATAACATGAGGGGTAAAATTTGCGCCGACAGAGTATGCCATTCGCTCCCCTGAAGAAAGATACTTGAAGATGTAAAAATTTGTAGCAAAAACACTTGAACTTTAACGATATTGCAACATATATACAAATATGGAAAACTTTTTCTTTTGCTGCATTCCAAATTTCAGTTTCATTTTTACCTCTGTGAATTCAGAATTTTTTTTTTGTTTTTTCTGTACATGACAACTTAATGCTTTCAAAAATGTCAAATTTGACATCTACTCTAATCTAGGTACATAATGGTGGCAAAAAGATCAGCCTGATTTTAGCAAAACTGAAGTTTTACAAACATGTCCATAGCATTGTTCGTTTATCATCATATAAACAGGAGTTTTACGGTATAATATTGTAATTAGCTACATAAAACCATACTACGTAGCATTTCTTCAAACTTCATTGCAGAGAAGATATTCTTCAAGTCAGTATCTATTCTATATCCTAAACTAGTGAATGAATCCAAGCAGCATATGGCTCTGAATGATTGCGTCAGATCCACACATGTCACATCATTCCCTCACTATCATCATTCACAGTTTATTCTGATTTCCCAGCTTATATCTCTTGCAATGATTGGGTAAAGACAGACTTGATGCTATGATGACATATATTACCAAGGCAAAGGTGACCTTATTACAAGATCACGAGTTCAAATCCTTGCCCCCTTGGTTTGAGCCGGTCAGCTATGGGTAACTTAAGCTGGTTGACTTCCTTGTGGTCCTTTGCCGATTAGGGTCACAAGGCGGGATTTACCTTTACCCAAAAGGGTTGTGGGGTTTCCCTCGTCATCCAAAAAAAGCTGACCTTATCAGTGTTGTGTTCATTCATCAATCTAGATAATCGCCTTATAGCCTACCTACCTTATCACTTAGAACTAGTACCGAGATTTAGATGCAAAGAAAGATTCTCCCATATCCAGCATCTTCTTCAAACACCACACACACATCAAAATATCAAGATACACAGAATATTTGTTGACTTGGATTCTAGTCCCACAACAGATAGCTCCAGTGCCAGTGGTTACAAGACAATAAGCAAAACCCATAGAGAAAAGCACAAAACAATTAGATCTAGACTTTGGGTATGTGTCCACTTATACAGCAATCACACTCAACTTCTACCCCACTCCAGTCTCAATAACAATGCCAGCATACTACAATCCTATGCAACAGTAAATCACTGGAAAATCAAACACAAATTGAAAACTCAAGAAAATAAACAGAGTGAAGGGACAAAAACCCTTTACCATGATTTTCCAGGAGGAACTTCTTTTTCTTCTTCAAGGAGCCCACACTGGGTTGTTGTTTCCAAGCTGAATAATCCCCAGTAAGAGGAATTGAAGCTGATATGGGCATTGGAGACAATGCCAGCCTTACTGAACCATCTGGCCCATACTTCTTAGGCCTTCCCCTCTTCTTCTTCACTTCTGTTGAATTACCGGCCACACTGGCCGGAGCCGCCGGCGTCGCCGCCGCCGCAGTTGATCCAATCAACTGGCTCCGATTTTCACCGCTGGGACCCACCTGAAAGCTCCCCGGATCTTCATCACCTCCTCCTTTTCCCTCCATTCACAAAAACCCAGAAATAACCCCTTAAATAACCCCTTAAACCCAGACAATACTAACAGCTTAACCCTCAACTTACAAAAGGATCAATAAGCCTACAAAATGCACAAATAAAAATCTTTTTCCAGAAAATTTAAACAACAATTAAGAACCTGGATAATCTTACATTAAACCCACTTCAGAAAAGAACTATGAATCTGTAAATGCTAGTATATTCCGTGTGTTTTCAAGATCATCTGCAAATCTGCAAAATTCTGAACTATGATTCAGAATCTGCTGTTGCAGAGCAAAGTAAAAAGTTGAAAAAAAAAAAATTAACTTATGGAAGACACTAAGAAAAAAAAATTAATCTTGCTGGGTGAAGTCACAATTTCCAGAGGAGCTGTGGGATTAGGGTTTTTGAAAAAAAGATGGAGGAAAATAAAGCTAGAAAAAAATTTGAAATTAAATTTAAAAATATGAAAAATTAAGTAATAAATAAATATTTAATTTCAAAATTCAATGTATTGATTGTGGTTAAATAATTGGTTTGAAGTCCGTCTTGGAAATTTAATAAACCTTGATTTTGAAATGGCAAAAGTTGAATGAATTGATTATTTAAGAAAAATTTTAAATATATATATAGAAAATGGGAAAAAGAAAATTCCTTTAATTTTTAAATTGCAATTTAATTATTTAAAGCTGTAAAGTTAAGTGGTAGCCAATACAAATTTTTCCATCCTCTGACCCAGTCTCTGTCTTTTCAGATGAATTATTAAAGTTGACTATTTAACCAGAGATGCCCTTTAATTTCACAAATTTTACTGTCACTGCCACTGTCATTTGTACTTAAACTTCATTTTAAGTTTTTAACTACCCTTGGCTTAAAAAAAGGTTTTAAACTACCAACATTCTTAAGCTATTGCTAGATCAATTAATATAGGATTGATCACTCTTTTTAGAAAAGTAGCTAAATGTGTTAATTTTACAATAAATGTGACAAACGACTGGTTGAGAGACAACAATATTGGATTAACTTTTGAATGGTTTGATTAATATTTTCATTTTAAATGTAGATTATACTCTATCTAAGAGAATGGGGAAATAGTAAGTCTTAGGCTATTCTAAGCCCTGAAAGTCCAAAACTTTTAGGTAACGCGAAAAAGCAAAGTTCATTTTTTCTTTTTTCTTTTTTCTTTTTTCTTTTTAATGCAAGCTTGCAGTCTGCAGCTTTTGTTACCATTTGACAGTTTTTCTAATTTTTTTAACTTTTATCATACGTACGTACGTACGTACGTACGTACGTACGTACATACATACATATATATATATATATATATATATATATATATATATTGAAAGTTGAGCTACTTTTGAAAGTGGGAGAGTATTGCAAAAATGTAGAAAAAATAATTAAAAAATTACAAATTTAATTATGTAGAAGTATGATCCACTTTTGAAAGTGACAAAGTATTGCACATTTGTAGAAATAAGGATAACCTTAAGATCATTCGATCACATCAAAAGGAGAAAGGTCTGATCAAACCAATTATTCAAGAATGATTGGTGATATAAATGTGTAATTCTAATAAAAATGCATTACAATCAAAATTGATTTCTTAATACTTACGGGGAAAAAAAAACATTCAAGAATGTAGTCATGGAATTTCCAAGAACTTAGGAGAGAAGACAGAATGCGCATTTTGTGGCAGATTGGCGGGTTACAGAAATCCAAGAATGTAGGAGAGGGTTGTGGCGGCATTGAATGGCAAGTTAACTTGGCAATTAGGCAGCTTTCGCTATTGTGTATTTGGGTACATAAGGATACCTCAGTATTATTGCTTTTTGATAACTTTCATGGTACTCAATTGTTCTACGGTGGGGTCCACAACGCACTGTGAACCTGATCCTAAACGACGTAGGTTTGAATTTTAATTTTAACAGCAATTGTTTGTGGGCCTTTGTGTTATGTGTTTCTATTTCTCATGTTATACAATACTGTACCTTAAGTGTATGAATTTTGTACTTGAAATAAAAGAAATATAACATGCGCTTTTGTGTCTTGTGATACGCATTTTTGTGTCTTCTGTTATGCGTTTTTGTGTCTTATGTAATGCAATTTTGTACCTTAAGAATATTGTTTTTGTACCTGAACTAAAGTAAATATAAAACATGTGTATTTGTTTTGTGTTATGTGTTTTTGTGTCTCATGTTATGCAATTCTATACCTTAAGCGTATGAATTATGTACCTGAAATAGATTAGTAGTTGTGTAACACACAACATATTGTGTGTCTTATTTTATGAATTTATGTCTTGTATTATGAAATTATGTGTGTATAGGACATATATTATCTACACAAATCAAATTTGAGAATAAGTAAATATATGATATGTGTATTCATCTTTTAAAATTACCATTTTTTTTTATATTCTACACATCATTATTGAGACACTTTGAATACAATTTTTGTTTGATTACTGTGTAAAAAAATTATAATATACTTTGTAATTAGCTTCAAATAATTTACGAACAAGAGTGGACTTAAGGGCAATTTTTTGTGTAGTCATTAATGCAAGGTACATTTTTAATATATTAAGAGTATATTATTTGTATATTGAATATACATTATTTGATAATATACAAAATAATGTATTTTTTTATGAATATAATGTACATTTTTTATATATTAAAAGTATATTATTTCTGTACTGGTTGTATATTATTTAATTATATACAAAATAATATACTTTCAATACTCAATTAATGTACTTTTTTTGAATATAATGTATATTTTTAATATACTAAAAGTACATTATTTTTTTCTTTTGAAGAAAAAGTACATTATTTTTTTTTTGAAGAAAAAGTACATTATTTATGTATTATATGTACATTATTTGACAGTATAAAAAATAATGTACTTTCAATATTCAAATAATGTACTTTCAAATAATATATTTTGTTTAAACAAATAATATACATTTTTTGTGGTCCACCCTGGTCCATAGAATAATAATCCGGACTTAAGGTAGTAGGTGGAGACCTCGGCACAAAAAAAAATCACTAATATATAATTATATATACATATAGTTATTGTGTGCATAATATATGGATTGTACATCCTATTAAAATCCATTTAATATCCATTATCATGTTTGTTTGTCTACTTTTATTATCTTACTATTTTTTTTTTTGAGTACTACTGACTCTGTTACAGTGTAGTATCTGTTCATACTATTAGAATCAAATTCTTTAGTTATTACAAAACTCATTATCTTTTTACTCGTCTACTTTTGACCAATGAAATCTAAAATAAGGGAGAAAAATAAAAAATAAATAAATAAAAATTTCAATGTACATGCATTGCTATGTGTGTGTGTATATTTTATATTTTATTTATTTTTATTTTAATTAATTATTTATTTATTTATTTTGATTTTAATTCACATTTACTACCAAATAAAGTGACTCATTCTACTAAACAAGTAAACATTTAAACTTATTACCATTATCAAGTATTTAATTCCCATTATCATTCCAATTCCAATATTTGAACCAAACACACCCTAAAAATTACCTTTAAATTTTTTTTGTAAAGAGTACGTAAACTATTACTAATACAAATTAATACTTAATAGTAGTTAATCAACAATGCACATAAGTAAATTGTTGCGTATGAAACTAGTCATTATACTGTAAAAGATTGACAAAAGGTTCATTTTTAGTATATGGGTGTTTATTTTTTGAACATTTATTTTTTTAAGTTTATTTTTAAACTAGTTTTTCTTATGCGCGATGCGCAAAAAATAGGTGCCCAATATTAGTATTTTATAATAAAATTTTAAATTTAAATATAGTAAATAATAATAATAATAATAATAATAATAATGTAAAATATTTTTATAAATTGAATATTTATATTTTAAAAAATAACTAACATATAACTCTAGTATTTAATGTGTATATATTATTATTATTATTGAAGAAGATAAGAAAATATATGGTGGATGCATGTGCATAGTAACAATAGTGGAAAATATAACGGAAGTTATAACGGTAGGGGTATATTTGTCCAAAATGTTATGTAGTACAACTTTTATAGCATAATGTACAAAAAAAACTTAACGGAAAAAACAGACATAAATGAGGGGTATAACTTTCATTCACATTTATTATGTTTTAAGATTAGATATATAACTTAAAAGATAAATATTCAGTATATAAAAATGAACCTTCAGCATACTAAAAATGAACATTTATCCCTAGTGCACAGTATAATTTACCGAATGAAACTCAATTGATTTTTTAGTGTTGTAAATAAAAGTCTACCTTTGAGAAATTATAGTTTGACAAATGGCTTGAAAGATAGTTTGAAAAGATTTGCATGACAAGCAGTCAAATCTAACAAAGAATACAAGCTAGATTTACTAAGTCCTACTATATATTTGATTACTAACCTCTGATCTTCACAATGTTTGATCACCAAACACTCATTATTATTCTTGCTTGCTTTCTCCCGATTCTTCCCCAAGACTATAACCAACTCCTCTAAGTTGATATTTTTTTCTTCAACAAAGTGTGAAATCCTTTAAGAATAGGATTCTAGCTTTAAGCTTAATGTGTCTAGATATTTGTTTTGAAGACTTTTGGAATAGTTTTTGCACTTAGTAGTTTATACTTCTATGCACATCAACCTTCTCTCCTTCACATTCGCTTCTCTTTAACTTAAATTTGAATGCATATGTTGAAAATTTAGGTTTTTGAACTTTTGTAATTGTTGCTCATTTTTACTTTTTTTTTTTGGCTATTGGATTATATATAGTTTTATCCAATAACCTTGCCAAGTTTATTGGTGTAATTCTTGTAACTTTGACTTCCGGATTCTTTGAGATTTTATACTCCTTTTCAACATGATTGGTGAGTTTTATGAAAAGTTCTACCTATCTAGTTGACTTTTCTCTAGGTAATAGGATATTCTAAAATTGTGTTGATATTAGGATCTAATAGCTCGATCTTTTCTAGCTAGTAGACATGGAAGATGTCTTTTGTTGTCCAAATCTGTCATTCAGTGAGCATTTCCTAAGACATAGTTAGCCTTCTCGCATTCTACACCTACTAACTAATTTTTATCTGATCTCTTCTAATTTTCAATAGAATTATCTTTCAAAGCTGATGACTTTGTGAGTATACTAGTTTTTATTTATTTATTTTGCTAGTTTTTCTCTATTAGTCTTCTTGAAGTAATCTTAGTTATAAATGTATTTTTTGCTAAAACTTTGTAATTGGCATAATTTTTGGCACATTAGATTATAACACTCTAATTAGTTTGAGTGTGTACTTTAGATTAAGATGTCGTAACAGTAAGTCTATCAAGATGTGCTACAAGTGAACAACTTATCTTAGAGTGATTACTACAGCAATATTACAAGTTCTAATTTAAAGATTGTTATATAAATTGGCAAGAATGACACTTGGAGGATATTTGGTAAATAACAAGAGAGTATCCTAATTAGTTGAATTAACAGTAAGGATTGTTTTGGAGTGCACCTAGCATATATATATATATATATATATATATATATATATATATATATATATATATATATAAATAAAGAAGACTTATTTTACAAGAAAGGGCAATTAGAAGAGTTTGTATAAAGCATTAATTGGGGTTTTCATACTTAGACTGATTCTCTCTACACAAATCAACGTTCAGGTAAGAATGGATCGCACAAGATAAAGAGTTGTTGGCCTGGTTTCTTATTTCACCATCTGTTATTAACATGTTAACATGTTAATTCAATATAACAAATTTCATATAAAATGAAAATATATATTCTAATAAAATAAAATTTAAAATTCAAATTCAAAATAGATATGACAAAGTTCTTCTAATTTGATAGAATTGAAGTCTTCTATTTAATTTAATATCTTCATATTGTGGGAGAACTCGGGTTCCCTCTGGACCAGCTCTCGTGCCTCCCGAAACAAGCGCGCGCGGGTGGACCCGGATCGTTAAAAGGACGGAGAAAGACCCGATAAATTTACCCCAAAAAAAATATCTTCATATTTTGTGTGTGTGTGTGTGTGTGTGTGTATATATATATATATATATATATATATATATATATATATAGAGAGAGAGAGAGAGAGAGAGAGAGAGAGAGTCCCAATCAGATGCGGTCAGTCTCTCCCGTGCGGCTGTGTGGTCTTATTTGCACCATTAGATCTCATGATCTAAGGCTTCATATTAATCCAAACAAAACAGGCGCCGATCTTTAGCTACGCGAACGGGAAGGATAATGTTGGCAATTCACTACAATTTCAAAACCAGATCAGATCAGACGACGACGGAGACTTGAAGTCGACGAGCACTGAGCAACAAACACCAGACGAACGTAGAAGGGACTCCATCACCAGCAACCAGCGCTCCGTTCTGAACAAAACGCATAAGTCGACTCCAACATAGAAACGAGAATGGAGTAATTCGCAATACTCTGTGCATTATCAACATTAATCTGGTTCATATTTGAGATAATATTGGTGTAATTCGCAATAGTAAGTGTATTTGGTGTGTGGTGTGTTTTAATTTGAGAACCAGTGCATTTTATAACGTATAATGGTGTGTTTTAATTTTGTTGGTGCATTTGAATTGAGTGGTGTATTTCGGTATGATGGGGAATGGTGTGTTTTAATTTGTCCAGTGGTGCATTTTATAACGTATAATGGTGTGTTTTAATACACATGGTGGTGAATTTTACGATAGTAGTTGCATTTGGTGTGTGGTGATTAAGTGGTGTGTTTCAATCTGAGAATTGGTGCATTTTATAACGTATAGTGGTGTGTTTTAATTTTGTTGGTGCATTTGAATTGAGTGGTGTATTTCGGTATGGTGGGGAATGGTGTGTTTTAATTTCTCCAGTGGTGCATTTTATAACGTAGAATGGTGTGTTTTAATACACATGGTGGTGAATTTTACGAGAGTAGTTGCATTTGGTGTGTGGTGGTTACGTGGTGTGTTTTAATTTAAGAACTGGTGCATTTTAGTATGTTGAATGGTGTGTTTTAATAATACGTTTGTTCGTGTATTCTGTACTCTAAAATTACCTTCCCACTTACAATTACCATAGAGCCCCCACTTAAGTTACGCGAATTAAACTTCCTAAATCCTAATATATATAACCTCCACCGTCAGATCACCTCCATCCAGCGGCATACCTTTGGCCACACGACCGCACGTAATGCACAGGCCGCATTTGATTAATTTTCTATATATATATATATATATATATATAGAATTTTATTCAAATGTGGCCGCGCCCTTACGTGCGGCCGTGCGGTTTACACCACTCAATGTTAAGAAATGCACCACTCAATATTACGAAATGCACCACTCAATGTATTGAGTGGTGCATTTCTTAACATTGACTGGTGTAAACCGCACGGCCGCACGTAAGGGCGCGGCCACACCTGAACATGACCCTATATATATATATATATAATTTTATATTTAAATTGCGGTAATGATTCATATTTGTATTGATTAAAATAATGCTAATGATTATGTTTATTATATAATAATAATTTATGCTCAAAATATTTGAAAATAACTAAAATTATAGTAATGAATGAATTATGCTCAAAATAATGGTAACGACTAACGATTCTTAGTTATAATTATTTATGATCAAAACATTGTTTCACTTTACTAAATTTAAAACATTGTTAATTTGGTATTATTTTACAATTAGCTATAATAATTTTATTTCATTAAATTTAACAATGTAATAATTTCTGACTAGTAATTCAGAGACCCTAAAAATATCCAATTCGAGTCAATACATCATCACTGGGTTCAATCCTGTGACCTTCCCCCGAAGAAGAGAAAAAGAGGTTCTCTTGAGTACAAAGTGTTTTTTTTTTTTTGAATACAACTGACCCTATTACATTGTAGTATATGTCCATACATACTTTTCTCAACCTGTTGAAACACAAAGAGTCAGAGTCAATTTCAAAATCTCCACCACTGAGACTCGAACTCATGACCTCCCATCTAAGGGTGGCCACTACATGCCAATTGAGCACAAGGTGCTTGGCCTACAAAGTGTTTTGCTTCACCATATTATACTTTTCTTCAATGATAGGTCCCCTTCACCATATTATTTTGAACTGCAAAAGGCAGTTGGAGAAAGAATGGGAAGTAGCAGTAAAACATGTCTACCACGAGTAAAACGGTCCCCTAACACAATTTGTGTCTATTATTCATTGATTATATAAATATTTTTTTAAGCATCATACATCCTATAAATATATAAATATAGAAAAATAAATTAAATTAAAAGGGAAAACCAAAACCAGCTTAATGCACAGATGGAACAAATGTGACTTATCCAGTAGTCTACGCTTAATGTCGTAGACAATCAGACAATGTACAAATAAAAAGAAGCCAATAGAATTGGCTTCACAAGACCAACCCCATACCATATTCACTACCAACTAGACCAAATTCAGAACCCACAAATGACAGACAGTCAGTATACATACTTTGTATCATCATCAGACTAGCATCAAGGTCTTTATGTGTGTTCTTGGAACAACAAACCCAGCCCTCCTCTCTTCAAACGAATACTCGATCTCCTCGCTCATCTCTTCCATGGCCTTGGCAGCATTGTACGGAACAACGCTGAGAGGGGCGGGCGTTATGGCTGTCTGCATGGGAATGGACACGGTTGATGGCGTTGACGGGATGGGAATTGGCATTGCCATTGGAGTTCTGTTCTCTTCTTCGACGTTGGGGTTTGGGGTTGGGATTGTCTTCACCGGTGTAGACAGTGTTTTCTGAACGATCTCGCTATGTTGTTGTTGTTGCTTTCTGTTCAGCTCATCCAAGACATTGGTGGCATTGGACCGTGATGAATCTGTTGAAGAAATGGGCGAAAATGGCCTCCTCATCATAGGAAGGCCAGCTATGTCCAAACCTCTCCTCCCTAAAGTGAGCAGAACAGCCCAATGAGAATACAGTGATGGGTGGCCAAGAAAACATAATTTGACAGAACTAAAGAGAAGAATACCATACCTGCTGATAATGCTGAGAACCCATCATCAGCTGGGGGATCATACTGAAGAACACGCTCAGTCTTCTTAGCTTGACGGGTAGTATTGGGAGTTGCTTTTGCGGGATGGACTATCTCGGGTTTGGGAGTCTGCAGGCCTCCAACAGACATCCTTCTGTTACTTTGCCCGCCACCACAGGACAAACGGGGACCTTTCTTGGTTTGGTTCTTCATCGGACTTGGTTTTGATCCATAAATAGCCTCGTGTTCAGCTATCAGCTGTCCCTGAAGTTTCTTCTGATCCTGAGGTTAAAAGAAAAAGGTAATAATTATGAACAGATCAATGGCCTTCTCTTTGAGATAGTGTTAGTGGCCTGATCAGGTCAGGGAATCATATTCATACCCTTTGCCTTTTGCGCTCCTGCTCTTTTTCTTGCCTTAGAATGTTATACTCCTCAAGCATGGAAAGAAGACGAATCTATAACCAGAAAGTAAAACCACATTCAGGCATTTCCCAATTAAGATTAATTTTTACAGCAAAGAGGTAAGGTAAGGTCAATCATACCCCATCATAAAGGAAATCAATTCCCCTTTCATTTTCCCATGACTTGGTTTTCGAAGCCAGCGCCTCGACCATTCCTGTTTAAGCAACAAAAACATGGAAGTTGTTATTCGGTTAAACATTTTTTAACAAACCATATGAAGAATCAAGCATTTTGTGCATCCCTTTTATATATAAAATACTGCAAGCAAAACTTGTACCTGGCAGTTTATTAACCAAAGCACGAGCTTTCTCAGCACGTTTCAGGGTAAGATGGGCACCTCGTCCAGCATTGTAGCGATTATCATCCTGGACGTGAATCAAGAGTGATGTTTAGCATTGATATGCACAATTAAGTAAACAAATTAGTTCAAGTTAATGAAGAAAACGAACCCTATTATACTCCTCGAGCCAGCACTCCTCCTCACATGCAGTCATCCACTTTTCAACCTTTTCAAGTATTTCTTTCCTGCTAAAAGCTTCTTCTTTAACTTGAGCAATTTGAAGCTCAATCTGCTCGAGCACACTAGCAGCATCAACAGCTCCTTTTCCAAAAGAAAAGGAATAAAGAGAGCTTAGTATTAATATCATCATAAATAGATATTTCATTTATTATATATAGTCCAGTTAAAACTTAAATACCTGATTCAATGGCTTCAATAACAACATTCATAGCGTGATCTGAATCCGGAAGTATATGTGTTTTTCGGCAGATCTCCTCTAGCTCTGATCTCTTTTTCAAAACAAGTTCCTTCATTTTGCTTGCTTTAAGCTCTTCCAAACGTGATACTTCTCTTGCAACCTTAATCACAGGAGAAACATGTTAGTGTCACATAAAGGCAATATAACTCACCAAAAATAGAAGATACGTCAATTACTCACATAATCAATAAATTCCACAGAGAGCATATTTGGCTCTGTTATCTCAGCTTCTGAGGCAGCTATCTTACAAGTAACACTTTGAAACATCTGTTGCTCTTCAACTGGTGTATCCATCAAATTCCACAACTCCAACATTGAGGTTGCAAGATCTTGCACCTGTGACAATTGAATTGTCACAATTCAAAGGTCAACCATGTCTTCCAATAATACACAGAGCTAAAGTATCTCCAGAAAAAAATTCAATATTGTATATACCTGTTGCATCCTTTGTATTTTAACTTCTCGCAGTCTCTGGATTGCTACAACTAAAGCTTGTATGGTATCATCACTAATGTTCTTTGCTCCTTCAGATTGGCCAAGACTTGGATGGACCTCATTGACGGTTTGTTTGAAATCGATACCAAGCACCAAGCACAATGAATTCAGAGTACCTAGATGGTCCATTACCTGCTTTAGGCGTTCAGTCTGCAGGCCAGAAAAAGGTGTTATTGAAAAAAAAAAAAAAACAAAAAACTTCAAAGAGGGGTTAGCAGATAATCATACTGCTGCAGCAGAAAGGAAATGTACCTTTTCTTTCTGAAGTGCCTGAAGTTCTCGGTGCAACTCTTCAAGGTTTCTTAAAGATAGATCACTTTCATCTATTGCTGCACTGCTAGAATGGTTGCCAGCAGACCTATGAATCTCACTTTTGATCTTTTGTATCTGCTCTAATGTTTCAACAAATTGCTTCTTCCTTTCACACTTCCTCTTCCTCATCTCCTCAATTTCCGGAATAATTGCTCTGAGTTCTGCCTTTAGGCCTTTCAAGTTTTGCTCACACTAAATTTTGATAAACAGAGTAAAAATCCTTTAGAGCAGTTAATCATCCCAAAAGTTATTTACCGTTCTCTAAAAACAATTCAGATTCAGTTAATTGGGACTTCGACCTAATTATGTCAGCTATATACTTAACGCCCAAAAATTTGACAAATCAACTGCAAATTTATAGGGACCAGTTAGTTGTGCTTACCTGTTGCCGAATGTGCACTGGTCGTTCCCCCATAGAAGAACAAATAGCTGCAAGTTCGGCTTCAGAATCTGCAATTGCCTGCCTTAGCTGCGCTCTACACTTGTTTGCTTGGTCTACTTTTCTCCTGTATACCTCGAGGCATTCTTGTTCAAGCTCAAGCAGCATTCTGTCTCTTTCAGTATCAGATTCCCCTACTTCATCCCATATTATCTAGGCCAAATCAAAAGCAGTGAGTTTTTCACCGAGGCAAGGGAAGAAAAACACAAGAAACATAACTGTAAATAACAGATTTACAATTACCTGCAGTTCGTATAGCAGCGAACCACACGTTGTTTCCACTTGTGAAAGTGGATCCCCTTGTGAGCTAGGCATGCCGGAAATGTTGGGATCTGCAAATAATAACTAAAAATATATACTTTACTGTAAGAACTTAGAAGCAGCATATTATGATCCAGTTAAACTATCATAATCCATCTGAAAAAAACTATTAAATCAATCCCATTCTTTATAGAGGAATAACCTAATCTTTAGCACAAGTTTAATCCTTTCACTAACAGAACCTTACTACTTATCCAATTAACACTTATATTCAATATAAGCAATTAAGAGCTTGGCCATTTCTTTACAGAGAAAACCCTAGGAAATCTCCAGCTCCACCACTTTTTCTTGCCAAAAGTACGAGTCCGCTCTTAAGAATTTCTGTTTGGAAATCCAAATCCAAATTCAATTTTCAAGCACACATTCCTTAATCAGTGGAACCCTACCCAGATCCAGAGCTCATTTTAGAAAATGAGACTTCAAACAGCTCAGGTGAAGCTGTATCATCAAATCGGAATACACAAGTACATAAAGTACGACTTCATTATCACCCAGAAACCGAATAAAACAAAAATCCCAAACAGAAACAAAAAAGCTACAGATTCTGGTTCAAAAGTTTCACAGAGACAACGAAGAAAATCAGCACTAGATCAGAGAATGTACCTCAAAAATGCGGAAATTCGATTGGCGAGCAAGCCAGAGAAAGAGTCGTTCGTTCAAACTCGGATTTAGGTTTCGGACATACGAAGCTTACAGTAGAGAGAGATAGAGAAGGAGAGAGAGTGTGTGTAGTAGTTTAAGGAAATGGAAATTCGACCGTTTGAGCATGAGCGTTCCAAGCGGTTTTATTAATGGGGGGGCGGAGATTTGAAATTTAAAATTTCAAAGCATACAATGAAAAAGACGAAATCATCGGCCGTCACGGCAGATAACGGAAAGTCTTGTACCGTTCACA
>CP025648.1:17226216-17284919 GCA_003576665.1 Ipomoea trifida | reverse complement strand
TATAGCAGCGAACCACACGTTGTTTCCACTTGTGAAAGTGGATCCCCTTGTGAGCTAGGCATGCCGGAAATGTTGGGATCTGCAAATAATAACTAAAAATATATACTTTACTGTAAGAACTTAGAAGCAGCATATTATGATCCAGTTAAACTATCATAATCCATCTGAAAAAAACTATTAAATCAATCCCATTCTTTATAGAGGAATAACCTAATCTTTAGCACAAGTTTAATCCTTGCACTAACACAACCTTACTACTTATCCAATTTAACACTTATATTCAATAAATAAGCAATTAAGAGCTTGGCCATTTCTTTACAGAGAAAACCCTAGGAAATCTCCAGCTCCACCACTTTTTCTTGCCAAAAGTACGAGTCCGCTCTTAAGAATTTCTGTTTGGAAATCCAAATCCAAATTCAATTTTCAAGCACACATTCCTTAATCAGTGGAACCCTACCCAGATCCAGAGCTCATTTTAGAAAATGAGACTTCAAACAGCTCAGGTGAAGCTGTATCATCAAATCGGAATACACAAGTACATAAAGTACGACTTCATTATCACCCAGAAACCGGATAAAACAAAAACCCCAAACAGAAACAAAAGCTACAGATTTTGGTTCAAAAGTTTCACAGAGACAACGAAGAAAATCAGCACTAGATCAGATTCTGTACCTCAAAGATGCGGAAATTCGATTGGCGAGCAAGCCAGAGAAAGAGTCGTTTGTTCAAACTCGGATTTGGGTTTCGGACATACGAAGCTTAGACTAGAGAGAGATAGAGAAGGAGAGAGAGAGTGTGTAGTAGTTTAAGGAAATGGAAATTCGACCGTTTGAGTATGAGCGTTCCAAGCGGTTTTATTAATGGGGGGGCGGAGATTTGAAATTTAAAATTTCAAAGCATAAAATGAAAAAGACGAAATCATCGGCCGTCACGGCAGATAACGGAAAGTCTTGTACCGTTCACATTTGGGAGTGTGATAATGAAGTCTTCTTAATCTTTAGTTGAGCTTAAAATCGAGGTTATTTTAGATTTTAGACTTATAATAAGTTATTATCACTTCTATTTAATAATTAAACATATATTTAAAATAATTCTGTATTTAAATTTATTTTTTGTGTCCTAAACTTGCAACATGGTTGGCTCATGAAAAAAGGTGAATAGGTCTGCAATAAAATGGCATTCAAATGGATAAACATATTTCATTTTTGGAAAATAATACTACTGAAAATGAGTTATTCACTTTGTTGGGGAAATAGTCATTCTCGAGGCCCATGGTAATAGCTATGAATTTTTTAGAATAATATTTTTATTATAATACCAAAAAACGCTTATACACACATGCTCTCTCTCACACACACACACGGGAAGTTCATATGAAGACATACTCCTAGGTTTAAAAAAAAAAAATCGATCTGATTTATCCATTTGGGTAGGTCAACTATTGAGTGTTGTTGAAAATTAAAGGAATAAAAAGCAAAGTTAGTTTTATAAAGTTTATGATGCTTGATATTAGTCCTTATTTTTCACACAAGGGATTGTTTTCATTTGAACACACGCACCAACGGTATGGATCACAATTTTTGAAAATTCATGTGAAATAATAGTCTTAAGGTATCTCCAAAAGAAAGAGATGAAGGGGAGGAAAAAAAAACATTCACCGTAGATAAAGTTTTATCCGAAAAAAAAAAAAGGGAAGGAGATTGCCTGTGTCCAATTGTTATATCGTGGACCACGGTGCACATTACTGGTCCAAAACGACGTCGTTTCAATGTTAGTGGACGCGGACGCGAATGACTCCCGGGAATTCATTCTCTATAATACACATAATCATTATCTAGAATACACAGAACGTTTGCCTAGAATACACAGAATGTTTGCCCAGAATACACAGAATATTGACACAAAATACACAGAACTCATCCTCCTAACATTCGAATGCATAAACACATCACAACCTGTGTTAATAACATGAATACACATAATATTGACACAAAATACACAGAATTCATCCTCCTAAACATTCGAATGCACAAACACATCACAACATGTGTTACTAACATGAATACACATAACGGTTGTCTAGAATACACAGAATGATTGCTTGGAATACACAGAACGATTACCTAGAATACACAGAATATTAACATAAATACACAGACCGGCCGAAATGAGAAATGTGATTTCCAAAAAAAAAAAAGGACGATTAGTTTACAATGCTCAAAATGACGTCGTTTACGTACATGGTGCACATTGCTATGTGAACCGTAGTGCACGGTATAATTTATTGCCTGTGTCCAGGTACACACCACTAGTAACGGCTGTATCCATTAGACCTATAAATTATCAATGAATCCAAAGATATTCATTTCATTTTAGGTCTAATTGATTCACTTTTGTGAATACAAAAATGTACGAGATTCTTATCTGAATTCAAAATAGGATTTTGAATTCATTGGAATGGATAAACTGAGGAGTTCAGAAAGCAATTTATTCTATATCAATCATTCAAATTATTGGCATTCTTTTTATTGATCAATAAAATTCGTTAAAATATATATCAGGGAAGGGGATCAATTCTTTTTTTATGGTAACGTGATAGTGGGGGACAAAGTTGTCCCCCACCATTAATGTCAATATAAAAAGAAACGATTACCGTTGACGAATTATTATTATTATTATTATTATTATTATTATTATTATTATTATTATTATTATTATTATTATTATTATTATTATTATTATTAAGGGGATCAAAAAAAAAAAACATTCACCATAGATAAAGTTTTATCCGGAAAATAAAAAAGGGAAGGAGATTGCCTATGTCCAGGTACACACAACTAGTAACGCACACGTGATAGTGGGGGACAAAGTTGTCGAATTAATTACCGTTGACGAATTATTATTATTATTATTATTATTATTATTATTATTATTATTATTATTATTATTATTATTATTATTATTATTATTATTATTGGTTTAAATAGATCTATTATTTATTACCCTATTATTATTAGTATTACCACTACCACTACCATTACCACTACAACTATTACTATGTCGCCCATGCGTTGCACGGTATGAATATGATCAATTGTATAAGTATATATTACAAGTTTAGAACTATTAATTCAAAATATTTAATAGTAACACACACACAACCACTACAATTGTATGGATCACAGGTTTTGAAAATTCATGTGAAATAATAGTCTTAGGGTATCTCCGAAAGGAAGAAATGAAGGGGAGGAAAAAAAAGCCATTCTTCATAGATAAAGTTCTATCCGAAAAAAAGAAGGGGAACGAGATTGCTTGTGTCCAAGCACACATCGCACTAGTAACGCACGCGTGATAGTAGGGGACAGTTACTTTGTCCTCCACCATTAATGTTTCAATATAAAAAGAAACAATTACCGTTGACGAATTATAACAGCAGCAACAGCAGTAGTAACACATGCGTGATAGTGGAAGACAATTTGTCTCCAACCATTAATGTTTCAATATAAAAAGAAACAATTACCGTTAGACGAATTATTATTAGTAGTAGTAGTTTAAATAGATTTTTTTTACATTTTTTTTTAAAACATCATTGTTTTTGTTTTAAAATTTTAAAATTTATTTTTTAATTCAAATGTATTTAATTTATTTTTTAAATTTATGTTGATTTAAAATCAATTGAAATTATAATTATATGTTTGAAATTAAAATTATAGTAAAAGCGAATAAAGTAATAGATGATGTTTAGGATTAAGACCTATAAGATGAGGAGAAATGGGAGAATTATTGGAGAGAAAAATAATGGAAGAGATTAAATAGTGATATGGAACAATTAGACTAACAAAATGAAGGTAAAATGAAAGGAAAACAAAAATTGATGGAGATGCCCTTATCATTAAAATTGTATCTTAAATTTTTGCCTTATGTGCTTTTAGACTTTTACATTTATTTTGATCATATGGACGGATGAGACAACGACAACAACAGCAACAGTAACATAAGCAACAACAACAACAATAATAATACTCTGTAGTAATAATAATAGTAGTAGTAACTTTTCTTCTCACATTCCATTTAATTGCAAATCATTGGGAGTCTCAGAATTGTAATTTCGTGAAAAAGTAACTCTTTCCTAACAAATTAAAAAAAAAAATAACTTTTTAAAATTAGAAGAGAAATGAATTTTATTAAGTTTTTTATTCCGATTATAATTCTAATTTTATGCTTAAACCAAGTGTCCAAAATATTTTGATTTCCGTAATATAGATTTTACTTCACACATTATATTTTTATTAAACTATTTTTTTTATACTTGCCGTAATATAGATCTTATCTAATCAATTAAGGAAATTAATGGTACACATATTACGGACATAATTAAAGGAAACTAAACATACACATATTACGAACATATTAAAGGAAATTAAGCATACACATATTATGAACATATTAAAGGAAATTAAGCATACACATATTACATCCATAATTAAACGAAATTAAACAAACAAATATTATTTTATTAAGAATAGGGAAAATTACACTTTTTCCCCCGAGTTATTAAAGTGGCAGTTTTCCCCCTTGTGGTGTTAAACTGACAATTTTGCCTTTAAAAATAACTATTTCATTTATTTTTCTTCTCCAACAAATTATTGCTTATATGTATGCATGGCCAAGATTCAGTTCGACCCTAACCGAACATTGTAGCAATCATATCGAAATGGTGTGGATGGTTCTGGTTACGATTCAGAACCGAAAAGCAAAATAAAATAATTGTTGAACCGTGAATCGGAATTAAACCGTAGCCATATATAGTGAAAATTATCAAACACTTATTTTGATAAATCGGATCGGATCGGTTCGGTTTCAATTTCGATTTTTAACCGCCAATTAAAAATTTATTTATTTTTGTATAATCTATTTCTTATTTTTAAAATAGTCTAAATTCAATAATTATTTTATTTTATTTTCTCCAATTCTGAATTGTAACCATAACCGTCTATACTATTTATGTTCGATTACTACAGTGTTCGATTAGGTTCAAACCGAACCGTGGTCTTCAATACATATAAGTAATAATTTGTTAGAGAAGAAAAATAAATGAAATAGTTATTTTAAGGGCAAAAATGTCAATTTAACATTACAGAGAGAACACCGCCACTTTCAAAATAATTGAGGGGAAAAACCACCACTTTAATAACTCAAGGAAAAAACTTCTATATGCACATAACTCGGGGGGAAGTGTTATTTTCACTTAAAAATAATATATACTCCTTAATTGCCATAATTATTCAGATTACATAAACGTCATAATCTATACTATTAATAAAAATAAAATCCTCAATTTTAACTTCCTGCAAAAAAATACTCCTATATTGTTAAGGTTTGCTTAGTATTGTAAAATATGTTAATACAATTCTTATCCGTACTACAATTGTCTATTAAAATGCGGTAATGGAATTCCTAATACAATATATTCTTTTTTAATTTTCTATTCGTAATAAAATTCTAGATTAAAATTACTAATCGTAATAATACAGTAAATATACTTCCCTGCAACATAATCTATACTATTCACAAAAACAAAATATTCAATTTTAACTTCCCGCGCAAAACACTCATATACAATTAAGGTGTGCGAAATATTGTACAATATGGTAGTCCAATTCCTATTGGTACTACAATTGTATTTTAAATGTGGTAATATCTTCTATAATAAAAACGCCAGAAGAAAAGCATTTAATGCAGTTTGGGCAAAGTTCCCGCCCAGTGCAAAACGGCGTAGTTTAGGGTATAATTATGGTATCAGCAAGAATTGCAAAACGGTGCAGTTTTGAAAAAACCAACGTTAATAAGGACATTTTCTAATATAGAAGATTAACTACTGTGAAAGGAAACATAATTAATTCAAATAGTCTACTTTTTTGGGCACACGTTTGTAAACGAAATCATTCCCTTTACATAGGAAAGGGAATCATTGCCGACAGTTCGACAACCCAGGTATGCATTCACCGAGAAGGCCAAAATGTCCATTAATACGCAGCCTTATATATTACAGGTTAGTGTTGATTCAAATAAATGCAATCTACTAATCAAATTGAAATTGATATCCCATTTGCATTCCAACTTCAGAATCATGGGAATGTATTGTCTTTTAAATGAGTTGACGACGTTTAAGAGGAGGAGTGCTGTCAAGGTTAGAGTGGTTCGATCATACACTGTAATGGAAAGGAGAGGCTCCTCCGAAATCAAGAGTAAAGAGTTGGTGCTGCACGACGAACAGGTAGCTTTCATCATCCAAATTTCTGCAAAAAACATAATTATTTAGTATTTTTATCATATAAGATTTCTATATTTAGGGTTTAGGGTGTAACACTTACTATGTACAGGCAACTGTAATCCATGCTCATATACCAATGGATGTTTTACCAAAATTCTGCGAAAGCTTTTTAGAAGGCAATGTCTATTGTTTCAAGAACTTTTATGTGGTTTCAAATTGGCATACATACAAGACTAGCATGCACGAGTTCATGCTGCAGTTCAATCATGAGACTATCATGAAAGAATCTAGGTCAGATAATTTCCCTTACCACATGTACAGACCAAGACCATTCCATACTTTGAAAGGTAATCCAGCACTAGAAGTGAAGGAGTTGATTGGTAAGATTTTTTTTTCTCTACATACTAATTCTATTTCTATTGTATATTTTTCAATACATATTCTGTGTTATATTTTCAAATGCCTGTCTGTGTTTCATGTCAAATTCTGAGTCTTAGATAGTGCAGCATATACTTTGTTTTATCTTCCTGTATGCTGATTTTTTTTTCTTCGTTAAATTTTTATTAGATTTAATTGGGCGTATTGTTGAAATACGTGCGCCGCAAGAAAAAACAATTTCTGGACAGAATACTGTCCTGATAGACTTCGTTTTAGAAGATGCTATGTAAGTCAACAAAATACTATCTCCTTTCATTTCATTTGTATTTCATTTTAACTAACAGTATGTGCAATGTATTCAAATAGGGGTAATCGTTTGAACTGTACCTTTTGGGATGAACATGTTGTCAAACTGGAACCATTGTACAGATCTGCTTCCAAGGAACCTGTTGTAGTGTTGATCCAATTCTGTAGAATCAAGCTTGGTGCGAGAGGTTAGTAAAATCCAAATTTCATTTATAACTTATTAGATTATTAATTTAAACAGTTTAGTGACCATATATATTTTATATTTCTAGATGGTGATGTGAAAATATCGTCTTCATATGATGTTACTCAACTCCTACTTGATGTGGACTGCCCTGAGATGCAGAACTTCAAAGAGAGGTATGATAAACTTTAATACAGTTTCTTTTCTTCTATTCTTTTTAATTAAAATACTTGCTTTTAAATGATGAAAACTCTACAGTCTGGTGGACATTGGGGAACAAACTCTAATGCGCAGTATAGGTTCAATGACAAGCTTCAATTTCACAAACAGTATTGAGGATTCAACCAGTAGGACAATGGAGCTGACTACCATTTCTGAGATCTATGAGAATGAAACGGTAAAAAAATATTTCATTTTAATTTATTTGTTCAGAATTTGTATCGTAATATTTCAAATGGAAGTTAAGAAGATTTTAAATTGTCTTGGCAGCATGGAGAATTCTGGGTTGCTGCCAAGATTAATGGTATTGAAAAGTTCAATGATTGGTTTTATAGTTCATGTCGAAAACCCTTGGTGGACATGAACTAATAATATGTGCAATGTATTCAAATAGGGGTAATCGTTTGACTTTTCAATACCATTAATCTTGGCAGCAACCCAGAATTCTCCATGCTGCCAAGACAATTTAAAATCTTCTTTAACTTCCATTTGAAATATTACGATACAAATTCTGAACAAATAAATTAAAATGAAATATTTTTTTTTTACAGTTTCATTCTCATAGATCTCAGAAATGGTAGTCAGCTCCATTGTCCTACTGGTTGAATCCTCAATACTGTTTGTGAAACTGAAGCTTGTCATTGAACCTATACTGCGCATTAGAGTTTGTTCCCCAATGTCCACCAGACTGTAGAGTTTTCATCATTTAAAAGCAAGTATTTTAATTAAAAAGAATAGAAGAAAAGAAACTGTATTAAAGTTTATCATACCTCTCTTTGAAGTTCTGCATCTCAGGGCAGTCCACATCAAGTAGGAGTTGAGTAACATCATATGAAGACGATATTTTCACATCACCATCTAGAAATATAAAATATATATGGTCACTAAACTGTTTAAATTAACTATCTAATAAGTTATAAATGAAATTTGGATTTTACTAACCTCTCGCACCAAGCTTGATTCTACAGAATTGAATCAACACTACAACAGGTTCCTTGGAAGCAGATCTGTACAATGGTTCCAGTTTGACAACATGTTCATCCCAAAAGGTACAGTTCAAACGATTACCCCTATTTGAATACATTGCACATACTGTTAGTTAAAATGAAATACAAATGAAATGAAAGGAGATAGTATTTTGTTGACTTACATAGCATCTTCTAAAATGAAGTCTATCAGGACAGTATTCTGTCCAGAAATTGTTTTTTCTTGGGGCGCACGTATTTCAACAATACGCCCAATTAAATCTAATAAAAATTTAACAAAGAAAAAAAATCAGCAGACAGGAAGATAAAACAAAGTATATCCTGCACTATCTAAAACTCAGAATTTGACATGAAACACAGACAGGCATTTGAAAATATAACACAGAATATGTATTGGAAAATATACAATAGAAATATAATTAGTATGTAGAGAAAAAAAATCTTACCAATCAACTCCTTCACATCTAGTGTTGGATTACCTTTCAAAGTATGGAATGGTCTTGGTATGTACATGTGGTAAGGGAAATTATCTGACCTAGATTCTTTCATGATAGTCTCATGATTGAACTGCAGCATGAACTCGTGCATGCTAGTCTTGTATGTATGCCAATTTGAAACCACATAAAAGTTCTTGAAACAATAGACATTGCCTTCTAAAAAGCTTTCGCATAATTTTGGTAAAACATCCTTTGGTATATGTGCATGGATTACAGTTGCCTACATAGCAAGTGTTACACCCTAAAACCTAAATATAGAAATCTTATATGATAAAAATACTAAATAATTATGTTTTTGCAGAAATTTGGATGATGAAAGCTACCTGTTCGTCGTGCAGCACCAACTCTTTACTCTTGATTTCGGAGGAGCCTCTCCTTTCCATTACAGTGTATGATCGAACCACTCTAACCTTGATAGCACTCCTCCTCTTAAACGTCGTCAACTCATTTAAAAGACAATACATTCCCATGATTCTGAAGTTGGAATGCAAATGGGATATCAGTTTCAATTTGATTAGTAGATTGCATTTATTTGAATCAACACTAACCTGTAATATATAAGGTTGCGTATTAATGTACATTTTGGCCTTCCCGGTGAATGCATACCTAGGTTGTCGAACCGTCGGCAACGATTCCCTTTCCTATGTAAAGGGAATGATTTCGTTTACAAATGTGTGCCCAAAAAAGTAGAGTATTTGAATTAATTATGTTTCCTTTCACAGTAGTTACTCTTCTATATTAGAAAATGTCCTTATTAACGTTGGTTTTTTCAAAACTACACCGTTTTGCAATTCTCGCTGATACCATAATTACCCAAAACTACGATGTTTTGCACTGGGCGGGAACTTTGCCAAAACTGCATTAAATGCTTTTCTTCTGGCTTTTTTATTATAGAAGATATACTTTAACTCCATACTTCGTTTTCTCATACTGAGAAATTCAATTTTGAATTTATCAGTTTGAGAAACCAGACTAGGGTTTTCTCAATTTGAGAAACACGAACATGGATTCAATTATATGATAACTTGTGCATGTGTTCTCAAATTAAGGAAAAACGACAGAGAAATTAATAGGGTATACATGCATCAATGTTTCGTAGACTAGACCAAATTTGAAATAGGGTTTCTCAAATTGAGAAACGCAGATCTTAAATTATATGAGAGAGACTACAAGTTCAGAAAAATTAGAATTTCTCAAATTGAGACACCCAGATTATGAGAACCAAAATGACCAAATGAGCAAATTTATTTTTCTAATAGTTTATACGCGCCTATTTTCTTTTGTATAAAATGTAGTCATAAATTGTTTTTCCTTCCTCAATGCAGTTATAACAAATACATTCCGTGCATTGCACGGGTAGAAATACTAGTTAGCATAATATTAATTAAGAATAATATATACTCATTAATTACCATATAGTAATCATAATAAAACGATCTCATTTTATAGGATTTTCCTGCCCATATAAAAAATTAAACATACACATCATACATTCGCAAATTTTACTGTGGACCTTGGTCCACAATGCATGGTAGTCCATGTATCAAAACGACATCATTTTGATTAATGAAAATAAACGGCAGAAACAACTTACGTTTTGCGCCGTTAACTCCATGTGTATAACATATTCAGTTTCATTTTTATATACACTGCAATTTCTTTCAAAACAACTACAGTTTCTTTTCGATATAATTATAGTTTCATTCGAAATTATACACTCAAATATATGAAACTGTTATTCAGTTTCCTTTCAACACAACTACAACATTATTTCGATATAACTACAGTTTCATTGGACAATATACACGTAAATATGTGAAACTGTTATTGAGTTTCATTTTATATATACTGCAGTTTTCTTTCAACATAACTACATTTTCATTTTGATATAACTACAGTTTCATTTGATAATATAAAAACAAATGTGAGGCAGTATCATTTGAGAATTGAGATGAACTGTAGTTTCATTTATGAAGCTCTATTAATATGTGACAACGTCCGTTTCTTTACTTATTGAAACAATGTCGTTTTTGGACCATGGTCCACGATATAACAAATGTATTACAGTGGGTAATTAAATGAAATTAAACATACACATATTACGTCCATATTACCAACATGTATTTAACACTTTAATTTTACTATGATAATTAAACATAGAGATTCCCCTCATTTGATTATAATATTTCTTTTTTGTTATTTAAAATAATACTCTGTAACAATTAACCATGCTCTTCCTTCTATTTCCTTTTTTTTTCCTATTATAATTTTTAAGTAATCAATTTCAACACTAATATACAAATCTTATAATTTCAAATAAATGTACACTTTCAAATATTAGAATTGTTTATAATTCCCGAGTCTATTGGTTGGAAGACAATTATCCTAACCATTGTACTACCAATGCTTCTTGTTAGTAAATGAATGCATAGTTTTAACACGTTGCAGAAACATGTAAATTTCATAGGCTTTCAAGAGCCAATCTCATAATGCTTCCCCAAACCCCATTGAGAATTGATGAGAATCTGATTTAGTCTCTCCTTTCAGAATCTCCATTTTTGCAGCGAGGCCAAACTGCGTAAAACCCAAAACAGCAAAACAGATTCACAAACCTGCAGACCAAGATTCCATTACCCCAACAACAAAAATCTCCGGCCACTTGTCACGGCAGCTTCGGTGCAAAAAATATAAAAGATTGGGAAGCCTGTCAGACAGCCAAGGGGCCATCCCAGCCGCGGTGAACGGCCGGGAACGATCATCTACGGCGCCGTCCGGCGAGAATACCGGCGGTGCTGTTACTCACGCTCTAGCGTCTTGGCCATAGTTCATCCACCAAGCTTGATTTCCTGTCTCCTTAGAACTCAAGGATACAGAGGTACGAGCCTATAGAACAGATCCTGTTCAAGTAAGGTCGTGCCCAGTGCTCACAAGTGGAATGTTTTATTTAGGTTTCCACATTCGTAGTTGTTCGGTGTGGGATAGGTTGTATTTGAAGACTGAGGAGAGAGAGAACCGTAAATTTATTCAGACCTCTCATGGTTCTTATAATCTCAGTTGGGCCTATAACTTTTTGAATATTATGCTAAGGCCTCTATCTGTTGTCCAAACATTACTTTCCATCACTTTATTAAAAAAAAAAAAACATTACTTTCCATCACATGTAACATAATAAATATGCATTATTATTATGATAGTAGCAGCAACAGCAGAACTTCTGAGTATTGGAGGAGAAGAAGAATTTATATGTATTAGTCTTGGATGATGTCTACAATGAGGAATGATGGGTATTTATAGAAATAGAATGAGAAAAATAAAATAAAATAAAATTTTCAAAAAAAAAAAAAAAGAATGAGAAAAATAAATAATATTTATACAAGATAAGACTAGCTATCTGGGCTAGGCTTGCTGATTTGTCATATGCCCATAAGATCCAATTATTATTAGAGGTCACGTGTTTAATTCTAGCCTCTATAGATCAACTTTTGTTAGAAGGAGATCCAATTATTATTAGAGGTCACGTGTTTAATTCTAGTCTCTATAGATCAACTTTTGTTAGAACTTCCTCCGTGGATAGAGTGCATGTTTTTCTAGCATCACACAGTTTGGACATCCATTGTTCTATAACAATAAACCACGTAGTATTTATTACTCCGTATTATTTTTTGAACAACTCAATACCATCTACAATATAAATTGTGGGTTTTGGAGAGGGACTGTTTTCCTAGTATTAAGAATATTGAAAGCGGGTTGGAGATTCAACATTTTGGGAAGAAAGAATATTGAAAGCTAATCCAAAATTTCCATTAAAAAAAACTCCATGTCTCTTAAACTTCATGCATGTGAACATTATTGCCTCAATTTATGTACCACACCAATAGAGGGTATAAGCTGTAAATGAACTATAACATACTAAATAACCTAATAAAAGAGAAATTGAGAGGTCATGGAAAATGTATAACATCGACCAAATTATAATGATGAACATGTAAGGTTGGCATAAACAGAAAGATAAGGCTGGTTTGTATCCATAAGAACATTGAAGAATTACTCAACATTGACCTTTGCACTGGCTGCCTCCATCATCCCATTGCGTATCTGCTCACCAATGTCCCGGACATGGCCAGGACCATGGGGTAGGAAAACCGTGGTGTTCTTTGAAGAGTTCCCAAGGTCTTTGATGGTATCAAAGTATTGAGTGATCATTATGAGATCCATCACTTCTTTAGCTGATGTACCTTCAACTTTGTGAGAGAAGTTCAAGATGTTCTCCCTTAACCCATCCGTAATTGCCTGCCTTTGCCTAGCAACCCCAACTCCACCCAGGTACTTCGATTCAGCTTCCGCTTCAGCTTTCTTAACTTGGAGAATCTTTTCTGCTTCTCCTTTGTACACGCTAGCAAGCTGCATCCTTTGCGCTAATATACAGCACCAACGAGCATTTATTAGTAGGAGAGCGCTGTTAAAATTCTATATTCATCTGCTTTCCTTAACATGACACTAGAAGCACTAGGTTGGCATATAATGTTAGCAAAACCCAACTACAATTCCATTATCACAACATAATATGGTCTCATAATTGGAGCTAAAAATTCACTCCAGGGTATTTATAAAAATAATAACATACTAGCTATGAAGATTTTTTTTTTTTTTTTTCACTTCCAACACCAAATATATCCTTTTCAGTAAAATGCTAAACCATAAAATTAAAACTTAAATGTGCAGTTGAACTCAAAATTGTCCAGAAAATCCTTAAAGAATACTAGTACTAGAATAGTATGGACTCCCTTCTATATATTAGGAATGCTATTTTAAAACAAATTTTCTATGGATTCTAGAAAAAAAATCATATTTTCTATTTAACAACCTATTTCATTTACACAATTTAGGACATCGTTTTTACCTGCATTTATATCATTCATTGCTTTGCGCACAGATGCATCAGGGACAATGTCAACCATCAGTATGTGCTCAATGTTGTAACCATATGCTCCCATCACCTAATGAGCAAAAATACCATAAGATAGAAAATATATGTACGTCCTTCAAATATCCATTCTCTTATTCAGTAACAATGAATATCTAATGCATCAGCAAGTGCAGAATGAAGAAAAGCAGCTGGCAAAACGATATAGGACTGCTAAAGTATAAGCATCATGGTATCATGCAGTGATATCCCATTAAAGTGAACCAATTCAAACAAGCACTTAGAAATAGTGATGTACAATCAAATCTGAAAACCAACAAACCAATCCAAATCAAATCAATCCATCCAAATTTTCATGTAGAACCTGAAAACCAATTGGTTTTTGTACCAACGTATCTAAAAGTGAAATATGTTAGTTTAGTTTTTGGTTTGTACTGTTCTAACAAAATTGGATTCAGAATACAACCTACCACACCTAAAAAAAAATTCATTCCTATATATATAATAAAAACAAATTGTAAATACACCCAGTTTTGTCTTTGGCACAGAGTATAATAATAAAACACGAAAATTTTTTCCCTTGGGTCTCAAACATTTCTTATTAGAACATAAGTAAGTTGTAATATGTTTATTAGTTATATACTTATATGCTTATTATGCAAAAAGTCAGTTAAGGATTTTGCAGTAAGGTTGCATAAAGAATT
The DNA here is from genome assembly GCA_003576665.1 of Ipomoea trifida. Taxonomy (NCBI): domain Eukaryota; kingdom Viridiplantae; phylum Streptophyta; class Magnoliopsida; order Solanales; family Convolvulaceae; genus Ipomoea; species Ipomoea trifida. Next base: position 17,270,447 of record CP025648.1, on the reverse strand, counting down.
GTGATGTTCAGGAACTCGAAAACCAATTGATCCAAACCGAATGGAATGGTTTGGATTTTAGTTTGGATTGCTGCAATTTGTGTTATTGAAATTGGATTATGGTTTGCCAAAAAATGGAACCAATCTAAATCATGTACACCTACATAGATATACTTCATATTTTATTGTACAGCAGAAAAGCTAAAAATATTTTATGATCATTACACCTGTAGTACAACAAGGCATTGAAACTATCTTGCCTTCACATATAAGGATGCAGTTAATGCATTTATGGTTACTAAGCAAATACAGGGTGAAACTGATATCATCAATTTACCTTTTCAAGTTCCTCCAAGACAGCCTTTGCAACCTCATCCTTTTGCTCAAAAAGCTCATCCAAATTCATTTTGGGAACATGGGCTCGGACGACTATAAGTGAACAATCAAACATGCAAATAGAATAACATTATATAAACAGAATTAAGAAAACCAAATAGTCAAGATATTCAGCATAGTACTAAGATTGATCCAAAGAATGATGACAAATTACCATCAAATACGTAAGCTGTAATCTGCTCCCTGGGATTTTGCAACTCATAGAAAGCATCATCGGCATTTTCCTTGATCACTCGATATTGGATAGAGCAATGCATTTGGACAAAGACATTATCCTGAACATTTGTGAAGCAGTAAAGATTCTTGAGAAAAAATAAAAGCATTATTGCCAAAATTTTAAGAACAAGTTATTGAGGCAGCCATGCAACTAGTGGCTACACTTTTCTCAAATTCATCTAAATATTCATTACAGCATAACATTTATGCCATTTGCAGATTGCTTCCACAACTAATCATTAAGATTCAGTTTCATCGATTCATCTGAATAGTCATTACAGCACAATATTAATGCCAGTTGTTGATTGCTTTTATAACAGATTCGTTAACTCTCAGGCATATTCCCTTTACAGAGGAAAAAAGGAAGCCAAAAATTTGTGAATAGCAATTAAATGAGATAACTGGTACAATCACCACAGAACAACACCTTATACAACTCCTTGCAATTCACTGTGCTAATTTCACCAGGGACAAGGATTCCTGACTTTTTCAAGGAGAATTTTCAAGCAAAACAAGCAACACGTTTAACGTTGATCGTGTTAATTAGATGCGCCGATCACTATTCCAAACTTTAGATTACTTCACGTCGATCACAACACTCGTTGACTCAATTACGGAACATAGATTAAGAACAAAGGCGTAGGGTTGCAGGGAAAAAAAATTAGATAATTGGAGAATTGAAGGCCTGCCTTGGTTTTGGTTTCGATGTTGACGTCCAGAGAGCAGATCCTGGTGCTGAGAATTCCGGCGAGGCACTCGCCGGCGAGAGGATTGAAGAAGTGTAGCCCCGGCTGAGCCAGCTTCTGGAACCGACCCCATTTCTCCACCACGCCGACGTTCGCCTGCCCTACGCATCCGCAAAACAAACAGTAGGCATTTCCCATTGTTTTTGTGATTCTCTATCTCTTTCTCTCTCAAAATTCGATTGCGGAACAGGAAGAAAAGGCCACGAAATTGAGTGTAAGCGTAGAAGCAAAAACCTTTGGTAAGCTTTCCCGGTATTGATTATCCTCTCTTTATGTACGTGTTTTGTTAGTTGCCATGACTCGATGACCCGGCTCGAACGTCACAACCCTAGTGGCCCACAGGTTATCCCAAATTTAAAGCGGACGGATTTTATGTACGAAAATACTCCGTACTATTTAACTCCAAAATTATCCTTCTTACTTTTTATGTCTCATACAAAAAAAATTTGATATTGACACTTTCCTTAAAAAAATATTTGATGTTGATACTTTCCTTAAGATTCACATGATAAAGATACCATGCCATATTTTATCACATCGAAGAGTAAAAGTGGGAGAGTAAAAAATAGGAGTCCATGTAATAGAACTCTTTCATATAAGAAAATGCTAATTATTCATACATTTAACATTTTTTTTTTTTTGGTGGAAGGGAGGGGCTGGGGCCCCGAAGATTAATGTCGTCTGCTAGTTGCAATGTTCTGAGCGTCACGAGACAACAGAATTCCTAAACCGTCTGATACATTTATCATTTATAAACTTATGATTTATCGATCACAAGATAGAGTTTATTTCATTTACACCTTTAGATAATGATCATTGATTTTCTTGATAAAGCGTACGAATTTCTTATAAGGAAATGCTAAGGTCTTCCTCATTCATGGGTTTTGGGGGAATTTTGGAATAGTAAAATGATTTGGGTGGATTTTTAATAACTGTAGAGGGGGGATTTTATGGGTTTTTTTCTCCGACAAATTGGAGGTTTTGATAGGCTGGGGTGGGGCCCACTAGGGATAATACGCTGCGCCTCACGTGCGTGAAACGCAGTTCTCGCGCCTAGGCGGGCGCGTAAATTTATTTTTTCCAGTTTTTTGTTTTGTTTTTTTTTCCTTTTTTTTTTTTCCTCCACTCTCATTTTCTATTTCTTAATCACACCTATAAAATCTCCTCAAAAACCGTTAACTATTGAGAAAGGCCTAATTACGCCTACATATTTTATTTATAAATGACAAATTCTTCTGTGAGACATCTTCTCAATTCGTGAGACGGAGTCAGATCAGTAGAATTTAGGTCATAATTTATAGATTAGTATTATGAGCAAATAACTTATATGGACTATTATTATTTGTTTTGTTTGGACTATTCTTTCTCAACACTTAAGGTGTGATTGAAAACCCGAAAAAAATGATAGTGTTTGGGAGAGTGTGGAAAAGTGAAGTCAACGGAAAAGATTCTCGTTCAAAAGGAAATAGCTTGGTTTTTCTTGAAAATGACTTCTCCTTTTTTTTGGGAAGTCATTTTCCAGATCTAATTGCTTCTATTTCCTGGCTTCTTCTAAGAATGCTTCCTCAGCTTTCTTCCAAAAATGCTTCCTCGGCTTTCTTCCGCCATCCTCCGCTTTCTACCTTAACTGGTTCCGACGAAAACCAGTTTGGTTTGTACTAGTTTCCATCGAAAACCAGTAGAAACCAATAATCTTTTTTTTTTAATATTTTGTTTGTTATTTGGAAAAAAAAAAAAGATAGTTAGGCAAAACATAGTTGTTGTCAAATATTTGTCTCTCAAAATCCATAGTTTGAAGTGTGAAGTTGAAGCTCGAAGGTGAACTTCAAAGCACAAAGTGAAGTGCGAAGATGAAGTTCGAAGCAAGGTTTGTAATGCAGTTCTCTGTCAGGTGACATAGCCTGTATTATTTATCTATTTGTAAATTCGTGTAGTTTGACATTATAAGTCTTGTTTTGTTTTCACTACAAGAAAAATGCTTAATGAGGTAAAATTTCTGTTGTTGAAGTTGGTGTTGTTAAAAGTCACGCACATAGACAACGGTTTTTAACCGTTGTCTATTGAATGTTGTTGAAGCCGGTGTTGTTAAAAGTCACGGACATAGACAACGATTTTTTAACTGTTGTCTTTTCTATAAAAAACAACATTTTTTTAACCGTTGTCTATTGAGTGTTGTTAAAACCGGTGTTGTTAAAAGTCGCGCACATAGACAACGGTTATTAACCGTTGTCTTTTTTAGAAAAGACAACAATTTTTTAACCGTTGTCTATTGAGTGTTGTTGAAACTAGTGTTGTTAAAAGTCACGCACATAGACAACGATTTTTAACCGTTGTCTATTGAGTGTTAGTTGTTGAAACCGGTGTTGTTAAAAGTTACACACATAGACAATGGTTTTTAACCGTTGTCTTTTTTATAAAAGACAACAGTTGTTTAACCGTTGTCTATTGAGTGTTGTTGAAACCGATGTTGTTAAAAGTCACGCACATAGACAACAATTTTTAACCGTTGAAAAGACAACGAGTTTTTAACCGTTGTCTATTGAGTGTTGTTAACATAAGCGTTGTTGAAAGTCACGTTGATAGTCTTGAATGTATAAGACAACGGTTAAAAACCATTATTCTCACATTCATAGACAACGGTTTTAAACCATTGTTTTAAACATGTTTTGATGTTTTGATTTTAAGCATAATATAATAAAAACATTTTATCTAAACACCATAAATACCAAAGCATCAATTCATTAGTATAATCTTCTACTAGTATTTTAAGTATTTCAAAATACACAAGAATTCATCATCTACTTCAAAATATAATAAGTGAATGAGAATTTAGTATGTAGGTGGGTGTGAGCTTGTTATAACAAAAATGTTTTTGTCATAATAGAGGATGTGTAAATTATGATAATTCAGCAATTCATTTGGTGAGATGACTCGTGTTTGGTGCTCATAAGGAGCTCACCACATTTTAATAGGTTTTCTCTTTATAGGTTAAGACAGGAGAAAAAAGTTGAAGTCATTAATTATATATTTGAGTGGTTGTGTTTATTGAATTGTTTGTTTATCTACACATTGTTAGGAGCTACAATGTGCATTTGCGTTTACAATGTTTTACACCCTAATAACATATAGATATTTGATCAATTTAAAAAGTTACATATCAAAATAACAAATAGTTGAAAGAAACTTTTTTTTTTCTTTTGTTTTTGCCAATATATATCTATTGTGTATTAAAAAAAAAAATTGTTGCTGCCAAAGACCTTGTGGTCTAGTGGCACCCAGTTGCACCCCCACATGAGAGGGGGTAACTTCAAGCCTCAGTAGCGATATACTTCATTTGGTTGAGAAAGTACGAACATATACTTACATTGTGGGGGTGGCAATCCAACAATATAAATTATAATTAAGAAAATTAATGATAAAAATTGCCTAAATACATTTTATAAATATATATACCATGCACATATGATAGATTATGCAATCAACAATGAAAATACAACCAATTATGATGTATATTTAATCATATAAAATTTTTAATTTACATTTTTTATTTCAACATGTAATTCACTTAATTATAATTCATACGGTTGGAATTATAATATACATGAAATATAATTAGTAAGCTATTTATTTAATTATAAATTTCATTTAAAAATATGTCTAAATATGTCCACATAATTAGCGATTATATTAATTGCACAAAATTTAAAATTTAAATTTTGTTAATATCTAAATATAATTAACTTAATTAGGTATTTTGTGCCAAGCACCTTATGCTCAATTGGCATGTAGTGGCCACCCTCAAATGGGAGGTCATGAGTTCGAGTCTCAGTGGTGGAGATCTCGAAATTGACTCTTTGTGCTACTGTACATTTTATATCCCAAAGCATCCTATCCATTAAATGTGCCTATCATTTAACGAGGGGTTTAATCATTGTATGTGACTTGAATACATAAAAAATTGCACATTTTATATATTTAATTTATTATTCAAACATATATAAAAAAAAATTACGTAGTGCATTGTAGTGCATTGCATAGATAAAGCACTAGTATTTATAATTATATCATCATTAGCATAAATCTTACACATATATAATTTTACTTAATATTACAAAATATGATTAATATATTTATTAAAGTGATATTGATTAATAATTAAAGTGATATACAGTATTTTTTTCAAACTAAACTAATCATAATAAATTTAAATTATTTTATATAATTGTAGTATCATTTAAAATTTTTACTTTGTGTATATTTATTTATTAAAGATATATAATTAATATTTACTTTATTCTATGAATAATATAACGTATTTATAGAGAAATGAGTGGAAAAACTTTTTGAAATCACTTCATAATACTGTGAAACTATGAATCTAGTAGCACCCGGTTGCACCTCCATGTAGAAGGGGTGGATTCGAGCCTCAGTGGAGGCGCTGCTGTCTCTTTGTGCTTCAGTAGGTTGAGAAAGTAGACTTGAGATTATATTCTTTGTTTGTGATTGATTTAGGTCTTAAATTCTACGTTAGACTTGTTGAGTTTGACTCGCTTTAATTCTCATAATTTTCAACCTGTTATATATAATTGCTCTAAAATTATAGGGTTAAAAAGACCCTACTTTTAAAAACCCTAATAATGCTATATATCTAGATCTAACTCCGTGTAAATTGGGTTGTTTATGATTTTATTATTTATAACCTTAAAAATATTTGGTTAAGAATTTGTAGTTTGTACAATATGTAATGTTGTGTATGTAGGTGGAAGTGAAGGTGGCTAAACCCAAAGGTTCCAGAGAAGTTGTGTTGGAGAGTGGAGACTCAAAGTGTTAAGAAGATTTTTGTAGGGAGTATACCCAGGGACGTATCCAGGAATTTGTTTCAGCGGGGGCGAAATATTAAAAAAAAATACTTAAAGAAATATAATCATAAATATTGTTGGATATAGGCAATAAATAAAACATACTCCCTCCGTCCCGAAATGGATGTTTCATTTGCTTTTTGCACGCTTTTTAAGAAATTAAAGTAAATGTGATGTGCTTTCCAATTATGCCCTCAACTTTTTCACTTTTGGAAATAAAATCAATAAAGAAAGCAAAAGTCATAAGGGTAAGTTGGGAAAAGTATAATGATGATGGTGTCCAATTTTGGAAAGATGACAACATTTTGGGACAAACTAAAAAGGAAAGTAAGACAGGTAAAATGGGACAGATGGAGTATCAAAACTTTATAAAAATATTTATAACAAAATATGAAACATAATTAATTTGATAAATTAATTCAAATAGAAAACAAATTATAAATTAAATATCTCATGAAACCAGTTTGGTTGACATGATTGATCGTGCACTCTTGTCCATTAACAGAGGTCGGGCGTTTGAACCTCCCCTCATATGAAAAAAAACTAATCTGGCCCACATTTTGCGTCAGAACACCTCGTGGTCTGACCCAAAAAAAATACTATATATAAAAATAGTTTATAAAATAATTAAATACTCCGTAATATAATATAATAATGTGTGAGTGTAGCATAATGCTTTATGGAGTATTTATTTTTAAAATAACAAATAAAATCGCAATTATTATTCAAAAGTATATATTAAATAAATTTTATTTTATGATCTCAATTGACAATTGTACGTAACTATTTGGTCGAGCTAAAATGTTTATACATTGAGACATTGAAACCTGTTTGGTCGAGCTAAACGTGCTTCATGTTTAAATTTTCTGTTATACATAACTGATTAAAATGTATATGAAACATGTTTTAATTTTCAGTTATACAAACCAACTTAAGATTATAGCCCATGAAACCTGTTTGGTCGAGCTAAACGTGCTTCATGTTTCCAAATTACTGTACAAGATTGTTTGGAAGGAAAAAGTACGGAGTCAAAACTTTATTTAATTGCATTTCGACCCCAATTTCATCAAGCATAAAAATAGTGTACACAATCGAAATTCGAAACGCAGAAAACCGTAGAAGGAAAAGCAGCGAGAGAGAGAGAGAGAGAGAAACAGAGAGAGAGAGAGAGAGAGAGAAATGGGGCTGAGCGAAGAGCAAAAGTCCTCGATGAAGGAGGCGTTTACGCTGTTCGACACTGACGGCGACGGCAAGATCGCGCCGACGGAGCTAGGGATTTTGATGAGGTCTCTTGGCGGGAACCCGACCCAGGCGCAGCTCAAATCCATCGTCGCCGAAGAGAAGCTCACCTCTCCCTTCGATTTCAAGCGCTTCCTCGACCTCATGTCGAAGCACCTCAAGCCCGAGCCCTTCGACCGCCAGCTCCGAGACGCATTCAAGGTCCTCGACAAGGACTCCTCGGGCTTTGTTGTCATTTCAGATCTCAAGCACATCCTCACCAGCATCGGCGAGAAGCTCGAGCCCGCGGAGTTTGATGAGTGGATCCGCGAGGTCGATTGCGGATCCGACGGCAAGATCCGCTACGAGGAATTCATTGCTCGCATGGTTGCCAAGTGATATCCTCCTGTGAGTGCATTTCTTATTTTTTCTGTTTTATCTATTTATTTTAATTTCTATAACTTTTTCTTTTTGGTGATATGAACATTGTTGATTTTGTGAGAATGTACGAATTGCTTAGGCTTATTCCTTATAGGTGGACATTTATAGTATTGCGGAGGTCTAGATGGTATTTATAATGGATGACTTTAGGATCTTGTGCAGTAAATGCCTTAATCCACTTTAGTTGGGTCTTGGGTGAAACCTCATTGAATTAGAAACGTGTGCCGTGTTTTTAAAGGATGGTGAAGTGCATCCATCCAGCTCTTGTGATTCATTTTTTCCTTTACTATGCCTACAGGAGAGGAATAGCTCCCTTAATTGGAAGTTATCCATTTGCACAATTTAGGATACCTTTGTTGTGGAAAAGTAGAGAAAAGTTTGCATCTTCAGGAACATGGGGTGGATGTGAACATTTCTTATAAAAGTTTATGTAGATTCTTTTTGTCTTTTAACTAGTTCAAGTAGGGGGAGGCTAATTGGGGGAATCTGGGAAGTTGTGGCTTCCAATCCTATAGGTTTCCCTGATAATTTGGAACACATGGGAGTATGGGACCTTGCTATGGGAAGCAAGAAAAAGGTTTTCCTTTGAACCTGTTCTACAACTAACTGCGTATCAGTGTTGCAAACATTGGCCTAGGTGCTGCATTGGTATTAGGAGCCCATAGGTTGAGGGTATTTCCGTGTTAGGTGCCTGCCGTCCGAAATAGTTAGACTAGGTGGCCAAATCTGCCGATTTATTTATTCTAATTGGGTTGTTTTGCTCAAAACAATGTAGTTTTGAGTGAAACAAACCAAAATCCTAAGTATTCGGCGGAAAAAGGGAAGAAATCAAGAAAGAGGCCTCAGCAGCTTGCAAACATCTCCCCTCACCTCATCGTTGTCGTCAGCTCAAACTCATTGTTGGCCCGCTCTTGCAAGTTGCAAGTTGTGGCGTTGGCCCATTGGACTAAAGCTTCGCATTTTGAAATTGACTCGTCAGCTTAGCTTCAAATTTGACAAAATCCACTCCCAGTCACCGCTGTGGCACTACCAGTTCTGCAGTACTTCGCTGAGTCACTGCCACCAGCTCTGCAGCTCATAGCCTTGCAGTCTGGTAGTCAACACTTGTTGGCAGTCGTTGCTATCTTCAATCTTCACTAACCTTCAATTTATTTATTTATCTATTTTACTTGAATGCCAAATGGTTTATATAAATTGTGAGCTCTGTTGCTTGTGGACGTTGTGAGCTCTGTTGCTTTATATAAATTGTGAATGTTTGTGGAAAAGTAGCAGACTGGCAGTAGTGTATATGGAGATTGGAGAATTAAAATTATTAAATCAATAAATAAATTATTTTAATAAGACAAGTGGAAGACTGGCAGACCACTGGTTTTGCACTTTCCCTGTTATTATTATTAATTTTTTACATCTTAGGTGCCTGCCTAGGCGCTCCTGATGAGCGCCTAACGCCTTCTACAGCACTGCTACGTATTGCATTTGGACGATAAGAGGAACTGCATGTATACATGAAAGTGTATTGTAGTCATTGGAAGTCATAAAAAGTTTGCTTATTTGGGAATACAATAGTTATAAACATTATGTATAAAATTTGTGCGAGTCCTTTTTCTTTTATCAGTTAAAGCAGCCTTGGGAAACCTAGGAAGTTGTTGTGGCTTCCTATATTATGGTTGTGTGGTGATTTGAAAAAACCATGTGACTTTGTTATGGAAGCCAGAAAATTGTTCTCCTTTAAACCAGTGCAACCTCTTACTCTGTGTTGCATTTGGACGTTAAGGGAACTACATGATTGCAATAAAAGCATTGTAGTCACGGAGGAGTAGTGAAAAGTTTGCTTTCTCAGGAATATGGTAGTTATATACATTATGTTAGGAGTTTGTGCAGATTCTGTTGTCATTACCAGGGAAATTGTAGCTTCCAATTCTGTGGGTTATGGTGATTATTTTTGCATGCATGTGATTTTGTTATGGGAAGCCAGAATAATGTTCTTTAAACCAGTGCAACCTCTAAATTTATGTTGATTTTGGACGTCAAGGGAAGGTGGGAACTACATAAATGCATGGCTGCATTTGCACTTCTCAGAGTATACTTCTGTGTTTTTCTTTCTTTATGTTTGTCTTCCTGTGTCTTAACATCTTAAGGTCCTTCCCTTGACCAAAATCTTGGAAATTTTAACATTCTGTTTGGATTTAGTTCCTTAAAGAGCAATACATGAACTTACCTTCCAAATAAAGTTGAGTAGAGATTATGAGAAAGTTATGCATTAAAAACAGAAGGCTGTTATAGTATTGCATCCCTTCTCCTCTGGGGATGCAAAGATACACCCTGTCCTGTACTCATAAGATGGGTTTAGCTCTTTCCTAGGCCCTAATAGGGATCCTGGTCCTACCTGATAGTTACAAATGTTGATTTAAGCAAATCCTTCTCCTGTCCACTTCCCTCTCTGATCTACTCATAAAAGCCCATTCGTATTAGCCTTTCCCCTTCCTAGTTAACCTCAGACGTTTAACCCCTTTCCCACAACCTATTCACACAAAAGCCAAGACTCCTACCAGCCTCCAGTTAACCTGAGACCCATTGCACAATGAAGAACCTGCACAAGATTTCATTTCCATTATTGGTATGATACCAATGCCCTCAAAACATGTGGTTAACTAATGCTTTTTCACATTCCTAAATTTTTATCCAATTTATTCCCATGTTTGAACCAAACATTATTTTAAAAAGATAGTACACATAAAGGCTTATTAAGCCAAAGACCTTGTGGTCTAGTGGCACCCGGTGTCCCGGTTTACACTCCCACATGGATGATGAGAGTGGGTTCGAGCCTCAGTGGAGGCAATTGTTGACTCTTTGTGCTTCAGTAGGTTGAGAAAGTAGCTATGAACAGATACTACATTGTAACAGAGTCAGTAGTGCTCAAAAAAAAAAGGCTTATTAAAATTGTACTATGATGTGATGATTTATGAATTAGCAGTATTTTATTGCCTCTGGCAGATATTTTCAAGCAATTAATTCTATATTCAACTTTCTTCATCTATGTCTTCTTCCACTCACAGACCTATATATATTGAAATTGAGCTTTATGACTTATGATATACATCTACATCATATATAAGCAATCTTTGACTTGTTCAGTTTTCTCCATATCTTTGGATGCAGGTGGCAGCATAGCATACACCATTGGTTGTATCTAGAATGAAGTGAGGTCAATGTGCTTCATCTTATAGTCTAGTATTTTGTTTGGATGCTGAAGGGCGTTTTGATTAACTGCCTTGATGAATTTTTTTTCTTCTGTCGGTGAACATTTTGTGGTTTCTATGGTTGAGGGGGGTCGTGTATTTGGTTCATAACTGTCTAAACCCTTCACCTTTAGAATTGGAAAGTACTGTTTGCAAGTTTGTTTTTTATTTGGAACTCCTAATTAATTCCTGTGTACAGTTTCATTAAAACTTGAAGATCAGTTATTTATATTCCTTGTGCTATTCATTTGTTTTTTTCTGTGTTATATCCATTTTTGTTTGATCAACAGCTTGTGTCACCCGTTTTTGTTTGATTAACTCTGCAGCAAAGAATGTTTTGTAAGGTGTAAGTATAGGGAAATCACTTCTTTGTTTTTCTTCAAATTTTTATGGTTTCATCAATCTGGTTTCTGTCTTTCAATTACTCCCTCCGTCCCATTTTGGTTGTATGGTTCGTTTAACGAGGCTTGACTGAAGTTATTTTTAATCCAATTTTTCATAATATTAAGTTTAGTATTAATATATAAAATTTATATATTTAGAAACTACATCAAAAGTACTATTAAACACAAAAAATTAAATTTAAAAATAATAAAAAATTACTAAAGAAAATAAGCAATGAAGAAAGAGTTGGTTTGACCAATGAATAGTAAATAGGATAGGTAAAATGGGACAGAGGAGTATATTTTAATATTAATTTGATCCTCTAGTTATCTCAAAAATTGTAAATTAGTCTCATATTATAGTCTTATTTATCATCAGAGTTAAGCATTTGTGTTTTCTGGGAAACACTTTGTGCTCAATTAGTACTTATGTGTCTCTCTTCTTCTTTTTTTGATTTTTTTTTTGTTTTTTTTGTTTTTTTTGCAATACAATAAGGAGGGGAAGACCCCAGGCTGAGTTTCATAAACAAAACAACTTACACCGTCTCAAGAATGAGACGATCGCAAACTACCCCTAGTACTTATGTGTCTCTCCTTGATGAAAGGTCACAGGATCGAATCATAATGATGGTGAGAAAGTATATTGAACAGATGCTATACTCTTATAGAATAGATAATACTCATGTTCAAAGTTATGGGCAACATGCTTCTTCCTCTTGTTGTAAATGGAACTAGAGTAGCATTCATTCATTTAGAAAGATCAAAGCTGAAAGATCAAATTAGCTTTGAGATGCACTACTAAACAATAAACTTTTATTCACAATAATCTTTGTCTTACACCAAGGAATAATAATTAATATTATGAAAATGAATAAAAAAAAAATGCAAGATGGAGGAAGAGATACATTTTTGGTAATAGAAGGCATTGATATTCTTTATCCTACCAACTAACCTAAAATATTGGGTTATTAATGAAATATTTTTAATTTTAATTGCAAACCTGATGAGAATTTTTTAATATTTACTTATAGCTTTTCTCCCAAGAGGACGATAAGCATATACTTTTTCTCAAACGTTTCAATAGCATTTTTTGGTTCGTTTTTCTTAATGACACGAACTTTAGAACTTTAGAACTCTAACCCACAGTTTGTGTGTTGCCATGACCAGTGTTATCAAGGCGTCGCCTAGGCGTCCGGTCGGTCGGGACCGAACGCCTAATGTGCTCGCCTCGCCTAAGTGCAGAATACAACCCAAAACTCCACAAAACATACATGGGTAGAACCTACACACTAAGGCGAGTCTACCGGTGTAATTTGTAGTCGGAGAAGTCGCCGGAATCTTCCTCACGCGCCGGCGCGTGGAGTCGGAGCTGCGGCGCGTGGAGGAGCGTGGTGACTCCGATGGCTGAGCGGTTTGAGCTCCGGCATCGTCCTCCTGTTCCGAGCAAAGCCCATTCCTCTTTGTAGAAACATTATGGAGCAAAATAAGGATGTTTGCATTAGTAGGGTTACTGCTGGTAGTGGGAGACTAGGGGTAGTATTTCCAGGAAAAGAGTTCCTTTTTGTTTCAATTCCTATGTATATATATGTGTAATCAGTGTGTAGTGATAATACATGGAATTATAGAAATATACAAAAGCTTTCAATTTCACTCTTCTCAAGGCTACAACTTCCTAGAGGAGAGTAAATATGGCTACCTATTTCCAACACACATAATGCCTAATTGCCTATTCACATCCTAATTATTTTGTATGGGAATATATATATATATATATATATATATATATATATATATATATATATATATATATATATATATATATATATATATATATATATATATATATATATTACTCATCGCCTAGGCGGCCGCCTAGTCGACTAGTCGACTAGGCAGTCGACGACATCTCGCTTAGAAAGTCCGCCTAGATAACTATGGCCATGACTAATATCTTTGTACCATTGGAAATATATTTATAAAGGATGTTATGGAATAATATGATGGGAACCCCAACATAAATTCAAGAACCATAGATTAGGGAGTAAGGATTAACTAAAATGTGTAGATTATAGAAGAATATAATGAGAACAACAACATTATATACAAAGATACAAGTATAGATGAACAAATTATACAATGGAATATTTACATAACGATATTGAAATTATACTACTTAATAAGTATATCATCATTGATTTTAAAAAAAATTGTAATCATTATGAGTACAAATACAAAGATTTTGACAATCATACCTATAGAATGACATGCCGAATATGTTAGGTTTAGTTTTGGGTGAATACAAGTGAGAAGGGGAGGGGTTTATATAGGGGTTTATATACTGTTGTTTTGGGTAAAATAATGGTTTAGTTAGAAATCTATACAAAATTGTATTATAGAACCCTATTAAAACATCAATATTATAATTTTAAGTTAGGAATCTATACAGAATTATATTATAGATTTCTATTAAGACTTCAATATTATAATTTTAAGTTAGGAAAATTAACACATGAGATGTTGTGATTATTAAGAAACAAATTGCCAATTTGTTTGAAAACCGCAATAAAGAAGCAAACTGCGTAAAGAATTTGACACTAAACTTCCGTAATATTTGACCGAAAGAATTTGGTAAAATTATAAAGGATTAGGATATATTAGGAATTTAATTGGAGGTTGCACAATAAGAAAAACACGTACAATATGTTATAGCATACTATTACACAAATATTTTTTTAGTTTCAGTTAGGGGTCTAACATTATTGGCTCTTATAATAATTTTATATGTATGTATATGTATATTGTAGATCATGTAAATCTAGATAGATAGATTATATAAATTATAAAAATGTATGTTACAGTAGATCGTGCCATTTTTATTTATTTATTTATTTATTTTTTGGTTTAAAAAAAAACTTATTACAATGTTTGGACTGGGCCTAACCATAAAACAAATATGCCGAAATGTGAAAAGGGTTCTGTTCTAATATTGTATAAACCCTAGTGGCGAAACACCTAATAGGTCTGTTTGCCAGCCGCTGCTCTGAAGAAGACGACCGAAGCTAAGCCGTTCGCAGCGGAGATCCACCACCTCTGTCAACATGGGGCGTATGCACAGTCGCGGGTATACCTTTATTCTATCTAATGATTTTTAATTTTTTTTTTCTGTAATTTCTGATTCCATTGTTGATGCGCCACTCTGGCTGTAACATTTGCTTGTCCGTGTGAATTTCAGTAAGGGTATCTCATCTTCAGCTTTACCTTACAAGAGAACTCCTCCTAGTTGGCTCAAGACCTCCTCTCAAGATGTAAGCCGTATAATGTTATGTAATCTAGGTCTCACATTTTGAATTTCTCTGATTTATGTCCCTTTCCATTGGCAAATTTATTACATTTTTAATTTTTTTTTTTGGGGTGCGTTGTGTGACCTTATAATAGCATTTGTATGGGTCTACGGCGAGTGCTTACATGTCTGAGTGTCTTTTGAATGTATGAGTAGCTGTGGTGTATTTAAAATGTGGTTTTGTCATACAGGTGGATGAGAATATCTGTAAGTTTGCCAAAAAGGGCATGACACCATCTCAGATTGGTGTGATTCTTCGTGATTCTCATGGGATTGCTCAGGTGAAGAGCGTCACTGGAAGCAAGATCTTGCGTATTCTCAAGGCTCATGGTATTGTCTCTTAATGTTTAGTTATTAGTTTGTGTGTGTATGATTTATCTCGAGAATATGATCTGAAATATGGTTTCTGCTCAGGGCTTGCACCTGAGATCCCAGAGGATCTTTACCACTTGATTAAGAAGGCTGTGGCGATCAGGAAACACTTGGAGAGGAACAGGAAGGATAAGGACTCCAAGTTCCGCCTGATTTTGGTTGAGAGCAGAATCCACCGCCTAGCTCGCTACTACAAGAAGACAAAGAAGCTTCCCCCTGTCTGGAAATAGTAAGTCCTATTTGTCTGTTCTTAACGCTATTCATATTTCTTTTGATTTGATTTCCATGATTTTGGTACCTCTAAAATGGTTGTTGATTCTTGTAATTATTCCTTAATATCTTAAACTTCAAAATAAAATTATGAGTAATGCTGCCCATCCTTTCAAAATTTTCCCCTCCAATCTTCCCCTCCTTGCATTGCATTTCCTAATTGGACAACTAAATTTCTTTTTAACTAATGGTGGTGTCACCCAATTAATGGGCACCCAGTGATTATAAGACACATCATGGGGGGGGGGGGGGGAATATTAGGGGAAAAATTTGGAAGGTAAAATAGCATTTTCCCTACATGATTTATTGTAGAGTTTCAAGTCTTTGCTGGATATGGTTGTGTCTGATTTACTTATTCTAAGATATACTGTTAAGTGCACAATACTTGCAGAAATATTTTATAGCATTAATATATGCATTTGTTAATTTTATTAATCAACCTAAGATTATATTAAAATTTCTTCTGTGGCATAATTATCCCAACCTGTCCCTGAATGCTCATCTAAATCTTCATGTTAGTATTAAATTGTTCTTAGTCAGCTGTTCCATTTGGTTTATAGCTTTTCTCATTTCTTTGTACTAACATGCATGCTGCTGTTCAGTTGTCTCTGTTTTGTGCTAATTAATTAAGCTAGCTTCTGCATGACAAAATTGCTTCTGTTTGTTTCCCTGCTCATTATGTGTTGTGTCAGAAGTGCATTAGAATTATGCGAGGAATTTGAGCAATAATATATACATTTACTATATTCCTGATAGTTTCAATAACTTTTGATTTATGTTGTAAAAATTACTTGAATTCTTAGTACATTTGACTAATCTAAAGGTCTGGAAATTATCATTTGAGTTATGCATTCTCTCACATGCTCTGGTGTTGCAATTTTGTGATCTGATTGATGCTACTAAATAAGGGTCCGTTTGGAAAGCAGGAAAATGACTTCTGGAAAATGTTTTCTGGAAAATGAGTCATTTTCCGGAAAACAGTTTCATTTCCAGTGTTTGGATGTATTATGGAAAACTGTCTTTGTGTGTTTGGTTCATTTTCTGGAAAATGGATAGAATTGTATACTTAAACATTGTAATTGTTTTATTTAAAATATAAAAAATTATAATAGTTATTAAAATAATGGTATTTAATAAAAACAATAGAATTTATTAAAAAAATAAAAAATAATAAAAATAAAAAATAATAAAAAATAAATGTAGCAGAGGTTTTTGGTGGTTTCCCCACCTCCTTGGTCCATGGTCATGGGTGATATGGCTTGGTTTTGGTCAAAAACATGCTAAACAGCTATTCTGGCGATTCCGTAAAATGACTTACGGAAAAAAATTCCGTAAGTCATTTTCCAGAAAAATGAACTGATTTTCCTTGGCCGTTGACCACATTTTCCAGGAGTTGCCAAACACAGAAAACTCGGAAAACATTTTCCGGAAGTCATTTTACAGGTTACCAAACACACCCTAAGCCGTGAAATCGTTGCAGATCAGTGTTATACTTCAGTGTTGTATAATAGTCTCTTGACTCTTTGATATGGTGTCGAATGAATTAGCATGCCAAAAACAAATTTATGTCCATTTTGAGTAACAGTCAGAACTGAACAAAGCATCTGTTTCGTTGTTCATCGTAGATGAACCACGTGGTGTTAAGCAATGAGTGATGTTTCCCTTTGCAAAGCTATATCAAGTATCAACATAAGTTGCATTCGGTTTCCCTTTGGAAGCTCTTAGTCATTTTCTTATACGGTTTAGTTACTCTGTTTCGTCTTCATTGCCTGCCATTGTAGCCTAAGGCCTCATTTTAAGATGACCAATTTCTGATGTTGTACCTGTCTTTGCCTTGCAGCGAGTCTACTACTGCAAGCACACTTGTGGCTTAGGCTAGAGTGGATTGAATGGAGGAGAGGACTGGGCAATAGTTCTCCTTTGTCAAGAAATATTTGTTAAAGTGAATTTTGTAATTTGACATGACAGTTGCCTGACAATGGATGATGATGAGTTGGGATTCATTCTTTCATATTGTAATGCTCTACTTATATTGCCATGATCAGATGCTTTAAATTTGGCAATTTACTTGGTTATTAGAAAGGATTGGAAGGAGTTTTTGATTAATGTTTTTGCAGCTTTGTGATTTATAAGTAGAATGCATTATTATAAGGGAAAAAAGGGTCAAATATAACCTCAAACTTTAGATAAAAAGTCAATTAGGTCCCTAAAATTTGCAATGAAACCCATACACATGCTTTTTTGAGCAATGAACTTACTAACTTGTTGGTTATCGGTAATTGTAGGTCAATTAGAATTCTGACAAGTATCTAACCAAATTCTAACAAGTTTAGTCAAATACTAGTGATCTTTTACTGTTGTTGGTCACATTCTGTTGGATAAGGCGACCACTTGGTCGCTTTCTCCTGTAGTGGAGATGGTGACTAGGCAGTTAACGGATATGGCTTCTCTGTCGAGTGGAGGTCGCCATCTCCAATCGACGGAGATGGCGACCATTTTGGTTGCCATCTTTGTCGACAAGACCATCTCTGTTGACGGTTGCTGGTCGCTCGTATTTGACTAAACTTGTCGGAATTTAGTTAGATGTTTGTTGTAAGTTCGCCGAAACCCTAGTTGACATGCAATTGCAGTCACCAATAAGTTAGCGGGTTTCATTGCTCTAAAACAACATGTTTATAGTTTAATTGCAACTTTCAAAAGTTTAAGAGTTTAATCGACATTTTACCTAAAGTTGGAGGGCGTATTTGACCTTTTTCCTTATTATAATTATTAAAGTATTATTAAAACAAAAACAAATAAAATATTATTAAAACACAAACAATAATTTTGTAATTGAGAGAGCTCAAACGAATAGGCTTGTCTAGGCAAGGCAACTAGGGGTGTGCGTTTCGGGTTTTAGCTCTTTTTTTTTTTTTTTTTTTTTTAAATTAAACTATTTGATTTAACATTAGAGTTCGGTTCAGTTTGAAACGGTTCGGATTTAATTTGGTTTGGTGTTCGGTTCAGTTTAATATCCTCAAATTTCAGCATTTCCTAATTTTCCGAACATAGGATCACATAATCCATATCCAAAATCTAAACATTATATAACAAAATAGCGATTTAAAGTTCAAACATACTACTAAGTACTGATTGTGAGGCAAAGAACAATTGCGGCAAACAACAAAAGTGCAAAGCAGAGAACAAGCTATAAATGAATCAAATAACAAATTTAAGAAAGATGTTTTCAAAGAAACAGTTTAAGAAAGATACCCATGAGAATAGGAATTAAACAATGGAGCAGGCATCAAGGGACTTAGATTTACTTCTTTATTATTATTATTATTATTATTAAACCCTATTGGTATTCGATTAGGTTCAAATTGTAATCGAACCGTTCGATTTTTCAATATATTACTAGTTCAGTTCAATTTGATTTGGTTCAGATTAACCGAAGTGAATTGTTCACCCCTATAAACAACCATGGCTTGGAAGAGCTTCAAGACAGGAGGTTCCTCGTAGCCACTACTTGATTAGCATGCAGTCATGCACCTTGTCCGGTTGTCCCTATTGTTGAAACTGTCATCCACATTCAGGGTGAGCCTTCCATTTGGGGGAGCATGCTAGCTCAAGCGACTGCTAACATACTACCTTCCATTATTGGATCACCATCACTATTAGTAATTGTGTCTTACGCTATAAATTCTTGTGTCTTTTATTGTGAAATTTTGTACATATGAACACAAATTATGTACCTAAATTATATTTGAAAAATAAGTAAATGTATAACATGTGTATGTGTCTTGTCTTATAAATTTTTATGTCTTGTATTGTGAAATTTCGTACCTTACGAATATGAATTATGTACATTGTTTCAATCCAGGATCTATAATGTTATGTGTCTTGTGCATGGTTGCAGTAGGTGCTAGGCGCTAGTCGGGCGGTAGACTAGCGCCTAGCGCCTAGGCGGTACCTAGGCGGCGACCTATAAAAACAAAAAATTAATTCATTTGTGTGGGTGTATGTCATATATTATATTATATATATTTTACTTCTCTTACATATATAAATAAATAAATTTAAATATATAAATATAATAATAAAATTAACAAGCCGACTCGCTCGAGTTAACTCAGCTAACTCTGTCGAGCTGAGCGAGTTAATTCGGCCGAATTCGGCCTAGTTAGGCGCTAGGCGGACGCTTAGGGAGCAATTCACCTCGGTCTAGGAGCGCCTGGCGCCTAGGCGGGAAATTTTGCAACAATGGTCTTGTGTTGTGATTTATGTGTTTTATGTTATGAAATTTTGTACCTTAGGAGTATGAATTCTGTACCTAGTTGTTTCAATTCATGGTTCATAATGCTATGTGGACCCTGGTCTATGATATAAATTTCCCTCAACAATATTTTTGGCTTCATACATGTAAATAGGCAAATTACCTTCCACATAGCTGTGTGGACTATGGTCCAAAACAACGTCGTTGAATATTATGAGTTAGAATAATATACTTTGTGTTAGAATAATGTATTTTATGTGTTAAAATAATGTACTTTATATGTTAGCATATTGAAACTTATGAGGTAAGATAATGTATTTTATGAGTTAGAATATTTACATTATACTTTAGAGTAATGTACATTATGAGTTACAAAAATGTATGTTAAAGCGGGTCGCGCGAAAAAAATTATGTAAAACGTCTTTTTTAGACTGTGGTCCACACAACTTTGTATACCACAATCCACGCAATAACGGTTGGTGTAAATATTTTTGCAATCATTATTGTGTGGACCATGGTCCATGCAAGTATGCAACTATGTGGACCATACTACTAAATAATGTACATTCAGTATAAAAATAATGTACTTTTAGTATATTAAAAATATACATTGTATTCAGGGATGTACATTATTTGTGTATTAAATGTACATTATATTGTATAATGTACATTCAGTACACAAATAATGTACATTTAATATATTAAAAATATACTTTTTGTTGTGATCCATACACCACTACGTGGACCATGGTCCACACAATAATTTGCCATATTTTTGTATGTGGTTTTTCTGAGATTTTAACATACTGTATGTTCTAATTATACAGTATGTTCTTTTTTTTTTTTTTTTTTTTTGTATAATTAGATTGGGCCTAGTTTGACCCAACCTCATCAGCCCAAATAATTGGACTAGGCCAATCCTATTTTATTACAAACCCTAATCCCTTTTATACCTTGGAAAATCATCAAAACCCTCCCTCCCGTCTTCTTCTTCCAGCTAGCCGCATCTCCCTTACTCCTTCGCCAGTTCGCTCTCCGCCTCTCCGGTAACTTCCGTCTCTGCCATTACAATTCTCGTAATTGTTTGCAGTAAAATTATGTATGTAATTGGATGTTGTTATATGTATATGTGTGGATTTCGACAGAAAGCGAAGTGAAAAAATGGCGTATCAAGCGGTGAAGCCGGCAAAGGCTGGGCTGGAGGAGCCCCAGGAACAGATTCACAAGATCAGAATCACTCTCTCTTCCAAAAACGTTAAGAATCTCGAGAAAGGTCTATCTTTTACTTCGTACTTTACTTGTTTAGATGCCTGCAAATGGATACACGCAGTTGATTGCATATGTAACTGTTTTTTTTTGTTTTTGTGCCCAAATTACCTGTTCTTGGAATTCAATTTTACTTGTTATTAATTGAAATTTTATATTCCAAATACTCCATCCTTAAATTAAGTGTATTCTCTCCATTTTTCATATAGTTTTATCTAAATCTGATTTAGTGTCTAGTACCTGTATATTCACTATTTGGGAATAACATTATCCTAGGTTCTGCTTAATTTGCATATCTTATAAACCTTGGTTTAGTATTTGAGATAAATTGAACTGTTAAGATAGGTGTATGATTTGCTTATTAAGTTGAAACCCCAAACTTGAGGGTCCTCACTGTAAATCATTGGATGTGCTTCAACTTGCCAATAGGCTTCCAAATGCTTGTACACTAATGCTGGTAGGCTAGCAAAGCAAAGCCACTCTTATTTGGGTTGGTTTACCAGTTGAGCTATGCCTTTGCTTAATGGGCTGATTGCTTGTGTAGTAAATTGGCCATATAATGAAGTAAAAACTTACAGGTGTAACTTGAAGTATATCAATCATTGGGCATCCAAGGCATTGTTCCTTAATTAATAATGTATTAGATGACTTGCGGTTTTTGAGTAAAAGTAGCATTTTTATATTCTTATGTACACAGCTATTATGGAGTACCATTTTGCGTAGATTTGATTCGTTCTCATAAATTATTTCCCTGCTGGTGATTGAACAGTTTGTGCTGACTTGGTCCGGGGTGCCAAGGACAAGAGACTCAGGGTCAAGGGACCGGTTAGGATGCCTACCAAGGTTCTTCATATTACCACTAGAAAGTCTCCCTGTGGAGAAGGTAAAAAGTTTGTTGGATGATTTTTGTTTTCAACTAGAGCTACTTTTTTTTTTTTAAAGATAGAACATTCTTTACACTCTACAAATGTAGATTATGTGATTTTCCTTGTGAACTAATGTCTAGACAATGTGATTCTGGTATATACTTTTGTTGTGAACATGCTTATTTCTATGTTCTTTTTTCAGTTTTTCAATGTCATTGAACAGTCTTGATGCCCTGAAGGGAAAATTGCATACCATTGGTTTTGCTTGATAATAGTTTTATTCTATCTTACCTATAAGAGATGATTATTTATTTATTAATCCATCAAACCATTCTACTATTTGGTTGATTGTTTTGATTGCTGAGGTTTAATGAAATAACATTACAAGAAGGTGGTAAAGTTTGTAAAGCGTTTTTGTTATGCAGGTACCAACACATGGGACAGGTTCGAGCTTCGGGTCCACAAGCGAGTGATTGACCTATTTAGCTCTCCTGAAGTGGTGAAGCAGATCACTTCAATTACAATTGAGCCTGGGGTGGAGGTCGAGGTTACCATTGCTGATTCTTGAACTAAATCACCAGCGGGGTTGTGTTTTTTGAAGTTATTATCCATTTAAATATTGTTGACAGGATAGAGATTGATCAGCTTCCAAGTTATATTTTTGAAGTTAACTAGTACTCAGTATGTGACAATAGTTTTGTTATTAATCTTATTTGAGTTTGAATTTTTTTCTTTTATTACGTGGCTTCCTTTATTGCATAAGGGTGTTTGTTATTTCTATTAATGGCCACTTGGCGGCCGCATATAGACTCGCCGGTGTTTCTCAGATAGTGTGAATTTGTATCACCTTTCCGGGACGAAGATGCCGGCTAGCCTCAAATCTGATCCCGGTTTTCATTGGTGAATGACGGAATAAATATAGGCTTACGGTAACATTTCCGTCAAATCTTGGTTTTCCGAGAGGCAAAACGGCGGCAAACCACCAAAAATGTATTGGTAGTAAAATAATTAGTTTATTAGTCAATTTTAACTTATTTGGAAAAATAAATAGTTTATTAGTCAATTTTAACTTATTTGATCACTAATGTTTGATTCGGTTAAAAAATTAATGTAAGTGTTTGGTTAATCAATTTTTTATAATTTTAAAATGTTACTTAAATAATTTTTTGAATTATTTTTTTCTCAAATAATTTTTTGAGAAATTTTTTTTATTATTAATTATTAATTATTAATTAGCTATTTAATATCTAATTTACCAAACACCTCTATAACTCAATCAGTTAATATCTAATTTACCAAACACATTTATAACTCAATCAGTTAACATTGAAGAGAGACAGAACGAGAGGGATAAAGTTAAAGAAGAGAGGAATGGAAGTTGGATGGCTGGATGGCTGTAAATGTGGCAGTCGATAATGGAGTTTTGAGTTGTGATATTAACAACATTTTCTCAAATAAGGATAATATTTATCTTGTAAATGACTTGTTAGTCACTTTTTTCTATCTTGTAAATGACTTGTTAGTCACTTTTTTCTATATTGTCATTGTCATGTCATATACTTTGTCATGTCATTATTGTTATGTTATTTATCTAATTACATCATTATATAACATACCACATCATCGTGTCATGTAAATACAAGTTAGACATAAGATGACTCTTTGTTGATGTTAATAGAATCATGTATTCCTCATTTATCTTGAATTTATATACTAACTATTAGGTCATGGCTGGATTAAGGGACTCTAAATTTTTGGAGCCCTATGATGTTGTCCACCTTGTACGCCCTAAAATTCGACCCTAGTGAAGAGCTCCGAATCCTGTGCTGCCTCATTAGTTTCATGGAAGAGAGCAACATGCATCAACCTGTTATTTTTTTCTAAAAAATATAATGCATTTATGGTCTTTCATAAATACATATCCTCAATAAATTCCCAATCTTCACCGTATGGTGCGCGGAAAAAATAGATTCTCGTTGTAGCAAATGATTAAAAAAAATAAAAACATCAGTGAATTCTAAAGCAACACATTGGCCTTGTTTTGCAATTAACAGCTAGTGATTAGTGTATTGTGTGCAGATTGTATTAATTGTTTGTAGATAAATGCATGTAAAATTAGCTGTTTAATTAGACTTAGTAGTTAACATGTAAAAAAAAAAATGAAATATTGTTAAATAAGTCAATAAACTTTATACAAAAAATCAATTAGGCTCCTGAATTTTTAAAAGTTACAATTAAATTCATCAACATGTTATTTTCTTGCATCGGAACTCAAAAATTGATTATTAACCTGTAATAGCATATCACTAGAATTCTAGGAGACTATGGCGATGCTTTGGCCATTAAACCCGGCAATCGGTGACGACTAACGAATGGTTGTCAGTCGCCTTTGAAGAAGGCAACCATTGGATACCTTTTCCGCCAAAGAATGCAACAGGCGAGTGATGACCGTTCGTCGGTCACTAGCTAGTAGCGTGGTGTAGTCATTAGTGGCTAGAGTATTGTCAAAGTCTCCCGGAATCTAAGTTACTAGGTCAATAATCGGTTTTTGAACTTCAATGCAAGATATATACATATAAATATATATGAGACGAATTAGGTGAAAACCACATCAATAATCCATTTGTCCAGATCTAGCGGATCATAAACACTTAAAAAAACGCAATGACATTTTTGTAAATAATTCAAACTTTGAAGTGCAAGTAAATTGTGTTAAAAGTGCATATAACAGTTTTATCGAGTGCACCTAAGTGCAAGTAAAATGCATCTCGAGCAACAATATTAAGTGCACATAACGTTATCATTAGCTTCACTAATGTGAAAAGGTAAATTACGTGCACTATTAAAGGTAAATAGTTGCACTTTTAAGTGACTTTACTTGCACATTTTACTTTCATACTTGTACCAATTACTTGCATTTTTAACACAGGTTACTTGCACCAAAGTTTGAGTTATTTACAAAAATGTCACCGTATTTTTTTTTTTTAAAAAAATTACATATGATCTGTTACATCTGCACATAGAGAGGGCTGTACATAATTGATTCTTATTCTTCTCTTGGACGCATGTTCTACCTAAATGCGCCCCTATGGCCCTGTTTGGTAAATGACTGTTGGCTGATTTGGTTGGCTGTTTGGGTTAGAAGGTATGCTTTGTTGATAATATTAGCTGATTGTACGTAGAAAGTTGTTTGATAAATTAGCTGTTAGCTGATAGCTGTTTAGTATAATTTCTTTTCTCAAAAAGCTAATTGAAAAGGCTGCTTTAAGTAGCCTTTTGAATTTTAGCATTTTGGAGTTGCAAAAAGTTTATTAACCAAACAACTAATAGTGGTCAAATAAGTCAAAATTGGCTGATAAGCTGATTATTTACCAAACAGGGCCTATATATATCAAAGATACGAAAGGTTTGATGGACATGGCATGCATCAAATATATATGAATCATATCGATCTACATTAAATCTTGAAGACATTTGGGTACCTAAAGTCATGAATTTGGGGAGGCAGTGAGTCGAATTTTAGGTAAGGTTAGACTTACATGTTTGGGGTATGGATATGGTCCCTCACACTTAAGGCAGTGTGAAAAGTTGGAACACGAAACCCATTAATTTCCTGGTTAGTCAGTCTGCATGTGCACAACGTTGTTGTATGAATAATGATTAAATTACTTTCTTTTTGCTTTTTCTTGTTTTATTTTTTCTATGATGCAATATTGAAATTTGCCGCCCAATACTCCAATAAAACTATGAAACGTAACAAACATATATAGACTTAGAAAATGTTTTTTTTTTTAATTTTTTTTTTTTTGGGGTGGGGGGTCAGGGGGACTGGAATAGATGTTTTGGGTGCGGAGAAGTTACGGGGAAAATAAATATTAAGAAGTTTAGGCATAAATACTTTTCACAAGTTTTTAATTATCATGAATAATTTGAATTTCAATTAAAACTGGTGAGATACAATAAATTTATATTGTAATTAAGGAGATAATTTAGTAAGGAGAGAAAAAAATTAAGAGAATGTTTAGCGATTTTTTCAACTTTGTACATAACCATTAATTAGTCTATTACCGAAGCAAAAATATGTGAAAATTAAATTAAACATAGCTATTGTATTTATAGTAAAGAGAATTTTATTTATAATATCGAAGATATATTTCAATAATTAATTTGACTAAGAAAACAATTAAAATATTATATGTGTGTGTATGTGTTTGAGAAAATCAAAATATTATGTCTAGAACGTCTCTTTGCTCAAGTAACGGTTTCCATAGTAATGAAGAGTCGAGCCTACATTGAGTGCGGTCTTCACCATAATTGCTTTATCTTGAATAGGTTAGTGAAATAAATGTTTCCGTTACGTGGTCCTTAGTTTCTTCGGATGATTCCAGATCGGGTGCCTGCCCAATTATCCTGTAAGGTCTGTTATCAATTATATGTTACAGAGCCAGCAGTATTAGGCCATCTATCCCACAATCCAATGTAAAATTTTCAGTAACACATCCAGCTGACCAAAATCGATGGGTTCAATTTTGATTAGTTATATCTACCATTTTAATTGATTTAGTCTTTTATTGACCTATTGATTACAACTTGATGTATGTTAGATAGTTGAGTACAGCAAAGCCTGTAGAAAATAAAATAAAATAATTAATTAAAGCAAAACAAAACAAAAAGTTAGGAGGAAATTCAATTATTGGACTTCAATCTTGACAATTTCAAAGTAATCTAGTCACAATACTAAAATGTGAACACATGATGACTTGGTCGACAGGCAACTTAATCAACATCAACATCAACATGTTATTATATGGACTAGCTTGTTTGCAAATAAAGTTGAGCATGGAGTGTAAGCTTATAACCAAAATAGACTAACCTCCAGCCATAGTTGTTCTTAGGATTGTCTTTGGTTTATACTGTTGATTGTGATGGTTGGGGTAAGATTCCTGCAGAGTGTCTATGTAGTTGAATGTCTCTCACTTGGCTCAGGTTCAATATAGATGGTGTAAAAGTAGTAATCTGAGCCGTGGGGGACTCCTGCTTATATAGCCTATAGGGCCATCACTTTGTAACAGTTGTAACAGTAACCGTTACATCTCACCACATAATGACTATTGAAATTAAAGCCACTAACTTGCACCAATTATTTTTCTTTAATGGAAAAATGTTACATGGAGAAGAGAGGAATGTTGGAAAGTATTAGTAAAATTGACATTTTGAGTGATCGTTTTGTGGTACATATATGTTAAGATTTATTTTTGATTTGGGTCAGATCAAAGTGGACTCAATTCTTTAAGTGAGACGAAAAAATTAATATATTCTATGCTCAAAATATATAATAGTTGAATAAGAAATTGATTCCCAAAATGTTAACATGAAATTGGAAAGGAAATGGAATGGAAAGTCTTTAAGAGGTCTTTTTCCATATTGAAAAAGTAAATAATTTTTCACTACTACATAAGTATCACATTTTCTAAAGAAATTAGAAATGTGTGCAAGAAGGCTCTCTCTCAAGCGAACTATTATACCAAAGCAAATTTTATTGTAGACCTGATTCAAAACGATGTCTTTTTCTTTTAATGAAAAGAAACGACAGGGCACTCATTCCGTCCAACTAAATATGTTTTTATGACGTATTCAGTTTCATTTTATATACCATATATTTTTATTACAACGCAATTAAAGTATCATTTTGATTCAATTACAGTTTTATTTGACAATATACATTCAATATGTGAGACCTGTTATTGAATTTCATTTTATACACACTGTAGTTTTATTACAATACCACCAACGTATAATTCTACTTCAACTACGGTTTTATTGGACAATATACACTCAAATGTGTGAAGCTTGTTATTCAATTTCATTTTATATACATTGTAGTTTCATTTCAGCACAACTAAAGTATCATTTGGATTCAATTACAATTTAATTTGACAATATACACTCAATATATGAGATGTTATTTATTTTCATTATATACACATTGTAGTTTCATTACAACACAACTAAAATATCATTTTAATTCAACTACATGAGACATGTTATTCAATTTCATTTTACATACACTGTAGTTTCATTTTATACACATCATAAATACATGATTAATTAAGCATAACAACCGTAGTTTATTCTTACTTAAAAGAAACAATTTTATGCACATCATACCGTAGTTTATTCTTACTTAAAGAAACAACGTCGTTTTTTTAGTGCAATCGAGTGCCACTAAACCATAAGTTGTTGGCATTCTAGATTTGAATTTAAAGAAGATTCAATTGAATTCAAAGACACTAAATTTGTTGCTAATTAATAAACTCAAAACATACCCCACTTAAAGAGATTGAAACGGAGTTCATGGTGGGCAAGATTATATTGATTTCGTTCACATAACAATCTTAGATGGATGGACCAAGGCTAAAAGATTTGAGGTGCTTCATCTCTATACTAGACTAGTTTTCAACTATGTTTGGTGCAAGCATAGAAAATGAAGGAGGAGGGAGGCATAAAAAAGAAAGATATATTGAAAAAAAAAAGAAGTAAAATGGACCACATTTGACTACTTCTCTAAGTTGTCTTAGAAATGAGAAAGATGAAAAAAAAACAGATTATTTATAAATTTTTTTTTTTTTTTGGCAACAAGCAATCTATCATAATCAAATCACATCAGTGGTTTTTTTCACAATTTTTGAGGAAAGCAGATCATATGTGGAAAAGAAAGAAAAATTGAGATCTTCCTGCAAAAGTGTTTTTTTTTTGGGGCCGCCAGAAGAGAGAAAAGGAAAAAGAGAGGCGCACAACTGTGTGTGGGCTGCACAGACCGCACCCGCGGGCGCTCCTACAACTCATGTTTTTTTTTTTTTTTTTAATTTTATTATTATTATTTTTTTTTTGGTGTTAGGCTGCTTTTTATTTATTTATTTTTCTTTTTCCTTCCCCTCTCTTCATTCTCTCTCTCCTATTTGGCACCTCAAAAACTACAAAAAACCTCAAACTATTGAAGATACCTCGAGATAACTTATAATTAAAAGTTGATTCTATTTTTTGTTCTATATTTATAGGTGACAATCCACTTTTAGTCCTTTTTTTTTTTTTTTCCAAACCATCCTTCTTTGGTCCTAGTATTATTGTGGCATGACCATTTTTGGTCCTCCATCAATAAAGTCGTTTAAGTTCCGTAAAATATAAGGACATTTAGGTCTTCAATTATAAATTCTTTTCAAAAAAAAAAAAAAAAGTATAACGGGTTAACCCACACATTGTATAAAAATAATCAAAATGATCTTGTATTTAATGATATTTCAACGATTTTGTTAACGGATGACCAAAAAGGGTCATGCCACAATATATAATACTAGGACCAAAGAGGGATGTTCTAAAAAAGAAGAACTAAAAGTGGACTACCTCCTATAAATCTAGGACCAAAAATGAAATTAACTCTATAATTAATTTATCAAAATCTTTTTACATGACAATTAAAATTATTTGCAACTTTTTATTTTATTTTTACATAAATCTAATATTAATTACGGGAAAATTACACTTTTCGTCCCTAAGTTATATTATAATTATAGAATTCATCCCTAAGTGTTGGTTATACTCACTTTTCGTTCCTAAGTTATCATTGACGTTGTACTTTTCGTCGCTTTACTAATAAAATATTAGGAACAAAATTTACAATTTTAGTATAACTCAGGGACGAAATGTGTAACGTCTATATAACTTAACGACTAAAAGTGAGCATGAGCAACACTTAAAGGCGAATTCTATAATTACCATACAACTTATAGACAACATACACAATTTTCCCTTATATTTTACATTTCATTACTAATGCCCATAAAATCACAAAAGCATTTAAAGTCAAACTTCCTTCTCAAAAAAAAAAAAAAATTTAAACTCAAACTTAGTTGGTTGGTCTAAAGATCAGTCATAATAACTAATAAGTGACCTCAAATCAAACAATTGATCTAAATACTACACCTTATTCCAATAAAACAGCAGCTTATCCCAGGCATATATAGGCAACCCTTTTGTTTTATTTTTTTTCCCCTTTCAATGTGAAAAGGACATTTGATGTCTCAGTAATCCAAGACATATCAATTTGAAGAAGCAGAATCTTGAAGAAAATTTACAAATAAAAAGACAAAAATATATTACAAAATAGAAAAAGAAATGGTCCAAAGTTTAGACAGGTTGCTTAAAGCGTGAACAGGAGGTTCCGCCACACCCTATTGGTTTGCGGCTTCAAACTTCAAACTTCAAACACCAAATCTTATCCCTCATGTCTAGTCTACTAAAGTGTTGAGAGTTCTAATATTATGTTTTTGTACAAATAAAGTAAAAATATAATTGTCAAACTGCTATGTAGTACGATGAAATATCTGTTACGATCATAAATTGGTGGTCACATGATAAAATTAATAAGTATATAACAGATACTACATTATAAAGAACTTGTAAACAATCCTGAATGTTTCAATATATATAATCATAAATACCATCCTTTTGATAATAATAATAAATAATAATTAACAAAATTATAAATTTAAAAGTGAATTGAATATGCTGTTACAACTGAGCGTGCAATAACTAGATCATTTTAGATATGTCTGCACCAAGAATTATGAGAGTGCTTATGGACAATCGTTTGAATATTCCCAACTCGATGAGAATGATCCAATGAGGATACTATTTGGGTTCTCCCTTTGATAAAAAATAATTAGAATTTAATAGTTTTGAAATGTTATATTTTCTTGCAAAAAATCGCTTCGATCTGACCATTATTATTGTTATGAATTCTTTTTTATATTCAATTATTATTACATAAAATTTTATTAACTCGTGTTACTGTTGAGTGGTGACCAACTTACATTTGATCAATAAAAAAAAATAGACACTTTAAAAAATGAAAAAATAAAAATCAAAATTCAACATCATAAATATATAAATATGACATTGTACCTAACAAAAGAAATAAATAATTAATAATTTAATAATTTAATAATAAGTTTGAATACCAAATGTAGCATATTCTGTTTCTTTCTAGGGGATTGATAGAGGAGATAAATTATAAATTATATCTTATAATCTCCTATTTATGTAATCGCTAACAAAGTAAAAATTATAAATTTATTTTAAATTATTGACTAATTGAGTTGTACCGTACCTGAGGGAGTTAATAATAGATTAGAGAATTGGTGGATGAGCGGAACAGAGGATCATCGCCGCCACATCATACGTAGGCCCCATTTCCCCACCTTACTCTTTTAAGAATCATCTGTCCTCCATTACAATTTTCTACTCAAATTTTATATTTTCTTCCACCTTACTTTTTTGTAGAGTGTGACATATTAAAGAATATTGAGTCAAAATTTTTCGAGTAAAACTAAACCTTTATTACGATTATATAATTCCACCTGAATTTGAATTAGTTTCTCCTGAAAGAGTACGTAATACTATATCTATTTCCATACTCCTCCATGTTAATGCGTCATGTTCTGATTGATTTAAAAAATAAAATGAGCCACTTATTTTTATTCATTCATTTTTCTTTAGCCAATACAATTTGTACATATAGTGAGAGTTATACTCCATGGAGTACATTTATCATTTCCCTTACTAAAAATAAGAATTGGAGTAATAAAAGATTATGTTTTTTTTTTAATACTCGATTTTTATCAAGTAGTAATGCAGTATCTATTCTACACCACTGAATTCGATTATGTGGCCATCTATTTAGAATCATAATATATGTGTCATCACACTACATATAATATGTTGGCATTAAAAAAAAAAAAACAATTACTCCGCAATAAATTGAGATTTTTTTTTTGTATAAAAATACAAATAGTGTTTTCCTTCAGTATATATATATATATATATATTCTTCACTCTACTCTCATACTAACTAGATTACTAGCTCAGTAGCTCTGCTCCGAATTAGCTAGCTCTAGCTAGGCATTCCCAGAAAAATGCGTCTGCGGTGGCGCGTGCTTTTTCCCATCCTTCTCCTCGTCATTGGGTCGTCGCCGGCGATAGGGTGGCGGCCATGGCGAAACCAAAACCCCAACGCCACCGATTTGATATTGGGCGGTTCGAAGAAGTACGAGGGCTCCTCTGACCTCATCCATCTCAAGTACCACATGGGCCCCGTTCTCACCTCCAACATCACCGTTTACCCCATCTGGTACGGCCGTTGGGGGAGCGCTCAGAAGCGGATTATCCGCGACTTCATTATCTCCCTCTCCGCCGCCAACGCCGCCACGCCCTCGCTCGCCGCGTGGTGGAAAACCGCCCAGCTCTACACGGACCAGACCGGCGCCCGCGTTTCTCGGCACGTGCGGCTCGGCGCCGAGAAGAACGACAGGCTTTGCTCTCACGGGAAATCGCTGACCCGGCTGAGCGTCCAGTCCGTGATTAAATCCGCCCTGACCGCCCCGACCCGCCCCGTACCTATCAACCCGAAGGGCGGGGTTTACCTCCTGCTGACGTCAGATGACGTGTACGTCCAGGATTTCTGCAACAACGTATGCGGCTTCCATTACTTCACGTTCCCGTCGATCGTGGGGTACACGCTCCCGTACGCGTGGGTCGGCAACTCAGCCAAGCTCTGCCCGGGCACGTGCGCGTACCCGTTCGCCGTTCCCGATTACATTCCGGGCCTGAAGGCCGTGAAATCCCCCAACGGCGACGTGGGGGTGGACGGGATGATAAGCGTGATCGGCCACGAGATCGCCGAGCTCTCCACGAACCCATTGGTGAACGCGTGGTACGCGGGGCAGGACCCGGTTTTTCCGGTGGAAATCGCCGACCTCTGTGAAGGGATTTACGGCACCGGCGGCGGGGGGTCGTACACCGGCCAAATGTTGGCCGGCAAAGACGGCGCGACTTATAACGTGAATGGGGTTAGAAGGAGGTTCTTGGTGCAGTGGCTATGGAGCCATGTGCTAAATTACTGCACTGGCCCTAATGCACTAGACCAGTGAATTCATGTTTTGCTCATCTCCTATGGGCATTTTCGGGATTTCCATGGCTATTCACATTCTTTTTTGAATTTGTTGGTTTTCGGTTAAATGTGTTATTGGATAATTAGTTAAGTTAGTTATCCCTGGTTAAATTTCTCATCTTTATACCACTCATTCATTACTTATGGAGTTAATATCTTATCCTTTAAGTATTTCTAAATATAAAAATTAATTATCGAATTTCAAATTAACCAAAATAAGGTCATTCACTATATATTTGTATTGTTATTATCGTATTTAGTCTCATAGTCAATTCTCTAGTGAAGTCAATTAGTCAAATATGAGGATATTGCTAAAAATTACGGGTATTCATGATTATTTTAAAAGGGAGTTAAATAGATTGAGTTTGGTTGGAAATTAATGTTCAATACGATATGAAAAGTTTGAATGATTTTATTTCGAGAAGTAGCACTTTTGTAATTTTAGTTTGAAAAGTTAATGTTTTCACATTTATAGTAATGACTAATGAATAAAATGATGGGAGAAACTAGTATTTCCAATATTATCCCCATATTTACTTGAAAAACTGACGAGATGGCTAAATTAGCTAAGAAATGCATAGTTGGGTCCAATTAAAAATTGATGACCAATTTTGATATTTTGAAATAGTTGAATGACCATTTTTAGTATTAACTACTCCGTATTATTTATGGGTCCTCTTTCTTAGTTAATGTTTAATAATTTATTATAATTTTCAAAATTTTCATTTTATGCTAATTATAATTTTTAATGTATTTTTAAAATAGGAAAACTAGATGCAATTGGAGGCGGAGCTTAATATTTCAATTAGTTGATAAACTGAATTTACATTTGTTTAACAATTAAAAAACAAATTTTTTTTAATAACTAAAACAGATGTATATGATTAGATTTTAACTAGAAAACAATTAAGACAAAATAGTGTATTTTTTTTTGTGTTTAAATATATATGTCGAAATTTCTTACCGTGTTGTATGCTTTGTAAAGTTATACTTCATACTTTGCAAATTACACTCTCCCATATATCTACCTCTAACAAAACACAGTATAACTTTATAAAACACATGACATTGTAAAATTTTCATGTACATTTTAATATTTTATTAATTAATATTATAAAAGATAAATTATAAATAATTTGAATAAAACTTCATTGTACAAGCAAGTCATATACAAAGAGATAGGAAGAACTATAACAGTACTGTTAGGAATAATTATATTTATAGATTTGATGAAGAGATTTTATTATATAAGGAAATTAGATAATTACCTGCTTATTATATATGTTATTTCTTTAGAAAAGTTAAAGTATAAAAATTTCATTGCAAATTGTACTTAGATTCTAAATAAGAATCATAAGAGTTGATGTTTAAACTCATTTAAGACTTATGGTTTAGAGGTTATGCTGCCAAAAAAAAAGAAGTTAGAAGAGTTACTATTCATAAAATTAATAGGCCGTTTATTTTAGGAAATTGTTCTCTATTTTTTATTTTCTAATTTTTTATTTTTTTTTTGTTAAGAGTAAAAAAAATATCCTTGCCAATTGTACTTAGATTGTAAATCTATAATAATAAAAACTAATAAGTGCATGTGAATGAAAGATATAGTTTATGTCTGTCTCTAGGTTATGGTTTAGAGGTGTTAAACCATAAATAAAAACTAATAAGTGTGAATGAAAAAAAAAAAAAAAATTCTCTCTTAAACCATATAAAAACTAATAAATGTGAATGAAAGTTAGAACAATTTTCTGCAAAAAAAAAAAACCTAGGGTGCTACACTTAGCCCTTTAACCCTTTAAGGCCAACAATTCCCCTCTTCAGCACCAACCAGTCTTGTGCGAGGACTCGAACCCACCGCTGACCTGACTTTGACACCACTTGTTAGGATCAAAACGCTTATATGTCCTTATAGACCGCTATCACATTTTTGAGAGTTAAGATTCTGAACAATCCTCATAGTCACATGGTGTTGAATTTTGTCTTTATCCGTCTTTGCCCAACCGCTAAGAACCAGAACCTTGTTACAAGGTTCTCGTAGGGACTTATTGCCGAGAATTCATCAGGAATTTTGAAAATTCAAGTTGAAAACAATATATCAATTTTGTTTATATTAAATTATTGTAAAATAAAATATGCAATAACTATAGGATATCAATATGGACATGATTTAATCATAACTATAAGTGAAGGTACCTGAATTCATTAAGTTTGGTGAAGAATGATGAGACATTTAATTTGTTTCAACCCTACTGGCCTCTTCCTGTTAGCTTTCTCTCAATAGGCAAAGAAACTATAATATTTTACCGTAATATAATTGTGTCAAGCATATTAAACCCTACAAGACATAGCATCATCATTTTTTTTTTTAAAAAAGTTTTTGAGCTGCCAATTAGGAGAGAGAAACAAAAGAGAAGAAGGAAAGAGAGAGAAAGAGAAAAAAAAAAAGAAGCTAAGTTGTTAATGAGCCAGCCAGTGCGTGCACTGCACGTGCCTGGCTAGACGCTGCCTGTGGTCCAAACGCGTGCCATTGCACTGGTCTAAGATGTTTTTCTCCTGCGGGTCCCACAAAAAACTAAGGTATTGCATGGAGACCTTGGGCTTCCCTCTTCACTCTTCTCTCTCTTCCACATGACAAAATAACCTACAAAAATCATGTAAAATCCCCTATTGGGGATGCTTGTGATGCACAAAAATTAAGAAATTTTAATTTTAGTGTTGACCTCCAAATTGACATATGATATTCGTGTATGCTTTTTTAGGTTTCCTAGGTTAGTTTTCGCATAGGCAACTCAGTTGGTTCATATGTGATAGATTATAAGTAAGGACACAAAATTGGGGTCGGGAAATTGTGAGACACTGATCCTCTAATAACATAATGAGTCGCTAAGTCACCGTGATTTACCCCTCTACTACCTTGTTGAGTTCTCGAGTTAGAGTGTGAGGGCCTTAGAGATGAGGAAATTTCATCTTTTGTGGATAAGCAGGTTTCATAGGTCGACAATTGTGTATCATTCAACAATTTGTCATAGTAGAATAAAGCAAAATACCAAGGGTTCTCATAATCTCATTAATATGGACAATAGCGGAGCCAAGAAGCTTGTGGTCAAGCGACATAAGACTCTTCCAAATGGAAGGTCACAGGTTTGAAGAGTCAATAGTACTAAAAAAGAAAAAGACTATGCAAGGAGTTCTTTGTTTTTTGGTGGGGCTCACTATTCATGCAAAAATCAAGCACATTTTTCAAAGATCTTAGACACTCTCTTCCTAGTTCTCTATCCTCCACGTAGCTTAAAAATCTGAAAAACCTTCTAAAATTCACTATTGTGATGCAATCAGACAAAACTACTAAAGTGAAATTGACAAGTCACATCTCAAATTCTCATTATCTCTGTTAACAATTAGTACATGGTTATTTATTCACTTTGGCCAATTTAGCCTTCAGTATTCAGACTTATCACTTGAGTAGTTGATTTGGGAACCCTTGAATTTATTTTAATTAAAAATTCCAATTAACCATTGGTTCATAAACCCGAAACGCTACTTCAAATTTCTGCTTCTAGTTTATAGCTTTTCAACTTTCAACTGCTTTTCAACTTTCAGCTACTTTTTCAGCTAGGTTTGTCAAACATAGTCATAGTAATGGTATTATGATTCTTGTCAATAATGAACCGTTAATCACCGATTTTGAACCGTAAACCGAACTGAACCGCAGCATGATGATGAATTTGATGTGATGCACCACAGCAGCCAGCGCCCTCATGGTTGCTGGGTGGATGTAAATCAAATGCAATGGTGGTTAAAGCAGTTAAGACAGCCAGTATTGGATTCTGATCACTACTGAAATTGTGTACACCTTATTAAAGAATGAATACCTTTTCAATTCCATATAGTAATTACACTATTTTATTTTATTTTTTTTATAAAATAATTTACTAATGGCATATGATAAGGCTTCATTACCACTTTATATTCGTAAATTAGTCAACTCATCATGAGTTAATTAATTATATAAAATCATATCAGATGGTTAAAAAATATTAGTCCATAAATCATTTATTGATAATGAATAGACAAATAAAACTTAACACTTTAGAGTAGTTGATAAGCAAACTGGCTAATGCAACCACAATGTTTAGAGTGTGAATAGTGAACCACAATGTTTAGAGTGTGAATAGTGAATCATGTTAAAAAGCTCTAAGCCTGAGTAAAAGTTGAACTCCGCCAACACGTTTTGAACCAAATTATGACTAGTTTTACAATCATGGTTGAAAAATCGCTAGTCGCTCCTCGAACGCCCAAGAGAGCCTAGGAGACAATTAATCGGCTCCTAGTTGCCCGTGTATTTTTTAAATTTTTTTAAAAGATTTATTTAAATTTTGTTAATTTTTTAAAGACCAATAATTATAAACTATTTAATACTTTAATAGTTAATATTAAATATCAACCTAAAAAACATCTAGAATTTGAACAATTTAGAGTTATTTTGCTCAAAAACAATATCATTTTGAGTGAAATAGCCTTTTTTTTTAAAAGAACAATAGCTAATCAGCCTACTAGGCGACCTAGGCGGTCAGCGCTTAGGCGGCTACCTAGTCGGTTGGCCGCCTAGACCACCGATTATGATGATACACTAGGCGACTGACCATCGCCTAGACAGAATTTTTGCAACACTGTTTATAGTAGTGAAAATACCGGCTGCTATATAATTATTAAAAAAAAAAAAAAAGAAGTTAGACCATAATGAATGACAACAATTCCTATAGGTAAGAGGTAGGTCAAGGAATGATAGCCTTATCATCATAGTAAATAGGTAGTTCATCTTTCTTGCTACACAGAATTTATGGGTGTCAGTAATAAACTAAGGGTGAGTTAAGGTGGAACAACATTGCAGGAAAAGTTGATAGCAAACCATTCAATATGCCATATTTTTCCCTCAAATGCATTCAAGATAATGCACAAGGAGTTGGGATTCCAAACTTAATCTCATCAACCGCATCTTCCTCGAGTACACCAAGAACTAAACATCGAGCCACTTAAATACAAATGTACAAAAAGTTTTACCTCCATTAACCTTTCAGGCTCTTCCACATTGTGGATTAAAAAAAAACGATTATCTTCACATCTTGTAATTGCACTTCGAGTCGAGCCAGATCAAACTACATGGAGTCGTTGCTAAAATTAGAGAAGGATCACTTTTCATTCCTTAATTTCTCGTTCTCCAGGTACTTCAACACACCATATCCAACTGTTCCCGCTACAAACAAACCCACAGTAGGAGTGAAAGACGGGTAAAGATACTTCACGAAGAAGTTATCCCATTGTTCTGGTAGAAAGCCTGCAAACACAATGACAAAACGCCATTATTTATAGTTAAAACAAAATGAGTCAATGGTTCAATTCTAAAGGTTACAGTTCTCATGTATCAATATTTCGTGACTAGACATTTCTTCACTCCATTATTTCAGAAACATAAAATTGATGCGAAATATTCAATGTTGTTGAACCAGTAGGCTCTGATCTGCTTAAAAATACACTAAAGTATCAAGTATGAAATTGGCATATGCAAGCACATCCTGTTGAGCATATATAATATATAAACATAAATGTTCAATCCAACTATCATCTTAGGCTTTTAGTTGAGATGAAGCGCATGCTTTAATTTGGTATCAGAGCCAACCCCATGCCAAAGGTCATGGGTTCGATAAAAAGAAAGAGAGTATGGTTTACTTGGAACCCATAAAATAGTATCGGTCCGCACACGTGAGGGGGCGTGTTGAGCATATATAATATATAAATATAAATGTGCAATCCAACTATCAGCTTAGACTTTTAGTTGAGATGGAGCACATGCTTCCATACATCCCAAATATTTCCTTCAAATGGATGATTTTGTTATCTCAAAAAAAAAAAAAAAACAAAAAAACAAAAAAAAACAGGTATTTGGTTAACACTGGAGAAGTGCATAAGAAAGCAAATTGTGGTCTTCCTAGAGCTATCCTAAATATAGGAATATAGAATTTCCCTAAATTGCAAAGTCTTTTGTGTTTAAATGATTGATAATCTGCAAAGGTGGCATGATGGTTAGTTATTTTTAATTCTCTCTTCATAAACCATAATTGTAATATAAATTTTCTTGTTCTTCAACTTTAAAAAACTATGCTGTTTATAACTAAGACTAAGAATTAAGAAAACATGGATGTAAATACTAATGTGGTGTTTGGTTCGCAGAATAGGCCTATTCTGCCATACCATTCATTTTCTATTTTGCGAAATAAAATTCCATAGAATTACCTATCCCCTTTGCAATGGGAATAGCCATTCCTAAGGGCCCTAATATTTTATAATGCCAAAAATACCCTTTTATGTACACACATTCTAAATTTGATTAATATATTCAGTGTGTGTGTGTGTCTATATAGAATTGTATGTGTCTATATCTATATTTATATGCATCGTGTGGGTACTTTGGTTATTTGACAGCTTATTCCTTTTGTATATTTCAAATAACTGAATATTATAATATCATTTCTTCCAATATTCCATTTCAATTCTCTCTATGAACTAAACAATGAAATAGCATTCCTATTATATTCCACCCATATTCCATTCCCTCTAGAATACTATTCTTATTTTCTCTGTTTTCATTACGCAAACCAAACGCCATGTAAGAGGAAACTTCCAGAAAACAACATTAACAACCCATCTAATAGATATAAATCATTCAATGTATACAAATAATATCATGTTGTCATGGTAATGAAAGCCAAATCTGTCCAGTTGCATATAATAGATATAAATCATTCAATGTATACAAATAATATCATGTTGTCGTGGTAATGAAAGCCAAATCTGTCCAGTTGCATATGTGATGCAACTACTCTTTGCTGTGAAAAATCGAAATTGTAGAGGAAATGAGGAATGGATCAACAAATCATTGGTAAGTTGCATCATAGTGTAATTTGAATATAGCAACAAAGCAAACTCTCCGGCCATCTTTATCCTTCAGTCATCATGCCAGCAACATTTAGGAATACACACACACACTTATATATGTGCGTGTATTAGTGTATATATATCTCATATATATGTGCATATGTACATGGCTGGGTGTGTAGCTGTGTATATATGAATGTATTTATGTATGTCATTAATAATCTATCCCATAACAAGAAAGAAATGAATGAAAAAACAATCATCATTTGTAAAAACAAAAAAAGTAGTTAAATGCAGTCATTTGGCAGACTTCTGACTGAAAACATGCATACACAAATTAAAGCCTATTCAAAATAAGCATTCTTGCATTTACATCATCCTTTTTTTCTTTTTAGGTAAACCCTGCCTTGTGAGGCTAGTCGGCAAAGGACCACAAGGAAGTAAACCAGCCTAGGTTACCCATAGCTGACCGGCTCAAACCAAGGGGACAAGGATTCGAACTCGTGACGTTGAGTTTACAAGTGTGGATCCCTTGCCATCTTGGCTAGGGTTACCCCAAACAAAACTACAAGTATTGCAACAAAAAACACAATGAAAGCTAGAGAATAAAACTTCATCGCATTTACATCATCCTTGAATTGCAAAAGTGATGCCATACATGACCCTATATGGTAGGCTAAAGAAAAAGATTAAGAATACGAGTCAGTGGCAAGTGGCTCAATATGTGAAGCATTCATTATTTTAAAAAATACTAATTGAGCCTCATGTTCAAAGTAGAAAAACAAGGATGGGTCAAAACTTGAACAATAGTGGCATTGGCCCAATGGTAGAACCAGGTGATCAATTGACTGATACAGGTTTTGAGACCTTGAAAATGTAAATATTTGGATGCAAAGGAACCATTCACAGCTCACCAACATGTATTACTGAAGATGTGAGAAGGTCCAACCATTCTAAAGCAATTTCTAACTTAAATAAATGTGAATTTGCTACTTTCTTAACATTAAACATTGTTTAGTGCATATAGAGTTGAATTCATTGATTAAAATAAATTGAGGGTATATGAGGATTATTTGTGTGTGCACTGAATCTGGGTATCACGAACCAAGAATTCAACACAAATTAAAAATCTGATTGTTGTAGTTTATGCCAACTATTTCTATTTGAACAAGTTAACCATCAATTTCTTATCAATTTTCCATTCGGTTAACTAATGGAAGATAGAATGTATTCTAGGTAGATGGTTAATGGGCACAAGTTTCAAGGCGAGTACCTAGGATGCATTCTCTCTGGGTTTGATATTCAACACAACCCACCAAGACAATAATGAATATGTCACAGTAGGTGAGTAATCCTTATAATGATATTGATTATATTAGAAATTTAGAACGTGATTGAGGTAAGGTGAGCACAATACTGATGTAATGTGATCTTGAGAACAAGTATACTATTTCCTTTTGCCTTAAAAGGACTAAAGTTCAGAAGCATTACATTATTAACCTGCTTTACAGAATGCCTAACCTCCTGAATTTTGTGGTTTGCATGGGGTAACTTTTAACCAACGTAAGACAAAGCATAAGAAAACCCTAAACCCTAAACCCTAAATTAGAACATGAGGAGTTTCAGCTCTGATCAACAGTAATAATAGAACACGAATTAGCTTTCTTAATTAGGCTCCTACCATGCTGTCATTCTTAGTACACTAAAGTTATGATAATCACAAAGAATTTGGCTGCTTCACGACCTGGGATGGGACATACGTAAAAGAAAACTAGAAACCAACAAGAAAATGCAAAATGATGCATCAATGAAATTCTAAACAAAGACAAAGCACTATGCCTTGGCTGTAGTACCACCAAACTAAGGCGACTCAGCTGAGTGGCACTGACTATATTAATCTAAGACAATAACCCAGCATAACATTTCGGTTAAGCCCTCATTATCAAATGTCTGAAACGAATAAAATGGAAAGATGGGAGAATACAACAATAGAAGTTAAATCAACAGAGATAGCCTAGGAGAATTAAATTGAGTTTGAGTAACTTGGAAAGACAATTACATGCTATAATATTAACCCATCTAAGATCATTCCTTATAAATTTCAGTTAATGATCGATTTGGTCCCTTGACTAAAAAGAATTACCGATTCGGCCCTCGACTATCATCCTTACCAAATTAAGTCCTCAACTTTGAAAATCTTACCCAATTTTGTCCTCCGTTATCATCCTATGGCTCAAATTGACTATCATCCTACGGCTCAAATCGACAGTAGGACGAAATTGAGTAAGATTTTCAAAGTTGAGGACTTAATTTGGTAACCGGTAAAGATGATAGTCGAGAATCAAATCGGTAATTTCGCTATAGTCGAGGGACCAAATCAATCATTAACCCTAAATTTTAATCCAAATACAAAATGGACATGTTAACAGTATTTTTAATGTGAAATCATAGCAAGTAGCTATTTGGTATCCTAATATCATTGAATTCGATAATTTTCCATACAATAAAGTTCAAAAACCTACAACTAAGCCAAAATTAAACACTACTAATTCAAGCAGAACACAGTAAAAGAAATCAAATACCACACAAAAATCACAACTTTAGAGAAGTTAAGAACAATCCATTTACCTGAGGATGCAAGAACAATGCCCTCTACAAGAATTATTCCACCGAGACCCAACCAAGCAAGAAGAAAAGCACTCTCATTTCTCTTGACCTCCTCGGCCTTAGCAGCGTCCTGCTGGGAAGCAAAATCGGGTTTCTGAATTGGGGCTCGCCGAATAACAGATGCCCTCTCTCCCTTCCCCTTCTGCTTCTTCTTTTTGGAGGTCACTGGGGCAGAAGAACTAGGTTGCGTGGAAATTGAGGACCCGAATCCCATGCCTGCGGACTCGCCC
The DNA here is from genome assembly GCA_003576665.1 of Ipomoea trifida. Lineage (NCBI taxonomy): Eukaryota > Viridiplantae > Streptophyta > Magnoliopsida > Solanales > Convolvulaceae > Ipomoea > Ipomoea trifida. The sequence continues at coordinate 17,227,769 of CP025648.1, read as the reverse complement.
TTCTTGGGCTGCGGACCCGCCGTGGAAGAGGAGACCTCATCTGTGGGTTGCGTTGAAGAAGATTCTTGAGATTTGATACAGAAATGTGCGGGTCTAGCTCTGTGAAGATGAAGAAGAAGATGATGTTGAGGATGATATTTCTTGGTGATACAAGAGGAAGATGAAGGGTGGAGAATTAGCGCCATTTTCACTTCTCTGCTAAACTGCAGAGTATTATCCACTAGACTTTTAAGTTGAATTTTTACCTTCTTTTCCTATTTTTCAAATTCGTTGTTGGATATTAAGACACATATTGAGAAATTTTTGCAATTTGAGAGTGAATACTCATGGGAGGCAAATTTTATTGAGTCTATGCATCAAAACAGTGTCGATTTGATTAATGAAAAGGAACAGCAAAAACGGTACCCATTTTGCGTTGTTCCGCAAAATGTAAGTATAACATATTTAGTTTCATTTTATATACACTGCAATTTTCTTTCAAAACAACTACAGTTTCTTTTTGATGTAACTACAATTTTATTCGACATTATACACTCAAATATGTAAAACTGTTATTCAGTTTCATTTTATATATATACACTATTGTTTCATTACAACACAACTACAATATCATTTCGATATAACTACAGTTTCATTAGACAATATACACTCAAATATGTGAAACTGTTATTCAGTTTCATTTTATATACACTGCAGTTTCCTTTCAACACAACTACAATATCATTTCGATATAACTACAGTTTCATTGGACAATATACACTCAAATATGTGAAACTGTTATTCAGTTTCATTTTATATATATACTGCAGTTTCCTTTCAACACAACTACAGTTTCATTTTGATATAACTACAATTTCATTTGATAATATAAAAACAAATGTGAAGCAGTATCATTTGAGATGAACGGTAGTTTCATTTATGGAACTTCGTTAATATGTGACGGTAGTCGTTTCTTTACTTTAAAAAAATGGTGTCGTTTTTGGACTATGGTCCACGATATAATAACTGCTCATCGGAGAGGCAACACATTAAGCATTTCATGTGTTTATTAAAAAAAAATAAAAGTAAAAATTAAAAGTTAAATCATGCTTCTTGTGTAACTCAAACATTTTCACAAGTATCAAAGCCTCCCTCTATACATTAGATCGACATATTTCACTATGAGCTATTTTCTTAATTTATTACTCTAAATTTCTTTTGTGTTTTATATTATAGTACTTCTATAATTGTTTGACTTACTTCTTTTGAAAATATACATAAATTAACAGTATTTTTTTGCTAAAGTATTGTTTAAAAAATTTTCGTGATGTGGAACTGGTTGGGGAGAAAAAAGCGTGTCTATCCAAAATAATTTAGGATGCGTTATATTTATGTAAGATAAAACCTCTCTCAAATTATATTTCTTGTTGTGCCTTGGTTGTTTATTGCTGTAGAATCATTGTTAAAAACATAGGAATTTGTTAGCATGTGAATTGCACCATTCCAAAATACACATGTAGAACTTAAAGTTCAACATCCTTAATTATGTATTATTTTTCTTAGAGTATTAATTA
>CP025648.1:17171779-17217689 GCA_003576665.1 Ipomoea trifida | reverse complement strand
TTTGTAGAGATTTTTATAGAGGTATTCATGGATGACTTTACAGTGTATGGCGATTCCTTTGATGCATGTTTAGCTAACCTCACAAAAGTGCTTGAAAGATGCATTGAAAAAAACCTTATTTTAAATTATGAAAAATGTCACTTCATGGTTGATCAAGGCATTATTTTGGGTCACGTGGTATCTTCTAAAGGAATTGAAGTGGATAGAGCTAAGGTAGACGTTATTAAATCTTTGCCTTACCCTACTAGTGTACGGGAGGTTCGTTCTTTTCTTGGTCATGCAGGTTTCTACAGGAGATTTATAAAGGATTTCTCAAAGATTAGCAATCCATTATGCCGATTGTTGCAAAAAGATGTGACATTTGAATTCGATGATGCATGCAAAAATGCATTTGATGCATTAAAAGATATGTTGACATCCGCACCAATAATTTAGTCACCAAATTGGGATCTTCCATTCGAACTTATGTGTGATGCCAGCAATTATGCAGTTGGTGTTGTACTTGGGCAAAAAGTCGGAAGAGTTTCACACGTTATTTACTATGCTTCAAGAACACTTGATAGTGCACAAAGCAATTATACCACGACAGAAAAAGAACTTTTAGCTATTGTCTTTGCTTTAGAAAAATTCCGTTCATATTTACTTGGTACTAAAGTGATTGTTTATTCAGACCATGCAGCTCTCAAGTACTTGCTTTCAAAGAAAGAAGCAAAGCCCAGACTCATTCGGTGGATGCTCTTATTACAAGAGTTTAACTTGGAGATACGAGATAAAAAGGGTGCAGAAAATTTAGTTGCTGATCACCTTAGCAGGCTGGTCACAAGTGAAAAACCTTCACCATTACAAGATGATTTTCCTGATGAACATCTTTTTTCTATCCAAAAGACAATTCCCTGGTATGCTGATATTGTGAATTACTTAGTTACCAGATCATTACCCCCTGATTTGTCTAAATCTCAAAAAGATAAAATAAAGAGTGATGCCAAATATTACGTTTGGGATGACCCTTATTTATGGAAGCATTGTTCTGATCAAATAATCCGCAGGTGTGTATCTCAAGAAGAAATTCCCTCCATTTTGAATTTTTGTCATTCATATGCATGTGGAGGACACTTTGGTCCAAAAAGAACAGCTCGTAAAGTGTTGGAATGTGGTTTATTTTGGCCATCTTTATTCCGTGATTGCTATATGTTTTGCAAAACATGTGCACAGTGTCAAAAAACTGGAAATTTGGGTTACCGGGATCAAATGCCACTTACCCCTATTCTTGTTTGTGAAATATTTGATGTTTGGGGTATTGATTTCATGGGTCCTTTTCCTTCTTCTTACAATAATGTCTACATTATTCTTGCTGTCGATTATGTGTCAAAGTGGGTCGAAGCCAAGGCTACCCGGACTGACTCTGCTAAAGTTGTTGTTGAGTTTGTTAAATCTAATATTTTTGCTAGGTTTGGGATGCCAAGAGCAATAATAAGCGACCGTGGAACTCATTTTTGCAATAGAATGGTGGAAGCATTGATGAAAAAGTATGATGTTACTCACCGTATTTCTACAGGTTACCATCCACAATGCAATGGACAAGCCGAAATCTCAAACAAGGAAATCAAGTCCATACTTGAAAAGACTGTTAACCCAAACAGGAAAGATTGGAGTACACGACTTGATGATGCTTTATGGGCTTATCGAACGGCCTACAAAACTCCAATAGGTATGTCTCCTTATCGTTTGGTATTTGGTAAACCGTGCCACCTTCCAGTTGAGTTGGAACACAAGGCGTATTGGGCTGTTAAGCAATGTAACATGAGGATGGATGAAACTGGTTCGTTGAGGAAGTTGCAGCTGCAAGAGCTTGAAGAAATTCGTAATGATGCATACGAAAGCTCTAGAGTTTACAAGGAAAAAACAAAAGCATTTCATGATCAAAAGATTTCCAGAAAAATTTTCTCTATTGGTCAAAAAGTTTTACTTTATCATTCTAGATTGAAACTTTTTCCTGGTAAATTACGTTCTAGATGGGTAGGACCTTTTGTTGTCACTAATGTTTTTCCTCATGGTGCAGTTGAAATACACAGTTTAGACACTGGAAAAACTTTTAAAGTGAATGGTCATCGTTTAAAGCCATTTTATGAAGGTTTTCAGGCATATAATGTCGAAGAGATTTGTTTACAATGCCCCGTTTATGAAGATTGAAAGGAGATGATGTCCAGCCAGTGACATGCCACTTATAATCAGGGGAGTTTGTTCCATTCTTTAAATAAATTTATTTACTTGTCTTAATTTTTACTTTTATTCAACAATTGAGGACAATGTTGAGAATAAGTGTGGGGAGGGGATCAGATATGATTATTTTCTTCTCTTCAATTTGAAAAAAAAAACAAAATTATTATTATTCCTTTTTCTACTAAAATTTTTTGCAAAAATAATAGTATTTTTAATAAAATTCATAACATAATTGAATAATTGGTCTTGCATATTATGAGTATTTTAATTAGTATTTTGTTTGATATGGTGGTGGCTAAACTAACCAAGCATGAACTTGTGAGATTTTGAGCCTTTGACTGACACTTCAGTCCAATTATTTTATTCTTGTGTGATATCTTCCATAGATTTGTATCTCTAGAACTTGCATTGATTCTCTTTAAAACTAATTTGATTCATGCATGATTTTTAAGATGATTAAGGCCATCTTTGATTTTTAGCCTCACTAGCCAAATAGCCTGTTCATACCCTAATTATTTTCCTTTGTCAGCCACTTTGAGCCTTTTAACTGTATTTTTGTTCATATTGAACCACACATTACAAGCCTCATACCTGAAATTAATTTCCTTAACCTTGCCTAGAGGACTAGGGGAGCTTTGATTGGGTAAATACATAAGGATTGAAGGTGTGGAAAGAGGTTGACAAAATGACTATATGAGTGAGAATAATGCAATTGTCATTGGAGTTCTATGAGCTTTTTGGTTGGTATCTTCAAAAAGAAGAAAATGAGTTGATATGGTTGTTTCAATTGGAGGTTGTCTCTAAACTAAGGAGGGTGAAATGTGTGGTGAAAAGTGTCTCTCTTCAGATTCTACAAAAAAAAAAATCAAAAGAAAAAAAAAAAAAGAGAAAAAAAAAAGAAGAAAAGTAGCAGTACAAAAAAAAAATGAAATTATCATTTTTTTTGGCTGTTATTAGTATTCCTGGTGAATAAGATATGAATAGTTTATGGTCTCATGTGATGTGATAGTTTATTTGGTTGGAGTTGAAATATCAAAATAACAACAGTGATTGGGTTCATTTGGTCTTTATGTTTGAGTTAATTAATTCAATCATGCTCCTCTAGTTTTGAAGGCTTTTTGAACTACTTTTCCAAATATTTCCTACCCTTTGCCCTAAGCCCCATTACAACCTTGGAAAAAGTCCTTATGATTTAGTCATGCATGTTATCTTGTAGTGGAGAATGAGAAGATATGCAAGCCTATGGTAGAGCATTTCTATAGGAATTGATTTGAGTGAAATTTATACACCCTTCAAACACTTTTGAGTGACAAGTGATATACCCGTGAGGGCTTGGTGATTTAGTTAACTTCATTTTCAAATAAACTGCTAGCTACTTATTTATAATGTGCTTGAGACCAATGTTCATGAAATGTTATGAGTTTATATATTTATGTTTTCTTAAATAATGTTTTGGCTTGAGGACAAGCAAATGATTAGTGTGGGGAATTTTGATAAGCACTATTTTTATACTTATTTATATTTAATTTTTATAATAAATTAGTTTTATTTATTTTACATTATATTTATTTTAAACTTTATTTTATATTTTATCCTAATATAATAATTATTTAATAATTAATGTTAATGACTATTTTTGCTATTAAAAATTATATTATTATCATTATTTGTGAGTTCGGCTAGGTGAAATTAGAGTGGATTCTTTACCTTTCTAATTCATTTTGACCAAATCAAAGTTATTTACTTATTTTTGATCCCAAATCCAAATCACTTTTTTTATTTTCATTGTAATTAGGAATTGAACGTAGACCAAGAATTGGAGAATGACGCATGCGAGGAATTGTGTCCACAAACCAAAAATTCGTCCGTGAATTGCTGTTGTCCGAAGATCCCATCCGCACTTTTCTCTCATGAACGGACAACACTAAACTTAAATTTAGTATAAATAGGCAATGAATTATGTAATAGAATCGTCAATCAATTCACGAAAGAATTTCATTTACATTGTAAACACTTTCTACGATGTACTGCTGAGTTCTTATTTTTTCAATTCAAGGATTATGGAAGTTTGATTCTACAAGACCAGTAAGCTTTATTTAGCCTTAATTATTCTTTGCGCTTTACTATCTATATATCTTCTGTTATATTCATATATATGAATTAATGCTTGGTTAATTGTTGCAATAGAGCTCATTGTTCAATTGTCAAGTTATTATATTGCTAGTCAGAACCTTGAATCCGTAATTGTTTAAGTGTTTTGATGTTAGTAGCAAATAGCACAATTTGATTATAACTGATTTTCGTTTTGTGTTATGGAGATATATAGTCTAGCTTAAATGAACCGAGCTTATGAGTTTGTTGGCTAGGATTGGTAGTCTTTCTAATTCGATAATGCTGGTAGTAAATTAAATCCTAAGAGCTTGTTTAGGGTTGTTTATTAGCTAGGGAAGTAATTAAAGAGCTTGTTTTAATTACCGACGAAGTAAGGAAAGACAGGTTGTTAGAGCTTGTTAACAACCATAACCAATCTAGTAAAGAGTAAAGGTAGTTTGGCTTGCATATCAATAACTGTCTTGTTAGAATTAAACTGATATTATGCCTTGGGTTGGATACCTTTTGCTATTGACGTTTACTTGATAATTATTTGCTATTTGATATTATTTTCTATTTTCTATTTTATTATTGCTATTTAAGTTTCGATTCTCATTTCTTTATTTATTAAATCTATTGCTAAAGATAAGTCTAACCAGTCTCTGTGGATACGACCTTACTCATCGCTATTACAATTCATAAGAGTAAGTATTTTATTATTTGTTGGTTTCGACACCCATCAGTATGAATATTATAGACGCGGGCCTGCAGATGCCCCTCGCACCACCTTTCCTCCGCCACCACCCTGTCCAATCGCTCCTCCACCCACTCCCTCGTCCCCCTTCCTCGTTCCCAAGTAAACGGGTACCCCACCGTATGGACCTGCAACAACCCACACTCAGCTAGCGTATCAGAAAAACCCTGCAACAAATTCTCAGGGTGAGGATGTAGTCCCCGCTTCTCAGACTGAGACACAAGATCATTAAAGTCCCCCATTACTACCCATGGCAAGGTGGATCTACCCTTCAGAGTTAACAACAATTCCCATGCTTCCTGCCTCCTACTTCTCTCCGGATAACCATAAAACCCTGTGATCCGCCACTCAGGAGTTCCAGGAACAGTAACGGCAAGGTCAATATCATTATTAGAGTAATTTAATAACGTTACCACATTATTACACCTCCATAACATCGCAAGACCACCACTCAAACCCACAGGCTCAACACAGAAAGCCCCCTCAAAGCCCAAACGAACTCTCAGCCTTTCAACATGCTGCTTCCCTACCTTCGTTTCCATCAAAAACACTACCTCAGGCTGCTTACTGGACACTAGGCCCAGGACCTCTCGAACTGTGCGCGGATTGCCTAAGCCGCGACAGTTCCAACTTAAGAAACTCATTGAGAATGGCGGACCTGGGACCCAGGACCCGCCGGAAAACAATGAGATGCCTCACCCATAACCAAATCATCCACCCGTGAATCACCCACAACATCCCTCTCCCTCCTTCTCTTCGGCTCAACCACCACTGCCGAATCATCCTCACTGGCTGCCAACACCTGTTCACTCCCAGCCCCAACCAGCTCCTTTTCTTCAGCACCAGCGTTCGACACCACAATCGGGGCCTCCTTCCCAACTCGTCTCAGCCATCTTGCACCCACCCCTACAGCCTGACGTCCTGGACCAGCCCTCATCCATGCACCATACGGATAGTCTTTCGGATCAACTTGAGAAGTACGGGCCTTGATACAAAACCTATCTGTATGACCCAGTAAACCACAAAAGAAGCAAAATACATGCAGCCTCTCATACTTAAAATTGACCCAAACCCAAGTACCGTCACGTCTCACCAGCTTCATCCTCCTCTTAATTGGTTTATCCACATCGAGCCCTACCCTGATACGGAAAAAGGTCTGCCAGCTCCCCCCTCTACGATTAACAGCATCGAACATGATAAACCTACCAACATAATTACCAACCTGCTCTAGCACCAGATCAGTCGTATAGCCAAGAGGTAGATCATGCACCTGGACCCAAATAGGTAAGGTAGATAACGAAACCTCAGCCGGGATCACGCCCGGGGCTACCATGCTGCAAACAAGTGAACAATTCTCAAAGGACCAGGGCCCCTCCTCCAAGACCCTAAGTGCATCGGACTCCAGATAGAAAACAAAAGAAAATAGATTCTCATGCACCATCGTTACCTGTACCCCACGCAAAGGTCTCCAAACTGAAGCCATAACATTCTGCATTATTTCGAACTTCACATGTTTGTCTGTCAGAAATCGTCCGACGATCGTCCATGTAAACTCTTGATCAGGCACGGCTTCAGGAATAGCCTGCCCGACGTAAGGTTGGATTCCTGTCTGCTCGTCATCCAGCTCAATTTCTGAGCAGCGTTGCGTCAGATGCGTAATGTCCATTAAGAGCGCAACAGAGAATAAACAAGACACAGGGTAAGATCGTCGCAAAACCCCGGAGAAAAACGCCGGAAAGAGATCGAAGACGATAAACCGCAAGAAACCCTAGATCCCACTAGAGAGAGATGAAAACCCTAGACCCTGCCAGAGAGAGATTTTTTCTCTATTATTATTATTATTATTATTATTAAAAATGACAAACCCATCACCCGTTTATTATTATTATTATTATTATGATTATTATTATTATTATTATTATTATTATTATTATTATTATTATTATAAAATAACAAACACACCACTCATTTTAAAAGTAAATCTCATTGATTTAAAAGGATAAAATAGTCAATATACCATTGTTCCCAACCAGCTGATACAAAAGGCTACATTCATTAGCTTTTCAATTTTCATCTTATTGGCTCAATCAGCCAAGACCAATAAGTCATTTACCAAACACTTCAAAATAGCTTATTGGTTGGTCAAACAGCTAAACTTGGTCAAATAAACTAAAATTTGGCTTATAAGCCAATAACCAAACACCTAGGGATGGCAATTTCAATCCGCCCCGCGGATAATCACCCGAATCCACCCCGCATGGATCGGGGTTTTTTGGGTGATAGTGGGTGATGGGTCGGGGGTGGATCTTAAAAATGTAAACCCGCAGTGGGTCGGGTTGGATTCGGGTTTTATGTACAAAACCCGCCTATCACCCCACCCGACCCACCATGTGTGTATACATATATATAATAGTAAAATAAGTAGTACTAGTATATAGTTAATTATAAAAGTTTCAATAATTTTGGGTAACTTTTTAGTATTTTTATATCTAAACTACTAAATTTATTTTTTTAAATTAACAATTTAGTTATTATATTATAATATTTCTATTATTTTATGTTTTAGTATAACTAATGAATTTTATTGTTTAATTATGTCTAAGTAATTTTGATACTCCGTATTATTTTTTGAAAAAAAAAATAATAAATTGATAAGTGGTGGGTACCCGTAGTGGACACCCGCACCCGGTGGGGGTGGGGATGGATTCTAAAAAAGTCCACCCAATGCGGGTTGGGGGTGGGGGTGGGTGGAGAAAATAAAAGGTGGGTCGGGTGATGGATGTAGCCCTCCCCGACCCACACCCGACCCATTGCCATCCCTACAAACACCCCCATAATGTACATTATTCTAACACATAAAGTACAATATTCTAACTCATAATGTACATTATTCTAAATCATAAAGTTCAACGATGCCGTTTTAGAGCGTGGTCCATACAATAATTTTGATGGCAAGAGTGAATTGTAGTTATATCGAAAAGAAACTATAATTGTATTGAAAGAAAACTGCAGTGTATAATGAAACTGAATATGTTATACACACAGAGTTACTTTTTGCGGAACGCGTGTCGTTTTCGTCGTTCCTTTTCATTAATTGAAACGACACCATTTTGATGCATGAACTACCATGCATTGTCGACCGCGGAACACGGTCAAGTTTGCGAAGAGTGAGGTGGGTGGAGATTCTTTTGGCCCACCAAGATGATGGGCCGGTTTTTATAGGATTTTTATTATATTTAAAGCGAATGAAAATAGATTTTTTTTTTTTTTTTTTTTGCAAACAAAATAGAATAAATTATTAAAATCTTGCTTGGGAAAAAATCCGTTTAAACATTAATGAAAAAGAAACTTATAACACGGGGAGCTGAGCGTGACCAACAGACAGCACACGTGTTGGCTAGCTTCATTGAAGATCAGGTGTTCGACAGAAAGCCTCTTAGAAGCGTTGAAACTGGGAAGAATCTGAAATCCAATTCTAGCTTTGCGTTTGTTCATATGTTCATACCTCTATGATCATCAAAGATGTGGAGGCGGCTCACTGCATTCTCTCCACGATTTTTGTCTTCATCGTCTAAGCCTTCTCATCTTCTCCAGGTATGTACCACTGGTTCAATATCTGGGGCCCCGCTTATTCTCTTTCACATTTGATTTCAAGATTAATGATCTTGTTCATTAATAGGTTCCAGCAGCTAATGGGTTGAAAAGTTGGCAAGGGTTTTGTACAGAGATTCATAATCAGGTGCTTCTTCCAAATCTATGTTCTTAGTATTGAAGCGGTTAATAGTTAATAGATTCGAACACCTAAAATTTTGGTCTCTGTTTGGTGTAGGCAGAAGGTGGAATCTGTTCCAGAAAAACAACCCCGTTCATTGCTTTTGTTCTGGGTAATTTGCAGTTTGAAATGATGATTTTGGGCTTTAGTTTATAGTATCAATAATTTGAACTACTGTTGTTCTTTACATTGTGCCTTTGATTTCCTCATTCTGGTTTGCATAAGCATTAAGTTCCAAAAAACTTTTCAGCTCTAAAAGTATACTAGAGGTTATCTTTGATCTGCCTAATTTGGGTTACCATTGATGCTGTTTGAATCTGCCTGAGAGGAGTTTTCTTCCCTAACTAATGATGCTTTATGGTTTTTAGCCTTTTAGTTGAATACCATTTTATTGCATTTGGCAATCTGCTCTCTTTCTCTCGAGAGGGAGTAAACAGACAATATGCGCCAATCTCTTTTGTCATATCCAATAAAATTCTTATTCTCACTAGTGGGAGGTATAGGGGGTGATCAAAAATAAGATATTGTGATCATTGCTGTTGCATGTAGAACTTCTCAAATCTTCTAGGTGCAATGCTGATAAAGATATTATATGCTTTCAGGGGGTCCAGGCAGTGGAAAAGGTACTCAATGTCATAGAATTGTTGATAACTTTGGATTCACACACATCAGTGCTGGAGAACTGTTGAGGAAAGAAATGGATTCAAATAGTGAATATAGGCATGAACTGATATAAATTGTTACTATTATAATTATTATTATTATTATCATCGTCATTATCCCCGTTGCTCTCCAAGAAAATATAGTTTTTGTTAAATTCAATTTCTCTATATAGTGCCATGATTCAGAAGATCATGAAGGAAGGGGCAATTGCTCCATCAGAAGTGACTGTCAAGTTACTTCGAAAGGCTATTGAGTCAGGTGAAAATGATAGGTTTCTCATTGATGGTTTCCCAAGGAGTGAAGAGAACCGAATAGCGTATGAGAAAATTGTTAGTCCCTTTTCTTCTAATGATATTCATTATGGAATCATTTTTGTTCCTCCTATTTTTCAGTAACATGGACCAATATTGAGTGATTCTTTCTGTGGATATTAATGTCCTTGTTACCATGAACTTCCTCTCTTCAAACCCAGTTGTGTGCCAGTCTTGTTGTTTCAAAAGTAACCTTACTCCTAAATCCATCATTCCTAATTATTGGTTGTAGAAGGTTACAACATTCACTTGTGATTGCAGTTTGGCGCTGAACCAAATATTGTGCTTTTTTTCGACTGCCCTGAAGAAGTGATGATCAAACGAGTACTAAACCGTAATGAGGTGTTCTATCTACATGGACTCTCAAATGGATGAGCTTCCCTCTCCTGCAGCTTGTTCCAGAAATGAAAAATAACCTCAGGCATTGTGTTTTTCAGGGGCGACTAGATGACAATGAAGAAACAGTAAGGGCTCGCCTGAAAACATTTAGAGCTGTGAGTTTTCCTGTAATTGAGTACTATGCTAAGAAAGGGAAACTTTACAAGGTAATGGTTCGGTTAGTTAATGACTTTGTGAAATTGGGTGACATGCATATAAATAGTCCCTATATTGTTTGTAGTTCACTTGTTCAAGTGAATACGTTTCTGAACCCCCTCTCACCAAAAAACCATTTCATCTAGATTGATGGTACCGGAACAGAAGAGGAGATATTTGAACAAGTCTACCCCATTTTTTCTGCTTTTAGGTAAATATTTATCCGTATTTGTTTAAAGCAATAATAACAAGTCCTGAATTCTAATATTACAAATTTATTGGTCCTGCCAGATGCTTTATATTGATATCTTCACACATTTATACATTCAATATGTCTATTCTTTTACTTCATTTTAACAGATTGGTTCTTACCCCAGTTACTGTAGTTCTTACCATTCAATATGCTCGGTGTAGTATTTTGATTCCACACTATTTATTTGGATGATGTTTTGCCATTCACTTGATTGAATGTTTATCAAGAAACAATCATTATAACATGATTAGTATCCATTTTTTGCAGGTGATCATATTCAAGTCATTTTCTTCCGAAGCAAGATAAAAGTTTGTTGCCACGCATGAAATGGTCCCTGATTCTGTTTACTAAAAATAAAAGATCCAAGATCACTGCAAAATCTACTTCTTGTCCTGTGCTTAATGCTCTTTTCTTTTATGGAGGTGGGGCCTGAAAAGTATGGCTTTTACTCAGCTCTATGGTAATACTAGAATGTATAAACAAAACTGGATGCTTATGACTGCTTTAAGCTGCTCCTGAGTGTCTTGCATGGAGGAGCTTAATGTATAACCCTTTCTTCCTGTTTAAACATTGGGAGAGAGAACTGCATAGAATGACTACTTTTACATGCCATATCAAGATGGAGGATTTTCATATGATGTATAATGCATCCATTAGTATGCTTGAGAGATTGTCTTTTTCGCCAAAATATCAATTTGATTCTAGCCTATGTTATGGAAACCCAACTACTATTCAAAAGCTGTGCACTGGATAAATTCTGCCTTCTGCCTTGTGATTTTGCGGGGTTGCTCCTGACCTATGTTATTGGTACATGATTTGTGATCGGTGTTTGCATAGATTTCCATTACATTAGTTTTGACCATGCTAACAATCTACATATATCTAAATATAGCAAAATATACTTGGATGCCTCTGATTTTTATTAATCAAAAATTTTCAACCGATTTTTAGTGAAGTCCTAAACCAGTTAAATCTGTTGAAATCGAAAAAATATGAAGAAACAAAAATGTCCTTATTAAAAATAGGAAAAGTCTTGAGAAGGACTAAAATTGTCCAAAAAATAATAGTCCGGAATGTTAAATGACAAAAACAATATCAACATGACCATAGAGCAGAAGTCAATGAAGCCGCAATGGTCCAAATCAAGTCCAGAATCAAGGTAAGCAAACTCAGGCAACCCATGAACAAGCTCGACACTGGCGCTTCTCTCTAGGTGGGTGGTGAACGGGTGATTACAGTAGAGCGACAAAAAAATTCGTAAAGGCTCTAGTACCATGTACAAAAGTGAAGAGAATGCTTCTAAATGAGTTAATAGAAAAAAAAAAAAAGAGAAAAGTGTCAAATTGGCCCCCTAAGTTGAATGGATAGTGCAATTAAGCTCCCTAACTGAAAAAAGCTCCATTTAAGCCCCCTAAACCGGCAAAAAAGTGCAATTGAGTCCTAAATGACTTGTTTATCAGGTCAAATTCAGTTAGGTGGCCAAATTGCACTATCCACCCAATTTAGGGGGCTAATTTGACACTTTTTATTTTTTATTTTATTTTTCAAAACAAATATTTTTATTTATTTCAGTTCAAAAAAAATATTTTTATTTATTAAAAATATTATTTATTATAAATAAAAAAATTAAAAAACAACCACCGACCGTTTAATAATTTGGTCCTACTGTCAAATTAATTTGTAGAATTCGTCCCCAAGTGTTGGCCATACGCATTTTTCGTTCCTAAGTTATAATTGATGTTGCACTTTTTGTGCCTTTATTAATAAAACATTAGGGACGAAATTTACAATTTTAGTATAACTCACGGACGAATATGTTGGCATTGCATTTTTCGTTCTTTTGTATTCACTTCTCCTTTAGAGACGAAAAATGTAATTTTCTATTTTTTGTTTTTTTTTAAAATTATTTAAAATAATTATTTGTAAATTATTTAAAATAATTTTACAAAACTTTTTTAATAATATAAAAACAATTATTTAAATATTTTTTTGAAAAAAAAAGAAAGAAAAAAAGTCGGCAGTCCTCAGCTGGATTGCCGACTTTTGTTTGTTTTTTTTTTTTTTTTTGGTTTTTTTTGTTTAAAAAAATTAAAAATTATTAAAATTATTTATAGAATACAAATTAATTTGACATTATGACCAAATGTGATACAAATTATAAAGTTTTGCACTTAATTTCAGTACAAGGAGTAGTAACCTGATAAACAAGTCATTTAGGACTCAACTGCACTTTTTTGCCGGTTTAGGGGGCTTGAATGGAGCTTTTTTCAGTTAGGGGACCTAATTGCACTATCCACCCCACTTAGGTGGCCAATTTGACACTTTTCCCAAAAAAAAAAAAAACATGCTACAAGACCTCTAACTCTCTAGGAAAGAAGCAAGACAAATTATTTCTTATGACTACCTACTCAAATTCCTTTAAATTTCCATGCTACCTAATATATATGTATTCCACAGATTCTTGTGTGTTATTGTCTTGTGTATATTCCGAACTTATTAACTAAAAATAATTATCGTGTTAACTCATTTAAAAATCGTGTCCACATTAAAATCTTAACCGATTAACCTTAATAAGTCATGTCTATATTTAACCTTATATTGTTCTTATTGTGTGAATCAGTAAGAAACTTGTAAGCATGAGATGAATTGTGTGGTATAGTTTCAGTCCATAAATTGGAAGAAAGCGGCTCCAATTTCATTGTGCCACTAAAAAATGAACATACAATCAACCTCCCTATGTGTAAATTCCTCTTGTTGTTCACTTTACTTGGCAAAAGAAAACCCCCAAAAACGTCATAAACATAGACAAAGAGACAACCTCAAATCCAAATTCCAGAAACCATTATCCACACCCTTGTTAGTGAACTCAAGAAATCAGCCCCAATCAAAATTCCAAGCTCTCGATAAAATCCTCGGTGACATTGAAGCCTCATTCAACAATGGTGTTGAGATTGATGACCCCAGCATCTTTGCTTCCCTTCTTGAGGCCTGCTTCCATTTACAAGCCTTTAATCACACTGCTCGAATCCACCGCCTCGTTCCCCAGAAGCTCTTGCGTAAAAACATTGGCATTTCATCAAAGTTGCTCAGGCTCTATGCCGCGGATGGGCGGGTTGAGGATGCCCACCAGCTGTTTGATCAAATGCGTCACAGATATTCTTCAGCATTTCCGTGGAATTCTCTTATATTGGGGTATGTGAATAATGGGTTGTTTGAGGATGCCCTGGCACTTTACTTTCAGATGGTGGAGGAGGGTGTGGAGCCAGACTTGCACACTTTTCCCCGTGTCCTCAAGGCTTGTGCAGGCATTGGACTGATCCAAGTTGGGGAGGAAGTTCATCGTCATGTCATTCGTTGGGGATTTGGGAATGACAGGTTTGTTCTTAATACTCTTGTTGATATGTATGCTAAGTGTGGTGATATCATTAAAGCTAGGAGAATCTTTGATCAAATTGCAGAAAAAGACTTAGTTTCATGGAACTCAATGCTTGTTGGTTATGTAAGGCATGACCTTATACTAGAGGCATTGGATATATTTCAATCTATGTTACATGATGGCTTTAAGCCAGACTCTGTCTCTGTATCAGCCTTACTAAGCAGGGAATTGCCTCTAAAACTCGGACCCCAAATCCATGGATGGGTTCTTCGTCAGGGGATTGAATGGAATTTATCAATTGCAAACTCTCTGCTCGTTTTGTATTCTAATAGTCTAAACAATCTCAAGCAAACGAGATGGTTGTTTGAGAATATGCCTGAAAGGGATGTGGTGTCATGGAACTCAATAATTGCAGCTCATTCTAAGGACCGAGAAGCGCTTGCTTACTTCCAAGAGATGGTAAGTTGTGGTGCCATGCCAGATGGAATCACATTTGTGTCATTACTGTCTGTGTGTGCTCATTTGGGGTTGGTAGAGGATGGTGAGAGGATATTCACTCTGATGAGAGAATGGTACAAAATCAAGCCTGTTATGGAACACTATGCTTGCCTGGTTAATCTGTATGCAAGAGCTGGACTTATAATCAAAGCTTATGACTTGATCGCGAATAATATGGAGTTCGAGGCTGGTCCAACCGTTTGGGGAGCGTTGCTCTATGGTTGCTCCCTTTGTGGCAATGCTGATATCGGGGAGATTGTCGGGAACCATCTTTTCGAATTGGAGCCGGATAATGAGCATAATTTTGAGCTTTTGGTGAAGACTTATCGTAAAGCTGGTCTCATAGAGGATGCAGAGAGAGTAATACAGATAATGATAGACAGAGGTTTTGATTTGCAGATATGAGAAAGTGTTATTGGAAATCACTTCTATTACTCATGACCTAGTGATCAAGAAGGCATCATTAATTGCCCGCACGACTTAGCTTAGTGGTTCAATAGGCAGTATTTGGGAGAAGAGACCAATGCTCGAAACTCGGCAAGAGCAGTGGGCCCTGACTACTAAGTCACTGAGTTACCGTGATTTACCTTTTCCCACATGTTCTATCGGGCCAAGGCATGGGAGACCCTTATGGTTGGGGATTCAAGTTGTTCAACCTTTTAGGAGAAGAAGAATATATCATTATTTTTTTTTTAAAGCTGGTAGCTAAATTGTATAATTAACACAGGGTATCATTGGATTGTTGGTTAAATTTGGTATGTATCAACTGCCAAGCTTTGATACTCCAAAGGTTGGGGCAAATTTTACTTGAGATCATATCAAAACACATTCACAAAACTAATGAACTTTATGCATACATATAATGAACTCTATGCATACAGATAATAAAGATTGATTTATTGAATATTATAGGGAAAAGGGTCAAATAAACCCTCCAACATTACCTAAGGAGTCAATTAGGCCCCTGAACATTTTAAAGTAGCAATTAAACCCATAAACATTGTATTTTGATGCAAAAAAGTCCATAAACCTGTTAATGACCTGTGATCACAGGTCATTAGGATTCCGGCCAAATTTCCGGAATACTCTGGCCATATATATACGGATATACCTTACTTCAGGTGCGGTCGCACCAATAGTTATGCACATATGCACCGATAGTGTTAGGAAAAACACAATAAAAATACACCAAAAAATGCACCATTAGGTATGCATAAAAGCGATGCACAATTAGGCATGGTGCATTTTTTGGGTGTATTGTGCGTTTTTGTGGTGTATTTGTGCACTTCGTTGTTGTGCATTTTTCCAACACTATTGGTGCTTTTTTTTAAGTGGCCGCACCGACCACATGTTAAGGCGCGATCACATTTGAGTAGAAGTCTATATATATATATATATATGTGTGTGTGTGTGTAATTCGATTCGCTTGTTAAATCCGATAGGGTGTGTTCAACCCACTCGAAATGGTAGGATGTTCCTTTATCTCTTAATTGGCACCCATGGCCTAATGGATAAGGCGTTTGACTTCTAATCAAGCGATTGTGGGTTCGAGTCCCACTGGGTGTGTATTTTGCCCTGCTCCTTGAATATAAACAAAAATTATACTACCATAACTTTATTCCCGTTCTGATCTAACATTGCCTCATTTAACCTGTCCATCTTTTCTTTCTATGTGCTCATAAACTGTTTGATAAAAGTTTTAAAGTATGTTTCTTGATCTTGTGATATATTCTATAATTTTTGTTGACATAATCAACAGAATCACAGAAATGGGAAACACCCAAAGAAAAGACAAAGATTAAGTGGTCTAAAGAACTACCCTGGCCTGCGAATCACGGGTATGCGGACTTTATCTTCGTCAATCAACCTAGCTAGGCAAGGAAGTGGGAGATTAAACTAAATTATAATCTTTCAAATAACTTTTGCTAACATAAGTTCCAAATTACATGTTGTGTAATGAATATAATTAAATACAAAAACACACTTTATAAATGCCTAGATAATTGTAACTTCAGTCCAGCTAAGTTGGCCAAATGATAGATATATAATTAGTGCATTTTGTGGATTGCATTTGGTTTAATTGTGAGTTAAAATTGCATGACTAATTCATATATTTGGTCTTATTTTGTGAATCAGGAAATATTGGGGCAAGAATAGAAAAATGTGAGAGATGTTGGGTGATTTATGAAGAATTTAAAGTTGCGGCTTTGAAGAGACGATGAAAGACATGGAACAAAAATTGAACTTATTGTACCGTGTGACATATGGGATAATATGATAAAAGCAAAGGAAGAAAACATAATGACTTATCATGTACCGCATAGTCACGTCAAAGCATCTTGAATGAAGAATTTAAGTCTCACATTTAAGTTTCAACCGTTACACTTAAATGTCTCCTTGTTCATTGCATGAACCTGGACACTTTTTGGGGAAGATTAGCTTGGGGACATTGAGATATATATTTATCTTGATCATTAGAGACAACTAGACAAGAACAAGTTTTTCATTCCACTACTTTTACACTTTTAAATTCCTTTTCTTTTTTCTTTGGAAGACTTCAATGGTTGGGTTCTAAACTCATTGTATCTTGCTATGGAGTATTGAAACTCGATTCATTTCTACAATACTGAGTTTTTATTGTTCTTAATTTTATCAAATGATTGTAAGTATTTATCAACTTCTTATGCTTAATTCCATGATTATTTTAGCATAATTGAGTGGTGAACAATGCTTAATTAACTAATTGATGCATTGCAATTTGAATTGTTGTCAATCTATTATGGTTGTTAAGGAGGATTTAATAATCTAATTGTAATAAACCCGGTGTGTATCCGGACTTGGGTCTTTCTTGTTTCTAGTGCTATCAATTGAATGATCTTATGAAGTTTCTTTGATAATCAGTTGAGAAGGGAAATAACTATATAGAGGTCTCGTAATTATCAACGAATTTAAGAAGGATTGGTGTCTGGGCGATTGTTCGGGACACCATAACCAAGTTTATTTTGCAATCGTTAGGCTTATCTATGCAACTGTGATCTAATTGTATGAACCGTTGTGGAAATAAATATGTAACTAGAACCCTTTATTCAATTATTCATTGAATTATTATTCTCACTTTCATCTTGTGTTTATTGTTAGATTATATTTGAATCTTGAGAAAAGGGTCAAATAAGTCCCTAAACAATACCTGAAAAGTCAATTAGGCACCTGAACATTTAAAAAGTCCAATTAGGTCCTTTAACATGTTAAATTGGAGCAAATAATGCCAAAAATCGATAAATGACCTGCAATAGCAAGTCATTTACTGTTCAAGAGAAAATCCGGCGACCGGCAACGGCAGAACCATCGCCGGTCGCCGGACTCCGGCGGAAGGCAACCAAAAGGTCGCCTTCCGCCATGGTGGTCGCCTTCCTGGTCGCCTTCTATAGCTGAAGGTGACCATTTGGTCGCCTTCCGCCGGAGTCCGGTGACCGGCGACGGATGAAC
Organism: Ipomoea trifida; assembly: GCA_003576665.1. Taxonomy (NCBI): domain Eukaryota; kingdom Viridiplantae; phylum Streptophyta; class Magnoliopsida; order Solanales; family Convolvulaceae; genus Ipomoea; species Ipomoea trifida. Next base: position 17,199,731 of record CP025648.1, on the reverse strand, counting down.
CGTCGCCAGATTTTGCTGCCAGAATTAAAATGACCTGTTATTACAGATCATTTACCGGTTATTGGATTTAATTGACTCAATTTGACATGTTAAAGAGTTTAATTGACCCTTTTAAAAGTTTATGTGCTTAATTGACTTTTGGTGTAAAATTTAGGGGTTTATTTGACCATTTTCCTTTGAATCTTTGCATTTCAATTGCAAAAATCCCTCCATAATTTGTTCTAAACAAGTAAATCGACCGTTTCCTATGGGTAAGATCCCTAGTCAGCATTATATTGCTTTTCTCAGGAGTAGAAATTTATTAACCTAATGGGGTAGCTCAAATGGCAAATGAGCTCTTTTTGTGGGGAAGAATTTCGGGAGAACTCGGGTTCGGTTCTCACAAGTGACGATTCCCCCTGGGCCAGCTCTCGTAGGAATTTATTTTGACGGTTTAACACCCGACCACCAAATAATTGTTAATCTTCTTGGTTTGACAACGTCAATTATGAACAACTTTTTTTGTTTCAAAATAATTATGGGCAACTTAAAACTGGTGTAGCAGCCTAGCTAATAAACTTTGTCAAGATATTATTCCCCATTGGGTCCCTATACACACTCACCTTTTTCTGAATAGATATTTTTGTTGGCAGTTGAATTATTTGGTGTAGTATGTCCTTACTTTCCTAACGCCATGTATTTCAATTCGTTCATTAATATAATTTATATTGCTCAATCGTATGATTAGGGTTAGAGTAAAAGTGAGAAAAAAATGTTTATTTCCAAACAGTTTTTCAGGTAACACAATGATAATAATATCAACTATATGGTTATAGGAATGTAGTCCATATTGCTTCGCTTTTTTTATTTTTAGGTTTTTTTTTTTTAAAAAAAAATTATTTTATATTTAACATTTCAAACAAACAGATTAATCCCCCCTAAAACTATATATCCTAAAAAGAAAAGATTGCAATAAAGATCAAGATCGAGTTTACATCCTCCCAGATATACTGTCTTCAAACTTTATTCTAAGGCTGATAACATCAATAATACTTTTAAGTTTCTAATTTTTCCAGTTCTCTTAATAAGATATATGAATTAATTATGTGATGTCATTATAAACATTGTTAACATATCAATCAAGCATATCAGATGCAATTATTTAGCCTATAAATTAGCCATAGTTATTGTAATTAGATTTATTCTCATTGATTGTATTTCCTTTTATTTGGCTAGACTGTTGTATATGTGTTGCCTCTCTTGTACAGAAAAGCAGACAAGTTAATATAATAGCAAATTTCTGCGGTGTCCCGGTTTACACTCCCGCATCGATGATGGGAGTGGGTCCGAGTCTCAATTGAGACAACTGTTGACTCTTTGTGCTTGTAGTACTAAAAAAAATAGCAAATTTCCTTACAAAAATAATTTTAATTGAGAATCACATGTCTTAGCTTTGATTCTCTCATTTAGATTCATTAAATAATGATTAAATTGTCAACTACTATATAGTATGACGACACATCTGTTACCATTCTAAATGAGTGGTCACAAGATCGAACCACGTTGAGAATCACACGTCTTTGATTCTCTTATTTAGATTCATTAAATAATGATTAAATTGTCAACTACTATATAGTATAACGACACATCTGTTACCATTCTAAATGAGTGGTCATAAGATCGAACCACGTTGATAGGGACACTGATCCTTTCGAATGATTCTGTGACATTTGGTCTAATAACATAGGTGTTGTGTTGTTTGAACTGATTAACTCAAGAATTTAACAGGGATAACCCAAAATCGAGCATTCGAGGGCTAGCACGATTTACATTAGGGATGGCAATGGGTCGGGTGTGGGTCGGGGAGGGCTACATCCATCACCCGACCCACCTTATATTTTCTCCACCCACCCCCACCCCCAACCCGCATCGGGTGGACTTTTTTTAAACCCACCCCCACCCCACCGGATGCGGGTGCCCACTACGGGTACCCACCACTTATCATCTTATTAATTTTTTTTTAAAAAAATTAATATTTAAATTACTTACACATAATAAGATAAAAAAATCATTAGTTCTACTAAAACAAAAAAATTGCCATCCCTAATTTACATCCTCTTGGTTCGTTTGCATTGTAGAAATTGGTGGTTTAAACAAGCAAATCATTAATTCACTATGCTAAAGTACAAAGCTTAGCATCATATCACTGTGGGGTTAGACATGCATTATATTGTCTCAACTCTCAAGATTGAAGAACCATTTGAGCTGGCAGAATAAGACCATCATGAAAACTACATATCCACTTGTCTATGATGTACATTTCGCAACCACGTACTCGATTATGTAATATCATATCATTGATCAATAATCTTGTTTCTAATACTCTCTATTTCCTCCTATCATGCATGCATGTCATTACAATTATTACAACTCACCACTATTTTCTCTACTCCCAATATTTTTAATTCAATCTCAAAATAATATATTTGTATTCATATGAAAACATCATATGTCTTTAGGTATAAACGTGTAGTTTAATTGTGGCGATTGATTTTGTGAGATCTTATGCTTGTTTTATTTTCACTTTGTATATTAATTATTTGTCAGTTTTTTAAAAGTTGGGGCCGGGGCATTTTGGTTATTTGTTACCATATTTCTTTAGGTTCTTTATTAGTGATGCTTTTAATTAGAAATTTGGGAAAATGACACTTTTTCCCCTTATGTTATGTGCATATAGCACTTTTCCCCCCTGTGTTATTAAAGTGGCACTTTTTCCCCCTGAAATGTTAAATAGACATTTTTACCCTTAAAATAATTATTTCATTATTTTTTTCTCCAACAAATTATTACTTATATGTATGGATGATCACGATTCGGTTCAAACCTAACCAAACACTGTAGCAATCATACCGAAATAGTATGGACGGTTCTGGTTACGATTCAGAACCGAAAAAATAAAATTAAATAATTGTTGAACTGTAAACCGGAACTGAACCACATTCATATATAGTGAAAATGATCAAACACTTATTTGATAAATCAGTACGGTTCGATTCCAATTTCGATTTTGAACCGCCAATCAAAACTTATTTATTTATTTTTATAATTTTATTTCTTATTTAAAAATAGTATAAATTTAACAATTATTTTATTATATTTTTTTCGGTTCTGAATTGTAACCGTAACCATCCATACTTTTTAAGTTCAAGTACTACGGTGTTTGACTAGGTTCGTATCGAACCGTAATCTTCCATGCATATTAGTAATATAATTGGTTGGAGAATAAAAATAAATGAAATAGTTTGTTTTAAGGGCAAAAATGTCAATTTAACATTTCAGGGGGGAAAACTACCACTTTTAAAATAACTGAGGGGGAAAAACTGCCACTTTAATAACTCAGGGAGAAAAAGTGCTATATGCACATAACTTAGGGGGAAAAAGTGCCATTTTTCCTAGAAATTTTTAGTTCTTTTAAAGTTTTAACATTGTAACAGTATCATGACTCTACTCTCCTTTCCCATTCATTTCTGGCGTGCAACCTAGTGTTGAGAGTTCGCAATGCACGACATTTGATATATGAATGCACGACATTTGATATATGAATGCACGATCAAAGTAATATGAATGCACATTCTGGACCAAGCTAATAATCAAATCATAGAGTTACCAATGCACTACATTTTATATAGAAATACATGACATTTTGTATAGCAATACACAATATTCCGTATAAAGAAAATGGATCATGAGTGGTTAACTTGAAAGTTGAAAGACCCGTGGTTAACTTAAAAGTTTAGGGCTAAACGTGACAAAATCACTATACTCGGAGGACCGCATATACTACTACAACTATTATTATTATTATTATTATTATTATTATTATTATGCTAATTAATTTGAGTGTAGTGTTGTATATAAATATAGACAAAATTATGTCAACAAGTAAAAGTGATTTGGATACGTATTTTTTTAACATAATTAGCTTATCAGCTAATTTTATTACCATCAACTAATGCAAAACCATGGTTAACAATAAGAAAGGCGGCTGGCGGGCGCTGGCTTTATAATTATTCCGAAAATGGATAACATTCCAGAAAAGCAGTGGCATGATTTCAATTATATTCAACTTGAATCTATTATAGCTACCGTCCAAAATCATATGTAAATGTTTCAATTTAAAGCAACTAAGCTAGGCCATACCATACTAGTTGCATTAAGAAAAAGATAAAATTAAATTAAAGCTGCCCCGGACCAATCATATTAAATAAATGAAAAGATCATATATAATTTCTTGGCCAAGCCATGTCTCTTGTATTTCTCAAGTCTCTAAAAAAAAAAAAAAAAAAAAAAAAAACCATCTAGAGTCTCTTTATATAACGCACAAGTTTTTATGTGACATTAGAGTTTATTACCAAAATGGTCCCTTGACTATTGCGAAATTACCAATTTGGTCCTCAACAATTTTTCTTGACCAATAAAGTCCCTCGACTTTGAAAAATTTAACCAATTTAGTCCTCCGTTTATTTTTCCGTTAATATCCGTTAAATTAGGACCAAATTGGTAATTTTACTATAGTCAGGGGACCATTTAAGTAAAAAATTAAGGGATAAACTACAATAAAGTCATCGTACTATTTGGGAACAAGTAATTAGGTCATCCAACTCAAATAACCTCCAAATAAGGCATTGAACTCAGGAAAATAAAGCAATTGAGCCACTGCAAAAAAAAAAAAAAAAAAAAAAAAACAATTAACCCATTTTTAAAATTTTTCTCCTGGGGAAGGCGACCTCGCCTTCCCGGCGACCACTGGAAATGATTGTCGGTGCCGAAATTTGTAACCGGAAATTTTTAAAATGGGTTAATTTTTTTTTTTTTTTTTTTCGGTTTTAGTCGCTCAATTGCTTTATTTTTTTGAGTTCAATGGTTTGTTTGGGGTTATTTGAGTTGGATGGCCTAATTGCTTGTTTCCAAATAGTACGATGACTTATTTGTATTTTATCCAAAAATTAATTACCAATTTGGTCCCTTGACTATAGCAAAATTACCAATTTGGTCCTGATTTAACGAATGTTTAACAGAAAAATAAACGGAGGACCGAATTGGTTAAAATTTTCAAAGTCGAGGGACTTAATTGGTCAAGAAAAATTGTTGAGGACCAAATTGGTAATTTCGCAATAGTCGAGGGACCATTTTGGTAATAAACTCGTGACATTATTTACAATGAAATCTTGCACTAATGGTACGTTGTAATATTATACCATCTTACACTTAACACTTGTATGTTCTAATTGAATGAAATTTATGGTCATATTGACCGTACCCACTGAACAATTATATTAATTTTCATATTAAATAAGGGAAAATGATATTTATGGCCTATGAATTTTGTTTCATTTTTTTAATTTAGTGTCTAAGTTAATTTAAACAAATTTAGTCCCTTATTGTTCATAATGTTTCACTTTTAGTCCTTGGTGTTATATAATTGCAAACTCAATTAACATATATGAGGTTATTTTTATTATTTAGAATCAATATTCACAGTTAAAAAAATGTTCAAAGGAGAGATTGATATTGATCAGATGTGTAGGAGTTTCCAGATAAAAAGTAGGGTTAAATCTCAACCATTAAGTAAATCCATATCAATTGCTCAGAAGGAAGGAAAATTTAAAAATTTAAAAAAAAGTGGCAATTTGGAAGATTTTTTGTACGTAAATATTGCATCTTGTTTGTCTTTAGTTGCATAATTTTTCGCCTTCGAGTGCACATTGTTGTGCCTTGTCACAGGCTGGTTTAATAGATATCAACAGACTCGCTGCTAAGTCCCATAAAAGAGGGAAGGAAAGTGATGGGTTCAAGAAATGGGTTTAAAAATCCTGTGAAGAATAATGAACATTTTGCGTCTTCCAGTGTACATTGTTGTGCGAGCCTTCTAGTTCACATTGTTGTGCCTTGTCACGGGTTGGTTTAACAAGTTCAATAGGCATGTTGCTAAGTCCCATGACAAAGGGAAGGAAAGCAACGACTTCAAGAAATATGTTTAATAATCTCGTTAAGAAGAAAGAAAACATTATTGTGCCTTCCAGTGCATATTGTTGTGTCATCCAGTGCACAGTCTCATGAGTTCATGAGAACCAATCTAGTGCATTAAAAAACATATATATTTATGGATGAGATCAATTGAGGGGTCCAAAATTCACGTGTGCATATTAAGCATGCGTTGTGTGCATGTACAGTGTGAAATTGAGGGATTCAAAATTCGTGTGTACATATTAAGCATGCGGTGTGTGCAACATAGGATATGCACACAACACGTGACCCGTATGCACACGCAAATTTTGAACCCCACCCAACTAATATCATTCATAGATATAATTTTTTAATGCAACAGATTGATTCCCATAGACTCATGGGGAGGGTGATTCCGATATGATCAATATCATATACATATACACACACACACACACACACACACACACACACACAAAAGAGATCAAATGCGAAAGAGCTAAGGTCTCCTCCATTTAAAAAATGGGATGAAATCTCAGTCATTGATGATATAGCCAAAATCAACAGTCTAGAATGAAGAATTTTTTTTTAAAAAAACGTGGTAACATTATGGAAATTTTGCGTAAGTACAAAGCTTAAAGTAGGTGAGTTTAAAGATTAAGGTGCGTATGTTTAAAGTTTAAAGTGTGTCACTTTCTAGTTTATGGTACATTAGTTTAATTTTAAAGGTGCATATGTTTAAAACTTAAGGTGCATAATTAGTTCGAAACTTAAGGTCCATATATAGACACTTGATCATTCACATCCATGTTGTCAGGAAACGCATATTTAAAAAAAAAAAATCCTTCATTTTTAACCATTGATCAAAATTAGATCAATGGCTCATATCTCACCACATTATTCACATTGGATATCCGTCCGCACATGAACTATCTTCTATATATCACTCATTTTCGCTTTTTACTCAATATTGACGTACGGAGCACACTTTATTGATCTAAATACATATATAGTGAATTAAAATGTTTAAAAAAAAAAAAATAATAAGACATGTGATAATACTATAATAGTATAATTTTCGAAGTGTTTATAGTTATCATTTATAATTATTTTTTTTTTAAAAAAAGGAACAATAATATTTTTGGAAAAAATAAATAATTCGTTAGTCTACAACTCTACAAGTACCTTTAGAGACTATTATATATGTTGCTTTGGAAAATAAAATCGTTAAAGTCGACAAATACACCAACTTGTGCCACCGGTCGCCGACTTGCAAAATATCTCATTTTGTTGTAGCCGCCTTGTCCCATATCCCCCAATTGGCCAAATGCATCAACCAAAACTCTATAAATACATCATTTCTCCCCATTTATTTCAAACACATCAAGAAATATAGAATGGCAGGCCTTTTGTACAAACAAATTTTCCTAGGTTTTCTTGTTACACTTACGTTAACATCCTCCATAAACCCTACTTGGGCAGCTCGTGTTCTAGTCGGGGCAAGAAATGCTGAGTTTATAAGAATATCATGTCAAGCAACAACGTATCCCAATCTATGTTACACTTCTCTTTCATCTCACGCAAGTGATATAAGAGCAGACCCCCAACTCTTGGCCCATACGGCTCTTACCCTAACTCTCCAAACCGCCGAATCAACCTCTGCCGTGATGGTTAAGATGGGGAAGAGCCAGGGCTTGTCCCATAGAGAGGTGGGGGCCATGCGCGATTGTGTGGAAGAGTTGAGAGACTCCGTGAATGAAATTAGGAGGTCCTTGGCAGAAATGAAGCAGTTGAAAGGTTCAGATTTTAACCTAAAAGTGAATGATATACAAACTTGGGTTAGCGCCGCCTTGACAGATGAAGACACGTGTACCGAAGGGTTCGCGAAAGGGAACGTTAAGGTCGCCGTGAGGGAAGCGATTGTGAACGTTGCACATATGACTAGCAACGCCTTGGCTTTGATCAATGCATTTGCAGCTCTTCACAATTAAGCCAATTCAATTAGTTGCAAACTTCTTAAATGTGTTACGTGTGTATTGTTTGTCTTGTAGTATTATCTTTGCCAATTTAAGTTTAATAGCATTAAGTATGTGATGCCTAAAATAAATATAATAATTTAACTGTAAAAAAAAGTTTCTCCTTATTTATTTTTACATTTCCAAAATTTTATATTTTGTATATGTAGTAAAAGTAATATTACACTTACTCTTTTTGGGTGACAACAAAAATCTGCAACCACTTGGGCCCGAGGGTGTGCACTGAAACCATGCATTGCGACCTTAGCCGGCAAAGGACCAATACAAGGAAGTAATGATATTATACTTACTCTTTCTTTAATGAAGTAGTGCATGGAAATAAATTTGATGTACTTGCAATATAATGTTTATGTATATTTCATAAACATATAGAATAAATATAATAAACATAGTACAAAATGAATATTAGGAAAAGGTAGAAATCGTTCACGATGGGACTCGAACCCACAATCTCCCGCTCCGAAGGCGAGCGCCTTATCCATTAGGCCACGCGAACAACTTTAATTAACATTGTTAACAAATCGTTCACGGTGAGTCCCGCTCCGGAGGCGAGCGCCTTATCCATTAGGCCACGCGAACAACTTTAATTAACATTGTTAACGACTTATAATAAACGACATCGTTTTGGACTAGGTTCCACCATATAAGGTTGACCCTTCAATTTTCGTAAAGTAAGGGCAAATGTGTCATTTTATATGGATCACAACTGGTTAAAATTTAAAAGTTAAAGGATCACGGGTGGTTAAAATTTGAAAGATGAATGATCATGAGTGGTTAACTTGAAAGTTGAAAAACCTCGATCGGGTGATTAACTTGAACGCTTAGGACTAAACATGACAACATCACTAAAAACGGGTGCACAAAGACAATGGTTATAATAAATCGTTGTCTTTGAAGTGTTGTCTATTCAAGTGTTCTAAAGACAACACACAAACGACAACGGTTAAATAAAATTGTTGTCTTTTTTAAGAAAATAAACGCGCAAAGACAACGGTTTTAAAAAATCGTTATCTTTGTAGTGTTGTGTATTTTAGTGCACTTAAAGACAACACACCAACAACAACGGTTACATAAAATCATTGTCTAAATAAAAAATGGAATGAACATAGACAACGGTTTTAAAAAAACTGTTTTCTTTGAAGTGTTGTGTATTAAAATGCGTTTAATAACAACACGCCAATGACAACGGCTAAATAAAAACGTTGTCTTAAAAAAAAAATAAATTCGCAAAGACAACAATTTTAAAAACCGTTGTCTTTGTAGTGTTGTGTATTCAAGTGCACTTAAAGACAACACACCAATGACAACGGTTAAATACAACCGTTGTATAAATAAATAAAACGAGCGCACAAAGACAACGCTTTTAATAAACCGTTGTCTTTGAAATTTTGTACATTCAAGTGTGCTTAAAGACAACACACAAATGACAATGGTTAAATAAACACGTTGTCTTTATAAAAAAACTCGCGCAATTCAAGACAACGGTATTAAAAACCGTTGTCTTTGTAGTGTTGTGTATTGAAGTGCACTTAAAACAACACACAAACGACAACGATTACATAAAACCGTTGTTGTTATTTTTAAAAATGTACATAAAAATCGTTGTCTTTGCGGTGTTGTTTTTTGACAAAATGCACAAAGACAACACACTAAAGACAATGGTTCAATAAAACTGTTGTCTTTAATAAAAGTGTTGCGTCAAAGACAACAATTGTCTTTTACACAAAAGATAACACTTTTATAAAAAATTGTTGTCTTTTTAGTGTTGTCTATGTGCATTTTTCTTGTAGTGCATTGTGACCGTTGCACATATGACTAGCAACGCCTTGGCTTTGATCAACGCATTCGCAGCTCTTCACAATTAAGCCAATTCGTTTTGCCAACTTCTTAAATGTGTTACGTGTGTATTGTATTGTTTGTCTTGTAGTATCATCTTTGCCAATTTAAGTTTGATAGCATTAAGCATGTAATAGTTAAAACAAATATATAAATAATAGTTTAACTGTAAAAAAAGTTTCTCCTTATCTATTTTTACATTTCCAAAATTTAATATTCTGTATATATAGTAAAAGTAATATTGCGCTTACTATTTTTGGGTGACAAGAAAAATTCGCAACCACTTGCGCCCAAGGGTATGCACCGAAACCCTGCATTGTGACCTTAGCCGGCAAAGTACCAAGGAAGTAATAATATTACACTTACTCTTTCTTTAATGAAGTAGTGCATGGAAATAAATTTGATGTACTTGCAATATAATGTTTATGTATATTAAGGTTTGGTTCTATAAACATATAGAATAAATATTATAAACATAGTACAAAATGAATATTATTAAACATAAAGCACTAATTAAGTAATTAACATTGTGTTTTTTTTTTACGAAAAGGTAAAAATCATTCACGGTGGGACTCAAACCCACAATCTCCCGCTCCGGAGGCGAGCGCCTTATCCATTAGGCCACGCAAACAACTTTAATTAACATTGTTAACGACTTAATATAAACGGCATCGTTTTGGACTAGGTTCCACCATTTAAGGTTGACCCTTCAATTTTCGTAAAGGCAAATGTTTCATTTTAGATGGACCACGACTGGTTAAAATTTAAAAGTTAAAGGATCACAGGTGGTTAAAATTTGAAAGATGTATGATCATGAGTGGTTAACTAGAAAGTTGATAGACCTCGATCGACTGATTAACTTGAAAGTTTAGGACTGAACGTGACAAAATCACTATATTCAGAGTATCGCATATGTTATTATTATTATTATTATTTTTTTTTTTTGAAAACATTATTATTATTATTATTATGCTAAGTAATTTGAGTGTAGTGTTGTATATATAAAATAGACAAAATTATGTCGACGAATAAAAGTGATTTGGATACATATAGGTCCTGTTTGGTGACATATTTAGTTTATCAGCTAATTTTGGCTTATTTGACCATTATTAGTTTGATTTGGTTAAACGCTAAAATTCAAAAAGCTGCTCAAATTAAAGTAACTTTGTTAATAAATTTTTTGAGAAAGTCATTTTACATTTAATCAGTTATCAGCTAACAATTAGTTTACTAAATATCTTTGTACAATCAGCTTAGTGCTATCAACTCGTTAAATTCATAGTTAACAATAAGAAAGGCGGCTGGCGGGCGCTGGGTGGCTTTATAATCATAAAGAAAATGGATGACATTCCAGAAAAGCAGTAGTAGTGGCATATATGATTTCAATTATATTCAACTTGAATCTATTATAGCTCCCGTCCAAAATCATATGTAAATGTTTCAATTTGGAGCAACTAAGCTAGGCCATACCATACTAGCTAGTTGCATTAAGAAAAAGACAAATTAAATTAAAGCTGCCCCGGACCAATCATATTAAATAAAGGAAAAGATCATAATTTCTTGGCCAAGCCATGTCTCCTGTATTTCTAAGGATGGAGCTGAGTCTCTCTATATTAAGCACAAGTTAAGGGGTCGTTTACTTCATTTTTCTGTTTTTCCATTTCCAGTTTTCCATTCTCCATTTCTCCAGTTTTCCTTCTCCATTCTTCCAATTTTCCATTTCTCCAGTTTTCCAATTTTCATTCTTCATTTCTTCAATTTTCTGATTTTATTTTACAAGTTCAACTTTGAAATAAAAATAAATTCAATACAATAATACTAAATGTGAAAAATGTTACAAAAATCAATAAACACATATTACTAAATAAATTATAGCTATTTTATTCATGTTAGAGTTTAGTTTAATTACGAATGAAATACGCAACATTGGTTACAATCTTTCATATAGTTTTTGTACATTTCTACCACAAAGACGACGACGACGACGACAACAACAACAACAACAACAATAATAATAATAATAATAAAAGAAAAGAAAGTAATAATAATAATAATAATAATAACAATAAATAAATAAATACATAAAAATAAAAATAAAAAAGAAGCTAGCTTTAAGAGGGTGGCGTCTAATAATAATAAAAAAAAAAGGGGAGAAGAACAAGAAATGGAAAAGAAAATAATAATAATAATAATAATAATAATAATAATAATAATAATAATAATAATAATAATAACGAAATAACGGGAGAAGAACAAGCAAAGCAAAGAAAAAAAAAAGGAATAATAATAATATAATTATAATAAAGGTAACAGTAATAGTAAAAATGAACGAAAAAGAAAAGGAAGGAACGGAAAAGAAAAGAAAAGGAACAACACGCATAAAGTTGTGCACAACAGGAATCGAACGCTGGATCTCCCTGCGCTAAGCACTATTCACGCGCGTTTCCTCCATTTCTTCCATTTGGAGAAGTCCAAATTGGATCTCTCCAAAATCATGTATAAAGTTGGAAAAATGGAGTGGAGTTAGGCAATGGAGAAATAATTTTAGTGAACAAGTTTTCCATTTTCCATTCTTCCACTTCTTCAATTCTCCATTTTTTTGGAAAATCTTCCATTTTTTCAAGTTACTAAACAACCTTTTTACGTGACATTATTTACAATGAAATCTTGCACTAGTGTAATAGTGCAGTGTAATATTATACCATCTTACACTTAACACTTTGTTCTAATTAAATGAAAATTATGGTCATATTTGGCGTACGCACTGAACACTTATATTAATTTTCATATTCAATAAGGGAAAACGATACTTATAGCCTATGAATTCTTTCATTATTTTTTGAAATTTGCTCTCTAAGTTAATATAAACAACTTTTTTTTTGGGATCAAAGGGGAGGTCAAGCCCGGTGCCTAACTACTGACACCCTTCCGAGATAGCTCTCACACGGCAAAGCACTAATATCATAGGCTAAAATGTCCTTAACAATGGATGATGGAGTCTCACACGACATACGAGCTTGTTTCGCCAGAGTATCGGCCACCACATTCTATTCACGATAGATATGATGGAAGGATAACTCCTAATGATGCTTCGTCCACCTTCTACAACTCTCGATTTAAAGAATCTGTAAATCATATATTCACAATGCAAATAATACAAGGTATAAATAGTATTATACAAATTCCCCGCGGGGGAGGGGATGGGGACTACTTTCAAATCCCCGCCGGGGATGGGGACGGGGACCCGCCCGCCCCGTTGCCATCCCTACCTCAATGAGAGTTGGGTCAAGATTCCAAGTCACTCCTTGCATAAACTCGATTTCTTCCCATGAAAATATGGGAAATTGGGGGCTTTAAAATGCTTATGTGCTTTAAGAGCTAGAATTGATACACCACGAAAGTGGGGCAATCCTTGCTTTAATCATTGTTTATTTGCTTACAATTGTGACTTTAGGCTAGGATTCCTACGTGCATTCCCGCTTGATTCTTTGGTTATTTGTTCTCCCTAACCTCGTAGGTTGTTGAAGCATCTAGATGGTAATCCCCCTAACTTGAGTCCTATTTCTTTATTTTTGTATTTATCTATTGTTTATGTGTTTGTTCTACCTTGTTGTCGTTTGCTTAGCTTCTTCTTGATCTCCTTGTGCTAGTGCCTAGTTTTGTGATTGCATATTACATGTCATAAACCCCAATCCTCAACGGAACGACATTTCACACCCGTACACTCACCATCACTCATTTTTGCTACACATCATTAAGTCCAATTAGTGTGGACTCAATCTGTCGTCTCCAAACTGGAAAACTGGAGGTAGTCAATTTTATGGGAAAGTGAGTTGGAGCATTATGATGAACAATGGTGGAGGTGGAGGTGGAGGTAGTAACAGTCATGTCAAAGACTGTGTGAGGAAAAAAAAAAGATCCTCATTAGAGTTTGCTCTTGATACCATGAAGGAAACTGTAAATCATATATTCACAACGCAAATAATACAAGGTATAAATAGGATGATACATTAGCATAAACAGGAGGTAGCTACAACAACTAAATGACCTATTCTACAGGACTAAAGACAACTATTGCAACAAAAGATACAATCAGTTCACATGTTGTAAATCATCCTTAATACCGATGATATTATTTAAGGGGCCTTTAGGAATCGAACCACCCTTAATCCAATCAATGAATTTTTTGGAGTCACCCTAGACCATCACTTTCCTGAAACCTTTTCTCCAAGCCCATCCGATTCTCTTAAGAATAGCCTAGGCTTCAGTTATGATAATCTTTAATGAGGGTGCCTTGCATCCGAAGCCACCACGCCAATTACCATTCTCGTCTCAGATCACTCCCTTGCAACCCCAGCTCTAGAACCATTGGTAGAGCTTCTGTCCACGTTCAACACCACCCATCCTTTCGGTGGCTTTTTCCAAGTCAGGTTGATGTCCCTTGTAGTCCATCTTTCGTTGTGGAATCTCGTTACAGTGCGTAGCGCATTTCTCGTTTCCATGAATTGTTGATGGAGCCACCTGATCTTGTTGCCCTAATATAGTCTTCATTACTGAAAACAAGGTCGTTTCTCCATCTCCAAATCCACTAAACTGTAATCGCAAACATCGAAGGCCACTCCTTTCTCCTAGAAAATATTATGTGTACTCTCGTTTGGTTGCAAAAGACTTTGTCTTTAATCAATACTTGATGTATTAAAATGGTTGTTGCTTTTTGTCCAGAACTTAGGAACTTAGGAACTTAGCTACTTGTGGGAACTAAATATTTTTTCATTTTTTTGTCTATTACTTTTTTCATTAAATGCATGCTGCAGCAATGTGATATGATTTTCTTCTTTATTTAGTTTCATTTATATATATACTACTCTAGCTTTATGTTGATTACATGTATTTCAATGAAGTAGGTAATTGCCTAAGTGGTTTCATTTAGAAAGTACATTACTAAGTAGTTTATGAACAGTATAGCCAAGCACCTTGTGCTCAAGTGGCATGTAGTGGCCACCCTTAGATGGGAGGTCATGAGTTCGAATCTCAGTGGAGGAGATCTCGAAATTGACTCTTTGTGCTTCAACAGGAGGGGAGTGGGTTCAAGCCGCAATGAAAGCGGCTGTTGACTCTTTGTGCTTTTAATAGGTTGAGAAAGTAACTATGAACAAATACTACATTGTAACAGTGTCAGTAGTACTCAAAAAAAAAAAAAGTAGTTTATGATATTACTATAAACTAATTCAATTTTTTTTCTCACTTGTCACTAGTTATCTAGATGTAATAGCAGTTCTTATTACTTCATTTCTTTTGCTTCCCATCCTTAAATAATTTTCTTGCCAAAAAGCCTCAACATTTAAAATTTCAGAATGTTCAGTTTTTCAGGAAACAAATTTACAATTTCAAATTAAATCACCCAAACCCGATCTAGGTCAAATCCAAAATACTAGAACCCGAAGAACTCCCGATAATTTTCAATTCGATTTTCAAATTTTAAAATATAAGACCTGAAAATTTTCGGGTAAACCTTCTTAGCTCAGGTGGAACTCGACCTGACCCGTGCTCACCCCTGTTACTACTTACTATATAGGGGTAATTTGCTTGCTTCCCCATTAGTTTCCTGTGATTTTTTTGAAAAAAATACTGAGATAGTATTATACCTTTACCCTACTGCACAGAGTTTCTCCAACCAATTTACTTGACAACTTAGTAGCAGAAATATTAGTAGTGTTTTTCTTGAGAAAGTCGGACTGAGGCAGCTCGGATCATTTCCACAAGGTTCTCATCCATTGCATCTACCTCGCCACAATTGCGTATGCGATGGTATAAAGGAGCAGCATACTTGGTACACAATTCGACTAGCTTCCACTGAGAGTGATCTGCCGCGAGTTGGATCAGTTTAATCGACAAGTCTCCACATGAATCCAAACACGTCTCGATCACACTAAAGCAATCCTCGTGCAACTCGTCTAAGAGCCAAAACTCTGTGAACCAAAGTAGCTCAACATATGGCCCAACTTCTTTTTGCTTCTCATCGATATCCAAGTTATCCCATATGCATCCCGAAATGGGTCTAGGCAACTCACCCGAGTAGAACCACTTCACTAACTTAACTAAACAGTCCCAGTTCACAGGTACCTTCAATGTCTGTAAATGGCTGCACCCAACACAGGATATAGATAGTTTTTAATACAAAGTATTAATTCAGATATTACAGCCTTACAGGGATGGCACTTTAGAAGGGCTAAAACAATTATTTGAGAAGACCGTCTAGGTCTCAAGATTTTTTTTTTTTTTTTTAAATAAGCATTTACTATTAGTCATATAAACCGCCCATAAGAAGCATACCTTTCTTGCATTCCTGATTGGAATAGTGCTCGCAAGTAATCACAGCTTGACCATAGTACAACTTTGTGAAGATGATAGTGTGGAACCAATGAGCAGCAAACACTGCATCTCCAACTAGGAAGGTCGGCAGCTTTAGCTTCTAAGATAATATCCCTGAATGAGAAAAACAACAAACATGGCATCAATCTTATTGCTTCAAACAAATGAATTATGAAGAGAAAATTAAGAAAGAAATGAGTAACTAAGTCATCTTATATCCTCAATTTCATGTGGCCCCACTAATCAGTAATCACTATTTAACACACTAGTACTATAGTCAGCTTTCCATACTAAGTGGCTAAGAGCAACCACATTAGTGGTCCTTTTGTGGTTTTTTGCAGTCAAAAAAATTTGGGGTTGGTTTTTTAACAAATGGGGGGAGGGGTTTTTTGTGGTTTTTCCTCCTGCAAGTTAAACATTATTGTGGGTCCACTTGATTGGAAAATGAGAGAAAGGAGCAGCTACAAAATAGCGTGTGGAAGACTGCTGCGCCCAGCTGGGCGCGTGAAGGGCCTTTAAAAAAAATAACTTTTTGTCAGATTCTGTTTTTTCTTTTTCTTTTTTTCTCGTTTTTCCTCTTTTCTCTTCCCCTCTCTCTTCTACATGGATCTGAAAAAACTAAGTAAAAATGCATATACTAATGAGGTTGCTCTAAGTGCCGCCTTCTAAATTGGACCTAATGCAGAAAAACAATATTTTTTTTAATTACAAATTTGATGGAATATTTTCTGTTTTTCTGGTAATCTAGAGTCTATAAGTTTGCTAACAATGAACAAGAAAATATAGGTGGCCTTATATTGGCTCATAATGAACCTCTTATCCATGGTTATATTTTAAGTCAACTGTAATGGTTTTAACTTCTCAGACCATGGGCAACAAATATTTGCATAAAATGACTTGTGAAAGAGGAAACGTACGAGAAATGATATCCAGCTGACTCAAGAGCACAAGTAAGATCAAATCTTGGCAGAGGATTGCCCCATTTTGGTGTCCTCCTGTCAACCATATGCAGTAGAGGACGCAAATTGCAATGTTTGGCATATAGTTTCAACCTTTTCACAAGGTCTTCACCAGCTTCAAAATATCCAGAGTAAACATATTCTAACAACTTAGCTAATGTCTGGTGATCAACTTGAGCAGAGAGCTGAACTTTGTTTATCAACCTCTCATGCGTCTCCGCATCCTGCTTAGAAAAAGAACCAAAAGACACTTTCTCTTTAAGTTCTTTGGATGGCAACAATGATGGACACCTGACTGAAAGAATAATACCATGAACATAAATAGATTCCTGACTTGCAAGGATAAGTTCCAAATCAGAATTTTGATTTTCATTAAGTGTCTTCTGAACCCTTTGTCCAAATTTAGTTGGGAACCCATAGAATCCAAGATGCCAAAGAATGTATGCAACATACCATCTTGATCCAGGAGAAGAAATTTTGTAACAGATCTGTTGAAGTTCCTCTATGAATTGGACTTTATCAGCACCCACCAGATAGTTGGACAGAACAACATGATCCTCAGATGAACTAGAGTTCCCTACTAACTCGGCAAGACACCAAAGACCCAAAAGTAAAAGTATTTCTTCACCTTCCCAATCAGCAGAATGGCACCAGCAACAGGCTCTCAGACAAAATTGATTACCCAAGTGTGGAGCTAGATATATCCTTCTTATGCATATAGGATTGAGTATCCACCATCGTATGAAAGTTAACAAAATGGTTACTCCTTGATGCTCAATAACATGCTTCCGATATTTTGGTAGACCTGAATAACATGCCAAATTCATCAAGCTTATGGCAATCTTAAGATTGGAAGGCATTCCAACCTTATTACCAGAAGATGTGGTTCTTAAAGTATTCAAAAGATATTCCACATAATCCTTGCTACTTGAGGATAAGACTTCAGATATTATAAATCTTGTTTGATATGCAAGATACTTCCAAGGAGAATAAATCATCATAAGAACTGCTCTAGACACTGATTCAAGTGCATAAATAACTTGATCAATCTGGTGTGACACACTGATTGAGTCCACAAAGGCTAAGCTGCCAAGAACATAATGGAAAATGGTGTGCAGTTATCAAGACAAATTTTTCGTGTACAAAATAGGGAGGGGAAAAGAAGGTTTTGCAAAACAAAACATACGGAGAATTGAAATGAACAATAGATAAATTACCATGCACACACAACAAGTGTATTAAAAGAAGCCTCATGCCCATGCATCATTGGATTGCTATCTTCTGCGGAATGTGCTGCAAGATATCCAAGAATATCCCAAACATATGGTCTTAATGGTAGACAAAAACTTGTTTGGAGACCCTGCTTTATTTTGACAATTTGTTCTCGTAGTGGCAAGAAATGTAAAGAATGGTAATCTGTATGAAAATTGTCCAGCAGAAGATTTAGAAGGACTCCATCAATTCCTGCTTTCCAGAAGTAATGATGATGTTTCCCAACCCAACGTGTGATTAGAGCTAAACGGCATGCCTCCAGTAGTGTTGACATTTGGTCCTTAGCAAGCTTTTGACCTGAACTCAAATTGCCCATTCTGGTAATTATGGCTTTCACAATGGGCTCACCACATATTTTAATAACTGTTGAGCATTCTTCATCACTCATCTAAGGAATCATTAAAATATAACCCATTCAATAAATGAAAAAGATATGCTCAAGAACATGACAAAGGATAATAGTTAAATAAGAATTGCTACCATTAGACATTGAGCCAGTTTGAATGCTTCCATTTGAATTGAATAGGGTTTTGATATGTCCATACTGTCAACCATCATTTTCAGAAGAGTTTCCCCATTTTCCAAAATCTTCTTCGCTCCATTGAGACACAAAGCTGCCATTAGAGATGAAAATTCACAAGCCATGAAAATAAGAGGTGCAGAACTTAGGGCTAAGATAAAACTTTTTGACAGGAACCCCACTGATACCTATAGCAGAATGGATCTGTAATACAGAAGCTCTTATGGAGATCTCAGGGTGAAATGAGAGAGTATCCAAAAGATCCAACAATTTGATATCAGTATAAACACCGAACCTAGAAGATGGCCACCTCTGCAGTATTTTACTCAAAAGAGAAGCCATCTCTTGAAAGAACTCGATTGGTTTATTGCCAATTGAAAATCCCTTTACATTTAGGACAATATCACCAACCACATTTCTTTGTTTCAAAATCGCCCAAACTTCCTTCTCTCTTTTGGTACTCAGATTTAAAAGAATGAAATTCAAGGCAGTGGCAGATGAAATAGAAATCTGTGACTGGTGGGAAGATAACAAGGATGATAAAGGAAAAACAAGAACAGGAAAATGAGATTCCAGCATTGAACTTGGCAAAACACTGACGATCTTTACAGCAAGTTCAGAGGCCAAAATCAAAGTATCTTGACTTTTTGATCCAAGAATACTTCCCAATGCTCCAATCATACCAGGGATTGAATCCTGAAACATAATTCAAACAAGGAAAGTAAAACAATGACAACAAAAGGAAAACAAGCACAATGTCACACCACACAGAAAGCGACAGATCAAGACAAAAAGAAAAATATCATCGTGAACAGAGACTAGTAGGGTGGGTATTATTTAAATTATCCAAATAAAACCCAAAATTTAAATCAAATTTTACATTCTGGCTGAATTTCAAATATTTTAAATTATGGCATATCCAAATATTAAAATTGTTCAGCCGTTGGGTGTTAAAATACCTTTACAAGGGGGTGTCTTATTGTCTCAAGAGATAAACAATCAAGAAAGGCATCAATGGAACGGATTACAAGCTTTTGTCTGTCAAAGTCTGTAAAATTCCAGTTTGGTCCTTTGTCATCATAATATCTGCATCAGCAAAAAGTTGACATCAGAAGCCAGAAACACATCATGTCACTAGTTCTGCCAACAGAAAAACTTATTTTGTTAACATTATAAGAAATAGTGTGAATTTCCATTTATAGAGCATAGCTCATATATTGGAGTGGCTAAGGAAGTGTTAAATTTGTCTTCTTTTTCTTCATCCTGTCCTTTTCTTACGGACCTTCACTACTTGCCATTAGACCATTTTATGATTCCACTTCCCTCTCAGCTCTCTTTGGAAGCCAAAGGCTGAGCCTATGGGTAACAACCTTCACACCCTTTATAGGAGATAGGACCTTAGTAACACTAAAAGCGACACGGCCTCCAGATAACTAATGGATTTCTCGCAATTGATAATGAAAGAACAAGTATTGTTCATATTAGAGTTAAATACGCTTACCCACTTGAAATGGTTAATCAGCAAAACTTAAGCCTCCTAATCTCATTTTATGATACTTAACACCACCCCCTCCCTGTTTCAAAAACTACCTAAGATACCCCCTTTCCCTCACATATATTAACTATATGCCCTAATTAAAAAACAAATTATTTTTTACAGTATTATTATTATTATTTTCAAAGATATCCTGCTCTATCTAGAAAGAGATTCCCATTTTCCCTCCAACACTAAAAAATTCCTACCTTCTAGTGAAAATCTTTTTTACCCTAGTACAAAAAGAGAAGCAAAAATAAATAAATAATAAAACGATAAAGGCATTAACTTGAGTTTCTAATAGTTGAGATACTCAAAAAAATTGAAAAGAAAAAGAATTTTCTTTTCATTGAATTATTAAGTCTATTTTCAAAATCATAGATGCTTGAACAAAATTGCATTTTTTTCCAATCAAACATCAAAAGAAGAAAACACCTTAAATACTTGAAAGTTGATTTTGAAGGAAAGAAATTTAGTTCAATCATAATTGTGGAAAGACATAAGAGGAGATAAAGTAATCAATTGAGAATGAAGATGGTGCGGTTAAGAGATAATATATCACACATATAGAATCAGGTTCAAATGAGAACTAGACTTCCTGTGATAACCAGCAGACTAATCTCATCCGTCCATCTAGGACGATTAAGTGCGGGTTAAGGGCAGGAAATTAAGGAAAAAACACAGTGGCATTTCCTTACGGTGCATTTAGAAACACTTGACAATGCATCTACAGATTCAAGATCTATAATAGGAAAAAACTAAGATTGGCTAGGGTCACTCAATTGAGTGCCACCAAAGTAGACTGAACAAGCGGGCTAACAAAAGCCTCTGATATCGGGTTATAAACTAAGATTGGGCTAGGGTCACTCAATTGGGCTATAATGCACATGAGCCAAACCACAGTAAAAGATTGAATCCAACCTATTAGCTAGTCTAAACCATGGCCTTATAAACCCATATGTTCTCTATTATTTTATCAATGTGGGACTCTTAACAGTTACCAATGGATGCACTATCAAGCACTTCCAAATGCACCATAATAATTACAAAAATATCACCAAATTTTTTCCTATTATTTCCTTATTTTTCAGCCCTTGATCATCTTATCTTAGATGGACGGATGAGATTAGTCCTCAAGTTCTCAAAGACTAGTTCTCATGGGAGCCAGATAAAGTACATTTAACTCTTCATATCATAAGAAAAGAGTACTCATGTGCCTAAATGTCATAGCTCATAACCTTTGAAATTATTGAATGGTTAAGCAGTAATTTCAATTTTCTGATTTCCTCCTCATATCCTTCTTTATTAAGTTGGAAAAATGAAAAAACTATTTTCCAAATGGAAAAATGGAAAATAGTGCTAAAATAAATATGTTCTTTTATTTTCATTTTATATTTTCCATTTTTTCAGAAAAATGGAAATTTTTTCTAGTTACTAAACACAGCCGAAAGGTTTCTAACTTTCTATACATGAACTAACTATGAGTCTATGATCATGACTCAAATGAACATTTTTGTCTTTTAGACACATATTCCATAGTTGGAACTCCAAATATTATGTGTTCAAATCTGCCCAAGAAAAACTATACCTCAAGAGTTAATGGGGCAAAAAGCCACAACGGCAACCATAAAACCATTTAGGCAATTTAGTTTAATGCTATACAGGAAATTGATTGAACATTTAAATATAGTAATAAAAGTTTGAAGTTACCCAAGTCCTAGACCAAGAGCATGGTGAAGGCGCTGATGAAGAGTGAACATGTGGCCACTAACACCACGGTTGCTCTCAGCACCATGTTTTGAGGATGACGGCCTCATCAGTGCTTGGATTTAAAGAAAAATTTCCCCAAATGCTACCACAAATGGTAAGAAAAATTTGACAGCAAAGTCTGCTCCTTCTGCAGCAGCAACAGAAAAATGGAAATAGCTTCAGTGGTAGATATAACAAGCAGCTTATGACTTATGTTTTTCTCAGAAGATTTTAGCCAGCACTGGATGCCTATAATCATTTCAGAAATTTTGCAGATGCATACAGAATACATACGGATAACGCATAGAATATTCAAAATATAACATGGAGGATTCAAAGAACACGTGCACACACATGTAGATCACATGTTCCTCATACAAAATAAACATAATTGAAATGCATATATACATAGGCATACCTTTTCTGTTGTATGAAAAACAAAACAGTGATCGCTAAAGGACCTATGAAGTTTTCAGAAATCAATCATGAAAAATGTAATACCACTGAATTTGTAACTTTATATAGTAACTGTGCTCATGTTGGCCATAAGAAGGAGATGGAAAATTATGAAATCTTTTTAATTAAAGGTGAAAAAGTGGAAAAATTGGGAAAAAGCAAGCAGAATTATTTAGTTAGTGTTCTCAAAATCATCCCAGTTTTGTTGAAATCCTTCTGCAAAATTCATAAGTAGTATTCAAATTTGAGAAGAAGGGTTTTAGAATTCCGTCAGAAATGTACCTGCAGAAAATCTCTGTGCTGAAGAAGTTCTTCTCTCTCTCTATCATATGCTATCGCATTGCAGCATCGAACGCCGTCTTCTCCTTGCACAAAATTACATATCCGAACCGGATTGGAAACTGGAAACTGTAATTCTTAAACATCCTGCGCCGACCTACGGCTTCTCAGTTTAGAAATATGAGATGAAAATACAAAGATAGGTGAGAATTGAAATGATAAATAGGCTGAAATGCCAATTTGGCCCTTATGATATTTTTACTTCATCAATTTTGTTGCTTTACATTTCTTTAAAAATGCTAAGAAAAATGAAGCTTTTTCTCCAAAAATTATATGCGTGTAGTACTTTACCTCGTTCCAGAAGTGTTGATAGAAAACCGCAGGGATCCCATCCGGTCCAGGACTTTTCTCTTCTGAATTATATTTTTATATATATATGCCAAAGACCTTGTGGTCTAGTGGTACCGGTGTCCCGGAAAACACTCTCCCCATGAATGATGGGAGTGGGTTTGAGCCTCAGAGTAGGCAACTCAATTGAGAAAGTAGCAATACTACATTGTACCAGAGTCAGAAGTACTCAAATATATATATATATTAATTATTTTAAAGTGGTAACTTTTCTCCCTTTTATGTTAAATTAACATTTTTTCCCAACAAATGATTATGAATCGGAATAAATACAAAAAAAGAAGCATGCATCATTTACAAATATTATAATTTGAAGTTAATGGTAGTAACAAAATTAATAATTAAACATAAATGATTCAGTAATACTAATTAATTATAATGTTATTAGCATTGACTTAAAATTATAATTATAATATTTACAAATGGTGTATGATCTTTTTCACATTTATTCTTATTCCACATATTAGTATATATAATTGCGGTTCAGTTTCAGTTCAGGATTCTGAAAAATGATAAATCGGAACCGAAGCTTTTAGAAAGGTTCCAATTTTGTTTAAACTGCTAGTTCAAAATTTATTTGTTTATTTATTTTTATAAATTCTATTTTTTGTTTTTAAAATAGTCTAAATTCAATAATATTTTTATTTTATTTTATTCCGTTTCTGAATGGTAACCAGAATCGTCCCTACTGTTTTAGTTCGGTTGCTACAATGTCCAGATCAGTTCGAATCAAACTGTAATCATCCCTACATATTAGCAATAATTTGTTGAAAAAGAAAAAATAACTGAAATATTTACTTTTGTCCATTTAACATAAAGGATGGGAAACCACCACTTTTCAAATAATTAAGGGGCAAATGTGGATACATGAATAATTCAAGAGGAAAAAGCGTTATAAGAATATAATTAAGAGGCAAAAAAATGTCATTTCCCCAAAATGCTACCAACCACACTAAAATTTTCCCTTCAAATCTTTTTGTCCTAATAATATATTATATACTATCAATTAAAGTAATTAAATTAAAAATCAAATATTAAATATTAAATGTAACAATAATGAGACAACCGTTATGGAACTAATTAAAAATGAACTTGTATTGTCCACAAAAGGCGAAATTTTCTCACCTTCAGAGCCTCAACACCTTGTATGACATGATAGTGAATGTTTAAATCACAGATGATAGGGGATAGACTAAGGCTCGGTATTGGAAGCTCGGTGTGGACGAAGGGGGCGAATGATAAGGAGGGGAAGAAGGCATGATAGCGCCGTATAAGTCGGCCGACGGTCAGTTGGTCGGTGGAGGGATCATTAAGAAGGTGATAAGACAACTGAAGATCTTAGACTCGTGGTGATTGAACATTGCTATTGAAACGATTAATTACCATGGAGGAAAGGTCGGATTAAATAAGTAAGAAGAAGATGACTTGGACAAGACCGACCTAGAAGGGACCAAGGTAAGAGAGGCGGTGCAAGAAGGGCGGTGCAAGACAGGCGATTATGGAAGTTTTTTAAAGAGTTTGCCGGCGGAAAGTGGGAGATGCGGAAGGAAGGTCGAGATAGATTAGGAAAGTGCCTAAAATGTAATAAGGCCAGAGTTCCTAAAGTAGTTTAGAAGTTTCCTAAGGGAGAAACCCCTCTTAGCTTGTATAAATAGGGGTTATAAGTTTCGAGAGAGGCAGAAGCAATTCATTGTACTCAAAGACAGTTCGTAATACAAAGAGGGCTGAAAAGTTACTCTAGTTTTCCGATAGTGTTAGTCGATTTTCCTGTGGTGTTGACCTGCCATTTGACTATTCCGTGAGAGATAAAATTAACAATAGTAACTCAATTTTTGCCCTCAATTTTAACACCTATTTAGCATAGATTTAACAGAAAGACCAAAATTGGTACAAAATCAATAGTTAAGGGACCAACTTTGGTCAAATTAAAAGTCGAGGATAAAAATTGGTAAAAGTCAATAGTCGAAGAGCGTTAGATAATAGGTTAGTTGGTAACTATTTTGTATTTGTTTTCAAAGATCCAAGGGTTGAATGACTTGAATCTTGGTCCCTACACTTCCCTTAATTATATGTATAACGTATTTTATTTCTATTTTATATTTGTATTTAAATTGTGAATTGAGAGATTTATATTGTATTGTGCGTGTTAATAATGATTTATTGATTATTAATTGATATGAAATATGTTTTGTGATTTGTTTAAAAAAATATTTTAAACATAATTTCTGTTGGAATAATTTCATCCAATTGATTATCTTGTTGGTGAATAAGTCCAAATATTTTTAAAATATTTACCTTCCAAAAGTGGTACTGCCTTCGTAGACACAGACCAAAACTCCCTGTGTTGATGGAGCCGGTTGCAATCTGTTGAGAGAATTGAACTCACGACCTCTCGCACCCAAAGCGAGAATCATACCACTAGACCAAATATTTAACTAATTGGTGATTTCACGTTGAGCATTTGAACAATGCTGTACTATGTTCGTTTTTGTACTTCATGTGAGGAAGGAGAGGGTGAGGGGTGTTGTGAGAGTTCAACTCACAACCTCTCGCACCTAAAGCGAGAATCATACCACTAGACCAAACATTCAATTAATTGGTGATTGCTGCCACTAGACCAAACATTCAATTAATTGGTGATTTCACGTTGAGCATTTGAGCAATGAAAGAGTGAAAGACTGCTAACTGAGTATATGCATGTTATGAGGTGTAAAACGATGAGGGGTGTTATGAGAAATTGAACTCACGACCTCACGCACCCTAAGCGAGAATCATACCACTAGACCAAACACCCAATTAATTATTGATTCCACATTGAGCATTTGAGTAGCTAAAGTCTAAACACTAGTTTGTTAAATATTGAGATGAAAGAGTGGAAGACTGCTAACTAAGTATATGCATGAGTGTGACTTGTTATGAGGTGTAAAACGGTGAGGGGGTGTTGTGAGAATTGAACTCACGACCTCTCGCACCCAAAGCGAGAATCATACCACTAGACCAAACACCCAACAAATTGTTGATTCCACATTGAGCATTTGATCAACAAATGTCTAAACACTAGTTTGTTTAATATTGAGATGAAAGAGTGGAAGACTGCTAACTTAGTATATGCATGAGTGTGACTTGTTATGAGGTGTAAAATGGTGAGGGGTGTTGTGAGAATTGAACTCACGACCTCTTGCACCTAAAGCGAGAATCATACCACTAGACCAAACACCCAATTAATTGTTGATTCCACTTTGAGCAACAAATGTCTAAACACTAGTTTGTTTAATATTCATATGAAAGAGGGCTAACTGAGTATATGCATGAGTGTGACTTGTTATGAGGTGTAAAATGGTGAGGGGTGTTGTGAGAATTGAACTCACGACCTCTCGCACCCAAAGCGAGAATCATACCACTAGACCAAACACCCAATTAATTGTTGATTCCACATTGAGCATTTGAGCAGCTAAAGTCTAAACACTAGTTTGTTAAATATTGAGACGAAAGAGCGTTGATTGAGTATATGCATGAGTTTGATTTGCTGGTAAAAAAGTGTGAAGGGTGTTGCAAGAATCATACCACTAAACCAAACACGCAATTGATGTTGATTTCAAATTGAGCATTTGATCAACTAAAGTTATGTTGATTTAAAATTGAGCATTTGATCAACTAAAGTTAAGTTTGTTGCATATTGAGATGAAAGTGAGAGATTTTTGAGTATATGTATGAGTGTGATTTGTTGCAATCCAAATTTGCATTCGGTGAGGATGAGGGGTGTTGTGAGAATCGAACACACGACCTCTTGCACCCAAAGCAAGAATCATACCACTAGACCAAACACCCAATTGATGGGGAATGGAATATTTACGTAATTGGAAATATAACGTTGGGAAATTATATTATTGGACCATGGTCCACATTACAATGTTGGTGTTGGTTTGACTTCATAATTCTGTGGTACATTGATAGATATACATTAGTGAAAAAAATGCTAGTTTAGTTTTGAAGAAAAAGAATGGAAGATATATAAGTAGGGTTAATAAAAGAAAGCATGATTGAACTGGAAAATTATGTGGGATGGGAGAGTGTGGATATTGCAGGATGTAGGGAGGAAAGAAGCTAAATCTTTGGGACAGCATGATGTGGGAAGCAGTGCATTACAGTTATGGTCATCCTATTGCCATCCCTAGTTCCCCTATTACAAATACCTCCTGGATCAAGTTTGACTGCACTGAAATGTAATGTTCACAAATTTCTTTCTAGTGAAACTTTGGATGTTATGTTTTCATTTAATTTTTATCAGTTTGATTAAAACTGTCTTTTGTTACTTTGTTTGAGGACGGTCCCAAAAAAATTTAGGTCACTTCAATTGGGTCTAACTCAACCATTTCCAAGATAATTATCATGGTAAATGATTTGGATTCTTATTTATTTATCTAAAAACAAAATAAGTGTCAATACAGGTTATGTCCTCAGGTTTTTGTCCGTGTTGTTATTGCTGATCTGATTGTACTTTGTGTTATCAATATTGTACATAATATTTTTAAGGACAAAAATGCCC
>CP025648.1:17139856-17154856 GCA_003576665.1 Ipomoea trifida | reverse complement strand
AATGGGAAATGCAATATTTACGTAATTGGAATTATAATGTTGGGAAATTATATTATTGGATCATGGTCTACATTACAATGTTGATGCAGGTTTGATAGCATAATTCTGTGGTAGATGGACAGATATACAATAGTGAAAAATGCTAGTTTAGTTTTGAAGAAAAAGAATGAAAGATATATAAGTAGGATTAATAAAAGGAAGCATGATTGAATTGGAAAAGTATGTGGGATGGGAGAGTGGGGATATTGCCGGATGTATGGGGAAAGAAGCCAAATCTTTGGGACAGCATGATGTGGGATGCAATGCATTACAGTTATGGTCATCCTATTGTCATCCCTAGTTCCCCAATTACCAATACCTCCAGGATCAAGTTTGACTGCACTGAAATGTAATGTTCACAAATTTCTTTCTAGTGAAACTTTGGGGCTCGTTTACTAATTGAAAAGTTTCTCCAAGAAATCTGGAGAATTAGAGAACAGAAAATAGAAAACATGTTTACTAGCACGCACAATTTTTTCATTTTAAAGACAGGAAACAATTTTCTAGAAAACTGAAAAACAGAATCATCTATCGAATATTTGATTATATGTCACTATAACCATATTCTCGCTATTATCTACTTACATATTTATTCATTATCATCTATCGACTATTTGATTACAATCATTATCATCTTCTTTTACTTATCACCATCTTCTCTCTTTTCTACTTGTATTACTTATTTAAACATACCTTATTTGCTTATGTTTAAAATTAGAAATCATTCACATTATCAAAATTAAAAATCGTATTTTATACCAGGTTTTATATTTTGATTGAACTCAATTGATTGTTGATTCAGATATTTTTTGTTATGTTATATCGTAATATACAAGTTTGGTTCGGATATTGAATATTGAAATTTCACATATATTACTATATTAGAATTCAAAGTAAAAAATTATATATTTATATACATGTAATTCAAATGATATATCCAAAAATATTTTAAATATTAGCTCAAAAAATATTTATATTATCTAAATTAAATTTTAGGTGAACTTAATAGGTTATTGGGTCAGATATATTTTTAATTATGTTATATACATATATACTTTTGGTTCGGATATCAAATGTAAAAAATCTTACATATATTGAACTTAAAAGTAAAAACTATATTTATTCAATTTAAACCACATATATTTTAAAATATTTTAAATATAAAGTCTAAAAATCATTTGAAATTAAACTTTGTGTTGATTTTATAGAATTAATCTAATTAAAAAAATAAATTTGAAAAAATAAGTGTTACTGTGTTAGTAAACAAGTTTTCTAAACAGAAAATTGAAAATGAAAACTAAAAAATTAGAAAACTGAAAACAAAAAACATTTTTCAACTAAAAACTTAGTTTTGAGTCTCTCAAATCATTTTAAAATTAAATAAGAGATATATCCATGAATAATCTCTTTTTCTTCATTTGTTTTTTTTTTTTATAACTGTTAGATTTTTTTTTTTTGAAAATTATAACTGTTAGATTTGTTCATTAACATTTGTCAATATGACTTAACAAGCTTTTAAATCATGTGAGAATTCAACACATGTCACTAGTATAAATTCTTATCATCGTAACGTAGATCATGGTGGGCTCATGAATTTTTAGCGTATGGAAGGAAAAACAACCTTCACCTATACCTATTTGGCGCCCAATGTGCATTTCACGCACGATTTTTTCTTTCTCCAAAAATTATGTTCTTGGTTTAGAACAAATAATTAATGGCTACAACATTGACACATGAAGTGTTAGGTCCAAGAAGCTCCGATGATCAATGGAGTTATCATCCAGATGTCAGTAGCATTTTCGAATCACCACCGATCGCTAGCCATGTTGTGCATCATGCTAGTTCGTCATCGCAGAGAACTATATCTTCATCGGGACAAAAGAGGATACACCAAAGTCATTTTGATGAGTTTGGAGAATCATTATCGCTTAAAATTGGTGAGTGTATTTATAAGTGAATACTCAATGGTTAGGACTTTTCCCTAGTGGGCATCAACTTAACACATTAACATCCATTGTTTTAAAATTTTCGTCCCCAACGTGCGCGTGAAATGCACACACCTGTTGGCCGCCTTGGGTGCATTTCATGTACAATTTTTTTTTTCCAATAAGTCATTTCTTGCCGTAGAACTAATTTTTTCTCTGTTTAAAAACTTAGCTTCCAATGTTGAGGTTTCTCTTACTCAACAAAAAAATTAATTTTGAATCCCAATTCATTTTAAATGAAAAAAAGGAGATATATCCATGAATAATATTTTTTTTACTTTATTTGTTTTTTAAAATGTTAGATTTGTTTATTAACATTTCTCAATATGATTTTAACAAGCTTTTAAAGCATGTGTGAGCTTAACCTATTTCTATAGTGTAAATACAGTACTTTTTATCATCGTGAATCATGATGGGTATGTGAATTTTCAACATATAGATGGAGAAACAACTACCGCCTCTCTTGCCACCATCGCTACTCATAATGGAAGACAATTGAGCAAATGATTCTCGTAGCAATGGGGCCAATATAATAGTGGCTACGACACTAACACATTAAGTGTCAAGTCCAAGAATCTCCAATGATCAATGGAGTTATCGTCCACATGCTAGTAGCATTGTTAAAATCACCACTGATTGGAGATCATGTCAAATATCCTACTAACTTGTAGTCGTGGACAACCTACCAGATCTTTGTTGGGACATAAAGAGGATATGTGAAAGCCCTTGTAGAGAGTTAGGGGGATCATCATCTCTTCAAGCCAATAAGTATACTTTTCAGTGTTTTGGATTTTTATTTTTTTTTTGGGTAGGCCTCAACTTTCCACATTAACATCCACTATCTCAAAAAAAATTCTAAAATCTCATATTCCTAATGATTAAAGTTTTTTCTCAATGTTTTTTTTAGTCAAAAAATTGTTGCTTTAGTTCGGAAAATCGTGGAAAAGGCAATGGGAGAGAGAAGAAGAAGGAAAAAAAAAATAGATGAAGAAATGAGAGTTGTCACTAGTTACATTTCAGGTGCGATTTTTTTTCTCTAAAAGCTCGGTTCTTGGCTTCTTGTAGTATAACTAATTTTTTCTCTTTAACCACTCAAACATTTTTTTTTTTAATACGGAGCATCAAATAAGTCAAATTTATTGGTAAAATTACACCGGTGACTGTTATTTTTGTCGTTGACTAGAAAATTTTATTGAAAATATCGACCATGGACCAAATTGTCGCCTTCTCTGGCGAAGGCGACCAAATGGTAGCCTTCTTTGGGAGAAGGCGATCGGGAGTGATTGTTGCCGGAGATTCGTTAGATTTTTTGCCAGAATATAAATGACCGCCTATAACAGGTTTGTGACCGGTTGTTGGACTTATTTGATAAGAAATAACATATTTGAGGGTTTAATTGTAATTTTTAAAAGTTTCAAGGTCTAATTGATTTTTGGTGTAAAGTTTAAGGACCTATTTAACTTTTTTCAAATACCTACATTTTTTTTTGGTAAATCCACGAGGTGTTCCGTCTGTTTAATGGTCCGGGTCCACCCGACTAATCCACACTCCTCCGGGAGGCACAGGAGTTGGCTAAGGGATTTCAATACCTACATTGAGATTGCTTTAAAGCATGTGAGAATTCAACTTACAATATTAATTGATATAATTTTAAAATGTTTAAAGCATGTGAGAATTCAACTTACAAAAGTGTATGTGACACTATTTACTCTTTAAATTGTCATTTAAACCCAAAAAAAAAATGTTCTCTAAAAGAAAGCTGAATGCAGACCCATTTCAATAATTTTGTTTTAGAAAAGAAAAGAAAAAAGAAACTGTCGTTATATTTTAGCTCATTTTCGATTCTAATTTTTTTAAAATATCCGAATTTCATTTGAAAAAGTTGCCAAGTAATAAAATCCTCTAGAACTAAGCATCCAACAAATCTGAATCTTGTGTTGCAGAATAACTTCTTAAATCCAAAAAGATAAAATAAGGGCAGATTAGCCAGAAATTAAAGATAATTCGGCAGAAAGGTTTTGCATGTGCATCAAATTCACAGCCCGCATTCCACAATATACCCAAATTATACTGAGATATTGTAGTACTAAAAAAGTCGCAAAATAACTGATTTTACACTACTTAATACGGAGTAGTTCATATTGAGTTTTCTTCCCACAAAAGAAAAGCAACAGGTTTTCTTCTGCTCTCAAGCATGATGCCATTTCAGTTGAATACACGTCCTCTCTTTGCATGATAAATTTCCAGGCTCCTGCAATTAATGATTGCTTATGATGGATAGAAGAATTGGACCAAGACCTCAAAATGAAAATCCCGTTCTCATTTAGCAATCTAGCATATGACGTGTTACTGTGTAATGTCCTCGTCAACTCAACGCCTTCTACCTCCATCACAAGCATCATCAATTTTTGCACTTCTCTTTCCATGATCTCGCTCTTGTTCTCTTCCTTTGCGCCCAAAATCATCTCGTCCTTTCTCATCATACTCTTTCTTATCCCCCTTGTCCCTATGCCTAGTACCATCTGCATGCCTCCCATCATACTGTATCTCATCTTTCCTAGCCTTCTTTACAGTCTCTTGTTCATCCCGCTTATCATGCCTAACATCATCTGCATGTCTTCTATTGTACCCTTCCTCCTTTCTCCTATCCCTCTTTTCATGTTCTCTCTCATCCCTCTTATCTTTGTGAGCAACACCATTGTCCCTCCTTCTGGGGTCATTCACTCCCTCATCTCTCTTATCCCTGTGGCTACTATCTGCTTTCCTTCTATGATCAGAATCATTTCTTGCCCTGTGATCTCTATCCCTTTCACCACGTGATGGGCTTGCTCTACTTTTGTCATTCACTATGTCATCTCTCCTGTCCCTGTGGCTATGATCTGCTTTCCTTCTATTATCAGAATCATTTCTTGCCCTGTGATCTCTATCCCTTTCACCACGTGACGGGCTTGCTCTACGTCCTGTATACTTGTGATCTCTATGGGATCTCTCCTTTTCATCACCAAATGGGCTTCCCCGGTGATCTCTCTCCCTTTCACTACGTGATGGGCTTCCCCTACTTCCTCGATACCTGTCTTCTCTATTTTCCTTACTTCTGTGCCCATATCCATATCGATCATGCAGCTCTCTCTTTTCGTTATCTCGGTCGAAGTGTTCATCTGAACCCCTACGTTTAACATTCTGTTTGCCATCATCTTTTTCAGCTCCATAATCCTGTTGCCTTTTATTTCCTCTTGGACTACCACCAGCATCTTCATCAAATACCATTTCAAACCTTGAAGAGATTTATAATAAATGTACTGTGTTAGAAAGGTAGTAGAGGAGACAGGCACATACTTTGTAGGTAACACATTTGTCTTACTAACCTTGAGTTATCATCTCCACCGTGCTGCCTGTTATCTTCTTTAAGTATGTATTTTGGATGATGTTGCTGGGTAGAGTTCGCTGTGCAGTCTTTAGCAATGTGATCAAGGGAGCCACACTTAAAGCAACCTCCTCCTGGATTGGAAAACAAATATTTGTAACCTTGAAAGAATGGAAACTCAAAAGGGTAAAAACTAAAAAGTAAATCCTTAGTGGTAAAATTTCTTTGTTTTATCTTCATTTAACAGCTTCTGATACTTCTTCAAACCATGTTCTGTATTAGTTGCCTCCTCAGTGCAAAGGAATGTTTATCATGTGTTTTCCTTCACTTGTTGCAGGTTTTCCTTTAATCTAGATTGTGCTTCTCTCTTGATTATTTTTTGTAGGTTGGCTATGGGAAAGGACTTCATAACTTCAGTATTATCTCATTATCACATCGGCCTGATTGAAGTCTTATGATATGAAAGATGCTTTAGTTTCTAACCATCTAAGTTCCTTTTTTGGGTGTGCACTGGGTAAACCCCGTGACCCTAGTCAACAAAGGACCACAAGGAGGTAAACTAGCATAAGGGTGTGTTTGGAAGCCCGGAAAATGATTTCCGGAAATCATTTTCCGGGCTTCGTGTTTGGTAACAGCAGGAAAACGTGGTCAACGGAAAACATTTTCCGTTGACCACGGAAAATCAATGCAAAATTCCGGAAAACAACTTCCGGACAAACGTTTTCCGGAAATGGGAACAAGGCTCCATAGCGAGCCGTCCCTCCTCAGTCGGCGGACTGGTTTCCGCCGGAAACCGGGCAGCCGCCGTCCCTTTTTTTTAAATATTTTTAATTAATTAATTTATTTATTTAAAATAAATATTATTAGTTTATATATTTTTATATTTTAAATAAAATAATAAAAATATATAATTATATATTTCTACTCATTTTCCGGAAAATGAACCAAACACCCAAAGACAGTTTTCCGGAGTACATCCAAACACGGAAAATGAACTCTTCATTTTCCAGAAAATAACTCATTTTCCAGAAGTCATTTTCCTGCTTTCCAAACGCACCCTAAGTTGCCATAGTTGACCGACTCAAACCAGGAAGGCTAATAGGCTACTCCCACTGGGAGTCAAACTTGTAAGTATACAGCCCAGAGAAGTATTAATGAAATTGACAAAAACCGCTAATTTCTCATTCAATACTAATAAGCCAAGCTCAGGTTTCTTATACAGCTTGGTCAATCTCTAGTCTCTACCTGTCCTGTAGAGTGTAGCCCACACCTGAGCGGCTGAGCCAAGCCTAGCCTAATATAAGTAATGTGAGAGACTGAACTTGATGACCTTCAATCCCATTACTAAAAGATTAATAAGACTACTTGGCTTTAGATGCAAACCATTTCAATAGAGATAAGAATGTCATTGTGAGAGACAATATTGCAAAAAAAACACAATCTGACCTTTACCCATTTGATCCTTGCGGTTTCTATACTGGAACCAATATTTTGCAACACTTTGACTGAAATCAACATGAATCCTTCGATCATCAATGAGAGCATTATCCATCTATCAATGTAGCAAATTGTTAGTTATAGAAACCAGGGCTCTCCCACCAAATTCAAATCACTAATACAATTAGAAAGGAGATCAAGAAAAGATAAATTACAGTATTTATATAAAACATTACAACTATACAAAATAGAAAAATTGAATCATTAAGTGGCAAGGAAAGTTTGCACAAGTGTCTTCCTTGACATTAGTGGGAATTCAAAAGTGGGAGAGAAGAAGACATGTCAAACAATCCCGTCAATTCAGTTCAAAGAGCACTGGGTGCCATGATTAGGTTTGAAATGCTTCAAAACCATATAGATTTTTGAAAGTATTTTGTGAGTTGTATGCAGACTGTATATGGTGTAGGGCAGTAAAGAAGATTTTTAAGCTAACAATTGGAAAATCAATATGGGCCAGGATAGTTCTTATGATTATAATGTGCACCAAGAAATAAGAATGCATGGAATGTGGAAGTACAACACCAAGATAAGAGCAAAAGTTAGAACTCATACAGATGAGTATTTCAGACATTTTAATTAATAGGGATCATTCAATAAGCACATTTTTAAAAAAAAGTCAGATGAATTTGTATATTACCTTAAAATATGCTTGTTCACAGGCTTCTTTGTCCTCAAACTCTAGCGAAACAACAAACCACGCGGTGAATATGTATAAAAGGGCAAACTTATCCTTAAGAATCCTAGCAAAAGAATGTTAGAGGATGTATCACAGGGATTCACAAGACACAAACATAAATGAAAACATATAGTTTGTAGCCCCACCCCACACAGAAAGAATCATTATCTAGTTAAGTAACCAGAAGTGCTTCTGCAGAGAAACTCACCAATAAAAGCATAGCACAAACTATCTCCAGTCTTGTAATCTCTTATTATTTCAGCACTGGTGACATTGATGAATGATCAGAGATATGTTAGAATGGAATTTCAAACAGCAACCCAGAGTGCCAGGGGTGGGAGTGTGAGTGGCATTCAAAAGGAACTTACGAAGTCACTGTTCCAAAACGTGAAAAGATAGTATACAGGTCTTCATCCTGCAAGTGTGTATGATGTACATTTAGTCCTCCAAATGAATTTGTAGGAACTTCTGAAGAGCATATACAAAACAAGAATGATATAGAAACTCACTTCAGTTACTGGGTTTAATTTACAAACAAAGAGCACGTTATCAGGAGGTTTTATCTCAGCATCAGGAATATCCCCTATCTGTAATGCAAGAAGATAGGATATTAGGATTCATAACTTTTTAACAAGAAAATGTTTGAACTCATTTTTAATTGCTATAGATTGCTAAGTGAATACTTACACTTTCGAGCACAACTGCACGAGAATGAGCTTCCTTTGCACGCAGAACCTCCTCAAGTTCTTGAGTTCCTAGTGTCTCATCCATAGGCACCCAGTCATCCTCCAGACGCACATCATCATCAACCTAAGCAGATTGGACAGTATGAATCATTCTGGCCTTTTAGAAACTTATTTTAAGTGGGACATTCAATATTAAAGTTTAAGCTCTGTTGTCTTATGTTTTAATGCCTAACTCTAACCTCAGTTGAACTCACCAAAACATGAAGAGTGGCACAACATTAACAGTACAAGCAGAAAAAATGATATTAAAATAATCATGGAATGAATAACAATGCGTTTAGCAATGAAGCAATTAGCAATTTCTATTCTTTGCGACCACCTTGATGCAAATATCAGTAGTCTAGAACGCCGGTAACCGAGAGCTATATATGATTTAAAAGAAAGAGGTGAAGATATATAATCATTACCTCATCTTTTGGTTTCCCTTCTGGAGACGCATCTGGAATCAACTCAACTAGTTGTGGTGGATCATCAAAAGGATCATCCAGTATGTAAGTGTGTTTGACTCTGAAAATAGAGATTTGTCAGCTAGAAGGAAAGATTAAATCTTATAGGATAGGGAAAGAGATAACTAGATAAGTTCTGTTCAGTGACTACAGACCGGATGTTTTTGAATGGTCGTCCCTTCTCATCTATAAAAGCTTCGTTTATCCTATCTAGTGTATCAATTCCTTCTGCCACCTCTCCAAAAACCTGCCAGGTGAAAGAATGCATTATCATTGATATCATAACAAGCGAACAAAAATATTTCTGTACACACTAGGATATGCCAATAAAATGTGATGCTGGTAAATATGGCAATGCACATGTGAGCGCACACACATTATATAGTGGAAAAAAAAAAGGTCAAATGAAGTGATGGAATGCTCTGAACTAAAGTGAATTTTTGTGAGGAGAACTCACAGTGTGCTTCCCATCAAGATAGTCCAGATCATCGCGCAGCGTGACATAGAACTGGAAACAATGAAACGGAACATAATTACATACAAGATTTATAAAACAAATCCAATTCAGTAAAGATCTCAGTTAAGAAGTTTCAGAGGAAAACTATAGTCGTTGCTGGCTACAAATATCCCCCAAACAAATTTAGAGCAAATTAAATAAAAGGCACAGAATGACTAGACTATCAAAGAGTACCACAGTATATGGTGCAGTACCTGAGAAGCATTAAGATTCTCCCCAGCACTAGCCATGGCAACAGTTCCCTTCTTAGAATGCTTCAAATCCAAATGAATTTCATCACCAAAGAACCGAGCCTGATCACCGTATAAAACTCTGGAACAGCATAATGTAGAGTAGAAGCTCAAGTATGGAAGTAAATGACTATTATATGTTAACATATATCTACAATAAATATCTACAAATTAAAGAATGGAGCCAAAATCCTAGCTATCACTTGAACACGGTATGAAGCTTTATAAGATGTGAATTGGCACCATAATAAATTTCCAACTTACTTGTAAACTGAATCACCACCAGAACCAGTTCCAGTAGGATCACCTGTCTGAGCGGTGAAATCCTTTTGAACTGTGTGAAATAGACAGCCATTATAATACTTGATCCTACATCACAACAGAGGGGAAATTAGCCAGTTAAAAAACAAACTACGTAGCTATAAATTGACCAAACTCCAAAGGGGAACATTTTCTGAAAGTAATGTCCTTCCTAGAGCCAAGCTACTTGTGAGCTACTAGAGCTTGATTAGACAAATATTCAAATTTGATTACTGTCGAGCCAAGCTTGAGTAGTTCAAGTAATGAGTTGAGCCAAATTCAAACCTTTTAATACTTGGCTCAAGCAACTCGCAAGTCTAATCAAGTTTTTTTTAACATATATTGTATATCTAATATAAATATAATATTACAAATTTAACTAATATATTTATATATTTATGTTTAAATGTTATAAAATGACTATTGTAATATTGAGTTTGTTATGATATTTAGATTTAAAATACTTATCATTATGGAAAATGGCATTTTCTTGAGGAAAAAAAAAAACTTTGGTGTACATATCCCACCCGAGCTAGAATAGGTTGAACTCGAGCGAGGTCGAGCTCAAAAATTAGAGCAAGGTGGAGCTCAAGCGCTTCGATTTTTCGAATCGAGAAGAGCTTCAAGCTTGGACTATTGGCTAGGCTCGGTTTGCTTACACCCTAAGTCCTTCCTAACCGTCATGTTGACAGAAATCCACTAAAAACACATTAAATTTTTTAGAGGGGACATAAATAAACTCGAACTCCGAATCTTATAAATAAATTAAGAGAATTCCTTTTTTAAGCACAATTATTTGCATCTGTACAGAATTTGATCTACTTCTAATGAGCATTTCTGGAGTAATAAGGCTAAACATTCTAAATAATCTGCGTTTACAAACCATAAGAGATTAAATGGGCTGTAAAAGATAGTAGGGGAAGAGAAAGCATAGTTAGCATATGAACATACTTGCACAGCTTCAGAAAGTTTTTGCACGTCAAAGGACAACGATCGGTGAACAAATCCACAACCAAGTCCCCCAAGCTCGTCACTATCATCACCGACATTGTGCGTGCGCTTAAAGAGATGCGATGGAGAAATGGAGATTGAGGGCTATGGAAATTGGGGATTTCCAGGTATTTCTTCCTCGCAGAGATGATCTTTCTTTTTCTTTTCTTTTCTTTCACCTTTGTGGTGTTTTCTGTTTTGTGCTAGGGCCAGAGGAAGAAGTTCTACTGGTGATATAGAACATTTAAAATACTCACATCTACTGGAAAATGATAACTAAAAAACATTGTTAATATATATACCTCATGTCTTCGTCGACGGTGGCCTACTGACGGTGGCGGACTGAGTGCGAGAGAGACAGTGAGGGCTGAGGGGCGGTGGCCGTGGCGGTGGGCGTCTCACGTCGTGGCGGTCTGAGACTGAGAGAGAATGAGATATTGCGAGAGAGAGAGTGAAAAACAGAGAGGGGCTGGGGGCAGGGGGCTGGGCGGCTGAACAATGAATTAGGGATTTAGGGATTTGGCAGGTTATAACTTGAGAAATATATTTACTGTATTATTACGTGATAGAGAAATATATTTATTGTATTATTACGACTAGTATTTTCGCCCGTGCGTTGCACGGAATGGATTTGCTATAATATGTTAAGAATATTTAGATCGATATACAATTATGTAAATTATAATATCGAATAATATATAATGCAATTGAAGAATTGAGTTTGATCGGTTATGTTTTCTGATGTTATCTAGTTGAATTTGAGCAAATAATTGCCCAATTAATAGCCGATGTGTATATATATGCATCCAGTCCTAGAACTTTAGATATTTTATATATCAATATTTATGATTTGTATTACTTTGGCTAATTATATTGTTGTCTAGCAACTCAGTTATATAAATTATTTGTACGAATGATATATTTTTTATGTAGATATATAGCAATTTTGTCATATATATTTGTATAAAAAGAAAACACAATATAACTGTTTTGAATTACTCATTATTGAAACTTTTTTGTAGACGACATTGGTAGTATATTATATATTGTTATTGTAAATTTTTATACTTATTTTACATCACTAATGAAGTAAATTATCCAGAATCATAGTTTTTTTGTGCTCTATTTCAGAATTACTGGAGTAAATTATCTAGGAGCTTAGTATTTCATTGATTATAAGATATCTCTAAAGAAGGTATGTATAGATTAGCTCTGATTTCTTTTAAGTGTATAGATTAACCTTATTTCATGAATGTTACGTTTGATTTGTGTGCATGTTTTATTTGTTGCGTATTTTTGCCTAACAGTTGAGTTGTATAATGTATTAAGAGCTATAATTCTACCTAAACATGTCAAACTTAATTTGGCTCTTTGGGGTATACTTTATTTATCCTTAGAGTTTTATCTATGTAATTAATTTGGTTAATTTTTTTAACGTGTTATAGTTAGAGTTCTTAGAGTAAGATAATGATGTTTGCAAATAATATGGTAATTGGATGAAAACTGTATAGCTTGGAATAATTGGATAAGCTAATCTATTTATTAAAATTTTTTAAAAACAATACATTTAATTCCTATATACAAAACCTACATAAAACATACAAAAAAAATCTTTACAATTGTGCTCTATACAATTACAACTATCATGTTTTGTAGTGTCTATGGTTATCAACCTTTCCCAAATTACTTGTTGTCCTATTACCTATGAATTCATATACAAGTGAAAAAAAAAAATCGTAAAGCACCTAAGTAAAAACCATATATTCGTTTATCAGTATGTCTGCAAAAATATTAGTTAAACATTTAACAACAAATAAAGTACCAATTAATATTCCTTATTTTATTTTATTGTATTTATTGATTTTTTAATAGACACCATTTAAGAACAAATATATTCTATATTTATTGTTCATATATCAATTGCTTGGTCATGATTCCCTAGCATATTCTTAAAATATTATAATTATTGCACATAATAATTTATTGAAACTGGATGTGCGTGTGTTAATAACGTATTATTGATGTTATTAACGTGAATTTGCAAAGAATAAAATAAATGATTATTTCTTTATTGGTGTAGACTTATTGGAGACAATATTACTAATTAATAGATATTATTTAATTTCCATATAACAATTTTTTTTTTTACCAATTAAGCTTTATTAAATATTTTACCAATAAATTATGTAATTAATGTTAACAAAATATGGAATGATTTAATGATCCATGTTTAATATTATAGGTGAATAAATATATATGGATAATTAATAAAATAATAAATAAATAAAATAAATGATTTTACTAAAATACCACTAAGTTTGGGCGGGAAAATTTGGGAGGAGGATATTGTTTTTATATATAGTATAGATATAGATATAGATTTCAATACAAATTATTTAAAATTACAAATTATTAAAACTTCTTGGTAAATTATATTATTAGTTGAAGTACAATTTCTTCTAGAGTTACCGCAAATACAAATTTTGAGACCTTTGGGATGGTTAACTCTAGATGCAACAATATACAATTGAGTATCGACAAAAACTGGTTTCCTCAATAACAATTTAACATGAGATCATATTTGCTATTTTGCCTTTGACTTTTATTAATAGACATTGCATATGAAAGCGTTAAATGAAATTATTGTCTTCCTTGTAATTTGAATGGTAATCTTATATATTTAAATAATAAAATTAGTGATGAAATTATAATCAATTCTAATATTTGAAAGTATACATTTATTTGAAATTATAAGATTTATATATTCGTGTATGTTGAAATTGATTAATTAAAAATTATATTAGGAAAAGTCTTAATTACCATAGTAAGATTGATATTATTTTAAGTAAAAAAATATACTATAATCAAATGAAAGAAACCTCTATGTTTAATTACAATAGTAAGATTAAAGTGTTAAATACAGGTTTGGTTTTTTTTTTTTTTTTTTTGAAAATTTAAATACATGTTTGTAATTATGAATAATATGTGTGTGTTTAATTTCGTTTAATTATAGACCTAATATGTGTATATTTAATTTTCCTTAATTATGTCCAAATATGTGTATGTTTAATTTCATTTAATTATAGACAGAATATGTGTATATTTAATTTTCTATAATTATGTCCGAATATGTTTTTGTTTAATTTTCTTTAATTATTCCGTAATATGTGTACCATTAATTCCTTAATTGATTAGATAAAATCTATATAACGAAAAGTATAAAAAATAGTTTGTTAAAAGTATATATAATGTGTGAATTAATTTCTTAATTACCATAATTATAATATTTTATTCAAAAGTAACCATTAGCATAATTTTATATGTGTAATAATATGTGAATTGAAATAATTTGCATAATTGTATGGACGTAATAATCTGTGAATTATTTGTAGGATATTACCAAATCAATCTATCACTAAATCAATCAAAAACATTTTAAAAATCTAATTTATTTTTAGTTGTTGATTATTATAGTACTTGTATTTATTCAATTTTTATTTAAATTTACCAAATACCTCCTCTTATGCATACCAATTTATATCAATTGATCGATAAAAACAATTAACACAATTAGCTATCATCTATCTATCACTAAATCAATCAACTATTAACTACTTAAGCCTATTTAAAGCATACTTAAGAAATGACAACTGTAAACTCTTGAACAATTTTTGGAAGACCTTGGGATCTTGTGATCCAAAAAATTGTAACATAGTATGAAGTTGAGTTTGATCAGCAAGCATTATCTAATCTTTGGCTTTTGTGGGTTTCAAAAATCATTACGGCAACTCCACATGTTCCCCAAATGACGTAGTAAGGCCACAATTGATTAATTAATACTATGAGTGCATGATAATCATATACTATACAGA
Source organism: Ipomoea trifida (assembly GCA_003576665.1). Lineage (NCBI taxonomy): Eukaryota > Viridiplantae > Streptophyta > Magnoliopsida > Solanales > Convolvulaceae > Ipomoea > Ipomoea trifida. The sequence continues at coordinate 17,140,194 of CP025648.1, read as the reverse complement.
GCGAGTTAATTAACTATCTTCCCGAAATCTCATCTATTCAAGTGTCATATCTTCCCATTCCCATCCATGACAAAGGCAAAGAATTGATTGATGATGTTTTGAAGGTCTTATCAATGGTGCCCAAAGCACAATACCTTTTATTCACTTCACTTTATGAGCTTGAAACTCGTGCCATTGACGCTATAAAGCAAAGCTTAAATTCTCTTCCCATCCATACAATCAGCCCTGCAATTCCCTACTTCAGCGCCATAGACAAAACCCTTCTCAATCCATGCATGCGAAGGTGCAGAGAGGGGATGGAGGTTTGGTGGGAAGGGAGAAAATCAGTGAAGGGGGGA
>CP025648.1:17122179-17139831 GCA_003576665.1 Ipomoea trifida | reverse complement strand
TTTAATGGTCCGGGTCCACCGACTAATCCACACTCCTCCGGGAGGCACAGGAGTTGGCTAAGGGATTTCAATACCTACATTGAGATTGCTTTAAAGCATGTGAGAATTCAACTTACAATATTAATTGATATAATTTTTAAAATTTTTAAAGCATTGTGAGAATTCAACTTACAAAAGTGTATGTGACACTATTTACTCTTTAAATTGTCATTTAAACCCAAAAAAAAATGTTCTCTAAAAGAAAGCTGAATGCAGACCCATTTCAATAATTTTGTTTTAGAAAGAAAAGAAAAAAAGAAACTGTCGTTATATTTTAGCTCATTTTCGATTCTAATTTTTTAAAAATATCCGAATTTCATTTGAAAAAGTTTGCCAAGTAATAAAATCCTCTAGAACTAAGCATCCAACAAATCTGAATCTTGTGTTGCAGAATAACTTCTTAAATCCAAAAAGATAAAATAAGGGCAGATTAGCCAGAAATTAAAGATAATTCGGCAGAAAGGTTTTGCATGTGCATCAAATTCACAGCCCGCATTCCACAATATACCCAAATTATACTGAGATATTGTAGTACTAAAAAAGTCGCAAAATAACTGATTTTACACTACTTAATACGGAGTAGTTCATATTGAGTTTTCTTCCCACAAAGAAAAGCAACAGGTTTTCTTCTGCTCTCAAGCATGATGCCATTTCAGTTGAATACACGTCCTCTCTTTGCATGATAAATTTCCAGGCTCCTGCAATTAATGATTGCTTATGATGGATAGAAGAATTGGACCAAGACCTCAAAATGAAAATCCCGTTCTCATTTAGCAATCTAGCATATGACGTGTTACTGTGTAATGTCCTCGTCAACTCAACGCCTTCTACCTCCATCACAAGCATCATCAATTTTTGCACTTCTCTTTCCATGATCTCGCTCTTGTTCTCTTCCTTTGCGCCCAAAATCATCTCGTCCTTTCTCATCATACTCTTTCTTATCCCCCTTGTCCCTATGCCTAGTACCATCTGCATGCCTCCCATCATACTGTATCTCATCTTTCCTAGCCTTCTTTACAGTCTCTTGTTCATCCGCTTATCATGCCTAACATCATCTGCATGTCTTCTATTGTACCCTTCCTCCTTTCTCCTATCCCTCTTTTCATGTTCTCTCTCATCCCTCTTATCTTTGTGAGCAACACCATTGTCCCTCCTTCTGGGGTCATTCACTCCCTCATCTCTCTTATCCCTGTGGCTACTATCTGCTTTCCTTCTATGATCAGAATCATTTCTTGCCTGTGATCTCTATCCCTTTCACCACGTGATGGGCTTGCTCTACTTTTGTCATTCACTATGTCATCTCTCCTGTCCCTGTGGCTATGATCTGCTTTCTTCTATTATCAGAATCATTTCTTGCCCTGTGATCTCTATCCCTTTCACCACGTGACGGGCTTGCTCTACGTCCTGTATACTTGTGATCTCTATGGGATCTCTCCTTTTCATCACCAAATGGGCTTCCCCGGTGATCTCTCTCCCTTTCACTACGTGATGGGCTTCCCTACTTCCTCGATACCTGTCTTCTCTATTTTCCTTACTTCTGTGCCCATATCCATATCGATCATGCAGCTCTCTCTTTTCGTTATCTCGGTCGAAGTGTTCATCTGAACCCCTACGTTTAACATTCTGTTTGCCATCATCTTTTTCAGCTCCATAATCCTGTTGCCTTTTATTTCCTCTTGGACTACCACCAGCATCTTCATCAAATACCATTTCAAACCTTGAAGAGATTTATAATAAATGCACTGTGTTAGAAAGGTAGTAGAGGAGACGGCACATACTTTGTAGGTAACACATTTGTCTTACTAACCTTGAGTTATCATCTCCACCGTGCTGCCTGTTATCTTCTTTAAGTATGTATTTTGGATGATGTTGCTGGGTAGAGTTCGCTGTGCAGTCTTTAGCAATGTGATCAAGGGAGCCACACTTAAAGCAACCTCCTCCTGGATTGGAAAACAAATATTTGTAACCTTGAAAGAATGGAAACTCAAAAGGGTAAAAACTAAAAAGTAAATCCTTAGTGGTAAAATTTCTTTGTTTTATCTTCACTTAACAGCTTCTGATACTTCTTCAAACCATGTTCTGTATTAGTTGCCTCCTCAGTGCAAAGGAATGTTTATCATGTGTTTTCCTTCACTTGTTGCAGGTTTTCATTTAATCTAGATTGTGCTTCTGTCTTGATTATTTTTTGTAGGTTGGCTATGGGAAAGGACTTCATAACTTCAGTATTATCTCATTATCACATCGGCCTGATTGAAGTCTTATGATATGAAGATGCTTTAGTTTCTAAACCATCTAAGTTCCCTTTTTGGGTGTGCACTGGGTAAACCCGTGACCCTAGTCAACAAAGGACCACAAGGAGGTAAACTAGCATAAGGGTGTTTGGAAGCCCGGAAAATGATTTCCGGAAATCATTTTCCGGGCTTCGTGTTTGGAACAGCAGGAAAACGTGGTCAACGGAAAATTTTCCATTGGCCACGGAAAATCAATGCAAAATTCCGGAAAACAACTTCCGGACAAAAACGTTTTCCAGAAATGGGAACAAGGCTCCATAGCGAGGGACGGCGGACTGGTTTCCGCCGGAAAACAACTCTGGTTTCCGCCGGAAACCGGGCAGCGCCGTCCCTTTTTTTTAAATATTTTTAATTAATTAATTTATTTATTAAAATAAATATTATTAGTTTATATTTTTATATTTTAAATAAAATAATAAAAATATATAATTATATATTTCTACTCATTTTCCGGAAAATGAACCAAACACCCAAAGACAGTTTTCCGGAGTACATCCAAACACGGAAAAATCATTTTCCAGAAAATAACTCATTTTCCAGAAGTCATTTTCCTGCTTTCCAAACGCACCCTAAGTTGCCATAGTTGACCGACTCAAACCAGGAAGGCTAATAGGCTACTCCCACTGGGAGTCAAACTTGTAAGTATCCGAGAAGTATAATGAAATTGACAAAAACCGCTATTTCTCATTCAATACTATAAGCCAAGCTCAGGTTTCTTATACAGCTTGGTCAATCTCTAGTCTCTACCTGTCCTGTAGAGTGTAGCCCACACCTGAGCGGCTGAGCCAAGCCTAGCCTAATATAAGTAATGTGAGAGACTGAACTTGATGATCTTCAATCCCATTACTAAAAGATTAATAAGACTACTTGGCTTTAGATGCAAACCATTTCAATAGAGATAAGAATGTCATTGCGAGAGACAATATTGCAAAAAAAAACACAATCTGACCTTTACCCATTTGATCCTTGCGGTTTCTATACTGGAACCAATATTTTGCAACACTTTGACTGAAATCAACATGAATCCTTCGATCATCAATTAGAGCATTATCCATCTATCAATGTAGCAAATTGTCAGTAGTTATAAACCAGGGCTCTCCCACCAAATTCAAATCACTAATACAATTAGAAAGGAGATCAAGAAAAGAAAATTACAGTATTTATATAAAACATTACAACTATACAAAATAGAAAAATTGAATCATTAAGTGGCAAGGAAAGTTTGCACAAGTGTCTTCCTTGACATTAGTGGGAATTCAAAAGTGGGAGAGAAGAAGACATGTCAAACAATCCCGTCAATTCAGTTCAAAGAGCACTGGGTGCCATGATTAGGTTTGAAATGCTTCAAAACCATATAGATTTTTTAAAGTATTTTGTGAGTGATGAACTGTATATGGTGTAGGGCAGTAAAGAAGATTTTTAAGCTAACAATTGGAAAATCAATATGGGCCAGGATAGTTCTTATGATTATAATGTGCACCAAGAAATAAGAATGCATGGAATGGAAGTACAACACCAAGATAAGAGCAAAAGTTAGAACTCATACAGATGAGTATTTCAGACATTTTAATTAATAGGGATCATTCAATAAGCACATTTTTAAAAAAAAGTCAGATGAATTTGTATATTACCTTAAATATGCTTGTTCACAGGCTTCTTTGTCCTCAAACTCTAGCGAAAACACAACCACGCGGTGAATATGTATAAAAGGGCAAACTTATCCTTAAGAATCTAGCAAAAGAATGTTAGAGGATGTATCACAGGGATTCACAAGACACAAACATAAGTGAAAACATATAGTTTGTAGCCCCACCCCACACAGAAAGAATCATTATCTAGTTAAGTAACCAGAAGTGCTTCTGCAGAGAAACTCACCAATAAAAGCATAGCACAAACTATCTCCAGTCTTGTAATCCCTTATTATTTCAGCACTGGTGACATTGATGAATGATCAGAAATATGTTAGAATTGAATTTCAAACAGCAACCCAGAGTGCCAGGGGTGGGAGTGTGAGGGCATTCAAAAGGAACTTACGAAGTCACTGTTCCAAAACGTGAAAAGATAGTAAGGTCTTCATCCTGCAAGTGTGTATGATGTACATTTAGTCCTCCAAATGAATTTTAGAACTTCTGAAGAGCATATACAAAACAAGAATGATATAGAAACTCACTTCAGTTACTGGTTTAATTTACAAACAAAGAGCACGTTATCAGGAGGTTTTATCTCCGCATCAGGAATATCCCCTATCTGTAATGCAAGAAGATAGGATATTAGGATTCATAACTTTTTAACAAGAAAATGTTTGAACTCATTTTTAATTGCTATAGATTGCTAAGTGAATACTTACACTTTCGAGCACAACTGCACGAGAATGAGCTTCCTTTGCACGAGAACCTCCTCAAGTTCTTGAGTTCCTAGTGTCTCATCCATAGGCACCCAGTCATCCTCCAGACGCACATCATCATCAACCTAAGCAGATTGGACAGTATGAATCATTCTGGCCTTTTAGAAACTTATTTTAAGTGGGAATTCAATATTAAAGTTTAAGCTCTGTTGTCTTATGTTTTAATGCCTAACTCTAACCTCGAACTCACCAAAACATGAAGAGTGGCACAACATTAACAGTACAAGCAGAAAAAATGATATTAAAATAATCATGGAATGAATAACAATGCGTTTAGCAATGAAGCAATTAGCAATTTCTATTCTTTGCGACCACCTTGATGCAATATCAGTAGTCTAGAAGCCGGTAACCGAGAGCTATATATGATTTAAAAGAAAGAGGTGAAGATATATAATCATTACCTCATCTTTTGGTTTCCCTTCTGGAGACGCATCTGGAATCAACTCAACTAGTTGTGGTGGATCATCAAAAGGATCATCCAGTATGTAAGTGTGTTTGACTCTGAAAATAGAGATTTGTCAGCTAGAAGGAAAGATTAAATCTTATAGGATAGGGAAAGAGATAACTAGATAAGTTCTGTTCAGTGACTACAGACCGGATGTTTTTGAATGGTCGTCCCTTCTCATCTATAAAAGCTTCGTTTATCCTTCTAGGTATCAATTCCTTCTGCCACCTCTCCAAAAACCTGCCAGGTGAAAGAATGCATTATCATTGATATCATAACAAGCGAACAAAAATATTTCTGTACACACTAGGATATGCCAATAAAATGTGATGCTGGTAAATATGGCAATGCACATGTGAGCGCACACACATTATATAGTGAAAAAAAAAAAAAAAAAAGGTCAAATGAAGTGATGGAATGCTCTGAACTAAAGTGAATTTTGTGAGGAGAACTCACAGTGTGCTTCCATCAAGATAGTCCAGATCATCGCGCAGCGTGACATAGAACTGGAAACAATGAAACGGAACATAATTACATACAAGATTTATAAAACAAATCCAATTCAGTAAAGATCTCAGTTAAGAAGTTTCAGAGGAAAACTATAGTCGTTGCTGGCTACAAATATCCCCAAACAAATTTAGAGCAAATTAAATAAAAGGCACAGAATGACTAGACTATCAAAGAGTACCACAGTATATGGTGCAGTACCTGAGAAGCATTAAGATTCTCCCAGCACTAGCCATGGCAACAGTTCCCTTCTTAGAATGCTTCAAATCCAAATGAATTTCATCACCAAAGAACCGAGCCTGATCACCGTATAAAACTCTGGAACAGCATAATGTAGAGTAGAAGCTCAAGTATGGACAAGTAAATGACTATTATATGTTAACATATATCTACAATAAATATCTACAAATTAAAGAATGGAGCCAAAATCCTAGCTATCACTTGAACACGGTATGAAGCTTTATAAGATGTAATTGGCACCATAATAAATTTCCAACTTACTTGTAAACTGAATCACCACCAGAACCAGTTCCAGTAGGATCACCTGTCTGAGCGGTGAAATCCTTTTGAACTGTGTGAAATAGACAGCCATTATAATACTTGATCCTACATCACAACAGAGGGGAAATTAGCCAGTTAAAAAACAAACTACGTAGCTATAAATTGACCAAACTCCAAAGGGGAACATTTTCTGAAAGTAATGTCCTTCCTAGAGCCAAGCTACTTGTGAGCTACTAGAGCTTGATTAGACAAATATTCAAATTGATTACTGTCGAGCCAAGCTTGAGTAGTTCAGTAATAGTTGAGCCAAATTCAAACCTTTTAATACTTGGCTCAAGCAACTCAAGTCTAATCAAGTTTTTTTTAACATATATTTATATCTAATATAAATATAATATTACAAATTTAACTAATATATTTATATATTTATGTTTAAATGTTATAAAATGACTATAATCTAGATGTAATATTGAGTTTGTTATGATATTTAGATTTAAAATACTTATCATTATGGAAAATGGCATTTTCTTGAGGAAAAAAAAACTTTGGTGTACATATCCCACCCAGCTAGAATAGGTCGAACTCGAGCGAGGTCGAGCTAAAAATTAGAGCAAGGTGGAGCTCAAGCGCTTCGATTTTTCGAATCAGAAGAGCTTCAAGCTTGGACTATTGGCTAGGCTCGTTTGCTTACACCCAAGTCCTTCCTAACCGTCATGTTGACAGAAATCCACTAAAAACACATTAAATTTTTTAGAGGGGACATAAATAAACTCGAACTCCGAATCTTATAAATAAATTAAGAGAATTCCTTTTTTAAGCACAATTATTTGCATCTGTACAGAATTTGATCTACTTCTAATGAGCATTTCTGGAGTAATAAGGCTAAACATTCTAAATAATCTGCGTTTACAAACCATAAGAGATTAAATGGGCTGTAAAAGATAGTAGGGGAAGAGAAAGCATAGTTAGCATATGAACATACTTGCACAGCTTCAGAAAGTTTTTGCACGTCAAAGGACAACGATCGGTGAACAAATCCACAACCAAGTCCCCCAAGCTCGTCACTATCATCACCGACATTGTGCGTGCGCTTAAAGAGATGCGATGGAGAAATGGAGATTGAGGGCTATGGAAATTGGGGATTTCCAGGTATTTCTTCCTCGCAGAGATGATCTTTCTTTTTCTTTTCTTTTCTTTCACCTTTGTGGTGTTTTCTGTTTTGTGCTAGGGCCAGAGGAAGAAGTTCTACTGGTGATATAGAACATTTAAAATACTCACATCTACTGGAAAATGATAACTAAAAAACATTGTTAATATATATACCTCATGTCTTCGTCGACGGTGGCCTACTGACGGTGGCGGACTGAGTGCGAGAGAGACAGTGAGGGCTGAGGGGCGGTGGCCGTGGCGGTGGGCGTCTCACGTCGTGGCGGTCTGAGACTGAGAGAGAATGAGATATTGCGAGAGAGAGAGTGAAAAACAGAGAGGGGCTGGGGGCAGGGGGCTGGGCGGCTGAACAATGAATTAGGGATTTAGGGATTTGGCAGGTTATAACTTGAGAAATATATTTACTGTATTATTACGTGAGAAATATATTTATTGTATTACTAGTATTTTCGCCCGTGCGTTGCACGGAATTATTTGTATAATATTTTAAGAATATTTGATCGATATACAATTATTAAATTATAAATCGAATATATATAGCGCAAATAATTTTCTGATTACCCGTGCGATTCACGGATAAATTTTTGTATTATTTATTTAGATAATAAAATTAAAGATAAAATTATTTTTTAAAAAAATATAATATTGAACATGTACATTTATTTGATTATAAGATTAGTGCAAAAGTATCACTCAATTACTTTAATAATATATGACTTGTTTGTTTACCATTATCTTAAAAAGATCTATATTTAATATAACTTAAGTAATATATTATTACAAAAATAAATATGGAAAATGAGAAATAATTTAATTTTAATTATTACGGAGTATAAAAATAAACTCAACGACCAATATTTAGCTTAATTACGATAATAATTATTAGGCAATTATTATTAGTCAATTACACTAAATTAATTATTTTTCGTTAATAGAAATATCAATTCGTATAAACAAAAATTATTATTATATATATTAAATATGTTCGACCTTCTGCAGTGTTCATGTCACACGTGTACAAATTAATTTGATCAACGACATCTAAAGTTGGTGAGGGATTGCTCAACCTTCTAGTTAATAAATATTAATTATTATGGAGTACTATTTATTATAATTAATAATTAATATAATTAATTAATTAATATTTAATTTATATAATTATAATAATATAATTGCCGGTTATATTTCCAATGAAATATTAATATATTCATTTTATTTTTCTAATATTTTAATTTCCTTTTGAATATATTCATTTCCTTTTCCTTTATAATTAGAATTATTTATTGTCATTTATTTTTCCTTCATAATTTTTTCCTAATATTTCATTTGTTGGCTACTAATTTTTGTAGGGAAAGCTATGCTATATTTCAGTGAAATATTAATATATTCATTTCGTTTTTCCTAATATTTCATTTTCTTTTAAATATATTCATTTCATTTTCCTTCGTAAAAAGAATTAATATTGATCTCCATTCCTTTTTCCTTCATAATTTTTCCTAATATTTCATTTGTTGGTTACTAATTTTTCATATGGAAAGTTGTGTCATATTTCCAGTGAAATATTAATATATTTCTTTCTTTTTCCTAATATTTCATTTCCTTTTAAATATATTCATTTCCATTTTCCTTCATAAAAAATTTATTATTCATTCCCATTTTTTCCTTCATAATTTTTTCCTAATATTTCATTGGTGGTTACTAATTTGTTTATAGAGAAAACTGTGTTATATTTCCAGTGAAATATTAATATGTTCATTTCGTTTTTCCTAATATTTTATTTCCTTTTGAATATATTTATTTCCTTTTTCTTTCATAAAAAGAATTAATATTATTTTACATTCCTTTTTCCTTTATAATTTTTTCCTAGTCATTCATTTGTGGTTACTATTTTTTCGTAGAAAAGTTGTGTTATATTTCCAGTGAAATATTAATATATTCATTTCAATTTCATAATATTCCATTTTCTTTTAGTATATTCATTTCTTTTTTCCTTCATCAAAAGAATTAATATTGCTTTCCATCCATTCCTTTTTCCTGATAATAATTGCCAATTAATTGGCCTGATTCTTGCCAATTAGTAAGAAAATATTAATAACATATTTCCGTGTAATATTTATTTTCTTTTCATTCATAAAAATTTTATTATTAATTCCATATGATTAAAAGTAATATAATTATAAAAATATAATTGTTGAATATATTTTCAGTGAAATATTAATAAATTCATTTTGTTTTCATTTTAAATAATTAATATAATTATAATTATAATATAATTTTCGATTATATTTCCAGTGAAATATGAATATATTCATTTCCATTTCTTTTTCCTTCATAATTTTTTGCTAATATTTCATTTGGTGTTACTAATTTTTGAATAGGAAAGCTATGTTATATTTATAGTGATTTTTTATTATTAATCTCCATTTTCATTTGGCCTGATTCCTGTGCCAATTAGTAACATAATATTAATAACATATTTCCGTGTGTAATTTATTTTTCTTTTTTCATTCATAAAAAGATTTTAATATTCATTTCATATAATTAATAAGTAATATAATTATAAAAATATAATTGCCAATTATATTTCCAATGAAATATTAATATATTCATTTTCTTTTTCCTTCATAAATATTAATATAATTTATAATAATTTAATTGTCAAAATAAATTCATTCCTTTTTTTGTTCAATTTTCAATCAAATATTAATATTAATTTACTTTTTCAAATGGCCTAAATTTCGTGCCGTTTAATTTCCAATTAATTATTTTTTTAATATTCTTTTTTTGAACTATAATTTCACCTCTGAACATGGTATGAATAAACGAATAAAACAACTACATTTTCAAAGTAATGTAAAACCATGAAATGTTAAGATTTAAAAAATTACACAAATTTAAATTTGAAATCTTTAATGCCCAAAAACATAAAATGTCTATGATTTCAACAGGAAAATATTTATTAATTGCTTCTCAACTTTCACATCCATCTCTTAACAGATCCATTATCCTTTGCATCACATTGCTTATTAGGCCAAAATATCTGCATTTATAATTAAAGAATCAAGAGAGCTGGAAATATAAGATTTCAATATAAAAGAATAGTTAAAAATCAATTAAAAAAGAATAGTTAATACTTAGAATAAAAGTTGTAGTTATTTGACAAATTAGCTTAACTTTCTTAGCTTACCTTTCGACAATTGAAGCTACCAACAATTAACCATAGCGCTTGTGATTGCAAAATATAAGAACCTGCAATGAATGTAACCAAAAAAATCAAAAAAAAAAAGAAAAAAAAAAAGAAGAAAAGATAAGAACAGTAAAAAAAAAAAAAAAAAAAAAAAAGGTAAACAAATATGTCACACTTTTATGGAGAAGGTGGTTCTTCCTATGTACATATTGATGTTTGATACTAAACAAAAAACAACAGAACTAAGAGAGATGAAAATTTAGTGGTGGTGGACTGAGTTTCTTCTTGTATTTATAGCCATAAAGAGAGAGATGCATGCTATTATTGTTAATTGGTAATAATTGGTAATTGGTAATTCATTTGATTACCATTCATATGTTTTCACCATTAACATAATAATAACTTATCTTTTGGTAATAATTACTAATTTGGTAATAAATAAATGGAATTGTAAACAAATAGGTATTGGAATATAATATATATGGAATTCAATTATAATTAATAGAATTCCATACAATTATAACTAATATATTTTTATATATTATTATATAGATATAGATTATTATTCTACCATAATAAATAAATAAATAAATCTATACCATAAACATTTGTCAGTGGTATTATATTAATGCATGTATATGTATTAATCTATATGAAATACAAATATATTATCATAATAATTAATTACCATAAAATTTTTTAAGTGGTATTACATTAATGCACGTATATGTATTAATCTATAAAATATAAATATACTATCATAATAATTAATTACCATAAACATTTTTCAGCGGTATTACATTAATGCACGTATATGTATTAATCTATAAAATACAAATATACTATCATAATAATTAACATAATTACTAATAAGGAATTACCATAATTACTAATAACTAACTAGTAAGTTGCCCGTGCGATGCACGATAAATACATTGTAACTATTTAATTTATGCTCGTAATAAATTGATCGTATTTTCTTGTAATTAATTTCATTTTTAAAATGTAAGCAAACTAAAAAGTAATAAATGTTAAAGGTATAAAATGAGAACAAAAAATAAATTACATGTTAAATACCTCGTTATAAAATGTGAATTATTTTCTAAAAAAAATTTAATGACAGAATTATATGTGTGACGAAAATACATGACGAATATTAAAAACAATGGTTATATACTTTTATATATATATATATATATATATATATATATATATATATATATATACTACAAATAATAAAATATACACAACATATATATATACTACAAATAATAAAATATACACAACATATATATATTAAGCATAAAAATCAACACTTCGAAAATGAACACAAAAACCATAAATTTGCTTTGTCGACCACCAAGTAAATTTCCAGCAGGTTTCAAAAAAAAAATAATAATAACTTTCCAACACAACATCCATCAAAGGTAATTAGCCATGCCAGATTCCATGATTTGTGCTCAAAAATTTTAATCCATTAGCACGCCTCCCAAACTCTATACAAAATAACCCCAGCATTGAGCCCTGTAAAATGTTGACTTTCACCACACGTGCTCTTCATTCTGCCCCACGGGGGGCTCTCCGGCATGCAATGAAACAACCTGAAAAACTCCATAAGAACAACCATTAAACCTTCAACCAACCATTATATTAAAGGTTTGGGAGACAGCAATGCATGCGGAATGCCAATTTTTTTGTAACTTTTCCCTCTCTTTCTCTTTTCGCAAGACCCACTTATATCATCACTTGTATTTGTATCTCACTTCAACTCTCAATTTAAAATTGATTTCATTGGGCAACACTGCAGCAGGCAGAAAAAGAGTAGAAACGCCATTTTTCTTCTTTCTTTCGTTCAGCAGAGAAGCAAAGAAAACATCATTTATATCTTCCTTTTGCTTCATTATTCATTTTTTTTATTAAAAACATTTATAGAAAAGGAGTATAAAAATAATTATATTAGAAATAATTTGCACATAAAAGGAATTTAAATATTTATACTGAGGAAAAATATGTGCACATAAAAGTAAGTTATCTTATGAATTCATCCAAGTAATTCCTAAATATGATTTACAACGAACAAAGTGAAGACGAAGACGAAAACAAACCCGTAGAACACCGCTCGGCAGCTCGCATGCTCAGCGACCAACGGACCTCGCCTGCTCACCTCCAATGGAACACAGCTCATGACCAGAGATCCAAATCGCCGGTCAGTTTATCCAAAACTTCATCTCCAAATCCCTAACCTTGTTCGTCATCGGACCAGAGACCACTCGTCGATATCCTGCATCCACGGCTGCCGGCTGCCCTGCTCCGTCGCCTCTACTGTCAAGGAACTTCGGTCTCCTCTTCTTGATTTCTGGGTTGAAATTTTCTTTGAGTCTGAAAATTTTCTTATTGCTTGTTCAACCATGATTTTTCTGTCTTCGAGTCTGGAAATTTGCTGCCGAACTTGATTATTGATTTCTCTTGTTGAAATCTTCTGGTTGCTTGAGTATTGAAGCAACTGGAAATTTACGGCCACGGTATAGTGTATACTCTGTATCGAAAACTGCATTAATTTTTAGAATGGCATAAAGCTGCCATGATGAGAGGTTTTATACAGGCTTGAATTTCAAAAAAAATACAGGCTTGAATTTCAAAGATGGTTTCGGATATCGAGGCTTTCATTGGGTAACCAAACATTTAATAATTTAATAATATAATAAATCCAAAAGTCACCATAAATAAAGGCCATAAATTTAATAATATGATAAATCCAAAAGTCATCATAATATAGTATCCTTGAAATTCGGAACGATCAGATCCCTTCTTTCTTTTCTTTTTTTTTTGACAATACCCTTTGCTAAAACTTTCGTTCCAAATGAGCGGGAAAAATACTTGGACCATGTTTGTGGCTTTTATATATATAGAGATAGAGATAGAGATAGAGATAGAGATTACCAATCTATACTATATATAATATATTATGATTACCATAATTACTAATATTAAGATAGAATAATATTAATTAATTATAATTAGAATAATAATTACTATATTACTAAAATGCCCCTAGGTTTGGGCGGGAAACTTTGGAGGAGGATAATGTTTTTATATATAGTATAGATAATTAATTATAATTAGAATAATAATTACTATATTACTAAAATGCCCCTAGGTTTGGGCGGGAAACTTTGGAGGAGGATAATGTTTTTATATATAGTATAGATTACGATTAGTAATTTTAATTTATTATTATATTTTAATTTATAATTGTAGTACGTATAAGAATACGATTAGTAATTTTAATTTATTATTATATTTTAATTTATAATTGTAGTACGTATAAGAATTGTAGTACCATATTTTACAATATTACGCAAATCAAATTATTATTTCCTACCAATGATTTATATAATAAAGGTTGTAATTTCATAAGGGACTCACAATTACGGGGTGAAATTCCCTTCCTATCATTTTGTTAAAATTCAAGTTTATAAAGGTTAAAAGATGTATAATGGAAAAGATTATGTGTTTTCCTAAAAGAAGGTTTCACATTCCTAAATGGATTTCTATTTTAGGAGGTTTCACATTCCTCTTGAAAGATGTTTCTCATCACATCTATAAATATCTTGAAAAACTCTAAGGATTATATGGTTTTCTAATCATAAGGTTTTTAGTCTATGAGTTTTCTAGTCTCCATATTATCAAGCATTCTTGATTTATTCGGTTTAGAGATTACATTTTCAATGGAATCAAGTAAGTCTTTATCCTATTATAGTTTTAATTAAAAATCCATGATCATGAACATTGTTTAGTTATTGTTTTAATTAAAAATTCATGATCATGAACATTATTTAGTTGATTGATTGGTTTTATTTACATGTGGTTCATTGTTATTTGTGTTTCCGCATTCAAGTTATAAATAATGCATAAAAATTTAATTAACATTTGGTATTATAAGAGTGTTTTAGCGAAAAGTTAAATTTCAGAATTTTGTTTTTTATTAATATAAATATTAATATTCTAAATTATAACAGTAGATATATAAAAATAAGACTAAAATACGATCAAAGCTTTAAAAGGAAAAATCAAATTATCAAAATTTAACCTGACCCGGTCCACTTCTCCATTTCCTTAGCATCAAAGCTAAAAGGATTTTAAATCCAAATCGAAAAGTTTCCAATATTCAAATTCTATTATTGATTTCGGTTGATCGATCTTTGTTGAGAGCGAGTTTCAAAAATGGCAGGGAGGTCATCGTTAACGATGATCGTGACCAACACGCCGGCGAAAGATCTCGCCTACACCAACTTCGCATATTCCTCCCCGGCAGATCTCCGGAACTTCGTCGTTCCGGGGTCGAAGATGGCCTACGCTCTCGTGGCCGATGCTTACGTTCTTTCCATTTCATATCCTTTTATCTTATGGTAGATAGCATTTCGGCGATCGCTTGCATTTCTCTTCGGAAGGATATTACGTAGCACATTGTTGAATTTATACGAGTAATTCGATTAATTTCGTTGTTTGCACGTTTTGATTACCAGTATTTTGAACAATTTTGATTAAATGTGCATACTTCCTATTTCATTATTGTGTAAGCTCTGCGATTAACTAATTTTTTAGACTATCGGTGTCATTTAGAAATTTTCTTTTAACTGAATGCTGAGTTCCCGGTTCTTTTTCTTAATCTAGTATTTGGTGTACTCAAATAGCAGTTGGTTAGTGGCATATTGAAAGATTCTATTTTTCATTTACTTGTGAATAATGAGATGCTTTGTATATATAGAGATAAATATAAATGCCTGCTAAGCAAGAATGTTAGAGTAACAGTTCTGAATTTACCTGAAATACGTGCTTAACAAGAAAGAGCCTATTAAATGTATGCCACTGAATAGGATGTTAATGCTAGAGATACAACTTAAGAAAGTTTTCATCTGCTAATCTTTTTGTTTATGATTGTGCTGACTTGTGAGTTTACATTAATTTGTAACAAAACAAAAAATCAAGGATTATAAAGCATACAATACTGGAAATGTGGCGTTCTTTCCTATATTTCTTATGTCTTTGAATTGCTTTATCCATAAGTAGTGAATATCATGGGTCATAGTGTCACCTTAACTATGAGATACTGCGCATGATTCTATTTCCGATGGCCAACTTGGTCTTAATGTTATTCATCGCCGATATACAAAGGTTTCTACTGGGGACTCCATATCTGTGAGCAGGCATGTATCGTATAACCTTGCTTTAGTTTGTTGTATGCGACTGGATGTTGATCTTTGATTCTTTTGGTGCATTTCTTATACTTGCTTAATGAATTACAGATTCATCCCACCTGAAGATTTCAATCTTGCTTTGTTGACCCTTGAATTGGAATTTGTAAGAAAGGGAACAAAAGATGAGCAGGTAAAAGTATATTTCAACATTATTCTCACTGCTTTGCAAAAGCTAGGGTGTTTTGTTAAAAGTATTTGCTTGTGCTAACTAGTTAGTGATTTAGGGTTTGACATGGAAAATTTCCTTGCTTGTTTAAATCTTCTAGTGCTAGTGCTGGTCAAATCTAATTGACCAAAGATATTTCTTTTCAGGTTGATGCAGTTCAGATGGCTAATCAAATTCGAAAGAGATTTGGAAATCAGGTAAGAAGTTAAAGAAATTTCTTCTTTGTATGCTTAGTTATTGATGTTTCTTTGCAAGATTCATGTGCCCAGATTTCTTCTTTTTGGGTAAATATTAGGTTTTCAGCTCCATGAATCCTGAATATTACAAAGATTAACTATTTAACCTATCATCTTATAATGGTGTTTTGTAAAGATTATTTAATCAAATTATTGGGGTTATAGATAATTGGGTTTTTACACTTTTGGCAAAGATGATAGGTATGACACTTCTCTGTTCATTTAAATAACTAATAAGTATGTAACTTTGATTTGATAAGTTCTTTTATTATTCAAAATGCATAATCATAAGCTGTAACAACTTTGACCAACATTAGCTTATACACTAAAACCTTCCATCCATATTTTTCCCTATTAGGTATGGATCAGGACTTGTCAGCGTAAAAGCATAAACCTTTTTGCAAAACTCTTAGGATTTTGGCTTCACCAAATGCGGTGATTATGCAGGTTATGACAGCTGGACAAAAGGTGACATTTGAATACCATGGCAATGGTTATATCTTCACTGTTAATCAAGCTCAAATTGAGGGACATTCAAAATCAAATAAAATTGAAAGAGGGCTACTTTCTTCGGAGACATATATTATTTTTGAAGCTGCAAATGGAAGTGGAATAAAGGTAACTTCCTGCTTTATTCTTTTATTAATTGATTGCTCAAATGATGATTACTTAGTGGGCATCCTTAACATTAGTTGATAGTTTACTGATTACTATTTGTATCTACACAGATAACCAACCAGCGTGAAGCTGCTAGTAGCAGCATCTTCAGGCAGAAAGAGTTCAACCTGGAGTCATTAGGTATTGGTGGTTTGAGTGCCGAGTTTGCTGATATATTTCGAAGAGCTTTTGCTTCTAGGGTTTTTCCTCCACACGTCTCATCTAAGTATGCCAGAAATCCTGCTAAATAATATTTTAATTTTTTTACATGTTTCCTCAGCCCGCATCTACAAAAAAAATTATAATCTCTAGAAACTTGCCTGATTTCTTGAAAATTCTCTTTGGCCATGGGATCTTAATTTGAAGACTTGGCATCAAGCATGTTAAGGGAATGCTGCTTTATGGGCCACCTGGTACTGGGAAGACACTAATGGCTCGACAGATAGGAAAGATGTTGAACGGCAAGGAACCAAAGGTTGGTGCAACCTTTTGTTGATTTCTTTTGCCAGTGGCATTTTTAGTGAACCTTGGAAGCTGATTTGATGTATCTTTAGAGCTAATTAAAAGTTGTGTGATTTTTAAAATTAGTGTTGCTAATGCTATGATCTCTCTACTATAAATGGTTGTGTAGAGTTGACTAATGACATTGAGTTTTAGATTGTCAATGGACCTGAAGTGTTGAGCAAATTTGTTGGTGAAACTGAGAAGAACGTGAGAGACTTATTTGCTGATGCCGAACAAGACCAAAGGACCAAAGGTAAGTTGTTTTGGTGGCAAAAATTAAAAATATTTTT
>CP025648.1:17099112-17114665 GCA_003576665.1 Ipomoea trifida | reverse complement strand
CCACAATCATTTTGAGTTCCACCATTTTTGGGCTTATTATAGTAGTGCCATAAAACTCTGGTTTTGTAATTGTTGTCCTTTTTATATCATACGCTGTATGCTTGTGCTGTTTTGGCAAAACTTGAACATTCACGGCTGGACTGAGGATGTGATCGGAAGAGTAATATAGAATTATCAATTGAAGTGTGAGAGTTTTGATAAATTGTTTTAATTATACTCATGGTTGAAAAAATCGCTAGGCGCTCCCTAAGCGTTTGGGGGCGCCTAGGACGCCTAGTCGAGGATTAATCGGTGCCTAGACGTCCGTGTATTTTTGTTTTATTTTTTTATTTTTTTAAAATTTGTTTAAGTATTTTTAATTTTTTAAAGATTAATAATTATAAGTTATATAATACTTTAATAGTTAATACAAAAATATTAAATATTAACCTAAAAAATATCTAAAGTTTATACTCCGTACAATTTAGAATTATTTCACTCAAAATGATGTTGTTTTCAATGAAATAACCCATTAAAAAAAAGAACAATAGTTAATCGACCGACTAGAAGGCATAGTCGGTCTAGTCGACGCCTAGGCGGTTAGCGCCTAAGTGGCTTAGGCGGTGCTTTGGTGGTCTAGGCGGTCGCCTAGACCACCATTTAATGTGATACGCTAGGCGGTCGACCAGCGCCTAACACCTCGGCGGGATTAATCGGCGCCTAGGCGGGATTTTTGCAACACTGATTATACTATTGTTTTGATAAATTGTTTTAATTATACTATCATTATCTTTACTGTTTCCAATCTTAGTTCTCTCTAAAGTGTCCGGAGCTAAATGCCCTTTGTTTTAGGTTGATGCTCAATGAATATTATTTTAGTGTGAAATATTTGCTTGAAAGGTGATGAACATTATTACATTATTGATGTTTTTTTTAAAACACATTTTTGAAAATAATTTACTGGATGACTCTCAAGTCATTCTCCAAACTGGTCATAACTTTTAAGCGCAACCATACTCCACAATATGGATAGGTTGGAGAAAAAAGTGAAGGACAATAGTTAGAGAGAAGGTTGGAGAAAAAGTTATGGATGATTCGCAAAAGATAACTCTGAGTATAGTGGTTAAAGAGAAAGCCAATGATTGTAGTTGGAGAGAAAGTTGAGAATGGCGATCAAAGAGAAAGCCGGGGACACTAATTGAAGAGAAAGTTAAGGATGATGGTTGGGGAGAAAACCGAAAATGGTGGTCAGAGAGAAACCAAAGATAGTGACCAAAGAGAAAGTTGGTGATGGAAGCCGAATAAGAGAAATGGTGGAAAAAGAATTGGAAATGTTGTTGCCAAGGTTGATACTAGGTTTCCTCATCTAACAAGTGTGAGTGGTAAAAGGTATACTTCCGAAAATGGTGGCCAAAGAGAAACCAAAGATAGTGACCAAAGAGAAAGTTGGTGATGGAAGCCGAATAAGAGAAATGGTGGAAAAAGGATTGGAAATGTTGTTGCAAAGGTTTGATAGTAGGTTTCCTCATCTAATAAGTGTAAGTGGTAAAAGGTATACTTTGATAGTTGTTGATAATTTTTTCATGTACATTTCGACAGTTTTTTTTCAAGAAGAAAAGTAAAGTGGACAACCTTTACTAAGCCCTCCGTAAGGTTGTCCACTTCACTTTTCTTCTTGAGAAAAACTGTTGAAATGTACATGAAAAAGTTATCAAATCTAGAAGATGATATTTTAGTCTTACCACTTGAATATGGCACTAAGGTCTTTTAACTACTTGGGGCATACTCGATTCTTCTAGCACGAGAGGCTACTCTTCCTTCCCTCTTTTGGCATCATTCAGAACATCCACCTTCTCATGCAGTACTGCATAAAGTATATTATTCTAACTCATAAAATACATTATCTTACTCCATAAAGTTCATTATTCTAACACATAAACAGCTACAACAAACACCGTTATTGACTAACGAAATTATTATTATTATTTTTTAATGTCAAACGACGTCATTTTGAACCGGATCTACACAACTGTGTGGATAATTTGCCAAAATATTTTGAATGGGCCAAAAAGAATTTAGTATTATAAATAATACTACGTATTATATTATTGTGTGGACAATGGTACACACAACTATGTGGACCATACTATAAAATAATGTATATTCAATACACAAATAATATACTTTTAGTATATTAAATGTACATTGTATTCAAAAAAAGTAGATTATTTGAATACTAAAAGTACATTATTTTATATAATATACATTTACTACACAAATGATGTGCTTTTAATATATTAAAAATGTATTTTTTTTTATTATGGCCCACACAATAATTTTCCTTCCAACCCTGTCAATTATTGTACTAATAATAATAATAATCCTCTTAGTTTATAACATATAGCCTATACTATATGCAGTGGTCCATGAAGATACGCAATA
Source organism: Ipomoea trifida (assembly GCA_003576665.1). Lineage (NCBI taxonomy): Eukaryota > Viridiplantae > Streptophyta > Magnoliopsida > Solanales > Convolvulaceae > Ipomoea > Ipomoea trifida. The sequence goes on along the minus strand of CP025648.1, from coordinate 17,112,244 downwards.
TAATTGTCGGTACAAGACAGGCATCTATACATAATTTGTCTTTTACATTTCACTTGTTGATTCCCTGCACTACCAAACATTATAAAACCGGAACAGCGTTAACAATGTTACGGTCTATTAAACTGAAGATCCATCCTCCAGTTTGAGATTCATTATATTCCAATTAATTAAGCAATTAACCATGAGTGCTGCTTTGCATATCATCATAGCTTTCTTCCTGACTTCTGTGTCTATTTATCTTCTTTGGACACTCCTTAGATTGATCCACACTGCATGGTGGACCCCGCGCAGATTACGTAAAGTAATGAGCTCACAAGGCATCATAGGCCCCCCTTACAGCTTCCCTCATGGCAACACAAAACAAATCTCCAAAATGAGGAGCCAAAGCATGGGCAAGCCCATGTTTGATGTATCTCATGACATTTTTGCAAGAATCCAACCTCATGTCCACACTTGGAAAGAGATTTATGGTAAGACTTTAATTTGTGCCAAATATATTCCGGGGTTTTTTTAAAGTTGTCCCTTCAAGATTTAATTTAGGAGAAAAAAGTGATTTTAGTTTTTTACCAGTCATTTTAGTCCATAACATATATACTTTTTATTGTTATAATTCATTTCTCTAGCTGCTTTTAAATAAGTTGCAGTTTTAGTCTCTAGAGCAATAGAATTGTAAAACTCCGTTATAATTTTACTTACTATATGAGTATTTTTGTACTTTTTAATGTTTTTTTTCCCTTTGTAACTATCTTCAGTTTCAGTTTTTTATATGTAAAATATTAATGAACTTGATTTTAACATGTTTGTGTGGAGGGAAAAATAGAGATGATTGAAGCGAGGAACTTTATAGAATGAGGTTTTCAAATATTCTCTTTTTTAATTTGCAGATGAAATATTGAAATTAAATATGTTATAAAGTAGAAAAATAACAAATTAATTACTAAACACGTATTAAGTAACTAAAACTCTAATGTAATTCAATGATTTTGTTGCTCCAACCTCTGAAAAACTACAACTTATTTGAAAAATTAAGAGAATATATTGTAATGATAAAAAAGTTAGAAACTAAAACTAGTTGACAATAATTGAAGGTAAAAAAAAACTTAATTTTTTCTTGAATTTATGTTTGATACATGCATAATGCAGAAGAATTAATTAACCAGTGTACGTACACATGCATTTCTTAAGCACTAATTTACTGTGTTAAATTAATATATGCTAGGTAAAATATTTCTCACATGGCATGGTACAAAGCCTTACTTGTTCATTACTGAACCTGAGCTGATCAAAGAAGTACTGGCCAACAAAGAAGGTGCTTATCCAAAAATGGACCTCGACGGCTATGCAAAGAAGCTCCTAGGCGAGGCACTTATAACAAATGAGGGTGAAAAATGGGCCAAAGTTAGGAAACTCGCCAACCACACCTTCCATGCCGAGAGCTTGAAAGTAAGTAAGACTCGTGTAAAAAGGTCACACATTCAATTCTCAATTTTATAGTATATACAATCAACTAGGCAGAGATTATTAATAAGACTATACCAAATATTAGATATAAATATATAATCTAAACCTTGTAGCAGCAGAAACGAAAGAAATCGAAATATCTCTGATAGAGATGTCAACGGGGCGGGGTATACCCCATCTCCACCCCCCGACTTTCTCCCCCAATCCCCATTCCCGTCTCCATCCCCGTCCCCATCAGGGATGGAAAAAATCTCCCCATCCCCATCCCCACGGGGATTACCGGGGAACTGGGAATCCCCGATGCTTTTTTAAATTATAAAAATTAAAAATTTTATATTCATTTCAACTCAAATACTACTAAATATTTTACTACTAAATTAAAGAACGCAATATATATATATATATATATATATATATATATATATATATATATATATATATATATATATATTCGGGGACGGGGGAGTACTCCCCATCCCCATCCCTGTCCTGCCCGGGGAATTAAATATCATCCCCATCCCCGTCCCCGTTCTCCTATTTTTGTCCCCATCCCCATCCCCATCGGGGTGGGGAGTCGGGTTCTCCGTCGGGTATGGGTACAATTGACATCCCTAATCTCTGGCTATAATTGATCGATCTCTTCTTAATTGTGTTGTTTTTCGAACGGTAGAATTGCAGGGAGAAGATTACATTTTGTCCACACTTTGACTCAAAACTTTAGATTTAGAACTTTATAGGGTGTATTTGTTATTATTTTGAGCCATATGAGTACCATAAACTGTATGTAGTGCTACATACTGTATGTCCTATATATCAATATAGGGGAAAATCTAACCCAAAAAGTACACAAGTTAAGTACATCTATGATATGATTGTTATGAGAATAATAATTTGTTATTTGAATGATGAGTAAATATATGCAGAGAATGGTACCCGAAATGATTGGTAGCGTTGAAGTGATGTTGGAGAGGTGGAAAGAATTGGAAGGAAAAGAGTTGGATGTGTTCAAAGATTTTGGGGTGTTAACAACTGAAGTGATATCCAGGACAGCATTTGGTAGCAGCTTCTTGGAAGGAAAACATATCTTCAAGATGGTATCCAATTTAACCGCAATAACTGTCAAAAATGTGTACAACGTTAAGTTTCCTGGAATCAGGTACGATAGATATGATGTTCTTTATACACTATATGCTTGCTTTTTAGAGCCTTTTTGTGTTTAAAGTATAATCATAAATGTAATATCCAATTATCATCTTAGTCTTTTTGGTTTAGATCGACTGCTTACCACTATGTTAGGATAGAGTACTTACACTTTTTTAGAGGTTGTTTGCTTGAAACTCGTCAAAAATAACATCTCATTCATGAGGAGTGTAAATGTGCAATCTTGTTAGGATCGAGTACTTACCACTGTGCTAAAAGATATAGCTAGTAGGGAAGGTGTAACTTTATTTCTTTATACCATCAGGGCTTTGGACTTTACCTTTACCAGCCTTAGCTTATGTGCAATCTTGTTAGGATCAAAACTTTATTTCTTATATCACCAGGCATTTTTTAGAGTGCTGGACTTGGCCCTTACAAGCCTCTACCCAACAAGCTCCTAGCCACATGGTGCTTGACTTAGCCCTTCATCGGCCTCATGCGCAATCTTGATTGTTAGGATCAAACACTTATTACTGCGCCAAAAGCTATAGCAGGCACAACTTTATTTTCTTATACCGCCACACATTTTCAAGGAACCAGGTGCCAAACTTGTCATTTACTGGCCTCCACCCAACAATTCCCTGACCACATGATGCTAGACTTGGCCCTTTACCGGCCTTCGCCCAACAAGTTTAACTATCAGCTTAGACTTTTAGTTTAGATGAAACCCTTGTTTCAATTGTTTGGTTGGTATACTAAAATTTCACTGATTTTGCAGCATGTTAATGAAAAGTAGCGACGAAATTGAAGCAGAGAAGCTAGAAAGAAGAATCAAGGGTGCCATCCTAGAGCTAGTGAGGAAGAGGGAGAAAGAGAGCAATGGAGTTGTTGAAAATTATGGGAAGGATTACCTAGGACAGCTTATGAAGATTAGTGGTGGCTCCGACATAAGCAAGAACATAAGCTTGGATCAGATGATCGACGAAATTAAGGCTCTGTATGGTGCTGGACATCTTACAACTACTTCTTTGCTTGGATGGTGCATTTTCCTGCTGGCACTCCACACTGAATGGCAAGAAAAAGCTCGAACGGAGATTTTAGAGCTGTTTGGGCATGAGAACCCAACGTCTGATGGTATTGCAAGATTAAGAACGGTAAGAATATGATTTCTAGCCAGAACAATCATTATTTTATGAACCATGCTCAACCTTATTTTATTGTTCCAATCATTATTGTGTGGACCAGGATCTACACAACTGTGTGGATTGTGGACCATACTATCACATAATGTACATTCAGTATAAAAATAATGTGTTTTTTAGTATATTAAAAATGTACATTGTATTAAAGGAATGTACATTATTTGCGTACTGAATATACATTATATTTTATAATGTACATTCAATACACAAATAATATACATTTAGTAGGTTAAAAATGTACTTTTTTGTTATTGTCCATACAACGCTATATGTAGACCGTGGTCTGTTTCAAAATTTAGTCGGAATGGGTCAGCCTGGTCCAAAGCGCAAATTATATTGTGGACCATGGTCCACAATGCATTGTGAACCATGATCATGGTTGATACTGCAATTGTGTTGAATGGATAGTACAGTTGTGTTAAAAAGATATTGCAGTTGTGTTGAAAGGAAACTGCAGTTGCGCGGAACAAAGATCGTTCATCCGTTCAACAGAACTGCAATATCCTTTCAACAGAACTGCAGTATCCCTTCAACACAACTGCAGACGGATGACACGGCCTATTTTCCGTACAATTGCAGTTCCCTTTTAACACAACTGCAGTATTCTTTCAAAACAATTGCAGTATCAGTTTAACACAATTGCAGTATCAGCCATGCTCCATGGTCCACCATGGTCCCCGGTATAATGACTGGGTCCAAAGAGTAAGCGGGTTAGTATGAGTCGGGCCAGACCATGCCAAATAATTGACTTTTAACTTGATTGGAAGTAAATTGATTTGTTTTTTTGTTTGTTGTTTTTATGCAGATGAACATGATACTAAATGAATGCATGAGACTATATCCTCCGGTGATCACAGTAACAAGAAAAGTGGAAAGGGAAGTGAAACTAGGCAACCTAACCCTACCAGCTGATATCACCATTTTCATGCCCATATTAGCACTGCATCATGACCCCCAAATATGGGGACAAGATGTTCATCTCTTCAACCCACACAGATTCGCACAAGGCGTAGCTAAAGCGACCAACAACAATGCGGCCGCCTTCTTCCCCTTTGGGATGGGGCCTAGAACCTGCGTTGGCTTAAACTTCACCACTAATGAAGCCAAGATCGCCCTCTCCATGATCCTGCAACGTTACAAGCTCAGTTTGTCGCCAAATTACGTGCATTACCCTGCTGATATCTTCATCCTCACCCCCAAAAATGGAGTTCAGGTTATCCTGCACAATATTTGATTGTTGCCTGCACGGATTTAGCTCATTGGTTAAGTAATATTTGAAAAAAGAAATCAAGGTTTAAAACTCGACAGTGACAATGTAGAGATTATGCCCAGAGCCGTAGATTCCTTGTGCACACCAGCATTTGGCTTTGTCTGTTGAGTGCTGAGCCATTGAGTTAAGGTGATTTCCATCTTCTCAGATGCTCTGTGGAGGATTTAACCTTGAAAGAAAGAAAGAGTATTTGATTGTTGTGTGCAGTTGGAAAGATTAGAATTCATGTGCATAAATAAAGTCATAAAACTTTCAAGTCCTTGATCTAGATAATCTAAAACCATGCATATTGTGACTACTAGCAAAACAAAATTTGTGAAATTATTTTAGGTTAATCCACGAAGTGAGTTGTGTTTGATGGCTACATTTATTGAAGGATTTTTATTCCTTGTCCTAAAGGTTTGAATCATTAATCCTAAAGGCCCCACCCATACCATGACCAGATAGAGCATTTGAGAGGACGTAAATCTAGGTAACTCAGTAGCTCAGCAAATAGCCAGACAATATGTGCACACAAAGGATATGCTCACTTTAATTTGGGCTTAATCACCATATTGTTGATGTCGAGTTTCAAACCTTAGTCTCTTGCCCCAAATATTACGTATTGAACTAATGAGTTAAGCTAGTACTAGGTAGCAAGAATTTTTATTCCTGCCCACTGAAACACATGCACACAGCCATTAATGTGATTTATAGCTCTTTTACGGTCGAAACATGTGTTTTATCCTATTTAGAGCATCCTTATCAATTGGGTTTTTTCCCTATTTTTTATGGGCGGCCTTAACATCATCCACTATCTCACCCAATCACAAAAACTCTTTTCCACATTAGTTTAGAATTTTTTCTCAGTTTTTTGTGGACCCACCATTTTCTATCTTATATTTTAATTATTTCTTTATTTATTTGAATTATAAATTTATACTTATAAAAATTAATTAAAATAAGCATACCTACATTTAATTAAAATGATAATTACAAACATTTAAATTAATTTTCGTTGTTGTTTTTTTTTAAAATCATTTTAGAATTTTAATTAAAATTAAATAATTCAAAAATATTAAATTTGGCATTTTATAAAAGTAATTGAAACAAAAATAATAAAACAATAAAAAATAAACAAATTAAATGAAAAAAAAAGAGAGTAGAAGATGGGGCGTGAAAAAAACAAAACAGAAATGAACCAAAACAGGAATGAAAGCAAAAGAAAAAGAAAAAAAAAAAGGAAACCAAAAAGAAAAAAATAAATGAAGATTGAGAGTCAATCGTCCAGCAGGGCGTGTGAGGAACATGCGTCCGCTGGGGCATTAATTGCCGCCCAATCACGGCACATGCGCTGTTCTTTTTTTTCTTTTCTTTTTTTCTCCAGATGATTTTGCAAGAGAAAAAACTCACAATAAACTTAGCTTCACATCAACTTCATTCTTCAAGAGGCAGTTATTACTCTGACATTATTATTTCCAAAAAATCACAGATGTAGATGCTCTTAGGAATTTCCGTTGCATGTGGGCCCTTATAGATTTAGAATACTATACACAATCATTAATGCGTGTGCCTAGTTTACACAGCTGTGGGCTAAGGTCCAAAAATACATAAAGTACATTATTCTAACTCATAAAATATATTATTATTCTAATACATAAAGTATATTATTTTAACTCATAAAATACATTATCTTACTCCAAAAATTTCACTATTCTAACATATAAAGTACATTATACATTATTCTGTTAGAAAAATTCATACATGCGCATCGGAAGCATCAAATCACTTTTTTCTAAGATTCTATGTAAAAAGGGAGATAGAAGGTTTTTACTCTTGAAGCATGCTTTGGTAGAATCAACAGCTTGAACCGTCCAATTGTCCGGCCTCTAGTCCGTCCACCGGCCGGGCACGCTCTAACTCCTAGAGATTTCTACGTGAAAACTCTTTTCCTGACAAACCTTTTTTCACTTCTCTGTCTTAAGAAAGAGGGCAAGACTTTTATATATATAGTTTGGTTTGGGCCCAAAGAATCATGTCATCACCGGTAATATAAGCTTGCTAGAGAGGTCTTTTTTGTCAGATTGTTAGGGACATGTCACTCCTCCTTCCGTTATTGTTGATGGTTTGGTTTTTAATTATCTAAATTAATATATATATGAGCTTTTTTAAAAAATAAAAAAATAAATATGAGCTTTTACTTTCAAATAGATCCAACATCAGCTTCCACTAGGGATTATCTAAATCAGTACTACGGACACTAAACCTAATCTATCTAGTTTGTCATAATAATTTTGTCAATTACAAATTAGGGATTACAATACTAAATACTAACCTAACATTTTACTTTTCTTTACTTCCAACTTTTGTAGATACAAATTTCTTATAACTTCAATTTCTATTACAAGCATTATATTACTTATATTCAATTTTCAATTACTACATTGGAGCAAGGATTGAATATCTCCATTTCCTAAGTTCATCTCAATTAGATAAATCTATTCTTATTTCATTTCTTTGCACTTTTACCCATTACTTTGGTTATCTTGATCTTTTACTTGTGATTCATATAGATTGTGTTTTTGGTCATGTATCTATTGTTACTTCTAATTTGATCATGTGAGTAGATTCCTTAGGAGAGAGAGTTAGCTAGGGATGTAGATTAAGATTTTGGAGATGTGATCTTGAGTTGGTTGAGTAGGGGAGATGAGACTTGACTTGGATGACGTTGGCCAACGTGATTAAGTCTTGTTTAGAAAGTGATTACCTAATCTAGGTTCGAAAGGCTGATCAACCATGCTTCACCGAAAGGGAGGTATGGGATATCAAGGACACCAAGTGTTTTATGAAATGTCTCTTAGTCATTCATGAGTCATGAGAATGTCCCCAAGTGTTCAAAGAGTGTGGAATAATCTTGAGAAAGGCTTCCTCCCAATTATATGACATTCATTATCTAGTCAATTGACTCTTTCCCTTGTTCCCGATTTTGTCCTAATCCAAGTTCATATTCCCCTCTATCTTTCCTATTATTTTGCTAATCATATCATTTAATTTGCTATTTGATTTGTTATTTGTTATACCCATTTTTTTAGTACTATTGACTCTATTACAATGTAGTATCCCCAATTGTTATTTGTGCTAGATTTCCACAAAGAATATTAATACCTTGTGCTTGAGAGACATAATCTTGACTCCTCCAATTCTATCCTCACACAAAACGGGATAATTGGACAAATGGCCTACATGTTGTAATTACCACCTAGTTCACTAATGCACCTAGAATTTTCACATATTCTTGTTGAAGAAAAGAGTTGTGCTAGAATACCACTTCAAGAAACTCTCCCGCTATAGGTTATGAATTATGATGGACAAGTCCTAGATGAACCAATAGCAATTTGAGGTAATTAAGGTCTATATTTAGTGTAGTGGGCTAGCTAATCTTTCAATTCCCGGGATCAAACCATAATGGTCCCGACGCTGGAAGCTAGAGAGAACACAAGTGAACTAGGATCAAACTTAAGGGGGCGGGATTGTGACTAAAGTAGAATGTTTCAATTCCTAGGATCAAACCATAATGGTTCCGACGGTGGAAGCTAGAGAAAACACAAATGAACTAGGCTCAAACTTAAAGGGGGCGGGATTGTGACTAAAGTAGAATGGTCCTGGCGGGGCTCGAACCCGCGACCTTCGGCTCATAAGACCAACGCTAGGTTATGAATTATGATGGTCCCGGCGGTGGAAGCTAGAGAGAACACAAGTGAACTAGGCTCAAACTTAAAGGGGGCAGGATTGTGACTAAAGTAGAATGGTCCTGGCGGGGCTCGAACCCGCGACCTTCGGCTCATAAGACCAACGCTAGGTTATGAATTATGATGGTCCTGGCGGTGGAAGCTAGAGAGAACACAAGTGAACTAGGCTCAAACTTAAGGGGGCGGGATTGTGCGAGGCTCAAACCGACCTTAAACTTAAGGGGGCGGGATTATGACTAAAGTAGAATGTTTCAATTCGCAGGATCAAACCATTTCACAAGTCTAGGCTCAAACTTAAGGGGGCAGGATTGTGCGAGGCTCAAACCGGTGATCTTAACTTAAGAGGACAGGATTATGACTAATAAAGTAGAATGGTCCCGGCGGGGCTCGAACCCACGACCTTCGGCTCATAAGACCAACGCTCTAACCAACTGAGTTACGGGACCATTTTGTTTGTATCCTTGTTAAGATTATTTAATAACGGCTGAAGATTTAGGCTTTTTGCAAAGAATTCCATGAATGATATTTTCTTATAAATTTAGAATACCATACACAATCATTAATGCATGTATCGGTGTTTACACAGCTGTGTGGACTAAGGTCTAAAAGTACATAAAGTACATTATTCTAACTCATAAAATATATTATTATTCTAATACATAAAGTATATTAATCTAACTCATAAAATACATTATCTTACTCCAAAAATTTCATTATTCTAACATATAAAGTATATTATACATTATTCTAACACATAAAATACATTAATTGTCTTACCTCAGAAATTTCATTATTCTAATTTAACACATAAAGTACATTATTCTAATTCATAAAATACATTATTTTATTTCAGAATGTTCACTATTTTAACACGGGCGCAGAGCAATAAATTATTTTTTAACATTAAAATAATGTCGTTTTGTACCATGATCCACACAATTGTATGGACCAATAATTTGCTTAATATACAGTTCTAATAATTGGGTGTTAATATGAACGGGTCCAAACGAAGAATCATGTATGTCACCGATAATATAAGCTTGCTAGAGAAGCTTTTTTTGTCAGATTGTTAAGGGGGGAATCTTGACACTCCTCCTTCCGTTATTGTTGATGGTTTGATTTTTAATTATCTAAATTAATATATGAGCTTTTTTTAATTTTTTTTAAATTTAAATATGAGCTTTTACTTTCAAATAGATCCAACATCAGCTTCAACTAGAGATGATCACAGTTTGACTTGAACTGAATTAAATACTCTAATACCGAACCAAAATTGAAACCATTGGGACGGTTGTATTTATGATTTATAATCAGAATTCAAAAAGGTTCTAGCTCCGATTTATTAAAATTGAGAATCAAAACTGCCAACATCGATTTATCATTTTTCAAAATCGTGAACCGTCGGTTCAAAACCAAATCGTAATCATACCTAGCTCATCAACCCATTATATTTTCCCACACCAAGCTAGAATTTTTCTCGAATCCATCCACGAGTTAGTTTAATTTAAAAGAAAAAAAAAAAGTCAAAACTACTATTAATTTGAACTATATAAAAATTCAAAATTATTTTTTTATATAAATGATTTCTAGAAAGTGACTCAATTCTAACAAATATTTTCATTTTTTAGTGTTTGGTTGAAAGTCAAAAAAGTTCTTTTTTTATTTGGTTTGTTTTCTTAAAAATGAACAAAAATCTATTACAATGTTATTTCTTATAAAACTAGTTTATGCGCGTATGTGTTAATGCCCAATGTTTATATTTAAATAAATATTTGAAAGTATATCAATGCAAGATTATATATGAGAAGTTTATACATGGTAATTGAATGTCGAATTTTTTTATTTAAATATCTAACTCAAAGTATATGAATCCAAGATAATATAAAAAATTCATTATAATTATTACTCCCTCTGTCCCTAATTGTTTGTCTCATTTACTTTTTGCACGGGTTTTTATGCAACATAGCAAATGATACTAACTTTTCAATTTTTCCCTTAAAAAGTAGGTGTAATTTGTACAAAGTATAATTGTACTTGTCTCATTAATGGTCTAAAAAGTTGAAAAGTCAAAAGGGTAAATTGGGAAATGTAGAATGATAGTTATGTTCAATTTTAGAAAGAGGACACTATTTTGGAACAAACTAAAAAGGAAAGTAAGACAAGTAAAATGGGACGGAGGGAGTACTAAAATAAATGTTTGCAACCTTGTAAAATCGATAGTCTAAATAAATACTACTTTTCATTTGAATTTTTCTAAGTGTTCTTAATTCTCTTTTGAGTAAGATTGTCATTGTTTTTTTTTTAGTACTACTAACTCGGTTACAATGTAGTATATGTTCATAAACTACTTTCTCAACCTACTGAAGCACAAAGAGTCAGCATCGCCTCCACTGAGGCTCGAACCTGCCCCCTCCAACATGGGGAGCAAATGCCACTATCGGATGCTACTAGATCACAAGGCCATTGGCTCATATTTACTATTTGTTCTCTTCCTTTTTGTTGGTAGTGTGTTATTTGCAATTTGGTTATTGTTGGTAGCATAGAAACTACCTAGTTATCACACGCGCGTTGCACGATTAAACCAACGCCCAATACGTATTTTTAAATTAGTGTTCCTTAATTGGGTGAAAGATTCAGTCTAACCAATTTCAACCCAATTTTTCCTACTATGAGAATAAGGGTAATTTGGGGCTTATATAATGCTTTTGTGTTTAAGGTTATGATTGATGCGGGGCAATCTTAGCCTAATTCTTGTTATTGATTACGAAAGTAGCTAACTTGAATTCTTGAGTGCATTGCCAATAAATCCCTTGGTTAATTATTTTTCCCTAATTTTGAGATTGTTAGAGCATCAAGATTGCAATATCCCCAATCTGACCCATTCTTTTATCATATAGTTTTTCCCTTATTTTATTTGCATCTTTTATTTTATTTTAATTCCTAAATCATATTTTCCTTGGATTCTAGTGAATTCCAATACTTTAGTGCCTAGGATTTAATAATTCACACAATACGTGCCATAACCCCAATCCTCAGCGGAATGACATTTACACCATCTTTTACACTCACAATTATACTCATCACAGAACCAGAACCAAGGGCACCGGCGAAATATGGCATATCATACAGTGTTGTGTGTTTTATTTGTGTAATTGGTGAATTATTAGCCTTACTCTGGTGTATTTGTGAATTTGTGTTGATGCATTGATGATAGTTGAGTGGTGCATTTTACAATTACTATCTTTGTTGTGCATGTCTGAACACTTGTTGTGCATATTTATGCACATAGTTGTGCTTTTAGGCCTTCCTCGATAGTTTGAGATTTTAGCTAGGTTAGGTTTAGTGTCAGTTAGAGTACTGATTGAAGATCTTGCAGAATAGGCACTACACTAGAACCTTTAGAAGCTAGCCGTTGGAATAACAGAGATTGACTTTCTAAACTTGAGTGTTACGAGCGTAATGTTACTCGTGACAACAGAGAATTAGTTGGAGTTTTAAGAGAAGAGTAAAGTAGCCTAGTTTAGCCAACTACAATAAAAATCTCCCTTTTTTAATCTTTTAATTTACTACGTAATTACTAGCATTTTACTTTCAAGTACTAAACAATCAAACATAAACTTAAAAAGAACAAAACTCGTGCCTAAACTAAATGGGTTAAAATATTTTTTGTTGCGTTACAAACTTTACAAACTCTTATTTAACTTTTCATTTAAGTTTACTTGAACTTTCAATTTTCGAAAAGTTAGAGAGAGGGTTTTGTTTTTGTTTTTAATTATTACATTTTTATGTGTTACACTTATTATTATTATTACCATTAAAATAATTTTTTTTTAATACTACTGACTCTATTACAATGCAGTGTGTGTTCATAACTACTTTCTCAACCTATTGAAGCACAAGAGTCAATATTGCCTGCACTGAGACTCGAACCCACCACCTCCCGTATAAAGGGAAGGGTTTGATACCATTAAAATAATTAAATATTAATATCTACTATACTAATAAGAGCCAAAGAGAGTTAGGCCTAAAATGGGTAAAAAAAAATGGCGGTAATGAAATGGATGATTCGGATGAATTATTTAATCAAATAGATGGTTAAGATAATTCAGATTAATATTATTGATAGAGATTACCTAATTTAACCTTACTTTTATGATTTTCCATTAAGTTTTCCGTTAAATATTCTCTTCTCTGTTAACATTCCGTTAACTTTTAACTTAAACAGAAAAAACGGACATAAACCAGGGATATAACTTCGATTGAAACTTATTATGTTTATTATTACTAGTTTTTTTATGCGCGATGCGCAAAATATAGGTGTCCAATGTTAG
>CP025648.1:16958041-17073465 GCA_003576665.1 Ipomoea trifida | reverse complement strand
TAAACAACACACCACACCCCTCACAACACTGATATCCCCAAGCGGAGCCCCAACCCACCACCAAAAAATTTAAAAAAAATAAAAAATAAAAAATCAACCCTAACAAAAACCTAAAAAACGTAGATAAACCAGGAATCAAAACCAATATACTATCGAAATACCTTGACCATCAGCGGAAAAAATCCCCTTCAATCGCTTGACAGAAGATCTAACCATGTTTCGTCACACAAATGCACACGCCGGATGCTATAAGGAGGGATTGGAAGCCGAGGGTCAGCGAGTGGAAGCGAATGCCGAAGAGCAGGATGCGTGCACACCTAGCGTACTAATCTGACCTCAAATCCCGCTATATCACCACCCAGAAGGAAATAAATCAAGATATACACGGGATTCTAAATTCTAAAGATGCAGAAACAACGAAATTACATAGATGCCCCCTTTCTAATTAATTTCCGCGCCCAATCAACAAAAAAAAAAAAAAATTAATCCCCACCGTGAAACAAGAAGAAAGAACGATCAAGATTTAATCTCACAATCTCGTCTAATTATGATGATCTCACTGGATCCAAATCCTATATATATATTAGTTTTTGTTTTGTTTTTTTTTTTTCCTTTTCTTTTTTCTTCCATCCTCATTTTCTCTCTCCTAATAGCACTTGCAAAATCCCCTAAAAAACTCACCACTATTGAGGAAGGCCTTAGTCACTCATGAGTCATGAGAATATCCCCAAGTGTTCAAAGAGTGTGGGATAATCTTGAGAAAGGCTTCCTCCCAATTATATGGCATTCATTATCTAGTCAATTGACTATTTCCCTTGTTCCCCGATTTGACTATGTTTCTTTGTCCTAATCCAAGTTTGTATTCCCCTCTATAATTCCTAGTATTGTTAATCATATCATTTAATTTGCTATTTGATTTTTTATTTGTTATCCCCAATTGTTGTTTGGGCTAGATTTTTGTTTGGGCTAGATTTCTACAAGAATTTTTAATACCTTGTGCTTGAGGTACATAATCTTGACCCTTCCAATCTTTTGAGAACCATGTCCAATGTGATGATATCCACTCACACAAAAATATTCTCCATCAAGCCTTATGATATGTTAGGGATAATTGGACCAATAATAGCCTACATGCTGTAATTACCACCTAGTTCACTAATGCATCTAGAATTTTCACATATTGTTGTTGAAGAAAACAGTTGTGCTAGAATACCAGTTCAAGAAACTCTCCCACTATAGGTTATGAGACCAATCAAATAATGTACATTCAGTATAAAAATAATGTACATTCAGTATAAAAATAATGTACATTATATTCAGGGAATGTACATTATTTGTGTACTGAATGTATATTATTTTTATAGTATAAAAATAATGTACGTTCAGTACAAAAATAATGTACATTTAGTACATTAAAAGTGTACATTTTATTTGAGGTAAGGTCTTGATTTAGTGTAGTAGGCTAATCTTTCAATTCCCAGGCTCAAACCATAATGGTCCCGGCGGTGTGGAAGCTAGAGGGAACACAAGTAAACTAGGCTCAAAACTAAGGGAGTGGGCTTGTGTCCAAATATATTAGAATGGTCCCGGCGGGGCTCGAACCCGCGACCTTTGGCTCATAAGACCAACGCTCTAACCAACTGAGCTACGGGACCACTTTGTTTGTATCCTTGTTAAGATTGTTTAATAATGATTGAAGATTTAGGCTTTTTTACGAATAATTCCATGAATGCTATTTTCTTTTTCTTCACCTTACTCTCAATTTTTTGCTCTCGTCTCCCTGTTCTTCTGGTTCTCCTCTCAATTTTTTATTTCTCTAAAGTCCTAGTTGTTACGGAATCAAGAGTATGTATTAAGAATCTCATACTCTAAGAGAGGATAACAAATGTAAGTAATTTGTTGATTAATTTAAGACAACTAGATGAGTACAATAAGACTATACTAAAGCAACCTTTAAATTGTGTTGAGCAACAATTTATTTTGGATGCATCTAGAGTTGCGTTTTAGTTTTATTTCACATGCTCTTTTACGTTTTTTTTTTTGAGTACTACTGACTTTGTTACAATGTAGTACCTACTGAAGCACGAACTCACCCCTATCATCCATGTGAAAGTGTAAACCGGGACAACGGGTGCCACCATGCTCTTTTCCTTGTTTCTAGTTTTCCTTGATTTTCTAATGTACTAAAAAAATAATTTTGATTATATTATGGAAAAATTACATTTTTCGTTCCTAAATTATATGAAAATTGTAAAATTCGTCCTTACTTATTAGTCATGCTCACTTCTCATTTATAAGTTATAACTAACGTTGCAAATTTCCTCTTTTATATAACAAAGCAGGGACAAAATTTAATTTGCAACATGAATTATAACTTATGGACGAGAAGTGAGCACAACCTATTAAAAAAATAATGAAATTTCCAACGTTAGTTATTATAGTTTAAAGACGATAAGTGAGCACGAGTAACAAGTATGGACGAATCCTACTATTACCCACAAAAAGTGCCATTTTTTCTTATATTATTGATTCCAATTAAATAAAAATAATTCTCATCACTACAATAGAAAAAATAACACAAAGAAAATAAAATGACACAAGTCAACTACCCATAACACAGAGTCATTCATCATCACCTTGGAGCCTTAGATACACCAAAAAAAAAAAAAAAAAAAAAAAAAAAAAAGGATCCCCAATTACCTATTATCAACCAGTGTTTGAATAAATGCAGTAAAATACATTCATGTGCATAACCAAATAATCTCCCAACTATGATTTCACAAATAAATAAACAATCAGCCCCATAAATTGCCCCATTAGATCTTCCATTAACAATAATAAGCTCCCAAGTCCACTGTCTACCAAACCAAACCTTATTAAAGAATGTAAAGGATGGCAAAGAACAGCAATAACAGTGACAGATATGGCTCAGAGATTCCCTGCAAGGTTGTAGCAGATGATGTTTTCTGTGCCCTGAAATTCAAAAATGAAAAAACAAATCAACAGTTGAGTACAAAGGGGAGAAAAAGATGGATGTTGGGAGATTTGAGAAAGGTGGGGTTTAGTTTAGTACTTCTGCTTATATGCAAGAGCTCCACAATAAAGAACATTGTCTGGTGCAGGATCTTCGGTTTTGTTGTCAGTGTCTTCAGGGTTGGTAATTCTAATATAAGTTTCCTGGCCTAGGTACCATCTGTCAAGGTTTTCTGTTCTAAGGTTCCAAACACCAACGTTGTCCAGATATGCCAAGATTGCTGTCCACCCTCCAGCAAAAACCTAAGGACAGTTCAAGGTTAAAGTGGAAAACAATTCACAGCCAAATACCAAGATGGTTTTAATGAACCAAGTAAATGAAACTTCAATACTGTTTGGCAGAGGCAGGTGAAAAGCCAAGTCCAACACCAGGTGGCTAGGGTTGGATGGAGACTTGAAGGGTCAAGTCCGACACCCTACCTCTCGAAAATGTGGCGAGTACAATGAAATAAAGTTGTACATTCGTTACAAGGTATAGCTTTTGGTGTAATGGTCAACCCTTGATCCCAACAGGTGTTGGGGGAATTTGTTGGGCAGAGGCCAGTGAAGGACTAAGTCTAGCGCCGTGTGGCTAGGGGATTGTTGGGCAGAGGAGGGCCAAATTCAGCACCAGTAGCTAGGGGATTGTTGGGCGGAGGCCGGAATGGCCAAGTCCAGCACCCTGTCTCTCTGAAATGTGGCGGTATAAAGAAATAAAATAGCGTTTTCACTATGGGCTATAGCTTTTGGCGTAGTAGTAAGAGTTTAACCTGTGTAGTGCAGCGAGATATTGCATCCCATCTATTATACGAACCCCGGCTGTTCTCAGTCCAATCTCCATAGCCCATCCTGCATTTTTTAGTAATAACAATAGCTTATGACATCTACATTGGTGGAATTGGAGCAATAATCAGCAAAGATAAAGATGTATCTGTAAGAAAGATATACCCAACCACGAAGAACGAATAACCATCCATGTGAAAGCTCTGGACATTGGTATCATTGTTCTGCAATATGATTTCTATGAACCCCTTGTATGTACCATTGATGATTGATTTGCCCTTCCTAGGTGGTCTGTCCACTGGATTATTTGGAAAATCAAGCTTGTACTCCCTTGGCACATGGAACAAATCTGCAAGCCTAATTGGAGTCTTTGGATGATCAAAAGATAGCCCATTGTATGTAGCTCGCAGTTCTCCACCAATAACGCCAGGCCGGATGCTCCTTAAAATGTAAGCATCAGTGACATTAACAGAGCCATAATGGAAAGATCCTTGAGGATTTGGACGAGCACCACTAGCAGATACATTTTGCCTGCATTGCATTTCAGAAACACCATCTTAAGAAAATGGTCTCTTGGTGATATTTATCATTTCAGAAGGTGTAATTGCAAGGGGAATGGAGGATAGTCACTTCTAGCTGGCCACAGAGGCACAGAGTATTATGTTCAAAACAAATCCTTAAAGCATAAATGAGTTGTTGGGTGGAGATCGGTAAAGGGTCAAGTCCAGTACCAGGTGGTTAGGAGATTGTTGGGCAGAAGCACAAAGGGTCAAGTCCAGCACCCTGTCTCTTGAAAATGTGATAGTATAAAGAAATAAAATTACGCCCTTCGCTACTAGCTATAGCTTTTGAAGTAGTGGTAGGTAAACGCTTAATCCTAACAGGAGTTTTGACAGTCACTTCAAGTTGTCCATAGAGTATTATGTTCAAAACAAATCCTTAAAGCATAAAGGAGTTGTTGGGTGGAGGCTGGTGAAGGGTCAAGTCCAGCACCAGGTGGCTAGGGAATTATTGGGCAGAAACCAGAAGAGCCAATTCTAACACCTTGTCTTGAAAATATGGCAGTATAAGAAAATAAAGTTGCGCCTTCGTTACTAGCTATAGCTTTTAGCGTAATGGTAAACGTTTGATCCTAACAGGAGTTTTGACAAACCTGATGCTCAAGGCCTGATTCATAGAATACGATTTGTCATACACATCATTGGGAGGATCCGGGAGAGGACCAGTCGCCTTTCCTTTCGAGTTAGAATAGTGCAAAACAGCAACCCCGGTTACCTTCTGCCAAAGCGATTCATTTACAAACCTAGCGCTTGCAACAATGTAGTAATCAGCACTTGCATTCTGATCCATTGTAACCAAAAAAGTGTAGGATTGCCCAACATGGATATCTAAGCTGGTGAAGTTCTGCTGTGAAGTATAAGTTCCCTCTGTCTCTACAAGAAGTAAATTATGGTTCTGAATCCGGAAGTTCAACGAGGTTGAAACTCCAACGTTGTGCACACGAACTCGATACGTCTTGCCTGCAGTGTTTTAAATCTGTTGGTTGTGACAGAAAACTGAAATATACTGGAAAGCTATATGTAAAAAGTTTGTCAATAAGAAATTTAATCAGAAGTGCACATTTCACAGGAAAAGAAACCACTTTTAACATATATACAAGATTTTCATTTTAGCAAAAGACCAGGAACAAAAAACAAGTGACTTCTTAGGATCAAACGGTACCCATGACCTGGATCTGATACCACTTGTTAAGACCAAATACTTATCACTGTGCCAAAAAGTATAGCTAGTAGCAAAATGCACAACTTTATTTTCTTACACCATCACATTTTCGAGAGGCTGGGTGCTGGACTTGGCCCTTCACCGGCCTCTGCCTAACAGACTTGGCCCTTCACTGGCATCGCCTAACATGACTTACTAATGACAAAAGTATCATGAATGCACAATTTGCCAAAACTACACCTCAATACTCCAAATTGCAGACATCAGAAAACAGATAAACACTAAGCAGGATTTAGTGTGAAATGACTCAAAAACTTATCATGTTTTTGAGTGTTTTTCATCAGCCTTAGGGCAGAGACAAGAACCAAGGAAAAATGAAAACAGAAAAAAGACAAACAGTTTGCAAGCTCAACCTGGATTAACATTAATTGTTTCATAATCAATGCCATCCGGAACAAGTGAAGAATTGTATCTGTAGGGTCCCTTGCCATTAATAAGAACGCCATCAGGCCTTCCCAGCTTTTTACCATTATCAAGATCATCTCGCAAAGCCTACCATTCAGCAGTGAATCAAAATGTTAGATACCATTTACTGAACTACGAATACAGTATATCTCACTCAATGCAATTCAAACCAAGACTACTACTAATACCAACCGTGTGATTTCGGGTATACCAGTCGCCAATAAAGATGACAATATCTCCATCAGGAAAACCAAAAGGAAGAGAAATTACAGGACGGTTCGTGATGATGAACGAACCAAAACCCCCCGATGCTCTCTGCATCTTAAGCGAAGGGAAGTAGAAGAAACTCCCTATCTGGTCCTTCACCTGAAACTGGTAAGTCCAGTTCCACTTTGAAGGGATAGGGCAATTGGTTCCCAGAACACCATCTTGCCACGATGTTTGCAGCATATGAAGTCCAGGCCTGCGAAACCAAATCCATACAAAGTAAGAAATCCACTTTTTTCCAGCCTTTCTTCTCCCCTCCCAACAGCATACATTATCCATAGAAACATACCAGGTAACAAGAAGTTCCTCATCCAATTTGTTCCTCACATTCACCACAACATACTCATTAGTTGTAACATTAATAATAGGACCTGGAAATTTCCCATTAACTGCAATTACCTGTATCCAAGCATATCATATCATCTTGTTAGTTCACAAGAAGCCAACTCACTATAGTGGCATTATTCATCCTAATTGTACTCCTTCATCCAAAATGCAAATTAAACATGACCATGTAAATGAAAAACTGATGTACAAAAGTAAAACTAAATTCTTAACATTCTACTCAAAAAAATATATATATATATTATCCATACTTTTAAAAGAAGAAAAAGAGAAAAAAGTCCATTCACTTTAATCAATACTAAGGTGTGACAGTGATTGCAATTTGCAAACATCATCAAACATAATTTTTTATTTCAAAGAGCATTTTCCAATAATAAACTATTTTTTTTCTTTTTTGGTTTTGCCCAAAGGTATCCCTCCAACCGATAGCCAGAAGACTAATCCCCGTCCCAACGGGGAGCAAACTAAGTGGTAAGGGACTGACCAAATGGTTTGCTCCATTCATATGGGTGGGGATCGAACCCCCAACCTATGCTTAAGGGCCGAGGTGCTGAACAACCACGCCAATCATTTTGGTTCCCCATAATAAACTATGGTATAGAATCTCGGCAAACTAGCTCAAGTGGTAGACCTGATGACCTAAATCACCCCTCAAAAGGTAGGGTAGGGCTCCCTAGGCTAGAGTTTAGACTTTGGATTCCTAGATTGGAGATTGGGCTCTCCAAGTTGCCAAAAGTACGGAGATAATAGATCTCTTAGAGTCAATGACAGGACTGACTGCGAGGCTGATTAGACTTGGGCAGGTTCCAAGCTTAGGATTAGTCTTGCTTAATGAATCAATATATATATATATATACACACACACAAAATAGAAATACATAATCTCTATCTAAACCTCATATTCTCACTTCTGAGACGTGAAAGATTAGAGCTTTAGTGTGACCTGCTGAGGAACACCGAGCGGAGAGGCGGTGATGTACTTGTATTCCAGCTCATAGTTGACGACTTGGTCGGCGGCGAAGCATACACTGAAAAAGAGCAAAGCTTTGCAAATGGCAACCCGAAACAAAGCGCCAAACAACGCCATTGATGAACAAAGAAAAAAAAAACTGACTGAATTCAGGTTACAGAAAAATAACTGAGAGATCAGAAGAAGAAAAGAACTGAGAGAAGGTGACGACAAGAACGCGAAGAGAATTCAATTTCTGTTTTGTTTGGGTAATTCCTAGATTTCCTTGTATATCAACGCGGCTAGTAAATGCATGGGTCAAAACTTTCAAAATTAAGCAATTCTCCAAATATAGGAGATGATGATACTCAAACGGTAGATATGTAGAGCATCCTTAGTGGAGTTATTTCGCTGTTTTTAAGAGTTTTTTAAGTGTGATTAGGAAAGAGAAAATGAAAGTGGAGTTATTTCGCTGTTTTTAAGAGTTTTTTAAGTGTGATTAGGAAAGAGAAAATGAAAGGGGAGGAAAAAAAATCTGATTTAAAAAATATAATAATAAAATAAACACATGTCATGCATTTGTTACTCTATTCAACATTTTTTCTTGGGACCACAAATAACTCTTCATTTGCAGAATATCTCCACATTTCTCTCTTATTTTTTCCATGCTCCATGTGGCATTTAATCTGACATAAACTCCAAAAAAAACTTCTGGTAGGGTTGCTCTTACCCCGATCAATTTTTTTTTTTTTTTTGGAACATAAGGGGTGATACCCAAATAAAAACGACTGAAGAAACTACTCTGACTCATGGACTGAGCGCATAACAATCCCGCCAATCCAATCTTTTTGCACCAAATTAACACATCCAAGAGGAGGCTTGGTAAAAACAATCATTTCCTCAGCACCCACATGTGCCCTCTGCGCCAACCAATCTGCTACTGCGTTTTGTTCTCGGAACACATGAACAAGTCTCCTCTCTTCGCCTTCTCCTATCAATCTTCTGCAATTTTCAAGAATTCTACATCCCGTTTTTTCTCTCCCAGTACCATTGCGAATATCCCGCACAACCCCGATCAAATTTATTTTTAAATCTTCGCTTTTTGTTAAGATCCAAGATATTAATATAGCTAAATTACAGGCCTAACATAATTAGTTTATCAGTTGATTTTGACATGTTTAACTACTATTAGCTTTTTTACTTGGTTAAACCGTTAATATTTAGTTAATAAAATTTTTTGTAACAGTTTAGTCTCCAAAATGTTAAAATTAAAAAAAAAAATTGAAAAAATAAATTATAACCTCATTTTGCATGTAATTAGTTATACAATTAATTTATCAAACATTTCTCTACAACCAGCTAATGTTATTGGCTAATCAAACCTACTAACCTAATTCGCTATCTGCTATATATTTGTCAAACACTCTATATCTGTCTTACAAAGTAGTATACTAAAAATAAATATGTATATTAGTATAGTTCACCTTGCAAATAGAACACTTCTATGTATAATAATTGATAAATATAAATAATTGTATTGCAACATATGTAGCATGAAAAGTCGGAAACTCACAATGATTTAGCTTCTGTTTTTTTTTTTTTTTTTTAATTCAAAAACGATTTATGCCCATAGATTCATAGAAACTTAATAAACCGTTTCAAAATCATTTTATTACATTTTTCAAAAGATTTTTAAAAAAATTTTCTAAAAAAAACTAGTAAACAATTTTTTTTAGTACTACCGACTCTATTACAATATACTATCTATTCATAACTACTTTCTCAACCTACTGAAACACAAAGAGACAACATTACCTCCACTAGACTCGAACCCACCCCTTCCATATGGGGTGCAACTAGACCACAAGGTCATTTAAACAAAATAAAAAACTTACAAATACAACCTTATTGATTTTGTATATATATATTTGTACTTTTTCACGGTTTTTATTGTTCCTTTTCTCATTTTTCGTTTCTGTACAATCTAGATTGCCATGCAAGGTAAACATTATAAAATAAGCGGTAAACTTAAGAAAGAAAATAATATTTTTCATTAATTATTTACTTTGTATATGCAATGGATATATGAAACCATATACACAATGTTAAAACCCAAGGGTAGTTAAAGTGGCAAATAAGTTTCTTTGTAGGGAAGAACTCTGGAATAACCGGAGTTCAATTATTCAACAAATGACAATTTTTCTTGGACCAACTCATGTGCCTCTCAGAACAAACGGGAATTAGTCAGGTGGACTCGAAATACCTCGTGAGTTTACACAATGTTAAAACAGATTTAGTAATCTCTACATATACTATTCAATTAATACTTGCAATTTAGCACATTAATAAATTCAATAGTATATTTTAGGACAATCGTTAAACAGACAGCTATTGCCTATTGCCCCTACAAAATTGAAGATTGACACAAATACTTTTAGATTTAGATATTGCAATAATAGTAACATTTGAAAATAGTATTTGGACAGAATAATATACAATATTCAACTCTTCTTATTCATTATTATTAATTGTAAATTAACATTTTTATCACAATTTAATTAAAAAAATAAATTAAATTAAAGGTACACAGCTCAATATATTCAATATTTCCCGTAATATATAACACAGAAAAGGTAAGTAAAGTTGTCATTGAACAGAACTTTTCATTTTTTCTTCTGTAAGTAAGAAAATAAAAAAGATTGACCTAGTTGCTAGATATTAACAAGTCATTATTGTAAGGAGAATTCATAGTCTTTTTATCCCAAAATTATATCATATAGTTGATTTTATCCCACTTAATTATTCTTACATTTGTGTCCTTAATCTTCCAAGTGTTTTTTGCAAATTTAGTCTATTTAACAAGAGACATTAAAAGTTGGATATTTAAAAACGACAATCTATACTACTAATAAAAATAAAATCCCACTTTTACAATTTCGGCCGCCCGGCTCTGGAGGAGGCCGATTTCGGCCTTCCTCGACGCTGTCGGGCGCCGCCTACCGCTTATGTGCGATTTTTACAACACTGGTAAAAGCAATGATTAGTATTGGATGTTGTTATAACTTGCTAACTGAGGAAGCTGCTAGCAAGGATGATTCCCATTGTGGCTTTCCATTGAGTAAAAGTGTTCAAGCTATTGGCTTAGTGCTTGGTAAAAGTACCCGTGATCTTACTTGCCAGGTATGTGCATATTTTGTATTTTCTGGTTTTCTTGCATTCTATATGAATTCAGAGTTATGATCCACAACAGTACATGTATAATTGATGAGAATTTATAGAATTGAATTTAATTAAGATATGGTTCCTGTAGGATGTGAATCATGTGATGTAGAATTGACTCAATTCAATTGAGTATCACTGTGTGTCAGCTGGGTTTTCACCATTCAGCTCAATGTAATTTAGCCTACATCATATGGAGGCAAAATGAGAAAGAATGCTTCATTTATTAACCTTTCTTCCTATGCTCATTGAGATACTTCATCTATCCTATTTTACCTGGCTTACTTTCCTTTTTAGTTTGTATCAAAATGTTGTCCTGTTTCCAAAATTGAACATCACCATCATTCTACTTTTCCCAATTTACCATTATGACTTTTACTTTCTTTATTGCTTTTATTTCCAAAAGTGAAGAAGTGAGGGGCATAATTGAAAAGCACGTTACATTTACTTTAATTTCTTAAAAAGCGTGCAAAAAGCAAATGAGACAACCAATTCGGGACGGAGGGAGTATTTGACTTGTCTTGCTTTGTGCAGATAGATTATAGATGGAGAGGTTTAGGACAAGATGCTGGCCTTCACAACATCAAATGATACAAGTGTATGAAGACATTGCAAATGTAATCTGGACAAATTATAAGTATTATGTGTTATTGTATAGATATGACTCAACATTTTCAATTTTCTCAAATCATCTTATTTGTTGTTAAGACTATTATATTGTTGTTTAGACTTGAATTGACTATTCGGAGTATTACTTATTAGATGTTAATTAATATGTAATATTACTCGAACCTAATGTGGATGGATAATATTTTAAAATTATATATGTTATATTTTAGAATTAACAGTGTATTAGTATGCCAAACACCTTGTGCTCATATGACATGTAGTGACTCTCCCATACATACTACAATGTAATAGAGTTAGTAGCATTAAAAAGAACAGTGTATTAGTATATAATTTTAAAAATGCGATGGAATAATTGTAGCAAAAAATTGTGACGGAAAATAATATCCTCGTTTTTTGCGACGGTATATTCGTCTCCAAAATGGCGACATAATTATTTTCCGTTGCCAAATTGTGATGGGAAAAAAAAGTTTCGTCGCAAATTCGCGACGGAATTATTCCGTTGCAAATCCATCGCAATATTCGCGATAGAAATATTTCGTTGTCGATTCCGTCGCGAAATATGACAACAAAATTTTTCCGTCGCAAACAAATATACGACGAGCTTATAGGTGATAGAACGAATTCTGTCGCAAAACCTGTTTTCGCGACGGAATTTGACTGTTTCGTGACATAATTTTTTTGTCGCTAGTCGTGATTTTTCTTGTAATGTACTACTCTTAATCAGCAAATAAATTATGCAATTGGAACAACAAGTACTTATGTTTTACAATATATTAGCTTCTGACTAGCTACATATGAATCTTGCTGGGTCAAACTCTAAGATTACAACATATCAACAACTGCTTACATGATGAAGAATATATATAATACAATTGAGGTTTCAATCCTATACACAACAAGAAAACATATGGTATCATATACCATAACATCATTACACGAATCATTCTCATTCACTGCCACCTGTAAACAAGATGCAGTGAAGACATAACCAGCAAAAGAAAAAAAAAGAATGCATCTTAAAAGGTAAAACAACGCACCTTAAGAAGGAAAACCACGCAGCTAAAGCCTTAGACTGACGCACCTTAAGTTTCAACAACGACACACCTTAAACACACAAACCACATACCTTAAAAAGGAAAATCACGCACCTTAAGAAGGAAAATCATGCACATAAAGATTTAGACTGACACATTTAAGTTTAAACAACTGACACATCTTAAGCTTAAAATCACGCACCTTAAGCACAAAAACCACGCACCTTAAGTTTGACCCATATGATAAATGATCAAATTGCCAACACTTTTTTTTTTTTAAACGTTGTTAATCCTGAACATTAATTTTGACAAAATCAATAGTTATCTTCTCACTGCACAACCGCACCTGAGCACCCCAACTGCATTTGAATTTTGAACTATATAATATATATATCTATCGTGTAGTAGTTCGTATGCATCTACGAATGGTCCAACTCAACTTACGAGAGAATAGGTAGATGCACTTGAATATTAGTCTGCATATATAATATAATATTCTTTTTTAAAATTTATTTTCCATTGCTTCTTCAACCTTTACGCAATACGCAGTACGCTCCTCATTCTCAGCTTCTGCCTCCAGTCCTCCACGCGACCACGCCCCAGCGAGAAGCTCCATTTACGCTCCCTGTTCTCAGAACTCTTCAATTCTTCATCTAAGATCCGCAGATTCCCAGCCCATTAGAACTCGTCCATCACCACTGTCGCCCCTCGCCCACCACTCCGTCACTCCGTCACGGCGGCACTCCAGGTTCGAACCAATCTTCACTATTCTTCAAATTTATTCTCTTAATTAGTTTTCCCTAATGTCTAATTCTTCCATAAATTCCCTAAATTTTCAATCTTCAACCTATTTTGTTTTATATATTTTCGTAATTTGTATTGTATTTGTATATGTATATAAGTGGGGAAAGAATTGGGTGTGGAACTTTGATATTTTATGCTAATGGAGTAATGGGGAGGCAGGGACTAGAATGTAATATGCTGAATTGCTTATGTGCGTCTAAGTATGCTAAGAGCTTGAAAAGGCCAGGGCAGGGGATTTTAATTTGTTGGTGTTCAGCTAGAGCTGAATTTCTGATCTTCGAGTCTTTAGTTTTGAGCTTTTGTGCATTGTAATTTGAATGATTTTGGCTAGAAGCAAGCTCCTAGTGGACTTGTAGTTTTCAGGGCAGATCATTGCAATAATACAATTAATTTCATAAGACATTGATAATGTGTGTGCGTGTGTGTGTATCTAGGATGTTAGCTGTGCTTGTAATCTTAAAGTTGTAATTTTTATGAAAATGGTGTACTTCTTGTGTGGATAGGAGATACTTTGTTCTTCCGTTTCCTTATTTCCCAATTCCTGTGCAGAACCAGAACAAAAGAATACTGGCAGGCAAGCAGGGTCACCTTTTGGGCAGAACCATCCCAGAAGCTGTCAGTGCCAACTCCACAGTTGGATATGCAACGGGCTGAATCATCTAGACAGCATGTGACAGCTCTCAATACTCAGTTTGCGAGGTATATCATGTGTCTAGTTCAACAGCATTTTCAGTTGATATCAATTACTCATTTTTTCTGAGCACAATATTCGCCTCTAAACTTTAGCTGAATAGAGTTGTTTTATGTTTAAGTGAAGAAAACCTTAATGCATGCTAATTAAGCCGGTGCTGCGGTCCCTTTCTTCACTTGCTTCCCTCACTTCTCTGTAAATTAATTCCCCCCATTCATGTTTTGCCTTATAAACTAGTGTTCCTCTTTTAAGTATATAAGTTTGTGAAATCTGAAAACAAGAATTAGAGTTTGAGGAAAGGTAAATAAGTTGAACCCTTTTAAACAAATAAATAGATATAACAGTGTAGTGAACCCTTTGAAGTTCAACTCCAAAGTAGCAAAGTGAGGAGATATATCAATGTGATCCCTTTCATTGTTCTTCCCAGTGTCTTTTGGTCTGATTCGTAATGCATCTCTGCTGCTACTTTTTAATTACCAAGACTATAAATACCTGTGTGGTTACTCTTTTCCATGTTCATTACCTGCCTGCTATTGTGTTACAAATCATGCTATTTACTTCTAATTTCTTGGTGTTTTAATTTATTTAGGAGTTAATAATCTGTATATTATCTCTATATTTTCAGATTTCTCCAATTTTGTCGAAAATAATTTGCAAATGATTAATTAATTATATGAATATATATATATTTTTGGTTCAGTTATGGAAAAATTGTTTAAAAGAAAATATACTTTTGAGGATTCATTTTAACATCGCGTCTTCGCCCCACTTGAATAGAATCCTGGTTCTGCCACTATATATATATATATATATATATATATATATATATATATATATTGGGGAGGGTTTAGGCAAGAACACCTCTCCTTGTAAAAAATGTGGACACATCCAAACCATTCATCTTGAAAAATCAAAGGGTAGGATCTTTTAATTACTAAACTTTCAAGTTTTCAATAATTATAAAATGAACCCCGCTCTTAGAAGTTTTCAATAATTATAAAATTGACCCCGTATTTTTTTATACTAAAAATCCTCAACCATTGATGAACGGTTGAGACCAGTCTTCATTTTTTACAAGAGGATCTTGTTCTATATATATATATATATAGCATCTTCTCAACTATGAATTGCTTTTTGGAGTATCAAGATTTTCTTGAGAGAAGTGTGAAGATATTGAAGCAGGAGATCTCACTAACAGAAATATGTGTTTTTCTAATCATACCAATCTCCTTTGGAAATCTAGTAAATTTTGTTGTAACATACTTTTCCAATGTACTTTCTAACATATGGTGGATAATCGGGGAAAGCATCCTCGGTAATAAGAAATTATGACATTGAATGTAGAGAATTTCAGACAAACTTAATATTTGTCGGATGCGTACATTGAAACAATAGCCAGGAGTCGACACCATCACACCAACATGACTTTTTGACGCATTTGTGAGTCAGAAAATTCAAAATTTCTAACTTACCCCTTTCGTAAGTTAGAAATTTTGAATTTCACAAAAAAATAAAAAATAAAAAATCACAACCACAGTTGCCTGAATTTCTTATATGGTGACCATGGTTGCTGGATTAATATTCTTCTTCAAATCCAGAATCTGGGTTCGAAGAAGAACCCAAGAATTCGTTCTCTAGGTTCCTCACATGGGAAGAACCCATATTAGGATTATATTAAAGGTATTTTTTAAAGTTTTGAATGTACTGGACATCGGTAAGGAGGTTTAAAAGTCTCAATTTTTTGTTTAAATTGCACCTTTTTGCATATATACTAGTACGTCAGTAAGGACGTCATAAAAGTTCAAATTTTTTTTTTTAATTTTTATTTTAAAGTCTGTCTTTTTTAAAGACATATCAAAATGTCGATAAGGACGTCAAAAACTTTTTCAATTTAAAAAAAAATTCATTTCCAACAAATATTTAAAGATGTCAATATAATCGACTTGAGTCGTGTCAACCAATTCAACGTCTATAACAATCGATAGAAATATAATTATAATTATTATATAGATGTATTTATTTAGAATTAATATCATTTTGGTTTGATTATATATTTATATTGATATTGATATTTTTGTTAGTCTTTATTATCAATTTGATAAAATTTAGTTCTTTCCATGGCTTGAATTAAACAAATTTCAATAAAAAATGTTTGAGATATACTTACATCTTGGATAGTTCCTTAAATTTCATTGAGTTTGATTGATTTTCGCCTCGAGCTCCAATATGTAACTTTTCATGTGTTTTGTACGACTGCAATTACCGCCTTGAGCTAACAACCGTGCTCTTGTTCTCTTGCACCTCAGAGTTCTCATTTGAATATTTGCTACTACCACCAAGATCTGCATTGACGGCCGCTTTGCCCGGACTCGCGCCCAAGGTTTCAAGTTGCGGAAGTTTGAGGTAATAACAGATTTTTGATGCCCTTAGATGTTCTGGGCTGCATGCGCGCTACACTGATGTATTCAACGAGCATGTGGTGGTGCATGACCGTTCTAAGTTGGTAGAGGGATTTGTTTGATGAACGAGATCTCAACCTGCTAACTAGAGAATCGTGTCAGTAAGGTCACTCTACCCCTTACAATACCCCATTGTGTATTTAAGTCGTCTACACAAGATTTAGCTCGATGGTTCACGGGATTCTACAATTCACACCAAGCATCGCATTTTGCTACGTTCTTCATCGATGCGAGAGCCGAGATATCCGTTACTGAGAGTCATTTTTTATTAAGACACCGAAACCTCCTCCTACACAATTCACAATAACGGAGGGTGGGCGACTGACCACCTCATTTTGGTATTCCTTGGCGTGTTTCATGCCTGCGGTTCGTTAATAAGGCGAGACACCCTCAAAAAAATAAAAGAATGTTAGTAGTATAAATAAGTGGGCTCATTTCTGTTCACCCCCTTGGACAGAACCTATTACGATATGATTAGCCGATCTGCCGGAGAGTTGGCTAAAGTCATAAGCCATGCTTTGATATCAAAGTCCAAACAAACTGTTCCAACTCAAACATGGACGCCATTAATGGAGCAAGCTTTGCACCGTCTTGGATGTCGGGAGTCACTAAGCCCAACACTGGTCGCCCACGTAATCGACCCGCATCTCCTCCATCACCAATCCCTCGCTCTAGGCTTCTTTGACTGGTCCTCTCAACAACCAGGCTTTTCTCACGATTCCTCTTCCTATCAGTCAATTCTCAAGGCTCTTTCCCTTTCTCGCAAATTCAATGCCGTGGATAGGGTTTTGAAACAGAGCAAATCCCAGAAGGTTAACCTTCCGCCGTATGTTTATCGCGCTGTCATTGCCTCTCAGATCACTAGTAAGAACACCCGCACCGCGTTTTCTACTTTCAAAGAGGTTGGTTCACTAATATCTGACATTGGACCTCAAACTTGTAATTCGCTTCTTGCTGCTACCTCTTCTGAAGGAGATCTTTTTCGTGCTCGGAACGTGTTCGATGAAATGACTCTTAAAGGCGTTCGGTTAAACACGCTTGGGTTTGGTGTGTTTGTGTGGAAATTTTGTCGCTGTAATGGATTAGAAATGACTTTGAATGTGCTAGACGAGGTTCGGAGGATTGATTTTTCTGGAATTAACGGGTCTGTTATTGCAGTTTTAGTTGCTCATGGGCTGTGTTCTGGGTCTTTCGTCTCAGAGGCTGTTGTGGCTTTGGATGAGTTGAGGAAAAGAGATTGTAAACCCGATTTCATGGCATATAGGATTGTTGCTGAAGCATTGCGAGAAATGGGTAATGTGGTTGATGTAGAGTGGGTTTTGAAGAGAAAACGGAAGCTGGGGGTGGCACCAAGATCCAATGATTATAAAGACTTTATTCTTACCTTGATTTCAGAAAGACTAATATCTGAAGCAAAAGAGTTGGGTGAAGTAATCATGAAAGGGAATTTCCCAATGGACAATGATCTACTCAATGCTTTGGTAGGATCTGTTTCAGCTCTTGACCCTTGTTGCTCCATGTTATTCTTCAATTTCATGGTTGACAGAGAAGTGATTCCTACACTTCTTACATTGAAGAACTTGGGCAGGAACCTTTGCAAGCTTGGCAAAGTTGAAATGTTGGTTGAAGTTTCTCAGAAGTTATTTGCCAGAGCATATTTCACAGATAAACGGACTTATAATTTGATGCTTACACTTTTGTGTGAGGCCGGTAAAGTAAAAGAGGCTTATGAGATTCTTGGTGAGATGAAAAGAAAAGGCTTAGGTCTGGATATATCATCTTACAATTCTCTTCTAGAAGCTTGCTGCAGAGAAGATCTACTGCGGCCAGCAAAACGGCTGTGGGATGAGATGTTTACAAATGGCTGCCCTGCCAATTTAAAGTCCTATAACATCCTAATACAGAAATGTTCAGAAGTTGGTGAAGTTGAAGAGGCTTATAGGCTATTTGAGCACATGTCTGAGAAAAGGGTAGCACCTGATGCAACAACTTACAAATCCCTTCTTAAAGGAATTTGTCAAGCCAAAGATATTGCCCTGGCTCTTCATGTATTTGATATGTCTGTTTCTCAAAGTACTGTCCTTGCTCGGAATATTTTGGGTTCATTTGTCCTCTATCTTTGTAAGGAAGGTACGACTTTCAATATGTTACCATACATAACTCTATGAGTTATTACCCAATTTAGTAGTCGAGTGGTTTTTCTCGAGTTAGTCCTAAAAGTTTTTTGTGCTTAATTAGGTCCTGAGCTTCAATGGTTTTAAGTCCTCTGTTAGGAAAGCTTGGTAATTTCCCCTCTATTAATACCTTATTTAGTTCACGACTATAGTGGAAGTCCAGGACCCAATTAAGCACAAAAAAACTTTAAGAACTAAATCGAGAAAAACCACTAGTCAAGCACTTATTGGTATTAACTCTAACTCTATATTTTTCTTGACAAAATGATTACTTAATAGCTGACTATTCGCCTAAGAGTTTTATCTGATATTTGCAGGTAATGTGCTTCATGCTTTGAAGTTACTTCATAGCCACATTGATGATATTGCATTTCTAGACTCCCATCTCACAGTACTGAAATTCTTAAGTGATGCTGGAGAGACTTCATTGGCTCTTGAACACTTGAAGTTGATTGGAGACAAGTCTGCTTTCATGTTGCAAGCTCTTCACAATGAGATTTTATCTTTGTCAAAACCAGATCCACTTATGAAGTTGTTTAAGGCAATGCGGGAAACAGTCTTGGTAGTAGAGATGGATCCTAGGTTACAATGTTGAATGGGTAACTTATTGAAGTTCAGGCATTGAGAACAACAATGAACAACCTAGCGGAGGCCAAGTACTATCATTGTTGAAGTCCAAGAGGTACATATGCAGCTATCTCTCTTTCATTCCAATATTTCAAAACCTTTCCTCCACTTCTGGCACTTAAGGAAAGCCTAAACAACTGTTGAAATTTAAATGTGTAGTCATTTTGATATGTTTCAGTACTTTGATTACGCGTCACAGGTCTGTGGTTAGGGTTTACCTATGGTGGCTGATAACAGTGAGAGAGAGAGAGAAGTTGGTGGAAGAAACTTCCTTTTGATTTTATTCAATTCCAACTTACTTAGACAATCTAATATTCTCCCTATATATAGGAGTTAAAAGCTTAAGACATAAGGAAACAATATTCTAAAATATGCTTACCTAAAGTAAAATAGGCAACTACTAATAAACTAGGAAATAAGATAACCAAGTATATTGGTACCTAAAGTAAAATAGGCAACTACTAATAAACTAGGAAATAAGATAACTAAGTATATTGGTATGTATCACATTTGCAGTAGGAATCTTCATATTGACAGTGTTTTCAAGAGCAACGTTTGTGCTACAAAGCATGGTTGTAGTAGGCGCTAGGTGCTAGTCGGGCGGTAGACTAGCGCCTAAGCGGTCTAGGCGGCGACCTATAAAAACAAAAAAATAATGCATGTGTGTAGGTGTATGTCATATATTATATTATATATCTTACTTCTATTATTTATATAAATAAATAAATTTAAATATATATAAATATAATAAAAAATTTAACAAGGCCCACTCTCCCGAGTTAACTCGACTAACTCTGCCGAGTTGGGCGAGTTAACTTGGCCGAGTCGGCCGCCAACTCAACCCAGTCGGCAAAGTTAGGCACTAGGCAGCCAGCCACCTAGGCGGACACCTAGGGAGCAATTCGCCTCGGTCTAGGGGTGCCTAGCTCCTAGGCGGGAGATTTTT
The DNA here is from genome assembly GCA_003576665.1 of Ipomoea trifida. Classification (NCBI taxonomy): domain Eukaryota; kingdom Viridiplantae; phylum Streptophyta; class Magnoliopsida; order Solanales; family Convolvulaceae; genus Ipomoea; species Ipomoea trifida. The sequence continues at coordinate 17,053,338 of CP025648.1, read as the reverse complement.
GCAGTAGTGCTACAAAGTACAAACTAGCTAATTCAGTAGCTGCAGGTGGGAACAGAGAAAGTATCCAATTCTTCCATCTATAAGGAACTTCAGAGTCCACGGGCCACACAGCCACGTAGATACCCACATTTCTCCAGAGTTAACTTTGGGAAGTTTTTGTGTTTAGGTAATTTGATGGTCGATCTGCTTAAAGCTAAGTACTAGTACGATAAGAATTCTCTTAGTAATATTCTTCTTCTTTTTCTGTTTCAGGTGCATAGATCTGGGGATGCTGTTTGGTAACTCTCCAAACTCCCACAGATTCTGATACTACTTTATGAACCACAGCCTAAGAAACCAAACAAAGAGACAAGCTTACCAAGTTACTAGTATTACTTCATCTTAGTAAGTACTTTGGTACTTCATCTCAGTACACCTTCATAGTCATTTTGATATTTATAAAAAAAATTAATTTATTTCACATTGCGTTTTACTTTTATTTTAATCAAATTTTATGTTATTTTCGTTGTAAATTGAACCATACCCTCACGTGAATCGTTGTGCTGTTTTCATCCTGGGAATGCAACCAGTCCAAATATATACAAGATATACAATGTCCCAATCAACATATAAGTATATAAAAGATGAAAGGTATAATCATAATATAAGTTCTCTAGTTATGTCCACATGTATTTATTTAAATCACTTTCCCTTAGACATTACTATATCTTACTCATGCTGCTGTGTTCTTTGCAAAATACTCTTGTCAATGGGCGAGAAGTGGGAGTCGAGGTTGAAGCAGGGCCGGGCCGTCAATGGTGAATGGATGGTTGTGTGCAGGCTGTAAAGTAGGAAACTGAGATTTTGGAGTGCCCTGGCTCCATGGTTTTGTTTAAAACTCTAGTATTGTGTGTGTGTGTGTGTGTGTGTGTGTGTTTTTTTTTTTTTTTTTTTTTTTTTTTTTTGAAATAAACACTACTCATATATAGGGGAAAAAGTGTTGAATACAAGTAGGTAAAGCGCAAATTATATCGTGGACCGTGGTCCACAATGCATTGTGGACCGCGGTCCCAAAACGACGTCGTTTTGATTAATGAAATAGACGGATGAATTCGTGCCACTCACTTTCTTTTCATATATATTGCACTTTCTTTTCAACACAACTGTAGTTTCCTTTCAACACAACTACAGTTTCATTTCAACACAACTGCAGTTACTTTTTGATATAACTACAGTTGTATATTATCGAATGAAACTATAGTTATATCCAAAAGTAACTGCAGTTGTGTTGAAAGGAAACTGCAGTTATGTTGAAAAGAAAGTGCAGTATATATGAAAAGAAACTGCAGTATATATGAAAAGAAAGTGAGTGGCGCGAATTCATCCGTCTGTTTCATTAATCAAAACGACGTCGTTTTGGGGATCGCGGTCCACAATGCATTGTGGACCGCGGTCCACGATATAAGAACTGTAGGTAAAGTACTATGCCTAATGATAGAATCAGACCGATAATTTGTTGCCCTAGTTAAGGTGTGGACTAAAACATTCGTTGATCTAGAGATAAAATAGTATTTGTGCTTTATTTCTCCATCAGAAGTATTTTACTTATATAGTAAAGAATTACGTAAGGAAAGAAAATAATCTGTTTTTAAAAATAAATCTACCAACTATGAAGTAAATAAATGATCGTGATTTGTTCCCTTATTTCACTGATTGCATATACCTCGTGTGATCCCCAAGACCAGCAAATTATATCGTGGGCTGCGCATCAAAACGACGTCGTTTTGATTAATGAAAACAGACAGCCGTTCCGTGTTATTCACTTGCAGTTTATATACACTGCAGTTACATTTCAACACAACTGCAATTAGATTTTAACACAATTGTAGTTACATTTCAACACAACTGTAGTTACATTTCAATACAACTGCAGTTACATTTCGATATAATTACAATTTCATTCGATAATATAAAAAACACAAATGTGAAACTGTTATTCAATATCAGTTCATATATATTGCAGTTACATTTCAACATAACTACAATTACATTTCGATATAATTACAGTTTAATTCGATAATATAAAACACAAATGTGAAACTATTATTCAGTATTAGTTCATATACACTGCAGTTACATTTCAACACAACTACAGTTACATTTCGATATAACTACAGTTTCATTCGATAATATAAAAACAAATTTAAGGCAGTATCTTTTGAGATGAACTGTAGTATCAGTGACCGCGGTACACTATGCATTGTGGACCGTGGTCCACAGTATAACGACTGCCCAAGACCAGTAGTTATACCGTGGACCATGGTCCACAATGCATTGTAGACCATGCATCATGGCTGATACTGTAGTTGTGTTGAACTGATACTGTAGTTGTGTTGAACGGATACTACAGTTGTGTTGAAAGGGGACTGCAGTTGCGCGGAACAGAGGCCGTGTCATCCGTCTGGAACTGCAGTTGTGTTGAACTGATACTGCAGTTGTGTTGAAAGGATACTACAGTTGTGTCGAACAGATGACCGGCCTCTGTTCCGGGCAACTGCAGTTTCCTTTCAACACAACTGCAGTATCTTTTCAACACAACTACAGTATCCGTTCAACACAACTGCAGTATCAGCCATGATCATGGTCCACAATATAATTTGCGCCCAAGACGACATGTGGATAAAAAAAATTATCTCTTTTCCTGATGGTTTTTTGTAGGAGAAAGAAAAAAAAAATTGTTTGGTGCGTTTTGGAAACGTGTTTGTTGGATGATAAAAAAAATTCTCTTTTCCTGATGGTCCACGACTGGCCGTTGTTGGCAAATTATTGCATGGACTGTGTAGACCATGGTCCAAAACTATGCCGTTTAACCTTAAAAAAAAATTCGCAGCTTAAGGATTAAGGCTGTTAGTGGAAGGAGGATTTTGTGTTGTTTGGTTAGTAGATATTATATATATGTATTCCCCTATTGTAATTGTACCAGGGATGAATAAGAATCATCTTCTATTGTTTACAATTCCTTTTTCATGTTCCTGCTATTTTATTGCTTCGCGTTCATTAAACGAGCATAGGCCTGCAAACAAACCTGTATTTCAACAAAAACAAAATTATAGGTGCTTCTTTTTTTTTTTTTCCTTTTTTTTTTCTTTGAGTACTTCTGACTTTATTATAGTTACTTTGATCAAAACAAATAAAATTTTCATTAAATTTAACTAAGCTGGCTTTTATTAAAGCGGGAGCTTTAATTTATTGAGAATTATACAATATAAATTCGTTAACACAAAAATTTGTATGAATTTAGTAGTAGTAGTAGTAATGGAATAGTGGCAATACTGTTACACTAGCTTCAAATAAATGTATACACGTATTGATATAAAACACTAAATCAAATTGAATTTATTTAATTTATCGTAAATTATTAGTAAAATTAAAAGTCAGCACTTAAATAATAGGAAAATTGTCAATGACCTTGTGGTCTAGTGGCACCCGGTTGCACCTTCATGTGGAAGGGGGTAAGTTCGAGCCTCAGTGGAGGCGCTGCGATGCTGCCTCCATAAAAAACAAGAGAATTAATTTCCACTTGATTGGATTAATGGTGCGTAATAATAGCTCTTAATCAACTTTTATTTGCATGCCTAACATTTTATTAAATTCATGGAAACGTGGCACAGTACAATAATCTCATTAGTCAAATTATTTGTTCACCAATTAGGGATTAAATTATCACAGACGGGCCTATGAGGTTTAACCAAATTACAGTTTAAAGGTATAATAGGAAATCAGCATGAAATGAATTAACGAATTAACGAAAAATGAAAATTTATGGGAATTATGTGTAAATTTTAAGATAAGAAGACACCCAAATGTAAATGCTCTAAATTCAAAGATTTGAAGTGAAATTGTACTTTAAATCAATTAATTAAGCATGTTTCTTGGAAATAAATAAGCTTGTCACTGGCAAGTATAAATACTGACCTTCACTACACTTGAATCAACAGACTAATTAACAAAGAGGAATTGCAAATATTTACATTGTCTTTATGGGTATGGCCTCCAATTCCCAAGCCTCAACCATCCTCTTCCTTTTCGTTAATATCATATTCTTTGCACTTGTTGACTGTCAACACACAACCACCCCAACTCCTTGTACATGTATCCAACCCCCTACAACACCTCCTAGCACGAGTGGTGGAGGCCAACCCCCCATCCCACCTCCGGGTAGTGGTCGATCCCCCATCCCACCTCCAGGTAGCGGCCGACCACCCATCCCACTTCCGGGTAGCGGCCGACCACCCATCCCACCTCCCGGTACGGGACAACCCCCCATCCCAACTCCTGGTAGTAGCCAACCCCCTATCTCACCAAATAATGAAGGTAGTGGTGTCCGACCCCCAACCCCCAATAGTGTTCGACCCCCTGTCCTATCTCCAGGCAATGTTCGACCCTCAGTCCAACCTCCGAGCAATGGCCGACCCCCCATCCCACCTCCTGGTAGTAGCCAACCCCCTATCTCACCAAATAATGAAGGTAGTGGTGTCCGACCCCCAACCCCCAATAGTGTTCGACCCCCTGTCCCATCTCCAGGCAATGTTCGACCCTCAGTCCAACCTCCGAGCAATGGCCGACCGCCAATTCCACCTCCTGGCAATGGCCAACCACCTGTTCCACCTCCAGGCAGTGGCCAACCACCTGTCCCACCTCCAGGCAGTGGTCGACCCCCTGTCCCACCTCCAGGTAGTGGTCGACCCCCAGTCCTACCTCCAAGCAATGGTCGACCCTCGATTCTACTTCCTGGCAATGGCCAACCACCTGTCCCACCTCCAGGCAGTGGTCGACCCCCAGTCCCACCTCCAGGTAGTGGTCGACCCCCAGTCCCACCTCCAGGCAATGGCCGACCTCCAATCCCACCTCCAAGTAGTGGTCAACCCCCAGTCCCACCTCCTGGCAGTAACCGACCCCCTGTCCCACTTCCAAGCAATGGTCAACCTCATGTTCCACCTCCGGGAAATAGCCAACATCCGATCCCACCTCCAGGCAGTGGCCAACCTCCGGTCTCCCCTCCAAGTAATGGTCAACCACCAGTCCCACCTCCAAGCAATGGTCGACCTCCGGTCCCACCTCCAAGCAAGGGTCAACCCCCACTCCTACCTCCTGACAGTGGTCGGCCCCCAGTTCCACCTCCTGGCAGTGGCCAACCCCCTATTCCACCTCCGGGAAATGGCCGACCTTCGATCCCACCTCCGGGCAATAGCCAACCTCCGATCCCACCGCCGGGTAGTAGCCAACCACCCATCCCACCTCCTAGTAGAGGCCAACCTCCCGTCCCACCTCCAGCCAATGGCAAACCCCCCGTCCCACCTCCTGGTAATGGTCAACCCCCCATCCCATCTCCAGGTCGTAGCCAACCTCCCATCCCACCTCCCAACCGTGGCCAACCTCCTGTCCCACCTCCTAACCGTGACAGTGGCAGCCAACCTGTTACCCCACCTCCACCTCCACCTCCACCTTCACCGCCACCTCCACCACCACCTTCACCTTCACAGCCACCGCCACCACCACCACCACCACCACCTCCACGTCCACCACCTCCTCCTGTTGTTGGTACATGCCCAGAAATAGAGATGAAAGTATGTGCAACCATATTAGTAAAGATAAATTTGATCTCACCAGGGTTTCCTCGCTCAAATTTCGCAAATCCTTGCTGCCAACTCCTTAATGGACTTGCTGATGATCTCCAAGTTGGTGTTTGTCTTTGCAAAGCATCTAAACTCCAGGCCATCGTCAATGTCAATAATTCTATAAGTGCTCTATCTGATGCATGTGGAAAGAAGCTTCCAAATGGTTTCAAGTGCTAAAGATGTAGCATGCATTAGTGTGTTACATTCATGAATGGAATGATATATAGTCTATACAAAAATATATGAATAATTGAGTTTAGCCATATGATCATCTAAACTCCTTTCGTGATTACGTGTGTTGTTATCATATATAATATATATAAATAGAAAAATTTGTTAAGATATTTGGTAAAGTATGATATGCGTTTATTACGATGATTTTAATTATTCTCTGGCCAAGGTTGTTTTAATGATTTGTCTGTAGAACAACACCCATAATGCATGTTTGGTTTCATGCTTGAAGTCTTGATGCCACATGCAAATAAAATCTTATTTTGAGGAATTCAAATTGTATATGCTAAAGGCAATTTGAAATTTGAGACAATCATAAATTCATAATCATAATACTTATTACAGAAATTTTAAAACAAATTTAAAATAAATAAACTGTTACTTATAATAAATATTGCAATATTTATATGTGAAATTGTAATACTATTTAAGGTAAAATTAGTGTTACTAATGATAAATATTGTAATATTTATAATTGAAATTATGATACTTAGACGGTGTAATTCTATTGTAAATATTGTACTACGTAATACTTATATGTGAAATGTTACTTATGAAAGAAATTATTATGTTTATTGTAGAAAATTTGATACGAATTTGAATTAAAAATAAATCGTTACTAATGATATATATTGAAATACTTATATATGAAATTGGTATATTATTTAAGGTAAAATTGATTGTTACTAATGACAAATATTGTAATATTTATAATTGAAATTGTGGTACGTACTCACACACCATTGTCTACAGCCAACCCGTCTCACGAATCAAAATCCACGATGCCATCTCACAAAAACTTTTACCTCCTGAGTTAGCACATATCCAAAAGCTAAAACTTTTCCCACACTTTCTGTAGTTTAGCTCTTTGACTCAAAGAAAGGCAACACATACAACCTCAAGGTTTTATCATTGATATCAATTTCATTCCCATTACTATTACGATTCTAATATTTGAACCAATGGCACCCTTAAATTGCAATTTAATTGCAAATCACTTTTATCTTATGGAAAATGCTATTTGTCTAAATTTTTTAGACAGACATGCGTTGCTAAAAATTGATACAACAAAAAAAAAAAAAAAACATAAATGTTAAATAAGTTACTTAACTTTTAGCTTATTCTATTAAGCTACGGTATTAATAACATGTGCAATTAAATCATATGAAAAGTAAAAAATTGTCAAATTTTGATTTATTTTCATAGGTTATTAGTTTTAGATAAAATTTGTTTAATTGGCTATTTAAGTGCAAATTTAAGTTATAGTTTGAAATGTCATAGACAAAATAATTTAAAATTTAAAAAAAAAAACCCTTAAAGCCGTGGCCATCTTTTGAATTTTTGTAACCATGTTCTCTGCTGCTCAACTTCGGCTTCCACCGCCGGCCTCCGGCCGGAGCTCTAATGGAGCTTTGAGCCGGCGGTTTTGGTCACCTTCTATGTTTGCTCTCGCTCTTCTTCCGCCCCGACCATTGTCGCAGTTCCGTCTGCCTCCGACCACCGCAACAGATCTTCTTCTTCCGTTTTCTTTTCCTTTGAATAAAATAATAGTAGGTAGGTATTGGGGTTTGTGTTGGTAGTCTTGAACTCCCAACCCTACTTTGACTTTATCCACTTTTTATTTTCTCTATTATTATATTTTCCTCTCGTTACTTTCACGAGCATTTTTTCTCTCGTTACTTTCACGAGCTTTTCATTTTCATTAGCATAAATCGTTTAGTTTGGTTTCGGCAAGTGTTGATCTTATCCTGGGCGAGCAAAAAAGAATGATGACGAAGACCTAGATCTTTGATGAAGCTTCAAGCTCCCTGAAAGAACATATATAGCTTCCTAGTTATGAAACAGTCTGCGATTCAAGTTTTCTATAACATAGTTAGAAAAGTTGTTTCTGTGTCTGACTGTAAAGAATGGTTTACCATTTCATTGATCGTTGATGTAAACGTTTTATGTTATGAATTAATGGAATAGCTACTTTTACCTTTAAAAAAAATGAGGCTCTAATTTCAAAAATACTTCATGTACTTTTAAAAACATACTCCCAACTTTTACTCCCATTTCTGTTCAAATTTGATTGGATGAAGAAAAAAATAGATAAACATCATGACCTCCTATTAAATTAAGCAATCCAAGCATGCCAAATCATAGGGAGTAGAAAATGGGAGTACATTTAGAATTACTCCCCTAATTTAGCTGTTTGATACATAAAATTTGAAGATTTGATTGAGAAGAAAATTGAATTATGTAAAAGATTTTGTACTATTTTGTCATAACCATGCTCAATTAATTAAGAGACAGAAGTAAAAATTGAATTGCAACTTTGATAATCAAAGAAATTTGGGGGAAAGTTGTAAAATTAATGGAGGAAGGAAGAATAATCTTGCCCCCTTCAATGGTGGTGCATGATTTAGGAAAAAAAAAACTAATGAGTTTTAGGCATGATAGAAAGATGCGTCAAGGAATGCATGTGGGTGTAATTGTAATTTTTTATTTATTTCTTAAGTAGTTAGGTCAAAAATAGATATCAGGCTCTCTAAAATTGAGGTCATGTGCTGCTAGGCATTATGCACGGGCAAAAAAAAAGCGCTAGTTAAGGCAATTTGTTCATATAACTAACAGAAAATTAATATATAAAAAACATACTAAACAATAATTAACAAAGTAATAAAACTAAGTTAACTAACCAGCTTGGTTGACGTGAGTGGTCGTGTACTCTCATTCCTTAAAAATGATTGAGAGTTTAATCTTCTAGTATGAAAAAAACCAATATGATCAACACTTGCCGCTTAATGGGATTGACCCGGTTAAGAACAATGATTAGTTTGAGTATAACCACAAAAAAAAAAAAGAAAAAAAAAGAGCAATTAAACCACAAATGCGTCAAATCAAGCATATATAATTTGACTTTACAGTCCAGCACGAAATGGGACTTTTGTCGCCGGCAGCCACGAGCGACCCGCTATAAAACTCTGCACGCTGAATTGGGCCGCCTCGGTTGCACTTGTAATAACTCGGTAACCACGCCACTTCACTCGCCGCTTAGTTGATGAACCGGGTCCAGTGTTCTTATATTCGCCATAGTACAAAGTATTCAATGCAAATTTCCCATCCCACTCGACCCAACCGGCCGGGTCAACTATAGATTCCATGTAGGTTCGGAGAAAAACCGTTCGGGAATATTTCTTCCACGGCCTCCCTAAGTAAGCCTTGAACGAGCCAACGACCGGCTTGAGGTCCGAACCGGCCATCACCCGAGAATTGTGGATAGATATTCCGGTATTCTGGTTCCGGTCGGTCCGACCTTGGGCCGTGATGGTAATACGTTGTTTGTTCAGAGGTTTCCTCGCATATATGATGCAGTTTTGTAAAACAACGGCGGCGTTTCCGAAGATGAAGTCTACGGTGCCATAGATGTCGCAGTCTTTGTAGAATTGGCGTTGAGAATGGACGTAAAGAGTGTCTTGGTATCCCTCAAAACCGCATTGATAGAAAACCGAATGGTCCGAACCGGATCGAAGGGCAACGGCTTGATGGTTTTTGGGACCGGCCGTGTTGCGGAATGTAATGCCCTGAGCTATGAATCCTTCTCCAGTGACAGCTGCAAATCATCACACATTTAATATGATATAAGTAATCAATAATAAACATGTAAATACTCTCTAGGGGTATAATTCACCAATTAATATATGATCAAAATATTATGGATTATTACTATTAAAAAAAAACACATTTTAGAGTCATATTAGATATTGGACTTGTAACTTTGAATTATAAGAAAGTTTGCAGCCTCAGTGGAGGCAACTGTTGACTCTTTGTGCTTCAGTAGGTTGAGAAAGTAGCTATGAACGAATACTACATTGTAACAAAGTCAGTAGTACTAAAAAAAGAAAGTTTGCGGCCGGGTAAAGCCCACAAGACGGTGAAGTTCACTCATCTTGTGATCCTTTGCTAATAATTCTAATTGGCAAAGGATTACAATGAGATAAATCAAATTAAAATATAAAAAAGTTATATTTTCCTCAAAAGTATTACAGTCTCCAGTAACAAACATTTTATTCATAATTAGTATCACATTTTTTTTTTCAAAAAAAAAAAAGTATCACATTTTTTAGTATAAATATTACATTTAATTTTTTAGTATAAGTATTACATTTTTATCTTGACCCGATTCGTCTCAAACAAAAAAAATTTCTATCTTACACAAGTTTTTGCGATTTTTATGTACCTAAAAAACCAAAGTAAATTTTCATGCAACGTGGAACGTAGAGTGGGTTGGTGGGGGCAGGGGTACTATAACATATAACATAATACAGAGTAATATATATGATACGCATGACTAGTACCCTTTAGAAGTTTGAATCTTTCTTGGCAAATTTTAAAAATTATTTCAGAGGTTTAAACTAATAGGAACAAATTAATTACCGTTGACTTTATACTGTTTTAGTTGGAAAATCGAACTCGATATGACCTATTTAGTAAGAGATATATCATCAACAATTTTAAATATGCAATCACTTTCTAGAGGTGAAATCGACTAATTAACCGAGCACATACATACCCAGGCCAATTGACATATGAATCTATGATTTAATTAGTACTCCGTATCAACTATTAATAATTTCTTTTTATTTTTAAACTTCTAAGGAATGCTAAAAACCTTGTGGTTTAGTAGCACTCGATTTACACTCCCACATAGAAGGGAGTGGGTTAGTTCAAACCTACTACATTGTAATAGAGTCAGAAATACCTTTAATCTTTACTACAATTATAGACTCATGACACTTGACAAAGGTCAATGCACGTACTTTTTCATAATTATTAAAAACTTAGGATATATATTGTACAAAACTTTAGAGTACATACATATGCTAATATGTTAATGTGCATCTAACTTGGGAACAATCTCCACCAAATTGGTCAGACTGTTGACTTGGTAACCATAAGGTTACAAGTTCGATTATTCAGAATCAATTATGGACAACCTAAGTTGGTTTACCTCTTTATCCTTTTTTGCTAGCTAGGGTCCCAAGACCCATTGCACATCATCGAGTAGTGCGTGGTTGCGTGTTTTCCTCATCACCAAAAAATATGCATCTAACTTGAGTGTTTTTTTTACAAAGAGACATTTGAACCTCTCTCTGCATGTGTGTGTGTGTGTGTATATATATATATATATATATATATATATATATATATATATATATATATATATATATATATATATATAGTTGAATATCTCCATGGTTATAAATGTGGTGAAGGATCATAGGTGCTTTTCTTCAAGTTACTTTATCATGCAACGTCCATAGGCTGTGGTACTAAAATATGGTTAGTTAGTATCCTTCTAGAGAAATTTGAATATTTCATGGATAGGCCGGACTATAATTGCTTAAATGAATTTAATAGTAACTAATTAATTATTCTTGACTTTAATATATTGTAGATGGAAAATCGAACGTAGCATGATCAAGTATACGAAAGCAACAGTAAAACACACCCAAAGCTACCAATTGCTATACCATGGACCACTCTACAAATTGTGAACACTATCCAAAATTTAATGTCTACAATTAATATAATATGTACTTACAATTAATAAATTATGTATTAATAATTAAATTAAATATACTACATACATACACCTAATATGTTAAGAGTATTTGCAGTTAACATATAATGTGGTTTCTGTTAATAGTAGACATAATATGTAGTTAATATATTACGGAGTATATGTTTGTAATTACTATATTATGTGTCTTTCCATTTATTGACAGACATATAATGCGTTAATTGGAGATATATAATTTGAGAGTTAATACCTAATATAGTCATTGACTATAGTAGTTTTACTTAATTTAGTCCTAAATGATTTTTTATGCTCAATTTAGTCATCAATTTTGATGATTTTACACAATTTAGTCATTTGTTAAAAATTCTGTTAGTTAACTGTTAGAAATATGATCCCAAATGGTAATTTCTCACTCTTCATCCCAGTTGGGATGATTTCTTATTTTTCCGCTTATTAAGATCCACGCAGAAATGCAAATCTTCGTACCCAAATATTTATTTACGATGTATGTAGAAATTGATTTGGATATGAAGATTTGCATTTCTGTGTGGATCTGAAGAAGGAACCATACCAAATGGGATGAATAAGAAATTATCATTAGAACTTTATTTCTAACTGTTTATTAACAGAATTTTTAACAAATGACTAAATTGTATAAAACCATCACAGTTGAGGACTAAATTGTATAAAACCATCACAGTTGAGGACTAAATTGAGGAGAAAAAGTAATCTAGGACTAAATTTAGTTAAACCATTATATTCGATGCCTATATTAGGCATTAACTCAATAATTTGAATGTCATTTTAAACAGAAGATAAACAATTCGGCAAAGCTACTTACCAACGGTGGCGGAGTTGAAGGTGGTGGAACCACGGCCAACGCTCCGGCTGCCGGTGATTATGGTGCGCCTCAATCCATCGCCAACAAGCATGATGTTTTTCGTCTTCCTCCCAATCTCAACATTTTCCCGGTAAACGCCGCCCTTTATATGGATCACAAACCGCCCACTGCCACGCCGCCTCTTAGCAGCGGCAACAAGAGCGGCCTTCACGGTCTTGAAGTCGCCGGAGCCGTCCGAAGCCACCACAAGGTTCGGCCTGACGGCGGACCCGTCCTGTAACAATTTCCGGTCGCCGGGCGAAACCCACGTCGGAAAATCACCCCTGTAGGTTTCCCGGGGAGCAGAGGCGTTGTTAATGAGAGCCAAAGTGTTAGAAATCAAGCGCGTGACATTATACTCGGAAATGGCGGGGAAAACGGCGCCGTTCGACACGCCTAGCTCGGCGAACCCGGCCCGGCAAGTCTCGAGGTTCGTCACGGCGGCGCTGAGCCACGTTTGGGCGTCGAAATCCGTGCATTTCACGGCGGGGTCAAGGGTTCGGTTGAGCTGCAAAATGGTGTCCTCGTAGAGGCTAAGACAATCCGCCCAGGCGGCTTTTTCTCGAGGATTTCTACACTTTGGGCCGAGCCCGTTGGCCTGAGAACTGGCGCTAAGAGCCCTCTCCATGGCCACTTGGATCGCCATTTTCTTGAAATCAGATTTCCCTTTGAAATTGGTGTGAGTCATGAAGTGTTTACATTGATCTGGATATGGGGTTTGGTTGCACAACCCGTTCAAGTCCCCGGAGAGGATGAATGAGGGAATTGAAAGCAGTACGATGAGGAGAAAACATAATAGCCTCGTCGTACCCATGTGGCTCTGATCTCTTCTGTTTTATTTAGGTTTTGTAGTACTTCTGGTTTTTGGGTTTTGGATATATGGCCAAGAGATGGATTTGTACATCTTTATATAGTCGCATAAAGTAGTTGTAAGAGTTGAATACAGATTGAGGATGACAGAAATGAATATACAGAGCACGAGAACTGAATAAAATTAAGGATCAATTCATAATTAAAGAAACGAGAGAAGGCCAAATATATTACATGAAATAGGTCGTTAAATAGACAAGCCAAAAAAAAAAAAAAACAGTAAATTGTTGTAAAATGCCAAAAACCTTGTGGTCTAGTGGCACCCGATTGTATCCCCACATTAGAAGAGGTGGTTTCGAGTAGCTATGAACATATATTACATTCTAATAATAGAGTCAATAGTACTCAAAAAAATAGACCAATCTTCTGGAATGGTTCAAGTAAATGTCACTGTTGGTTTTATCAACCACGGATGGTCGATCGATAGGCCAACACTACTGGAAATTGCTAATTAGTTTATTATGAAATTTGAGTAGCGTTTAGCTCTCTTTGTATTATGAATTGCTTAACATTTTTCAAGGTTCTACACCTCTATCTACACAAGTTAGGAGGGATTAATTCTCCTTTGGAAACCCTAAACTACCGTAAATGTTTGAGATTTCTTTCCTTATTACATTTGGAAGAGTTTCCTAAAGTATTTTGGTTTACTTTCCTTATTATTCCCAAGGGATCCGCGCCTGATCCCCGCCTATCTTAGGAAACTTCTTATTTGCTTCACTTTAGCTCTCCGCGGCTCCGGCCCATAAGTCGGCTTAACTTTCCCCGACCTGTCATTGACTGGTTCGCGCCTGGCTCTTCTCGGGGCTCAGTCATGCTGTCGGCTGAGTCTGACTATCTCTATTTCAACTTCCTTGGCCTCTATTCTTCTTCCTCATCGCTAACCTTTCAACAAAGTCTTTCGCTTCCGACTTCTCCTCTTTGCAGGGTCTTTTCCACTCATTCACCCATGAGTGTCAATTAGCCCTAGTTGATCGGGCACCTTCGCCGTTCGACCACTTTCACTCCGACTCCCAACCTTGGGGAATCGGCCACCCACGGGATAGCTAGCCCATTGTGCGCTCCAAATTCCAGCTATGATCGTCCTTCTTAAGCTCGTCCTGCCTCTCAATGGCTCTTCTGGCTATTATTCTCGCCTATCCATCCTTTCTTTCTGAGTGCCAGGTCCCGAGTGTTGGGTCTCTCCCCGCATCAGTCACTTTCCACGAAGATAACAATCTTCAAAACCTACACATAAAAACATCTTTCCAAAAATAAAATATGTACGTGTAACAAGAAATTTGCTGAACAAATCTACTAGCTAGATTGTCACTAGAGTGGATATTCTATATAATAATCACATGACTCTTCTAAAACTCATGTAATAAGTTGATTTTTGACGCTATATATTTTGTCAAATATTTCTGAATATACTCATTTATCATCTGTGAGGCTCGAACCCACTCCCTTCTATATGGGAGTGTACACCGGGTGCCGCTTGACCACAAGGCTTTCGGCTATTATAAGAGTTAGTTATTGCTAATTTTAATCTCCTGAGTATTTTATATATTTTCCACATGTGATCTGAACTATTAATTTTTATTTTCATGCATTTGGTTTTTCTAATTAATTATATTCTTAATCCTACCTTTGTCCGAATTTCCTACATAAAAGTCATATTAATTAGTTACTAATTGAAATTAAAGGGCATTTTTTTTTATTTGAATATAGTGATATTGGAGTTAATGTTGATTAAAGCTAAACAAAATTAGTTTAAAAATTGATCAAAATGAACAAATGTAGCAAGAATTTGATAATCATGCACTAAATATGAAAAATTTTAAAGTTAGGAGCTAAACTTGAAACCAGTGCAATAGCCGGGATCAAAAGTACATAGTGAAAACTCATCTTATAATAATTACCAAGCGAGTAATTTTCTCTCTATAATTGATGTACAATTAATAAATTGCTTGTTAATTTTTTTTTTTATCATGTAATCTTATGGCAAAATATGAGGATGCTTTTTTTTTTTTTTTTCTTTCTTTTTTTCTTTTTTTCATATGGCATTTTTAGTCTTTTTGTTATGACGATTTAGTTAATAAATTATTTGCATTGTAAATTGTCCCTTGATTTTAGTAAAGTAACAAATTTAATCTCCAAAGATTATTTAATGAAACCCTGGCGTCACCCCAACAATTATTCAAGTGGCAAATACACGTACATATAGCAATTACAATCTTTGAACCATCAATAAAAAACTACTTGAATGACAAAAATGTTCCACATATAATTGCTTTTAATAAAACTTAACATTTGACTTGGTTAGAGAACTTTAGCTTAACTATTAAGTCAAGATTTATTACATGAAATAATAAAAAGTTTGAAAAATAATGATTGTTCTAAGTAAAAATTTTAAATCGATATAATCCAACGATCTATAACTAACTATAACGTTAAGTTGTTAACCCTAACTCAAGTGGCAAATGAGCTTCTTTGTGGGAACGATATATTCCAGGGATAATCCGGATTTGATTCGCACAAGTGACAATTCTCCTTGAGCCAGTTTCTGTGCCTCTCATAGCAAAGTTGGATTAGTCAGGTGGACCATGGATACGAACCGTTAGACGGACGTAGAAATATCTGAAACAGTACACCTTGTGATTTACTCTAAAAAAATAAAATAAAATTACCTATAAGGTTAAGGAATGGGTGATGAATAGGGCCATTATTAGGGATTGCAACAGGAATGACATGATATAATATTTATCACGATGTTAAAAGGTATAACTCTTTAGGCTTTCCTCAGATGCTAGTTTCTCGGATTTCATGTATTAAAATAAATCTTAAATTTGACAAACTCCTTTGGGACTTGCGTTTTTTAATGAGAAACACAAGTTCCAAACGAATTTTCTTAAATTTATCCAAATTTTAAAATTGTCTATTTTCCTCCATTTCTTTTTTACTTTTTGACCATTTCAATCAATTTCCCTACATCTAGATCGATGAGGGGGAGGCGGGGGAGGCAGCCCTCTTCCTTAAACAAATCACTTAAACTTATTTTAATAATTATTTTTTTCAGTTAGAATTTTGTCTTTGTTATATTAGTGTGTTATATTATCGATGAATTATGTTGACGAAACTTTTGGTAGTCAAATATCAACATGCGTGTTATATAAACTATATAAATAGTTTTAAAATATAATATTAGTCATGTTTTTTTTGGTTAATTACAACCTAACTTATATATAGTATCTGCTCAATATGATTAATATAATCGTATTAGTCATGTTAATTGCACGGTTTTGTAGAATAGAATAATTGGATTATTGAATAATATAATCTAATTGTATATGTATGTACCCTATTCCCTAATACTTACCTTAGCTCCTTTCTTGAAAGAATAGGAAGTTTCAATTCGATTGGAAGAAAGTGATGTGTAACTAATAAAGGACGGAATAAAAGATTACACAAATAAAAATTCAAAATGATTTAATAAAAAAGAAAAGAGAGAGAGAGAGAGAGAAAGCACTCAAAATAGTGTGGAAGGCATGAGCCATTGACTGCTTGCAATATCCATTTATGATGATTAGCATCATTTTTAAGTAAATTTTGAGAAAGGTTGGTTAGAACTTTTGAAACACTGATGTATCTTTAATAATAACCGTGGTTGCAATGTGACAAAATTAATTAAGAGGGACTAAAATTGAACACCCCGACCTATAACAGTAAGACCAAAAATGGTTCCTCTATCTAGTGTGTTACCCCATAACCTATTAGGAGTTTACTACTCTTTGTATTATGTTTACTTTAGGACTCTAGTCTTGTATACTCGGTGTAGGACTCTAGTCTTGTATATATGTTCTGTCCGTTCCTGCTTTTAATAATATTTAGAAACTTGTTTTCATCTGGTATCAGTCGCTAGGTTTTTGTTATGGTCGGTGACAATGACAGTTCTACCGAAATTTCTTCTGAACGGACTGTTTTTGATGTTATTTTTCCTGTTTTAAATATTTCGATGAAATTAACAACTCATAACTATTTGTTGTGGCGAACTGAATTGGTCCCTTTCTTGAGAGATCAAAATTTATTAGGCTTTGTTGATGGAACTATTCCATGTCCGTCTGCTGCAACTCTCTCCAGGGCTGCTTGGATTCAACAAGACCAAGCTATTTTATCCATCTTGATTTCCTCACTTTCCGAAGAGGTGATGCACCTCGCGGTCGGCAAGATTACCTCTCGGCAGCTTTGGCTGTCCATTGAACAAGCCCTCGGTTCCACGACGCTTGCTCGTACCCTCCGGTTGCTCGATCAGCTTCACGGTCTCCGTCAGGGCGATGAATCTGTTGAGGATTATATCGGTCGCGCACAAGTTTTGGTCGAACATTTAGCCTTGGCGGGTCGTCCTGTTGATCTGGATGATCAGAACTTATATGTATTCCGAGGGCTTCGTTCAGAATTCCGTCCGCTTGTGGCGACCTTGATAGTCAAGGGCGATCCAATGAGGTTGGCTCAACTATCAGAGTTTTTGGTTGCTAATGAGGAGTTTATTTGCGACATTGGAAGGGCGGGCTGGCGATGCCAAATTTGTGGTGTTAATGGGCATACTGCTGTTTATTGTCCCCACAGATATTCTACAAATTATGGACCTCGGGCTAATATGGTTTATTCTGGTGAGGGTTCTTTCTTCCACCAAAATGCATCATTTCAATGAAAACCCACAACTTTTTATTTAAAACGACTATCTTAATAGTTAGCACATTAGTCAATTTTAGCGACCACTATTAGCTGTTTAACTTGATTAAAACACTAGTACAAATAAAAACATAAAAGACTGTTTTCGAAAAAAACATAAAAGACTAGCATTTCCACCACAGTTCCTTTTTAAAAAAATAAATTCAAAAAATAATAATAACAAAAAAGTTAACATAAAAACCTTTATAAATATAATAACCCTAAATTCCCACAGATCTGCCACCCCACTTCCAACTTCCGCAGCCTCCACCGCCATCACCTCCGGCCATCGCAGCCACCACCGCCGGCCATGGAAGCTACCAATGCCGTCCATCGCAGCGCAGCCACCAACACCACAGCCGTATCGCGACCGCTCCAACCCCATCTGCTGCTCTACCGTCCCAGGCCGGTGGTTTTTTATTATTATTATTTGTTTTGGTTAATTGGTTAATATATTTATGTTTTATTATTATATTGATAAATGTGATGTTTAATGATTTTAGAAATTTTATTTCTGAATTTATATTAATTTTTATTTTTATATATTGTTTAGGTGGTTTATTTTTATATATTGTTATGTGAATTGAAAGAGTATATGTGAATATTATTTTGAGATTTTTAGTATGTCAAATAATTATTCGACATACTAAAAATCTCAAAGTTTTGGTTTGATTGCATTTGTTGCTTAGTATGTCAAATAATTATTTTTTACATACTAAAAATCACAAGTTATTTCGTTGGTGAATTTCTCATAAAAGTAACTTGAGAAATTTGACATCATTTTGTATCTCAAAAGTATTGCATTTGTTGCTTAGTAAAGAAAGCTCGAATATAATGATCAAATGTTTCTTTGTTTGTGTTAATGATCAAATGTTTCTTTGTTTGTGTTAGTTAATTTTTAAGTTTATTATACAAGATTCAGGTTCCAAACAAGTCTTACTAAAGTTATAAAAATACTTTTAAAATTGCAGAACCTTAAAATAAGAGGCTAAGAAGTGAAGAGAATAAAATGTAAATTTTATAATTTACCCTTCAAATTTTAAATATTTTTAAATTCTTTTATCAAATTTAACTGTTAGAGACCAAATGCAGCGTCACTTCGGGGACTAAACTCTTTGGGTATATCTCACTATCTCAGGGACAAAGATGCAATTTTTCCTGTAAAATTATATATTTCATAGATTTATATATATATATATATATATATATATATATATATATATATATATATATATATATATATATTATTCTTATGGAAATTATATAGTTCTATACATTCTTGCTTTAACCACAATTTCTCCATTCGTTGAGCACAAACCGCTGGTTCCATATCAATTATATATATTATGCGACGAAGCGAAATACCTAGAAAGGTACAACAACAGAACTAACGTAACAGGCACATATTAGTACATATATTACAATTGATTGATGAAAGAGAATGGTTTAATGTCAGCTGATCCCATTTCCCAGATCTTCACCGACGCCTTCACGCTTGCCTGTGTGGCGTTGTTGAAGAGGAAAACCCTTGCATCTCCGTATATGGCTTTCGTTGGATAAATTCTTGACGTTATCACCGTTCTCCCTCCCTGAGCAAAGCTCTCTACAATTGAGTGGTCCACCTGCCATGCATGCATGCACAAAACAATGGTTATATTATCAACACGGGAGTTCAGTTGGTTCCAGGGTGTATAGCGTATTAGAAGGCCGAGAAATTTTTAGGAGGGGTATATAGCATTAGTGTTATTAATGCCTACTATATTGAAGAGTAAAATTTTTATTTTGGGTGTAGCCCTGGTCACAATTACTAATTTCTAGCTGGATTGTAGGCACTTCTGTTGGGTGGTTACAGTTACTAATCTCTAGCTGGATTGTAGGCACATTTATTGGGTGGTACAGCTGGCCTGGAGCTAAATTGTAGGCACCTCTATTGAGTGGTGCAGCTGGCCTGAAGCAGGCACCTCTATTGAGTGATAGAGTTGGCCTCTATTGAGTGATACAGTTGGCCTGGAACTGAATTGTAGGCACCTCTATTGAGTGGTACAGCTGGCCTGGAGATTTAAGACTGCTAGAGTGGTACAGCTGGCCTGGAGATTTAAGACTGCTAGATGGTATAGCTGGCCTGTAGATTTAAGACTGCTAGGTGGTATAGCTGGCTGGAGATGGCCTGGAGATTTAAGACTGCTAGGTGGTATAGCTGGGATGACCAGGTGGTATAACTGAATTGGAGATTTAAGACTACTAGGTGGTATAGCTGGCCTGGAGATTT
This sequence comes from Ipomoea trifida, assembly GCA_003576665.1. NCBI lineage: Eukaryota > Viridiplantae > Streptophyta > Magnoliopsida > Solanales > Convolvulaceae > Ipomoea > Ipomoea trifida. The sequence goes on along the minus strand of CP025648.1, from coordinate 17,033,158 downwards.
AAGACGGTTGTATACTCAAAGCAAATGATTGAACCCTTAACCTTTGGTTAAGGATTGAAGAGTAAAATTGAGAGAGAAAGAAGTGGAAATACATGTAATATAAAACTCTTTTAACACTGACTTACCAATATTCTGGTAGTGTAGGTTTCACCCTCAAGAACAGGCACCGTGCTTCCATAAACCTCTTTCCCAACACTGGAAGACTCCGACGATCTACATATATATACCACATATTGACCAAATTATTTAGGACAGATGTTGATGGTAAGGAATGGAAGGTGATCGAATTGAAGAAGCAAACCTTGTTTGGTCAGTGCAGAAATGAGTCTCTGCTTTCCCGTCGGTGCCCTTTGCGATATAAAAGTACACCGGCGTGAGCTCAGAAAGCGTTTCGTCTGCAATCACTAGAAGTCCGAACGGCCCCAAAGCGCCTCTCGTAACAGCGCCGCCGCTGCTACTGCAATTGTACCCCACGTCCGCTTCCAGGCTGCTGGTGTTCTCCACTTCAAACCACGCGCTAATGTCCAACTGTACATTTATTCATTTTCAATTCGGTTAGATCAAACATTTATTACTATGCTAAAAGTTATAACTCTTATTCACATTTTCGAGAAGTAGGATATTGAACAGGAGACCCTCGCCCAATAATTTCTTAATCATCTGTTGTTGGACTTACTCTTCACCAACTTGCACTCAATAGTTTCAGCTAAAGGTTTAAGTTGCTAGTTGAAATACATGATTTATATTTATATTTATATATTATATGTTGAATACATATTTAATAAAATTAAGAATGTTTGGGGCAACCTAGTCAAATGGGTCGCACAATTGATTTACTAACCATAAAATTACAAGTTCCACCCCTATTAGTAAGAGCGGCATGTTGCCTTTTTTGTTTGGGTCGGTAAGCTCGACTCTAACGGAAATGACTTATTGGTCTTTTTAGTTTGAGTGGGTAAATTCAGTTCTTAATGAAAGCGGTCTATTGGCCTTTCTGTTTGATAATGTAAGTACGACCTGTTGGCCTTTTTAGTTTGAGCAATTAGCCATGAGCAACCTAGACTAGTTTAGTTTTTGTGATCCTTTAACTGCAAGAGCTATACCCACTTGAGTAGTGGTTGCAGTTTCTCTTATAGCAAAAAAAATTAAGAATGTTTCAAATGTCAATAATTTGATAAATTTCTCAACCTATTTAGTAGCAATTTATAAATCATATGAATTTTGACGATAAAATTAAATATAAACCTGCGTGGATGTATTAACGTGGATTGGCACGACTGAACCCGGTTGAAGATTGACGTCGGTGAGTATAGGACCGCCTGATCTCAAGCTCTCTACTTCTTCAACCGGCCACTGAAGAAGATGAGTATAGGTCTTTGTGTCCAGAACAACCGTCCTAGGAATGGTCTGGATAAAATAAATTCAAATAAAAAAATATTACTAGTATTAATTAGGGATAAAATCAAATGTCTTTTTATATATATTGTGATGCGTTTCAAATTATAGACGCGGGGATGAAATTAAACACATAATATGTTAACACATTGCCCCCACTGAGGCTCGAACCCAACCTCCCACTTGAAAGAATCACTTCATGCCGCTTGACCACAAGGCCTTTGGCCAAACCAAACCCTCTAATTACAAATCTTGTTATTAGAAGCAATTGATCTTTGTTTATATTTTTTCTCCGGCTCATTCAATGAAAAGTACATTACCATTTGGTCACGTAAACAGCTCTAAAAATGCAAGTTGAATTAGTGTTCCTAAGTTACCAGCTAAGATAATATTATAGCATTAGTCAAAGCTAAACCTGTTATTCAATTCACGTAACACTAAAGTCAAATACATTTTGGTGATCTAAGCATGCATGACTTGATATTGCTTAAGCGTGTTTACCAAAACACAAATAGTTTGGCAACTCATTGACGCCATATAGTTATTCTCCTTTGTTACGTTATTAAAGACATTATAGTATTACGGGGAATAAATAGTTTTGAAACGTATAAACCTTAAAACTTTAAGAAACATTTTGATATATAATAAGAATCTAAATGGAGAAATGCGAAAATTAGTAAAGATGAGTAAATTAAGAATCTTAATTACCTGAACGGATGCCCAACCCTTCATGAGGTCATCAGCTTCCGAATCAGTTTCTCCAATCCAACCCCACAAAATTCTTCTCCCTTTATTTTGGTCATAAAATGTCTTTGATGCATAATACTTCCCATAATCAATTCTCAACCCGATACCCACGTCTATCTCCGGGTTATCGGGTGTCCACGTGTTGTTAAACGGGTCATACGTCCCAATTGCGTAGTAATCATGCTTATCGTCATCCAGACTAGCTTTTAACACGTGCTTGATACCCGGCCCGTTTGCTGAAGTATCCAACCCAACTGCACCGATTGTTGAAACCGGATAAAAGTCCACGCACTCCCACATACCCGTACCCGGAACCGCATGCAAAACTCCATCCAAGAGTTTGTAGTCCGTAAAGTTGGTGGTTTCGTAAACGAGTGAGATCCCTGTTTTATTAACTTTGGACCCGATGGTAAGCAACCACTTCCCAACGTTGGGACTCTTCCACGCAGTGGTTGGGTCCCGAAAGTCCTGGGCACCAATTCCGGGTGGAGGGACCAGGACCGGGTTACCCGAGTACTTGACCCAATCAAGGAGGAGCGGGTCAAGTAGATCGGCCGGGTATGCAAGATTTTGTACTTGTACATTTTCATCCGTAGATCCGGTGTAGAGCATGACGATCTGACCGTCAGGGAGGATTGTGGCGGACCCGGTCCAAACACCATTGATGTCGTACCATTGATCAGGGACCATGGCAAAGGGTAGATGAAACCAGTGGATCAGATCCCTGGACACAGCATGCCCCCAGGTGATATTTCCCCAAACTGCAGAATCCGGATTGTATTGATAGAAAAAGTGGTACCATCCTTTGTGGTACAATGGACCTGCAACATATAACATCAATCACAATTCACTTGTTTAATCTTATAATATGTTATTTAAAAAAAATTCTTATAATATGTTGTTACTATTATTAGAATTACAAATAAGAACTTATAGTTTTGGATGGATTCTAAGTTCGGATACTATTAAGTGACAAGATATTTCTATCGTCTAAAATAAAAAGTTAAGTCCCTCTAGCGACTCATGAGGCCATTACATGACAATAAAGTGTAAAATTTTAGGTAAGTTTTTTTAACACTTTTTGTCCTTCGAGTATTGTATTTCTCTAACAAGTTATATAATTGACTAAGGTCTATGTTGCATCATGAACCCAAGTACATAAAAATAATATTGTATGTTAGTGTTATCACTTGAATATATATTGTTTGATCTATTTGTTTTTGTGTATGCGTATATATACTTGTTGAGATAGTTTAAATGACATTTATATTGATATGTATTTTAATATATCGCTTTAATAAGTTGTGATAAACTTACAGACTTCCAGTACTAAATTTATGAACATGCAATAATGAATTTATGTACTTACGGCCTTTTTTCTATATGAACCAACAGTAATATAGTGATTTATGTATTTGTAGTAGAAAATTGATTTATGTGCATAAAGTAATGAATTTGTAGTAGATAGGGACTTTATATATAAACTAATAATGTAGTGATTTATGTGCATAAAGTAATGACTTTATGTACCTATATTATTAAAAATTGATAATACACATTAAATTTATGTACCTATACACATTAAAATGATTTATGTATTTGTAGTAGGCTTTATAAACTAATAATGCAGTGATTTATGTGCATCAAAATAATGACTTTATGTACCTACATTATTAGAAAATTGATAATACACATTAAATTTATGTACCTATATATTTATTAACTTAAATTTATAAACTATATAGGTACCTAAAGTCATTCTGACTAACAACTTTTTCATATATTATATGTGTATTCAGAGGCGGATCCAGCATGGGGGCAGTGGGGGCCACTGCCCCCACTCACCCCACCCTCACCCCCTATATAGTCCTTGTATGTATATATGTATGTATAGTACATTTTTAGATATAAGTATATGAGAATAGAAATTAGTAAACAATGGACTAGTTGGCTGGGATGGTTGGTGTGTACTTTTTACCTTGGTGAGGACGCGGGTTCAACTCTTGCATGTAGCAGGTGTGTATCCTTTGTATATAGTCATTTTTTGAAAGCTTCTTTCATTCCCTTTATATTCCCTTTATATTTTATATAATAATGAGATATGTAATTTATAATGTATTTTTTTATTTGAATAATTTTATCAAATTAATTATGTTTCATATATTGTTATTAATATTTTTATAAAATTTTAGTGTGTTTTATTTTTTGTCTATATCCAACAATATTTATGACTATATTCTTTTTAAGAGATTAAATTTATAATGTGTTTTCTATTTGAATTATTTTATCAAATTAATTATGTTTTATATATTATTATTAATATTTTTATAAAGTTTTATTGTGTTTTATTTTTCTTGTACATCCAACAATATTTATGACTATATTTCTTTTAAGTGATTATTTTTTTTGAAAAATTAAGTGATTATTTTTTAAACTACATCTTTTATGTTTGAATTCGCCCCCACTGAAAAACTTTTCTGGATCCGCCACTGTGTGTATTATCAATTTTCTATCACATTCAATCATTTTGATAAATTTCCTAACCAATCTTGTCTGAGTACCCCAAGACCACTATATCACGTAATTGTCATGTGAAATTTTTTGACTAATGTTGGTAAGGAAATTAATGAAAAATAACCAAATATAATAGAAATTGTATAAACATAAAAGGGTCACATATAAATATCTGACAATCTAACATAAATTTTTGCCTATATTAAAACTGAAAAAATTAATAGTCACATACTAAATGTGAAATATATAATTGATGGATCGCAAGTGAAACAAAAAACAAAAAAAAAAAAAAAAAACCAATAAAAAATAAAAAAAATTTAGGCGAATAATACAATATTTTATCGGTATTATCCATTTTTCCTATTCGTATATGGCTAAAATTAAATCTATCATTCAGTCCAATATCCATCAATAATAGAGTGAGAAGAATGGGCCCACTCATATGATTTTGGGACCACCTTTTCTATATCTGACCAATCATTCATTCCATCCGTATTTTCTTTTATTTTTTGAATTACTCTCAATTAAATTACTTAATCGAAACTCACGATGTGCTCCCCCAACTGCCCAGCACAAAATTTTATGATTAATTTTTAAAAAAAAAGTTTTTATAATATCGATTGTTAAATTTTTTTTTTTTAAATCATAATTGATTTACTATACAAATGTGTAGCAAATAATTTATATTTTTAAGTGTGATATATTTATAATTAATATTGTAAAATATCTCATTATCAAATATATTTATAACCATGCCAATCATATGCCGGTGGAAAATAAAATTTTTACCTTATTTTTATACTCCCTAATTATGATTGTTTCAAATCTTATGATTTTGATAAAAATAATAATTTAAGATTACTTTAATTACAAGAGTTTTGTTAGATTTTTATCAAAACCTAGTATGATGTGATGTTATTAGCCAATTTATGATGATCTCTTTTTCAATAAACCAATAATAACATGACATTTATGTCTTTTCCTCATCACCCAATAATAATAATAATAATAATAATAATAATAATAATAATAATAATAAACAACCAAGAAGCTTGCTAGTAAACGTACCATCAGGATCTTTAGCAAGACAAAACCATCCAGAATATTCCAGAGATGAATCATCCCCACAAAAGTATCCACCGGGAACCAATATCAACCAAAAAGCAAAACCTCAAATCAGTGTGATATATATAGGTAATATATTGCAGTATATTAAGTTTCTAATAAAGTTTATTTATTCAAAATTATGCTATTATTATAATTAATTAAATAATTTAATTTCTATATGTTTTAGGAATTTAATGCTTTTTCTCCAAACATTTTGTACTTTAATTTCTTCGACAATTTAAGTCTAAGTTGCTTTTACATTGTAATTTATAAATATTACACTTTCTCTCCTTTCATCTCTAATTAGTACTACACTTTTTCTCATAAATAATTATTCAACCTCTAAATATTATATTTTGATTAGAAATTATTGCATTTTTCTTATAAAATATTAATTTTTCTTCGAAATATTACATTTTTTTGTTAGTAATAAACAATTTATTCTTAAAAATATTACATTTTCTTATATAAGTTACGCCTCTCTATATATGGTTATTTTACATTATTCTCTAATTAGGCTTTCATTCAGGCCATATTACTCATGACCATATTAGTCCCTTGCGGTTCTTTCATTGCATGTTGGGTCCACAACTAAATATGACATTACAATGACAACTTGTTTGGTTTACCAAAAGTGATACTCCGTATATTAGAAGTGAAATTTTAATTTCTTGAAAAATAATAAAAGAAAGAAATAAATTTCAACCTAGACCCCACTTTATTAAATCTTTGTGATGATTATTGAGTCGCCAATCAATTTATTTTATATAAAAAAAATCATTGTATTCCAGAAAATAACATTTTCCTACAACATAAATAAATTAATTGAGATATTAAAAAAAATATACTTTTTTCCCCCAAAATAATACGAAAAATGAGCAATGCACAGATGCGTGATTTTACCGTTCATCCAATTCTTCTCAGGCTGAAAATGGTAAGCAGTCCGTTGCCACGTCAGCATAAGATTAGACCAAGGGTAAGAAACCCGACCGCCGGAGACTCCCCGGAAAGCCTTCTCGGAGACTCCCTGAGACACCCCCCTCGACGGCGCCGGGAGAACGACTCCGGGATTTACGGACTCGGCCGACCGGTTCCCTGAGCCGGCAAAAACGACCGGTCCATCAGGTTCTATGGAGGATGATTGGTTAAAAACCAACAGAATAATCAAAGAGCACAAGAAAAGTGAGGAGAGGAGAATGGTGGAGATGCTCTTAAGGGACGGCCGGTGACTGGTCGGAATCTCGCAGGAATGGGGGCCCGCCGGCAGGGGAGCATACTGCGCCGCCGCATTTTCGAGATCGTACGGTTTTGCGGCGGCCATGTTGGTTTGAAGATGGATAATGGAAGAAAATGCGGTGCCAAATGGGTATATATAGAAAAATTAGTCTAAAAATTTACCGTCTATATTATTATTATTATATAAATATAAATAAATTTTAATAATATATGAAAAATGTATGGACTTTTTCCGTGGATAATGTTTTGATTTTTACTTTTTAAATTTAATTTTATCATAAGAAGAATAGTCTAGAAAAATACGGAGTAACACTTTTTGAGAAACAAAATGCTTAACCTGCCAAAGACCTTGTGGTCTGGTGACACTCGGTGATAACAAATTCATGTGGCATCCAATCAGCAAAAACCTATTAAAAAGGCTAATTGTTCTTTTTTACAGGTACATGGATGAATTTGGAGCTTATTGGAGTTCGATGGCTTAATTGCTATCCCCCGAATAGTTCAATGGCCTACTTGTACCTTTTCCCAAAAAAAAAAAAATGCTTAACCTAAATTTAGATCAGGTGATTGAATATTTAGTGTTAATTACGTGTTATTAGCTATTTAAATTCGCAAAATAATAGGTACGGATATATGGCAATTTTATAATTATTAAATGTTATAATAATTATTAATAAATTTTATGTATCCGAAAAAATTTAGGATACTAAATTAAATAAGTTGATTTATTTTTAAAACAGCATTTGCCAAAATAAGAACAGCAACAAAATGAGTGTTAGACTGTTAGCATATGATTTGTGTTAAAATTAAAGATATATAACGACAAATGTATTTTCCAGATTTATGCATAAGGCTGTTAATTGTAATTTAGCATTAAATTAAAATTGAAAAAATTATTTTCTAAAAGATTAATTCCATTCGAGGTGAGAAGCAACCAATGAACCAATACTTAAATTGTTATTAGTGTCGAGGACAAATCAAAATGGGGTTCACCAAATAGTAAGGCAACGGGTTTTTGGTCCCGCCATTAATTCAGAGGTTTGAATCCTTTCGTCCTAGAGCATTTTATTTTTATTTTCTTATTGAATTCTTTCAGACTCAAATTTTGGTTTTAACTTTCATTGAACCTTTCATTTCTGTTTCAATTTGAATTTTGATCTTCGACAGTACAAATCTTTTTTTCTTTTAGTGAACAAAGGAAGAATCGAGAGATGAAAGAATATCTATACCCCATCCCATTTTCATATCCCATAAAAGAGGCGGCCTCAATTAGTAATAGTAATTCGCAATTCATTTGTTTTTTTTTGTTTTGTTTTTTTTTTTTTTGTGGGCTTTTCAAATAGAGTATGTGTTAGAGTTACACACCTCTGAATATTGAACTTCTCTCTCTTTTTTAGTTGATTATTAAATAGGTTCATTTTTTTATGGATCAAGTTACAATGACTTAAATTCCTCACCACAATATAAGTAGATTCAATTTTTTTTTGTTTTGTTTTGTTTTTGTTTTACTGCAATGTGTGGTCAATCAATTAATGATAATTAATAAATTAAACTTATTATTTCAATTTTGTCAAATTACATAATATATCTCATTATTTTATTATTTTTAATATATGATATTTTTAAAATAATTCTTTTAAATATATAAAATTTATTAATCCATGTTAAATTAAATTTTAAAAAATTAAAATTATAAATAATTGGCATTATGTATATTGTATATACAGATAATATAAAATGAGATGATGAGAATGTATAATAAAATTAAAAGTATGATTTATCATAACATAACACATACAAAAACCGCAGTACTACTTTCATTAAATTGAATAATTAGTTTGCAATTTATTGGCTTTTAAGTCATGTTACATGTTAACCACTAAGGCTTTATTTTACATGATACAATCCGGTAACACAATTCGCTAATCGCTGATTGTCAAACAACTATAGACATCTTTTACAATGTAATATCTGTTCATAACTACGTACTTTCTCAATCTACGGAAGCACAAGGAGTCAACAGTCGCCTCCACTGAGACGGTGATGACCCACTCCCTTCCATGTGAAAGTGTAAACCGGGTGCCACTAGACCAGCAGGTCTTGGGCTCCAAAATAGTTAATAATTATAACATTTAAATGTCACGCAAAAGTGCATATCAAACACGTGATTGGTGGAGTTCGGGGGGTTGAGCTGGCCAGCTGGGACGGATGGGAATGTGAGAAAGATTAATGGAGGTATGGCGTGGACAGTGCAGTGCCATGAGGCATCCTGCTTGTTTCTCTGAACACACGTGGGTGGGGTTGTATGGTTCTTGTCCAACTTTATGAGAAATATATTGCATTTACACTCAATTTTGGTGGTTGCAAATATCTTTAATTATTTTTAAACTAGTTATTTTGATTTCTTGTTAATTATATTACTATACTTGATAATTTTTGGATCACGAGTGAAATTCATAATCACCGTCATAAGGTATGTGTTGGTTTTATCTCACACGAAATGGTCGAACGGCAAGCCAACACCAGTGGAAAATTGACTAACTCTATCGGAAAATTAGAGTAACATTTCGTCCCTTTTTGGATTACGAATTGCCTTTGGGTACAATAAGTTGCTTATAAGTGTGCTAGATTGCTCGTGTCTCTCTTGAGACCTAGAACCCCTATTTATACAAGCTAGGAGGGATTTCTCTCTTAGGAAACTTCTAAACTACTTTAAGAACTCTTTTCTTATTACATTTTAGGTACTTCCCTAATCTATCTCGACATTCCTTCCGTATTTCTTGCCTTCCACTGCCAAACTCTTTAGGAAACTTCTATATCGGTCTGTCTCGCCCCGCCCTTCTTGCACCGCATTTCTTACACCGCCTTTTTTACCTTGGCCCCTTCTAGGTTGGTCCGGTCCGACTCATCTTTTCCTTACTTCTATAGCTCGACTTTCCTTCATGGTAATAACTGTACTGTTTCAATGGCTATGTTCAATCACTCTCAGTCTAAGATCTTTAGCTGCCTTATCACCTAAGGAACCACCAAGCATATTTGTTTCATTATCAAACTCTTCCTTGAATGTGCCCCACAAGGCAGTCGACCGACTTATAACCGATTGACCTTCGCCCTGTCATCCTATCTCCTGTCGAGCCATCTCTCCCTCCTCGTTGGTTGTTTCTTTCGTCCACGCCAAGCTTCTAACACCGAGCTTTAGCCTATCCCCCTTAGCCTTAGACTTCTAGGAAGTAACAGACAAGGCTTGCGCGTTTATCCTGATATCTTTTGACCGGCCTTTGGTACTCGACCATCCGACTCCGAGCAACCTCTCTCTTCTCTTCTAGGAAGTTCTTTTCTATCATTAGGTTTTATTCGTTCGTCTCATCGGTATACCGTATGACTCGGTCACTGGGCTCAAGTACTTCGATCAACACCTTAGCATCAAAGCTGTATGTCAAGGAGAATGGGGTCTCTCCAGTTCTTTCCTCGGACTCGTGTGATAGGCCCATAACACTCATTCCAACTCGCTCACCCAACTTCCTTGGAGATCACTCAACTTCTTTCGTATTCCATCAACTATGGTTCGATTGATGTTCTCCACCTGCCCATTCGCCTGAGGATAAGCGACAGACACCTTAGTATGTCTGATCCCGAACTGCTCATAGAACTCGGTGAAGGGGCGACAATCAAACTGCCGACCATTATCACTTATCAGATGCTAGGAAATGCCAAATCGATATATTATGTTCTTCCAAATGAACTTTCTACATTGACATTCGGTGATGGTGACCAATGGTTCAGCCTCCACCCATTTGGTGAATTAATCGACGGCTATGATGCAACTTATGTCGGCCTGGTGCCATAGGCAACGGTCCTAACAAGTCGACTCCCCACCTTGCAAAGAAAATGGCGGTGGTGACCCGCATGTAGTAAGATGCCGACTTTGTTTCCTTTCGAGCAAAGGCTTGACAAATGGGGCACTTGGTTACTTTTCGAATGCAATCTCTAACCATGGTTAGCCAATAATAGCCTTGTAGTACTAACAAATTTAAACTTTAATCAACAACACACAAGATAATCATGTATGGATCGATAATATAGTATTTTTCTTCTTTTTCTTTTGTTATTATTGTTGTTGTTGTTTACATCAAAAGTTTCAAATTAAAAATAAAAGAGCAACTCAATAAACGAAAATCACATTAAATTAAAGTTGTACTTTCTGGACTAAGCCCCCAATGGTATCCCATTAACATTCTGAGCAACTACTTTGACTTCTAGGCTATTTTTCAACCCCTAAACCATTTCATTGGCCTTTGTAGTCTTCAACAAAGTTGAAGCCCTTCAACTATAATTTTTATCCATGCATCGCACTGGTAATTGAGCATTTATTTGCTCGAATTCAATCAAGGATAACATCAGAAATCATAATCGATCAAACCCATTATTTCATCAATTGCGCTATATAATATTTGTTATTATAATTTATATAATTGTATATATAGATCCAAATATTATTAAAATTAATTTTGCTACACGATACATATAGTAAAAAATATAGTCAATTACAAAATTGATAATTTCGTTATATATAGCCAATGGACCATTTCGGTAATTTACTCTTAAAAAATAATATAAATATTGAGAAACGGTATTGAAATTTTTTCTCGTTTCCACCGAGTTTGAGTGAAATTACCATCCAAAATAAATGAGAGATAAAACTATATATGAGAAGTAAGAAACTATTTAAATGTTGTCACTCAATGACCAATTATAATTCGTTCCAAAAAGGTTTTTATTTAGTTAAAGCTAGATGTAAGGCCTGGAAGGTTGCAGCAATTGTGGTCGTGCCAGAGTGCTTATCGAGCATGACTAGAAATCATGTGGGCTTTGCCCGTGCAGGTTTGAATCCTGCCGACCATGCTTTAATAACATTTATGCTGCTTTGCTTTGTATTTTTATTCATAAAATAATTGAACGTCGTGTTTCAGTGGGAACATTTGCACTCTATATTAAACTTAATAATGTAAACCATTTTTGTAGATTTGATATTTATATTTTAAGAAATAACTTATATAGTATTCTTTGTTTCAAAACTTGTATAGTATTCTAATATATATAATGTCTATATATCATTATCATTGAAGAATATAAGAAAATATATGGTTGATATGATGCATGTGCATGGCAACAATAGCTGAAAAAGATAACGAAAGTTATAATGGTAGGGTTATTTTTTACCAATGAAAAAAATAAAAATAAATGAAAAATATAACTTTCATTCACACTTATTAGTTTTTAGATACAATCGCTTTAGTTAGCTTGGAGTCTAAAGCAAAATAATCGGATATATATGTTGCGATGATACATATATCAAACAAACATTTATTTCTCTTAATAATGGCTTTTGCTTTTTTTGTTTTTTCAATACAATAACATGTTGTTTTAAACAATTATAAATATGTGAATATAATTATGCATTTCAGGCTTTTTTTCGTGTGCAGTACGTGATAGTCTACAAACTACACATGAAATAATGTAAATTGATTTGACTGAAAGAATAATGTTAACAAGAGAATCGAACTCGTTACTATACTATTGGTATGAAAGTCTTACTTTTAATACTCCATAATACTCATGCCCATAAGTGTTCTGACGTCGGTTACATGATGCTACAAGTATTCCCTTGGTTTTATGATGATACAAGTTTTCCCAATATTAAGTGCTAACTGAAATACGTCAATGGCAAGTCTGCATTCCTCCTTAAATTACAATAACAAATTTAAACTTTAATCAACAACACACAAGATAATCATGTATGGATCGATAATATAGTATTTTTCTTCTTTTTCTTTTGTTATTATTGTTGTTGTTGTTTACATCAAAAGTTTCAAATTGAAAATAAAAGAGCAACTCAATAAATGAAAATCACATTAAATTAAAGTTGTACTTTCTGGACTAAGCCCCCAATGGTATCCCATTAACATTCTGAGCAACTACTTTGACTTCTAGGCTATTTTTCAACCCCTAAACCATTTCATTGGCCTTTGTAGTCTTCAACAAAGTTGAAGCCCTTCAACTATAATTTTTATCCATGCATCGCACTGGTAATTGAGCATTTATTTGCTCGAATTCAATCAAGGATAACATCAGAAATCATAATCGATCAAACCCATTATTTCATCAATTGCGCTATATAATATTTATTATTATAATTTATATAATTGTATATATCGATCCAAATATTATTAAAATTAATTTTGCTACACGATACATATAGTCAAAAATATAGTCAATTACAAAATTGATAATTTCGTTATATATAGCCAATGGACCATCAAATAGAAAATAAAATAGCAAATCAGTAAATGAAATCACACTAAATTAATTAAAGTTGTACTTTTCTAGACTAATCCCCCAATGATATCACATTAACATTCGGACACTCCGCCCCGCCGCCCCACCCCACCCCACCCCACATTGTTATAACATGCATCACGGTTCACCTCATATTGTGAATCTTGATCCAAAATAAAAATTAGATTATGTATTTACAATTAATAACATATTTATGACTACACGATTGAATTTCAAATAGGAAGATTCCCTCACACGCACGTTTTGCTATTTGCCAAAAGAATGAATAGAGAAAATCATGCGAACAAAATTGACGCCCTGACTTTAGATGAAATACCAGACTCATATGATGATGCTGAATACCATGACAGTAAAGGTTGGTGCACATGTTATGTTATTGAACATAAACCACTCTCTTGGTCTTTGCAACAGTACCGTCCCATCGTCACAAGATTGGTAGATCACATTGTCGAAGCAAGAATAGTTAATGAGACACATACATGAAGGAACCAAAGTTCTTATCCCCCGAATGTCTCTCACTCCTTCTGATACTAAATTGTCCTTCAAGTTCTAACGTAAACAATTCTCATTAATGCTCGCATATATGCCATGACTATCAATAAAAGCCAAGGTCAAACGCAAACTCATGTTGGGTTATTGCTGAAAAAATCAGTGTTTAATCACGGTCAATGTAGTGATTTTTTCCCGAGTCACCCATTTTGATGGTCGAAAGGTGTTAGCTCTAGATGAGTATGGACAAGATTCTGTTACTACTACCAATGACGTCTACAAAGAAGTTTTCAATAATGTGTAATTCGAACCAGTGATATTATGTTTTTTTTTTCAACGAACACATTTGCCCAGGTTATACAAATCCTAAACAATGATATATAAAATCCCAAAATTTCAACACTGGATGCTTACATCTACACATTAGCTATTAATTTAACATTTATTTGGTCGAATTCAAGTAAGGATAACATCACAAAAAGATAATCGATCCAAACCATCTTTTCAATTGCACTGTAGAATATTTGATGTTATAATTTATATATATAATTATATATCGATCTAAATATTTTTAAAATATTATAGAAAATTCATTTTGTACATCGTAGGTGTGAAAATACTAGTAACAATTCATTTTGTGCATCGCAGGTGTGAAAATACTAGTAATAATTCATTTTGTGCATAGCACGTGTAAATATAATAAAATATTAATTAAGCTTTTTTTTTTTTTTTTTTTTTTGCTTACATTCCAAAAAAAAAAAATCATAAAAGGGTAAGTTTGTATTAATGGTATCTTTTTTAGGTTAAAAAAGTGAAGGGTAATTAATTAATTATGTCTCAATTCTATCTTTTTCCTTCCCAAGCAATGCATAATTGAAATACCGCAAGGGGTATGTGATTTTTTTTTTTTTAAGTACGAAGCTAATTCATTAATCATAATAAGTTGAAACGTGTACAATGAAGATCAATGGAACAATTAAATATTCTCTACAGTCAGACATTGAAACAACTTTTCTAGCAATGCTACATAAAACTTGTTTCGCAGACTGTTTCACAAATTTGATGTTCTAATCGTTGAAAGAACTTAAGCTTCTTTGATGTTGATGCATATCACCTGGGTATCAAATTTCATTCTTCTTTTTATTGACAATATCTCCATCGGGGTTGAATTGCATGTCATAGTTCATAGGAGTCTCTTCTACATTTTCATTTTCGGTGTCCAGGATGAGATTCACATACGACATGACCAAATAAATCGTTTCACACTTTATGAAAAAGGAACTCGCTCGCCAATAAAACAAGAGAAAGAAACTCGCCAAAACAACAAGAGATAGACATAAACTACTAGCAGATTTAAACTCTAGTAAATGAAGAAATTATAACTCTGCAGAATTGCAATTCCCTCCAACCAAACAAAAGAATTTACTTGCTTTTGAATTTATGTGAGAATTAGGTGAAAGTGGAATTGTAATTTCCTCCAACTAAAGGTCAGAATGAAATATCAATTTTCTACAAAACCCGAACAGAGGTTGACATGTCTGAATGATACACGAATCAAAAACACAACTTCTTGTTATTAAAAAAATATAAGGGTATATTCAATAAATCTAAAAGACTAGGACTAAAATAATTTAGAAATTAAAATCACATTTTTCCTATAAAATATTTCGGTAGGTTACGGTGGGTAGTTCATAACCGACAGCATGAAATCTACAAGATTGTGAAATGGCATGTTTAAGTATGTATCTTCTAACCAGCTTGGTTGGCGTGAGTGGCTCGACAGTCTTGCCCTTAAGAGGAGGTCGGGAGTTCAATCCTCCATTATAGAGAAACCAATATGGCCGGCCCGGAGTGAGCGGAGATTAGTCTGAGTATGGTACGGGCTTAAAGGTGCATCATTTTTGTCAGAGATTTATAACTGTCAATTCACTTTTAGTCTTTTTTTTTTCAGAGCATTCCTTATTGGTTTTAATATTATTATGACATGATTATTTTTTGTCATCCGTCAACAAACCTAGCTATGTAAATGACGTTAAATACGATGACATTTCAGTCCTTTTTTTAATACAAAGTAGATTAACCCGTTATATTTTTAATTTTTTATTTTTGAACAAATCTCTAATTAACAGCTAAAGTCCTCTGTCTTCTTCAATTGCAATCTTCGTATCCGTAGCAGAGCCTCCACAACCTAAGCCTCATCAATAGTGAAATGACACATAAATCTAGTACTAAAAAAAAAAAAAAGAAATTAATATTTAAAACTTAATAGACTGAAATGCATTCATATTTAACACCATTTAAATAGGTTTGTCGGATGACCAAAAATGGTAATGCTATAATCATACTAGGACTAACAAAGGATACTCTGAAATAAAAGGATTAAAAGTGAAATGTCACTTATAAATTTAGGACTAAAAATGAAATTAACTCCATAATAAAATGTTTCGTAGTAGGGGTGTAAACGAGCCGAGCCGAGCTCGAGCTCGTTAAGGAAGGCTCGGCTCGAGTTCGAGTTCGAGCTCGCCAATTTTCGAGCTGCTCGAGTTCGGCTCGAGCAGCTCGAGTTCGAGCTTGAATTCGAACTTGAGATCAGGGTTGAACTCGAGTTCGAGTTCGATTTTGAGCTCAAATTTAAGCTGTTTGATTTTAAATTCATGTTTCAATTAAAAATGAGTTAATACCACAAATGGTCTTCTGACTATTAGGGTAGTACTCCTTTTAGTCCTCGACTTTCAATTCGACCACAAATGGTCCTCTAACTTTTATTTTTGACCACAAATAGTCCTTTGTTAAAATTTCTGTTAAATAAGTGTTAAATCTATGGGTAATATCGTCAAATTGATTAATATTATTATGATTACTTCTTTTTGATAATTATATGACAACATAATTAATTTCAAATATTAATAAACATTAAGTTAATAAATATAAAAACAAAATGGACGTGACAAATTACATAAATGAACAAATTAAATAAAAATTCATGATTAATGTTCGTAATTTGTAATTGATTAATTATATTATTTCAACGGTGACGGCCTTCAGTTATGTCCCAAACAAAATGTTTGATTGATTAATGAAGAGTGAAAAATATTAATCGGCCATGTATGAACAACCATGAAAATACTGGAAGCAAGGTTTTTGAAAAAAAAAATTTTCATTTTAATCTGTTGGTTAAATTAAATCAGATAGCTCTAATATTAAATTTTCATTTTGTACGCATAATTAAGAGATATAAGGTGCATTATTTTTTATTTATTAGTATTTATATTTGTTAATTGTTTCAATTATGCTTGTTGGTGAAAAGTTCTAAACATTTTTATTTTATGACCATTATATATATCAATTTGACGATAATACCCCTAGATTTAACACCTATTTAACAGAAATTTTAATGGAGGACTATTTGTGGTCAAAAATGAAAGTCAGAGGACCATTTGTGGTCGAATTGAAAGTCAAGGACTAAAAGGAGTACTAGCTCAATAGTCAGAGGACCATTTGTGGTATTAACTCATTAAAAATAAACTATATATGGCTCGCGAGCGGCTCGACGAGCCACGAGCCTAAGACATTAGAGCTCGAGCTCGGCTCGAGCTCGAATTTGACCGACCGGCTCACGAGCAACTTGCAAACCGCTCGGCTCATTTACACCCCTATTTCGTACTCGTTTTCTTTTTTTTTTTTTGGAACTAAATAATTAACTAAATTATTTTGCTCCATGAGATATTTGTTAAAATTTATTTGTGAAAGTGATCTTAATTTACTCTTCTATTTCAGAAAACTTGAATAGGATCTTTAATTAAGGGGAAGAAATTAGTTTTGACTACCACAAATTGTTAGTGAATTCTGTTATTTAAAATTTACCATTTTGTGGTTCCAATTAATATTATTATGTTTCTCTGTAATAGAGATGAATATAAAATTCGGGGTGGCAAATTATATTCATAAAGGTACCATTATAATTATTATAAGTGATCGGTAAATACACATGTGGACTTTTCGTAGGATCGCCTAGTAGAGTGCCACTCAACCGTATCTCAGTAGAGTGCCACTCAGCCGTATACCAGCAGAGTTCCACCCAGTCCGTAGGATCTCAGCGGAGTGACACTCAGTCAGTAGGATTCCAGTAGAGTGTCACTCAATTAGTAAGATTCTCGTGTAGCGCCACTCGGTCAATAGGAACCAGCAAAGTGTCACCATGTTGCATTGTTCATATTGAGGCCCCATGAGGGGTATTTATACCTATTCCACCTTCTCAATGGATGGTGGAGATCTATTTAATCCTACGGCTAATATTGATTCTCTAGAATCCTCCATAACTATCTTTACACACTTGAGGATTCCATAATATTCTAGAATATTCTATGGTTCTCTACTACCTCTACACTTATGTATATGATTCTAGATTATTCTAACAACTATGGAACTTATGTACAACTCCTAGAAAGGTCTGGAAAAGTGTAGCAAACCTCGGCAAGGTGTACCATGCGTCTCAGAAATTTGTAGGAAAAGGCCCCGCGCGTTACATCCTCCCCCACCTATTTCGGCGACGCCCTCGTCGCCTTGTATGCCTCCAATCGTCTTGGACGTGCCAGAGATCCTCTTTGCATTCCCATGTTGCCTTGGTCTCAAATAGCCCCTTTGATGTACGCACTCCTTCAATGTCTTTATCAAAAGACTTTGCCACCACAGGTGATGCTCGTTTTGGTAACCTTAGGGAATCAACCTTTTTTACCCATTCCACAACTCTCATGGCCGATAGATGTGATGCTCCTCTCACTCATTTTATAGGGCCTTTGGTGATAGGGATCATGCACGTTGCCCCCTTCTCCAATATGCACACTGTGTTAAACGATGGCATTGGGATGGCTGTGGTTTGTCGAAGAAAGTCCATCCCAAGCACAATCTTATAATCGTCCATGGGTTCTACAGAAAAATTCACTTGGCCCTCCCAAGTGCCTAAGCGTAGCCTTACGCCTTGCGCTACGCCGTTAAGCGGTTGAGCTCTCGCATTGGCGGCCTTGAGCCAACCTTCCCCTTTCGTCCAACGAAGACCGACTCTTCTAGCCTCCTCCTCGGTCACGAAATTGTGTGTAGCACCAGTATCCACTAAAGCTTGAGTTGGCTTCCCGTTCACCAACGCTTCGACGTACATTAGCCCCTTACTCATAGTTGTCGGTGTTGTTTGGGCTTCCAAGGCAATGAGGAGTTGGAGCGATCCCATCCTACTCATCTCCTCTTCCTCATGAGTCTTAGATAGTCAACCTATCTATAGTAGAATGGCGTTGTGTGAGAATGATAGTTCGGTTGCCTTAGATAGTTAACCTATCTATAGCTGCAAAGCGACCACCTGATCAGACCAACAAGAGTGTGCCACGTCAAGCCACTTGTATCTGGAGCATTTAATGCTTAGCCGACTTGCTTAGTATAAATAGGAGGGTCCTCCCCTCACTTGTCATATCCAATGTATTGTTACACAAAGTCACTTGTAATATTCACGACTTTGCAACATCATACCACTTGTGGTATTCATTACATTGTAACACTATATCATGTATTCGTCTTCTTCTCCATAATACAGTATACCCTTAGCCCGCTTGGTCCTCACCCGACAGACTGACTGATCGGTCCGAACGACTGACCGACTAAGCGTCTTTCTACTTGTATGTTCACCAAATACGTATTCATAGCATAGTTTTCACCCCCGGTCCAATTTACGGTATCAATAAGGCTAGCGGATGATACGAAGACTTATCAAAATATTTTATCAATAATAATTATGGAGATTAAGCCAAAATTTTCAAAATATAATTGACTTATCTTCAATTTTCAGTTGGTTCAATTTTATTTTATAAAAAAATATATTGATAATCAACTAAAAGGCTAAAATAATTGAAACTTTTTTAATTTAATAACTCATATAGTTGAAATATTCTTTACATTATTCAATTATCAATGGTTGGTTATATTTTGAATTGGTTTTTGTTTTCGTTTTCTATCACCCATATATATAAGGCCAGTGAAGGGCAACTTAGCTATTCAAGGTCTTATTTGTTAGGGAGAATCTTGAATAGAGTTGTAGTACGTCAAGGCATCCAAATTATAGTCGAAGTGTACTGTGTGTTGCAGCTAGCTAGTCTATGCATTTGATTTCAATTACAATTCCAACTCTAATATTTGAACCAAACATGCATCCTTAGATTTTTTTTTTTAATGGGTTTAATTGAAAAAAAAAAAAAAAAAAGTTTTATTGTTGTCTTGTTGAGTAGTAAATTGGAATTAGAATCAAAATATAATTAATTAATTAATTAAAATAAAAAATAAAAATATATAAAAATATGACATACATACATACAACATACATATATGCGTATATATATATATTAAAGTTTCATAATGAATGCTTGGACAATGACTTTTTTTTTTCTTTCTCATATTTGATTTCATTGTTCAAAAGTACGTAGGGGATGGAAAGTGTAATGAGTTTTATGATTACTATAAAGGATTTGAGTCGAATAATTTGACAACAAAATTAATAAACAAACAAACATGGTAATAATGAGTATTAAATCCAATAATATGGTACAAAATTTACCAACCAAACGCCACCTTAGGTTCTATCACAACAATGAAATTTTTAAAATTAAAAGCAGAAACCATGAGTACAGGTGAGTGGATGGAGCGTAATTCTCGTACGTAAAAGTCACAGGTTTGATTTTTTACAATACCATTATACAAGAGCGAGATTTTTCATTATACACACCATCAAATAGTGCAGGCAAGTTTTAGTTAATAAAAAAAATTAAATAAATAAATAAAGATGAAAGACTGACTTCCACGTTGATCATGCAACATTGTGTCGACGTGTTAAATTGGTATTAATTAATTGGCATTTCATTTCTTGTCAAGAATCATAAACCAACCCAGACAAGTTTGTTTATTTTCTTGTAAGCTATCCAAAGCCTCCATGAGCAATAGTTATACCATGGACCCGGTCACCTTGTAAAGTGAATCAATTATAATTTACATGCTGAATGTTCACAATTTATCAATATATAAATTGTGAGCATTTAATATAAATGATAAACATTCAATATGTAATTAAATTGTATATTTTAGCCCTAAACTCATCATTCAAGGTGGACTCGAATCCACATAATAATTTGCGCCTATAGGTGTCATGTGGAAAGTAAGTTTATCTTTTGGCATTTTGCTCATACATCAATGAACTACTATCATCTATATCTTTATATAATTTATTTAAAATCACATTATTATCAATATAAGTAGGGGTGGAGCCAGAATTATAACTGAGTAGGACAAAGTTAAAGTAAGTTAAAATCATCAAAATTATTCATGACAATTTATGAAACACCATTAATTAGATAAAATAATAAGGCATACAAAATATATGATAAATCAAAATACAATGTTCATAATACATTATGAGATAGTACTCATTTATGTTCTTTCATATTCTAAATTTGCTATAAAATTGCCTCATTCAAAATATGGTTTAAAAAATCATTTTTTTCAACATATAACACTAAGCAATTCACAATTCACAATCAAAATTAGATAATTAATTACTTATGAATAAATCTTACAAATTAATTTATGCAAATCTCATAAAATATCATTAGATTTAGTGGCTATATCTTTTAAAAAATTAAAAAAGATTTGGAGATGTACTTAAATAATAAAAAAAAAAAAAAAAGCATAATACTAATGTTACAATGCAACTTACAAACATAAGGGGGGATGGGGGATGGGGGATGGGGGAACAAATTATGCTGTGGAGGTGGATCTGTGTCCAAAATTACGTCGTTTTGTCTTTTTTTGTTTATAAAAAAAAAATAGTAAACATATTGCTGAATATAGAGTTGTCCAAAAATGTGTGAATGTAGAGGTTTCAAAGTGTGAATGTAGAGTATAGAAACCGTGAATATAGATTTATGATTGTGTGAATGTAGAGTTGTCCAGAAATGTGTGAATGTGGAGGTTTCAAATTGTGAATATGGAGTATAGAAATCGTGAATGTAAAGTTATGCATGTGTGAATCTGTAATAGAGTTAAGAAGTTCTAGCAACTTGTAGTCCTGTAATGTGTGAATGTGGAGTTCTCAAGTAGTGAATGTGGAGTATAGGACCTCTGAATATAGAGTTTTGAATGTGTGAATGCATAACAGTGGTAATATAGTTACTAAACATATAATCATGTAATGTGTGAATGTGGAGTTTACAAATTGTGAATGTAAAGTATAGTTTATGTGAATGTAGAATTTGTGTTCAGGCCAATATGTTATTTAAAAAAAAAAAAAAAAAAAACCGCCGTCTTTTTTGGACCCAGGTCCACCTTGCAAGGTGGACCTGGGTCCACGGCATAACTACTGCAAGTTATTGACACCCAATAGAGACATCTCGGTTCAGTCGGTTGCACGACAGTCCAACCTTGTCATTCCAGACTTCTTATGTAACGCTAAGTGGAGGTTCATTCCAAGGTGGACCTGGGTCCACGGCATAACTACTGCAAGTTATTGACACCCAATAGAGACATCTCGGTTCAGTCGGTTGCACGACAGTCCAACCTTGTCATTCCAGACTTCTTATGTAACGCTAAGTGGAGGTTCATTCCAAACAATCCACGCAATCCTCTCGCGAACGACTTGTTTAGTCAATCTGTCAGCCACCACATTCTGTTCCCGGTATGCAACTGTCTATAATATTCCTCATTAGACCATTCTACTCAATCTTATGTTTGGAATCACAATCCTCTTTGTTAAATACGAGGTCAAATCAAGTCTCTTTTTTTTTTTTAATTTATCTTATTTAACATTTTCTTATAATTTTCAAATTTAACTTTTCATGTTTGATATAATTTCTAAATATATAAATTTTATATATTAACACTATACTAAATATTACCCCAAAGAAAGTTTTTTTAGTACTATGACTCTGTTACAATGTAGCATTGAGTCAACAGTCGCCTCCACTGAGGCTCGAATCCACTCTCATTATTCATGTAGGAGTATAAATTAAGACACCGAATATCACTAAGCCACAAGGTCTTTGGCAGTCATAAAACCTTAAGTCAACAAGACCTATTAAGTGAACTAAATACAATAAAATGTGGCAGATGAAATAATTAAATAAGTAAAAATTAAATCAAATAAAAGACGAATACACAGGAAAATGGGCTTCCTTGGTGCCAGTCTGCGAATACAGTAAACAGAATTTACACTTTGAAGCTTAGATCAGAAACAATGTATTGCTATTCCTGCTACCTCAAGAGGCTTTCATTTAAGCACCTCTGCTCATAAAACACTGTTAACCATTCCATTGAAATCGCAAAAAAGAAGTAATAAAAGAATCTTGTAAAATTGCTAAAGATCAGATTCATATGCCGTTGCTAATTTGCTATATGGAGTGCTTGATGACCTCTTCCATGTCACTAAGCACCTGAGGAATTCCATGACCTGCAATATTCAGAAAATGCGAAAACGAAATGAATTCTTTTCGTGTTTGCAGAAGGCGTAAAGAGTGTAATCAAACGAGAAACGTTAATGTTGTTAATGTACCTCTGATGGATCCCGAAGAGAGTAAAAAGCTTTGCTTTCCCTGGGGGCAGGAGAAACCAAGATGCCAAAGCCTCGATTTTGCTCTCTCAAGACCTGTGAACCAAAGGATTACGAGATTAGGACAATTTTGACTGTTTCACGACAAGGAATTGATCAGAGAATTGTTTTGCTTGCAGTATATACCTTGAATGCATCTTCATCTGTACGGTCATCTCCAACGTATATGGGGAGGACATCCTCACTACCACTAAACCCTGCAATATCATTTATTAGACCATATGAACTGATTTGAACCTCTCGATGCACATACGGTTTAATCTTTATCTTACCAAGTGATTCGAGTAAGAACTCAACAGCTTTCCCCTTGTCCCAGTCGAGCACTGGCCGGACTTCTAAAACCTTCAGAAAACGAATACTGTTGTGTTAGAAGGAAGACGAGAATAGATGGCTTAAACGCGGAAATGTGTGGGATATGTAAATCTTACCTTTCGACCATGTTTCAATTGCAGACGAGGGTACTGTTTTAACAGCTCAGTAACCAATTCCCCTACTGTATCCCAACTCTGTAAACAGCACAAGCAACAAAAGTTTTCCATTAATCAGAGGTGGGAACACAATCATTATTTGGAGTCCTATTTACAAAGTTCACATTACAAAATACCTTCTCGTCCACATTTCGATAGTGTACAGAAACACAGAATCTGTTGTTCTCAACTTTCGCTCCAGCAATATCTTTTGTAGTCTCGACAAGTGATCTAAAAACCTGATGGCAAGAAAAATAGTACACACTTAATACAAAAGTCACATGTATTCATGGATCCACGATATTTTTAATTGGGAAAGGCGCTTACTCACCTCATCAATCATAGGTAAAAACTCTCTCGCAGGCTGGAATAAGTTAACTTCCTTGCCCTGTGTTCACAAATTTTTTTTATCAATCCACATTAATAAATTCATGACATACAATGAAATTGAAGATCACATTTCTAAATCAAGATCAATCTTTACCTGCTTGTCAGTTGCCCTAGTGTACTTAGAGTCATTGGGATCTGACAGAATGGGAGTCATAATATCCATCCCATGACTACCGGCATAATAAAGCTCTGTTAGTCCTACAAAATCGTATACCTACAAAAATGAGAGTATAGAACAATGTATGAAAGTTAGAAAAGAGTCGGAATTCTCTTGTGACATATTTGCTGCAATGTAAAACACAAGCTACCTTATCACGGCTTCTCCCGCTAATAATAGCGGTTGGAAAACATTTTGCAGCATTTTTTACAGCAGCACACATCTGGAAATAAGTCACTTGTATCAAAATGAATTCAAAAGTTGGAAAAGGATGTTTTGGTCAAAAAATTGTAATTTCTTCAACAAGGTAAACTATTTACCGCATTTGACATGAAGGCACGATCTGGATCGTCAACAATTGGTGATAAAGTTCCATCATAATCCAGAAATAATACTACTCTCTTTCCTTTAGCAGACTTTTTTATTTGCTCAAATGATTGAAGTGCGGAGGGGTACTTGAGCTGTCAAACCAAAAACACCATTAGAAGATTTACCTTGCAAATTTGCATATCCAAAAAGATATGATTAAGGAAGAGCATTGACATGGAACCGGAAGAATTACCATCCAATTCTGGTAGGCAACATCGTTCTCAGTTGATGTTTGATCAGCACCAGAATCTTTATTTCTTTTATTGTGAGTAGGAGAGGATGATTTCATAGCATCCAACCAAGTGTTTGATGTCCGCAAGTCATCAAGTTTCCCGGACTTCTTCCTTGGGAGTGTAAGAAAGAGTGCGGGAGAGAAAGTTGTACCAGCTGGGGAATACGGCACCAAAGATTTGATGCCTAGCCTCGAGGCGCTTACAGGGGCCGTATCAGCCAGAACGGGTGATGTAAGCTTTGAATTCAAGTCCATTTCAACCAAAACTATCAACCAGTCCACAACACCGAACTTAATTGACCTCAACAAATATTTTAGCTGATGCAGAGCAGTTCCTCTCTCAAATCTCCACACTTTTTAGACCACCTTTTATGGGTATCTTTACCACTACTAGAGAAAGCAGTCCAAGCAGAAATCAACTGCATCATGTAAGAAAGAGCTGGTCAGATACAAAAGAAGTACTCCATATAAGATATACTTTATTTGTATCTCGAAATTCATGAGTAAATCTTACTTACATCTTCTTCCCGTGCTCACCGCAGCTCTTTTAAAACAGTTATGTAGAGATCAACTGCATCATGTAAGAAAGAGCTGGTCAGATACAATTATTGGATTCCAATTAATTGCTTGAGTTGTGTGAACTGTTAATAGTGACAACTAAAACTTCAGCAAATAATGTGCAGTTGATTAGTTCTTCAAAATAACACCAATAATGGTCTCATTGGTCTGTAGAATAAGCCTTGGGCACCTAAAGAAACACAAGAAATTGGAAAACAACAGGAGAGGGATAGCCTGGAGATCCTTTATCTAACATTATATATTATATATAAACCCAAAACCTACCCCTTCATCTACCACTCTAAGGCAGAAGTAAACTGTCAACATCCATAACAACAGCCTGTACAGAACCTAGTGAAAATTGAAATAAAATAAAATAAAAACTTAAGGAGAAAATGTAAACTTATAGATCAGATCAGAACTTCTGCACAGCTCTTAATGGTTTGTTTAAGCAGATATTAAGTGCATCAGTTCCTCGCAAATGTTCAATAATATATAGAAGTGACCAATTTGGGAAAGAAAACTACCAAAGTAGATCACTTCTGTTGAAAATCTAACCCCAGGAAAGGAAAATAACAGTGGTGATAACTAAAACCAAACACTTCATCATTTCATAATCACTGCATATCTCCGTAGATGACAAAATTCGCGTACTCAAATACTCAATCCATAATAATTGACCAAAGCTAGAGAAATGCACAGCAAATTACCAGTAGATGACAAAGCCATTTACAGAAAAGAAAAAAAGCAAACAAACAAACAAACAATTTACAGAGACAGTAGAATCACCTATGGCGAATGAATATGATAGTAAACTGTAGATGTGAGCCCACAATATGGACCATCAAACTGAAATCCAGCACAGAAAATTTATGGCGGACCGACGCGGAAAGTATACTACGCCTATTCTAAAAGCCAAAACATTAAATACATGTACCCATCGCATTAACTTCCATCAACAGAAAGAAGAAAACCAAAACCCAGGAGACAAATTAAAAAAATAATAATAATATTTTTATAATCGAACAGTGGGAGATAAAAACTGTAGCATTAGAAAAAAAAAATCAAAAACACAAAGAAATAACAATGGCGGCTCCGCCACAAAAATCACGGGCGGAATCCACGGGTCACGGAAGAACAAAATCGGATCCAATTATGCAAATAAAATTTAACCAACAAAAAAAAAACAAAAAAAAAAAAACAAAAAATCAGACAAGTGGGAACAGTACAAAGACCAGAAGGTGAAGAGTAAACGAAAAGGAGGACAGGTTATTGACAGCACACCTTCGATGAAGAAGAAACAGCACCGGACCCTAGAAGAAGGAGCTTGCAAGTTGCAATATGGAAATGGAAACTGTATATATGCACGCGTGTGTATATATATATATATATAGAGAGAGAGAGAGAGAGAGAGAGAGAGCAGAATATTTGGTAGGTATGTATTGGGACGCGGAAGGGGAAGAAAGGAGAGAGCGAAAGCATAGGAGAGAGGTGGCCATTTATAATAATGGAGGCTGAGAGAGAGAGGGAAGGGAAGCTTCCATTGCCAATTTCTGCCCTTCCGCCACGAAGCTGACGTGGATCCAAGCAAATGCCTATGCAGAAACTTGGAGTATAATAATATCGTGCAGTTCACATATATCTTACGTGCGCAAGGCTGACGATAGTGTGCGTTCCCCGTTTGTTATAGCAGTTGGAGCATATCTTCATTCGTGAGACGAGTCATAACTTATATATACATATATAGAATTCAATTCTCATGACTCAAGGTGTTTCTGGTGCGGTTGTGTAGTGATTTTAGGTGTGTAATGTTTTTTAGGTGTGTGATTTTCTTTTTAAGTGCGTGAGTGTTGAAACTTAAGGTGGGTAAACTTAACCTATGCGTGATTTTCCTTCTTTAAGGTGTGTTGTTTGCCTTCTTAAGATGGATCATATGTATGCTTAAGGTGCATGAGTTGTTGAAACTTAAGTGCATCATTTTAAAACCTTAGGTGCGTGGTTTGTGTTCTTAAGGTGCGTGACTTGTGTATTTAAAGTGCGTAGTTTATTTACTTAAGGTGCGTGCGCAGTGTGTTCTCAACTTAAAGTGCACCATTTAAAGACTTTAGGTGTCTGGTTTGTATTCTTAGCTTAAGGTGTGTGGTTTGTGTACTTAAGGTGGGCCGTTTTAATACTTAATGTGAGCACCGCACAATCGTACGGAAAGATATACTCGCACCTGAACCCTTCCCTCTTTATAAATACTTAGAGTGTTGATATTAAACATTGATCATAGTAACTTAGTAATGGATGATATATGCTTATTAACGAGGGATAATTTGATTCTCATAACACACTCTTTTTTTTCCAGGTATTATGAAATTTGCAATTCTTTGTGAAAGGAAGGATTCAAAATTCCTTAAAATTGAGAAATTTCAATTCTGTGGATCGGAGTTACTAAAATGTGAAATTCTTTGCTTTTAAAATTAAATGACAAAAATTTATAATTCCCCTTTACCAGATATGTTGTTAATAAACCATTATTAATTCATAGTTATCCATAGTTATTAAGTTCACAGTTCAAATTAATTCATAATTACACATGACTTAATTTCAACTCCCATGAACCCTTTTACCCCGTTCTGCCACCTGCTTTTTTGTCTTTGAAAATCGAGTTCTATTATATGGACTTTCAAATTTTACTCAATGATATGCCAAAAATTGATAAGCTACTTTCAAATTAAATTTTTGTAAAAGGCTTAGGGCCTAATTTTCTAAAACTCGACTCGACCTATTTCCGCCCCTAGCTTGAACGGATCATCTATGTGTAGTCTAGACTAATTTACTTTTTTGTAGTCATTTTTATTTTATGATCACAAAGTGATATTTACCTAATGTGCACTCTTGAGTAGAATTTTTCTTGGCACCCTAGAAAATGAAAAACACAAAACAAATTTTTTTTTTTTTAAAAAAACCCCATATACATTTTTTTTTTAAAAGTCTGCATAGAAATATATAGCATGCAACTTGTTTTCTATGTACGGAAAGTTCTTTTTAAGTTTGTGTATTTTTTTAAGGGGAACAATTTAAATAAAAAGAAAGTACGGAAATTTTTATATATTTTTTAAGTTTGTGTATTTTTTAAATAATATTACGTGGACAGCATATCTTCACTACTTTATTTTACCAACTAATGCGAATTTTATATAACTATAATTCATGCATTCACAGCATTGTGAAGTTAGCCTAATTAAAACTAACCTATGTATATGATACAAGTGTAAAGCATATTTCACCCATATTACAAAATTAATTATTAAGGAAATAATTAAATAGGCCTTTGAACTTTATAAATCTTACAACCTTTCTCGACCAGCCAGTCACCTTCTTCAATGATGCAAAGGAGAACAGTCATTGGTCGACGCTAGAACCCTAATTACCAGTTATTACTAGTGGATGACCCACTATTGGGACTAGATGCACAAAAATGATAAGTTAATGGCCCTGGTTGGTAAATAATCAGCCTATCAGTCAGTTTTGGCTTATTTGACCACTATTAGTTGTTTGGTTAATAACATTTTGTAACTCCAAAATACTAAAATTGAAAAAGCTACTCAAAGCAACATTTTCAATTAATTTTTTGAGAAAAGAAATTATACCAAACAGCTATCAAGCTAATTTACCAACCAACTTTCTACAATTAACTAATGTTATCAACAAATCATACCTTCTAACCCAAACAGCTAACACAATCAACTAACAGTCATTTACCAAACAGGGTCAATGTATTTAATTGCAACTTTTTAAAGTTTATTGACTTAATTGCTTTTCGTATAAAATTCAATGGCATATTTGACTCTTTTCTCTAAATTATTTGATACAAAGTTTGGCATAAATTATATTGGGTCAAGTGAAGACAACCCCAACAGAGTTGGTCGGATACTTAGATAACAAAAATGTTCCAAGTTTAACTCTCTATGTGAAGTTGTCTACTGACTTTCTTGATTGAATTAGTCAGCTATAAACAATATAAGCTAGTTTTCTTTACTAGTTAAGATACCAAATATATTTTATTCAATGTATACTTTCAAATAACGACGATAAACTTTCTCGTTAATAAAAAAATCTAAGTGTTATTTATTGAAGCAATTTGTACCTCAGAACTGGCAACTCATAGGAAAATGCCTAAAACCTTGACTAGCGCAGTTGAATGTTGAAACATGAATGTGGAATCCGATGAACTTTTCCAAGTCTTACCCCGCGGTTTGACCATCATATATTTCTAAATCTTCCCAACCAGTCCGCCACTCATGTAGATTTGAAAGTAACAATTTGTCTTTGTAGAACTATTTCATTTGTCTTTGTCCGTAAAACAAGTCGAGTTGTAGATAACTGGGTGTGTAGGCATCACAATTTCAATTTTATAAGTATTACTATATTTATCATTAGTAACAATTAATTTTACTCTAAATAGTATCACAATTTTACATATAAGTATTGCAATATCTATAATAAGTAATGCTTTATTTTTAATTCAAAATGATATTAAATTTTCTATAATAAGTATAACAATTTCTTCCAAACGTAACATTTCACATATAAATAATACAATATTTACATTAGAATTACACTTTGTAAGTATCACAATTGTAGTTATAAGTACGGTAGGTATTATAATATTTATCATTAGTAACAATCATTTTACCTTAAATAATATCACAATTTCATTATAATTACATTAATATTTATCATTAATAACAATAATTTTACATTAGAATTACACTTTGTATATATTCCGTGTGTATGGTTGTATTTATTTTGTTATAAGTTAAGGTTTTTTTTATTGGCCTGCATGGATTTGTCACATGGGTGAAGTTTGGGAAGAAAGACCAAGAATCGAGTTTCACCAACAGTAGTGTGGAAGCAACCTCTCAAAGTGGTGATGTGGCTTTTTGTGTGTAGGGTATAACTTCTGTGTTTAGTTTAGTTATCATAATTTACATTCTCCAAAATATTTTGTTAAGTCGGGACGTGGGGGGCCCTTGGGTCGGGGATTCAACCTTTTTGGAAGAAAGATAAGGTATTTTTTATAAATAAAAAAAATTAATGTGTCAAGAAGATAATAAATATATAGAGTTAATTTCGTTCTTGGTCCTAGTTTATAAGTGGCAATCCACTTTTAGTCCTTTTTTTAAACATCCACTTTTGGTTATAGTATTATTGTGGCATGACAATTTCTGGTCTTCTATCAACAAAACAGTTTAAACTTTGTTAAATATAAGGGCGTTTCGGTCTTCAATTATGGATTTTTTTTTAAAAAAAAATAAATATAAAAAATATAGCCAATCAACTTACTTTTTATATATTAAAAAAGATCAAAATTCTCTTGTATTTAACCGCATTTCAATGGTTTTGTTGACGGAAGACAAAAAATGGTCATGTTACAATAATACTAGAACCAAATAAGAATATTATGATAAAAATGACTAAAAATGGACTGACACATATAAATCTAAGATAAAAAAAATAGATTTAACTCTAAATATATAAGTCAATATGAAATAAATAGATATAAAATGAAGCAGTTTGGTTTAAATACACACGTGAATAATGCCTTCACCCACTTTAGTGACAATAATTACAACTAAACTAGTTTTCTTTGTTCTTGTCGGACATATGGACCCTATCTTAATGGCTTCTTGTGCATTTTAGAGATTTGTGGAAACATACGAAAGTAATTAGATTTAGAAAATTAACTTAATTAGTATTCTCACCACCCCATCAAGATTGTTCTTACTTTCATTTTTTGTCCGTTCTAGAATAATTCTTTCTCAACTTGAACAACACTAGCTAATTTTCCTTTTTGTTTTTTTTTTTTTCAACTTACCCTTTTATTTTATTTTTTATTTACTACAGATTTTTTCGGCCAATTTGTTAAGACTCTATTAGTTCTAGACTTTTTTTGAATGCTACTGACTCTATTACAGTGTAGTATCTGTTCATAAACTATTTCTCAACCTACTGAAGAACAAAGAGACAGCAACGCCTCCACTGAGGCTCGAACCCACCACCTCCCGTATACAGGGAAGGGTTTGATGTCACTGAACCACAAAGCCCTTGGCAGTTCTAGACTTATTGTAGCTCTTCTACTTTTGTATATTTGTACGGTATCTCAAGACATTGCTAGTTAACGTGAAAAGTTAGTTCTCATCTGGTATCAAGTTGGGTTCTCTATGGTTAACTCATTGACTCAGAATTTCCTGTTTTGACGGACTTAGCTCGTTTCCTTCTTGCGTGGACAGAATTTAATGGGTTATGTTGATGGCACTGTGTCTTGTCCGTCGTCGACTCTGCCATTCCCGTCCGGTGAAGCTTTCTTGTTTGGTGTTGTTGCTTCCAACCCTGCGTATGCCTTGTGGATTCTTTGATAATCAACTAAGGGGGTGTATTCAACCAAGACTTTTAAAGACTTTCGAAAACTTTTAAAGTGATAATTTTAATTGACTTTTGTAGAGTTTTTGTAAACTCTCATAGAATCTTTTAAATTTTTCATCAACTTTGTAAGAGTTTATAAATACCCATAGGACAAACATTTATAGATTTTAAAAAACTTTTTTATATTAAAAAGTCTACAAAAATCATTAAAACTCTAAATTGAACACACCCTTACAAACATTCAATAACTTCTATTAATATATTATTTATAATTTTAATACAAAAATAAATATTGATTGTCATACGATCTTTGACACCCAAGCTTTTCATTGAGAGCAGTAAGTATTCTCTTCTCCACAATTAATTTGTTTAAACCTCCACTATATCACGCCATCCATTTTTTTATCACATCAACCATAAGTTGTAACTATACCTACACAACAATGAAATTTTCCTTCAGGTTAGGCACCACAGTTCACAAATCTTCAACCAAATGGCAAGATGACAAGTGAACCGAAAAGTGCACAATAGTCATGAAGAGAGCTCACTAGTTGCTATTGGGTAGAAGAATGAGAACCGACAGTTAATGCACAACCCTCCTTTTTTCCTTGCCAAAATTGAAACTAAATTGAAAATATTTTTGAATTGGGAACTTCATAGCAGATGATTTTTGCGAACTTCGCAGCAGATTTTTGATGCTGCTGTTCGCAGAAAAAAAATTTATTGTGAAGATCAGTAAATAATAATTATTCGTAACAAAATATATGAGTATTTAGAAAAGTGTGAAACGTACTTTAAACTTGATGAAAAGTTTGTCTAGTTTAGACGGAGGAAAAAAAATTTATAACGAATCTTTGAAAAGTTTGGGGTTGGAGGGTTTGATTTCATCTATTTATAATAATGAAGAAAAAGTCTACAGAAATTTTATTCTGATAGAATGTATGAAAGTTAATAACTTTTTAAATACCAGTAGACTCTATAAAAGTGTCTGAATCGAATACTAGTATACTTTTAAAGAGTTTTGAAAGGTCCAATACTGATAGAAAAGTCTAAATTGAATACTGCCTAACTTTTAAAGTTTGATAAAAATCTTTAAAAATCTACAAAAATCATGATTGAATACACCCCCTAAACCCCCCTAAGACTATACAATTATCCAAAAAAAAAAAAAAAAAACTATACATTAAAACTAATTTGATATTTGATAAATTATATTTACAAAAACACTAACATTAATTATATCATCCAAATTCTCATGAATTATCCAATTTCTTATCTTTTTAGATTACTCTTCTAACTTTTTCACATTTATTTATTTTTTTCTTTGTACACAAATAAGAGAGAAGCTGCTACACAAAACAAAACCATGCAATACCCACTGATTTAGCCATTAGAAATTGATGTAGACCTTGGGGTGGCCCATTGCATAAAAGCAATCCATGTCGGTGGGTTATATATGGGTGTCTGAGGGGGAGAGGATAGATTCCAATAGAAATAAATCTTGTAGTAAAATATGGACCAATACTAGTTATGGATTTGAAATGATCAATAATCATAAATTAACGAAAATGTGCAATAAAAAATTTATAATTATTGCAAATTTCAAATGTATATTGAGTACGCTTTAGAGTACATCTGATAATATGTCATAACATATACTTAAAACATGTAAAGTGCACTCGAATCAGTTATGTTTTAAGATATAGGCTATGTTTGTTAACAGAATTAGCTTATCATTTTTTTTAAAAAAAATTATTTTGACTTGTTCGACTACTATTAGCTTCTTTTTTTTTTTTTTTTTTTAATATCATTGACTCTGTTACAATGTAATATCTGTTCATACATACTTTCTCAATCTACTGAAGCACAACGAGCCAACGCCCCCACTGGGATCAAACTTGTGACCTCTCACCTGGGAGGGCCGCAGCTATGCCGCTTGACCACCAGGTCTTTGACTTAGTTAAACATTCAATATGAGTGTTTGATTAATTTACTTTTTGCAACAACTTATTTGCTCCAAAAAAGCCTCCAAAAAGCTAAAATTCAATCAACTTTTTTTATAAAGTCATTTTGCATGTAATCAGCTATCGGCTAACAGCTAATTTGCCAAATATCTTTCTACAATCAGCTAATGCAATCAACTAGTCAAACCCACTAATCCAATCAGCTAATAACTATTTACAAACACCCATTTATCAAATGCATTTTAAAACTTAATTTACTCCATGCAATATTAAGCTCAAAATTTGTAATAATTATAAAATTACTATCCTTTCTTAAAATTTAGAATAGGTGATTATCCAAGTCATATATACACATACGTATTCGTTAGGTTTATTCATTTACACGTGTGTTTCCATTAAGGAATCACTCAACTATTCTTCCCCCAAGAAATCATGAGATCATTAAATGTCAATGCTTAAATATTGAAATGGAAACCTAAAGTTTCAATTGGCCAACAATTCGTGCCCAAGTGTGAAACTAAGATAAATTGTCACATTCCATCACCGCATCGCAACCTTTCCACGAGTGCGACAATGAGGCACTCACCTTCTTTATTTTATTTTATTTTATTTTTGAGTTTTTTCCACCTTTTGGTCTCGACTATGAAACCATTTCTGAATTTGGTCCCTCACTATTAATTTATTCACATTTGATCCTACGATCGACTTTTAAACTATTGTTATATTTGGTTAATCCGACCTAATTTCTAGATATCAGTGACTTATTTTAAAGATAAAATTGTCATTTTCATTACTTTTTGTGAAAAATTTCTTGGGGAGAGATCTAGAAATGACAATTTTACCCTTCAAGATAAGTGGCTTGAAATTTGGTCACTGATGACTAAAGATTATGTTAGAGGGACCAAATATGACAATGATTTAAAAGTCACGGGATCAAATGTGAAAAAGTTAATTGTTAGGGATTAAATATGGAAATGATTAAATAGTCGTGTGACCAAAAAAAAAAAAAAAAAAAACTAAGATTTGCCCTTTCATCTAGACCTAAAGCTAGCCTAGCTTGCTTGTCCTTCGTTCTGTCTTATGGGCACTAAAACATGCTGTTAGGTTATCATAGTCAAATCTTTAGTTTATTCCAAAGAAATATTATATTATAAAATGTGAACGTTTAATATATTAGAAACAAATATGTGTAAAAGTCACCAATGAATAATTAATTCAATATAAAGATTAAATAATAACACATGGAAATATTTTTTAATGCCTTAGCTAATTAATTCATTATAAAAATTAAATAATAACACATGGACATATTTTTTAATGCCTTAGCTTTGGGCACCATATATACATTGTGCCTAATCAAATTCTTTTATAGTTTAAGCATATGTTTTTTATTTTTTTTTGAAACATTCGTGATTTTTTATTAAGTAGTATATGTTTTATATTTTTTCAATTTCTTTTGGGATTTGATCTTGTAACAACTCACTTGAAATGATAATAGGGGTGACATTACACTACATAGTAGTTGACAAGTATATACTTATTTTAGATTGGCCTTGTTTGGTAAATAATCAGCCTATCAGCTAATTTTGGATTATTTGATCACTATTAGTTGTTTGGTTAATAAGTTTTTTGTAACTCTAAAATACTAAAATTCAAAAGGCTACTCAAAGTAGCATTTTCAATTAGCTTTTTGAGAAAAAAATTATACCAAACAGCTATAAGCTAACAGCCAACCCAATCAGCTAACTTTTTCCAATCAGCTAATGTTATTAACAAATCATACCTTCTAACCCAAACAGCCAACCCAATCAGCCAACAACCATTTACCAAACAGGGCCATTGTGTTTGGAAGTCTGAAAAATTAATGATTTCTGGAAATTATTTTTCGGGCTTCCCATGTTTGGCAAAGGAAGAGAAATTAGAGTCGATAGAAAATGAGGATGAATCAAAAGGAAAATAGCATGATTTTTCTGTAAAACAACTTCTTATTCATTTTTTTTTTGAGGGGGAAATCATTTTCTAGAGCCAACCAACTATTCATTAAGAATTGAAGATGGTTGGAGCAATTGAAAATTCATCATTTCAATTGCTTTCAAAGTGTCTATTGAATAATAGTTGGAACAAGCAACAATCCATTATTCCAATTATAAAAAATTTCAGTTAAAGAGATAAATATTGTTGGTGAAAGCAATAAACAAAAATGATACATATATTTTCCCTCCTATACGGTACGGGAGGGGCAATATATGTATCATTTTGAAATTTGAGGGGCAACATTTACATCACTAATAATTCAGGAGTGACATTGATAATTGACATATTATGGAGGGGCATATATTACAATTTTCCCAATATATTATAATTATTATTGTATTTGACATATTTATGTGTGTTGTAATTTACATGAGTTAAATAATTTTGTCCTAATTAAAATTAAATTTTGAGTCTACCCCTACCACCAATATCTCAACTCTGTTAAAGAGTAACCGCACCAACTTTATTTTATTTTATTTCTATTACTTTTTTTTTTTTGAATGTTGTTACCATATTGAAGCACAAAGAGTCAACATCGCCTGATGTTCAATCTCATGACTTTCAATATGGAAAGTCACTAAATGCCATCTGAACGTAAGGTGGTTGACATATCTATTATTACATTATGGCAAAAACTTGTGTGAGACCGTCTCACCATGAGACGGGTCGGGTCAAGATGCAAATGTAACACTTATATGCACAAATATCATACTTATATGCTCAAATGTAATACTACTCAGGAATAAAATTTTTATTACTTATAAGGGTAAATGTAATACTTTTAAGGGAAAATACAATACTTTTACATTTCGATTTAAAAGTATTACATTTTCCAACAAAAGTATTATATTTGCCCTTATAAGTAAGATGTACTTGTCAACATTACTTATTATGAAAAATGTATTACTTTTTCTCTAATAAGTAACAAAAATTGTATTCTTGATTAGTGTTATATTTGAGCATATAAGTATGACATTTGCATGATGATTTGACTTTACCCGACCCGTGTTACGAATAAAGATCCGTGAGACGGTCTCACACAAGTGTGAACCTTATATTATTATTAGGAATGAAGTTGAAAATGTCAACATTTAACACCCAAATACGTTAGGGTGTGGGTGTAAAGTGATGGGAAAGAAGCGACGCCACGTAGGCAGTGACGTTGATGTCCAATGATCTCACAGATACATATATACGATCTTTGTCAGAATGGCGTGGCCACGTTTAGTTCAGGCCCCGCCCCGTAAGTTGGAGAGCTCTGGTCGCTTTCCTTGCCAGCTCAACTTCTTACTGCACATCGTTTACCAAAACCCATTGGACAAACCACCAGACCCCACCTACTACTATATTATTTATTTATTTGCTTTCAATTTCTAAATTATTATATCCACTCTCAAATTTTACTCACATTCTTAAATTCAGCAAATATTAATTTTGATCCCACGACTATTAGTAAAATGATAATTTTGGTTCACATGTTCAATTTCTGTCAATTTTGGCCCCACGGCTAATGTTTTAATACCAATTTTCATCCACAACTATTGTTTCAATGTCAAAATTCATCGCGTCGGTCACCCATCAGTTTAAACCGTACAAAAATCTAAAACTGTTAAGCGTATTTTTGTCTTTTTTAACTTAATATCCCAATTTGAGCACGAATAAATGGATTTAAGTTCTAAAATTGATCAAAATTCACAGTTTTCTTCTTCATTTTACCTTAATTCGAGGAAGAGCATTGTGAATTGTGATCGATCTTAGGGCTTAAATGTCTTTATTCATGTTCAAATTGGGATATTGAGTTGAAAATAAAGGACGAAAATACCTTTTAAAATTTTAGATTTCGACTTGTTTTAAATGGATAGGTGACCGACGCGATGAATTTTGGCAATAGAACAATAGTCGTGGGACCAAAATTGGTACTAAAACAATAGTCGTGAGATCAAAATTGGTAGAAATTAAACATGTGGATCAAAATTGTCATTTTGCTAATAATCATGGGACCAAATTGGTATTTGCTCTTCTTAAATTCTTGATATAACTAGACTTTTTTTTTTTAAGACTCACATGATAAAAATAGCTTATTATTTTCTATCATATCAAAAAGTAAAAATGAGGGAGTAAAATTTAAAAATACATGTAGTATAAATAGTTAGATTATATGAACAAACAAAAAGAACACTCACTTTTTTTGTTGAGAATGTGAGTTATGTGACTATTTACGTCATTCAAGTCTTCATATTTTGTAATGCAAGATATCAAAATACTTATGATTAGCAACTATACAAAACCGTATAGATAAATGTACTTATCACTTAATGAGTTATGAGTAAAGAAAATTGTGTTGCACGTATTGTATCTCACAGAGACGATGAGTACAAGCACTAACTATTATTTTATTATTTAGGCACAAATATATGACGACAAAAATAATTAAATAAAATAAAAGATTGATCTATACCTTAACAAAAAAGGAAAATCGAAAGCAAAATTAGGAAAATCAATCAATGAGAAAAGAATATTTCAACTTATGAATCTCTTAAGACCTCATTGAACACAATAGATAAATTTCCAAAACAGTTGCATATTCATGAGATTACGAGATTTTCAAATTTACACCGATATCTTTTATCAAGAGTATTAGCAATTAATTTCTAGGTTAATTGATTAATAAGAATCTCTATCTTCTACATTAGAACCCTAAAGATTGCAGTAAAGATTTATGAGTTATATATTATTGAACGATTTAACTTGAACATAGAAGATTGATGTCATCTTATCTTTTCACTTGCATGCAATTCCTTCATAAGCTAATAATTAAGGATTAGAGCTGTCAAAACGAGCTAAACTAGCCCATATAGGCTGATTCGTCTCGAGTTAATTTGAAAACGAGCCGAGCGGGCCTGTTTTTGTACGGGTTGAGAAAATCCCAATCCACCCCGCGTTGGACAGGTTGACGGGCGTCAACTTATTTATTTATTTTATTTTATATTATTAAAATTAATTAACTTTTGTATAGCTTAAGAATCAAACCCCCAACCTCTAAGTTAACAGCTAACATTATTTCCTACAAAACACATGAACCTTTTTGAACAAATACCATGTGTGTGTGTGTGTGTGTATGCTTAGGATCTCATGGAAACAAATCTCAGGCTTACATCTGTAAAAATTGAACGTGATGTGGTTGGAGTTAAGGCCAAACCCAAAGAAGGAGGGGTGTAAGACAAGAGTCAGGGTGGTGCAAGAATGGCCAGAGGAAGAGGAGTGCATGCTAGGAGGCAGGACAGTGCAAATGGGAGTCGGATGGAGAGGCGGGGCGCTAACCTCCGTCGCCGCGCCATGGGGGGCGCCGTGGGCACAGTCGCCGCCCAGGGCCGACGAGCCCCAGGCGGGCACGTTGCACCCTCGGTGCCCCCAAGGCGTGGGTAGTCGCCTTGGGTAGCGGCTGCTATCGCCGCCACCCAGGGCGACTGGGTGCGGTAGGGCATGCGTCGCACCCCTAGGGCCCTTGGGTGCTTACAATGCTTAGGTGTTTAAGCATGCGTGAGTAATTCGCTTATGGGTTTGGATTAGGGGGTTATTGTTAATCTTGGTGTTCAATTTGTGATTATTGCATAAAGGGATTAAATCTATTACCTAGGGTTTATGTTGATTTGGGGATTGCTTTCTACTTGTTATTGATTGATGACCACAATTAATTGCTAGTCTAGGAGAGGGATTCATTACAACGAAAGTTAAATGGAGACCTCAAGCCTTACCAATTTCAATCTAATTTTCCTACTATGAGAATAAGGATAATTTTGGGGGCTTACAATGCTTAGGTGTTTAAGGTTATGATTGATGCATCACGACAGTGGGGCAATTGTAGCCTAATTCTGTTTATTGATTACGAAAGTAGCTAAATTGAATTCTTATGCGCATTGCCCATAAATCTCTAGGTTAATTATTCTTTCCCTAATTCTGAGATTGTTAGAACAACAAGATTACAATTCCCCTAATATGACCCATTCCTTTATCATACAGTTAATACCTTAGTCAATTTATTTCTTTTAATTTCCATCTTCCAGTTATCAGTTGCTTGGATTCTAGTTGATTCACCTACTCTAGTGTCTAGTATTCTTAATTCATACAATTACGTGTCATAGCCCCAATTCTCAGCGGAACGACATATCACACCCATATTTTCACTCATCATTTATACTCATCAACTTAAATATGCAATATTTAACAACTAAATATGCAAACTTGGATAAATTTTAAAAAATCTATGTAAAAGCTAATTAAATGCTAGAACCTACGCAGTAAAAAGTGAACCACTAAACCAAATAAAACAAAAAAACTCAGTTATAAACTCTAAAATCAAAACCCTAAGTGCAATGAAATTTCACATTTTTGCAAGTGTAATCTTTTAATGCTAAATGTGCAAAATATTAATATTAATTGTGATGTTCCTATGAGAACCAACCCCACATGAGTCTATTTGAACTAATCTGGTGCATTAAAAAATAAATCTATGGTTGAGATTAATTGAGAAAATTAAAAACGCGCGTGTGCATATGAAACATTATGATGTGTGCATATTAAGAATGTGTTGTGTGCAACATAGAAACATTCTTAATATGCACACATCATAATGCTCCATATGTATACTCATGTTTTTAATTTTTAATTAATCTCATCCATAAATCTATATTTTAATGCACCATATTGATTCTCATGGACTCATGGGGAGGTTGGTTGTCATATAATCTCTAATTAACACACACACACACACACACACACACACAAATCTAATAACAGCCAATAATGTTATGCCCCTAACGGGAACTAAAAAAATATTGGTGTAATTGTTTGTTGAAATAAATGATTCACATTATTTTGATTTTAGTATTTTTTAAAAATGATTTTCATTCTTTACCCTTTATTATATTATTTTCTTCCCTTAAATAACGTCGCATTCAGTTAGTATAAACTTTAGTAACTGAATATTCTGTTAAATATTTATTATTCTTAACTGACTCATTGATTTATATATGAAATGTCTTATGTTCGAACCTTATTCCAATTAGAGTTGGCATAATTGTTAAACATGTACTACAAATATGTTAGAATGTATTAAAAATACAATATAAAACTTAACATAAACTTGGTTAAATAATTAGCTCGACTAAATATGTAGCAATCAAAGTTGAGCATACAAAATTATAAATAATGAACCTTGAAAATCTTTTTTTTTTTTTTTTTTTTTTGGAATTAGATGTCTACAATGCCTTTATTCAAATTTTTTTATTCATTATCAAAAAATTTAAAAAGAGATATAATTCATTAGTTATATTATATTTATTTTTTACAATGCAAAGATTCTTTACATTCAAATTTATTAATTAATTATATTCACTACATTATCCATTGTCATCTTTTTTACATTACCTTAGTAATTAAATATCAAAGTTATGTTTTCAAAAAAAAAAAAATATCAAAGTTATAATACAAAATATGATAAATATTAATATTTTGTTCAATTCTTTCACATGAGAGTCTACGACACACATCTCACAACACATGAAACATGTAGGGAAAAAAAGTACCACTGCCAAATATCAACAGATGTTTGCAAAATAAAGAGTTCATAGACTCATAGTACAACTAAGATCAAAATCATATACACAATAAGTCATATCTACAACTTCCTACACCATAATCTCATTGCATGGCGTTGTCATCTATGCTACACCAATAACCAATTGCACACGACACACTACCAATAAAAAAGAAGATGACAAGTACTGAAGATGAAAACAATGACCATGCTACCCAAAAGATAATTAAGAAGACTTAAAGAAACTCAAACCAGAAGTAGTATTTATTTAGACTAGTATTATATATTACAAAAGTCGCAAACATTTATTTTAATGACAATTATAACCAATATCTCCTATATTATATTGCATTCATATACTTTGAATTACTGATTTAAATAAACAAATTCAACATTCAATTATCTATGTGAAAAACTGTCACTTGTGGGAATCGAATCCGGGTTATCCCGTAAATCTTCTCAACAAAGAAGCTCCTTTGTCACTGATAGGGAATATGCCCCGGACATACGATGTACTATACGATATTATCCTAGGTCGGTCCAGATTCGGGTTAGAGTCGTGACTCGTGTGGTCAGGTCAAAGTCAAGCAGTCAAAAT
The DNA here is from genome assembly GCA_003576665.1 of Ipomoea trifida. Taxonomy (NCBI): domain Eukaryota; kingdom Viridiplantae; phylum Streptophyta; class Magnoliopsida; order Solanales; family Convolvulaceae; genus Ipomoea; species Ipomoea trifida. Next base: position 16,990,900 of record CP025648.1, on the reverse strand, counting down.
CTTAAACCTATATAAAAGCCATTAAACTCTCTAAGAGGGGGCTCTCTCTAGACACTCAAAAGACTTTTCCACTTTTCTATACCTTCTCTCTAGAAACTGACTCATTTTCCTCTCAACTCTTTAAGAATGATGAATAAAAAGTCTTTTGATTAGCTAGTTTTTCTCATATTCCCTACTCTGCATACAATTTCTTGATACTCTCTGCACACGCAGTAGACATGGAAGGTATTTACTACATTAGGGTGTGTTTGGTAACCCGTAAAATGACTTCCAGAAAATGTTTTTCGAGTTTTCTGTGTTTGGGAACGTCCGGAAAATGTGGTCAACGGAAAACATTTTCCGTTGACCAAGGAAAATCAGTTCATTTTTCCAGAAAATACGGAATTTTTTTCCGTAAGTCATTTTACGGAATCGCCAGAATAGCTTTTTCGCATGTTTTCGACCAAAACCAAGCCATATCACCCATGACCATGGAGCAAGGAGGTGGGGAAACCACCTTTGCAACATTTTTTTAAATTTTTTAATTTTTAATTTTTAATTTTTTTTATAAATTCTATTTTTTTATTAAATACTATTATTTTAATAACTATTATAATTTTTTATATTTTAAATAAAACAATTACAATTTTTAATTATACAACTCTATTCATTTTCCAGAAAATGAACCAAACACACAAAGACAGTCTTCCATAATACATCCAAATACCGGAAATGAAACTGTTTTCCGGAAAATGACTCATTTTCCAGAAAACATTTTCCAGAAGTCATTTTTCTGCTTTCCAAACGGACCCTTAGTCACCACTTGAACTACCCCTTTTGATTCAGTTGTTATGCCATAGACCCGAGTCCACATTGCAATTTTAAAACTCTATGCTCATAATTTCATAACTCTATATTCACAATTTCGTAACTCTATGTTCAACAATATAACACAATTTCGAATCTATATAACAAAATTGTAAATATAGAATTCAAAAATTGTGAATATTGAGTAAATTGTGAATATTGAGTAATGTGATTTTACATATTAAGATCTAAAATTGTGAATATAGAACTCTAAAATTATAAATATAGAGTTTTAAAATTGTGAGTATAGAGCTGGATCCACTCTGCAAAGTAGCCCCGCATCATTTGCCCCTTTGGGTTCTAGTCTTCCATTAATTCCGCATTTCTGCGAATGGCCGAAAAGAATAATTTTATATTTTGATCCAATCCAAATATCTAGTAGCCTAGCGGCCCTAGCCCAATACAAAACTTAAGAATGATTTTTTTTTTTTTTTTTTTTTTTTTTTTTTTTTTTTTTTTTTTGTGAAAACCCGATAAAACACGAAATAGCATAGCCCTATTCCCTATTCCATTCATTCCCTCCTCGGCTTCTCCACTCCACAGCCCACAGACGACGGTTCTCACTCGTCTCCGGTCTCTCACCGCCTCTGCGCCTCACGCTCTCCGCCATCGGCGACACTGCGGTCAGGCGGTCATTCCCTCGCGCCCTCGCTCCTCAGACGGTCAGACACTCAGACCTCACGTCCTCACTGCATCGTCTCAGCGGCTCTACGGACCTCACCTCAGCCAGTGATCCCTCTGCAGCTCTGCCTCACTGTAAGGTAAATTTATATTTGTTATATATTAAAATTAAAAGGGATTTCATACATTATATTGCCGCCATTGCTTTATTTGTTCATTAATATTTGAAATTTTAATGTGTTTGGACAACATGTTATTTGTAAAGTTTTTTTACAGTGTGTTTGAAATATTTTATGCCAATTTTTGTACGGTGTGTTTGAAATAATTGTTTATTGTATGTTTAATTAAGTGTTCAACCAGTATAATTGGTTAATTGTATAAACACTTTTGGTCATTGGTTGAGTGTGACTGGAGTACTGCTGTACTGGACACTGGACAATGGATTGCCTTTGAAATGAACTTTTTTTTGGCACTTTGGCAATTGGCAGTGTGTTTGTTAGTTTGTACTATCATTACTGTGTTTAGACTTGGCAGTTTGCAACTTGGCATTGGCAATTTGACTTTGTAGTATTACACTATTACTGTATCTGTAGGGGTGTAGGGGTGTGCATTCGGTTAACCGAACCGAATTAACCGAAATTTTAAAACTTTTGAACCGATGTTTGTGTTACCGAATTAACCGAACCGAAACTTTTTTCGGTTAATCGGTAAACCTAAAATATAAAATTCTAAAAATAACACTTAAAATAATAAATCTAATTAAAATAAAATACAAATCATCCATAACTTCAAATATTCAAACAATCATAACTTCAAATCTTCAATCCAATTAGTATTTAGTATTTATATTTAATTATATATATATATATATATATATATATATATATATATATATATATATATATATATATATATATATTCGGTTAACCATTCGGTTAATTCGGTTAACCGACCTTTTGAACCGAATTAACCATTAACCGAAGTTTCAAGATTCCTTTTAAGTCTTTAACCATTAACTGAACCAAAAAATTCGGTTCGATTAATGGTTAACCGAAATTTTTCGGTTTGGTCGGTTAACCGAAAAATTTTGGTAAATTGCACACCCCTATGTATTTGGATTTGGATTAGTATCTTTGCGACTTTGGCACTTTGCATGTCATTTGATATTTCGAGACTTGGAGTTATTTTGGACTTGTGGATTGTTATATTTTATTTTAAAACTTTTTTCAAGTGTAATTCTCAATTTATTTTGGATTTGGAATTATGTAGTATTGGCATATTGCACATTAGAATTTTTTACTATCAATTGTGGAATAATTTGTTAATATTTTGGTTTCGGTAACTGACAACCGACCAAAATCGACGGTTGATTTTTCGGTCGGTTATAGCATATACTTTGGTCGGTTATGGCAGTCAAAAGTTCCAATCGGTTTTTCGGTGGGTTATGTAACTGACCGATTGTTTGTTCACCCCCTAGTTGAAAGGGAAGTGTTAAAAACAGCTAACAGCGCTTCCGTTTTTTATTTTTGAACTTTCACTGACTGTCAACTCTTAAAACCCATTTTAGGGTTCATCTCTCTCTAGCACAGAGAAAAGCTAAATGTGGATTAAAAATAGGAAGGATTCAATACTTGAAGGACTAAAATTGATAGTTTTAAAATTTAATGACTAAAATTAGAAATGAGTAATAGTCAGAGGATTAAATTCGGAATAATTACGTGTCCAAGAATAATAATGGAAAGTGTCGGCTCAAGTTACTGAAATTGGATCCTGGTTCTGAACAGGAACCTGAAGGAGAACAGAAACAGATCCAACTGAAAGAAGCTATTGCCATTTTCACCTCTACAACACAAAGACCAAAAAAAAAAAATGGAAACAGGGAAGGTGGTGGTGGAAAGGGTGGGAGGAAAGTCAACGGTCACTCACTGCTTCGCCAAGTATCCTCTCAAGTTCATCATACCCAAGAAGGTTAAAGCTGGGAATTTTATCATTCAAGCCACCCTAATTTATATATAGTGGTTATGATTCTCCTAACATGACATGATTCTTGATTTAGGGTTTTCAAAATTGTCATGTTCTTGTAGGTGGGTTCATCCCAAACTGACGCTGTTTGGGTTTACACTATCACGTATGGCGGAGGGGTTGTCTCTGTATGTCTTCATCTCTGGCAACTGTTTCATTTCTCTCCTGTAATAGTTTCTATATTTATTTCTAAGAATGTGCTAGAATTTTATTTCTGTGTTTTTTAAATTTAATTTTGTATTTCAATTAATTTGCATTCACTTAGAATTTGATGGTGCAATTAGGGAGATTTTATAGCTTGTCATGTTACAGTGGGAGATGGTTGCACAGCTGTTTTGACCACACAAGCCTCTACAAAGGTCTAGTCTTTCTTTGCATTATAAATTGTTTGCATATTAATTAGGGTGATTCTCCAGAGACTGCCTCACGGATTTGGGTCAAGATAGAAATGTAATACATATGCTGGAAAATGTATTACTAATCAAGAATAAATTATTTGTTAATTATAAAGGAAAGTGTACATGTGTAATACTTTTGATAACAAATGTAATAATTTTAAATCAAAATGTAATATTTAAGGGTTGAATAGTTACTCGTGAGAAAAAAGTGTAATACTAATCAGGATTAATTGATTGATTGTTACTTAGAAGAGAAAGTGTAATACTTATGAGAGAAAATGTGATACTTTTGATGAAAAATATAATACTTTTAAATGTAATATTAGGGTTTAGAATTACTTATGAGGAAAATTGCAATACTTATGAAAAACCCTACCTGTCTCACGGATGAGGATCCATGAAGCGGTCTCATAGGAGATCTTACCTATTAATTAAAATGCTAAACCTGTGAATTTTTTATTATGGTGCTCTATACTCGAGCAGATGTGTTTTGCTGAGTGATAGTTGTAGCTAGAATTGTCTTTTTAGTTTTAGTAGTCATAGCTGACTTTTAAAAAAAAATTATTGTAGGTGTACAAGTCGGTGGAATTGAAGTGCTCTGAGCAGCTTCTGGAGGTAGAGATACTACTATCAGTACTATGGAAGGCATCAGTGCAATTTATCTGTTGTAATATCTATATTACTATATACTTTAAAAATTTTCTTTAGGTAATTCATATAAATAATAATTCACCTCTTCTTAAGGAAGATAGCTGTATTTTGTTTTTCTTTTTCATGACTATAAATTTAATGCCCAAATCCTATCCACCTCGTTTCAAATCTAGGTAGCAATGGAAAACATTGCACGATCATTGCTTATAAATTTCTAACAGAAGCATCTGTTCAAATTGTTGGATGCATAGAACGGAGTGTGTTTTAACCATAACAGGGCATGTGTACACTCTACTGCTTTTGCCCCATTTTGTTCCTTATAACTATGAATTTTGTTTACCCTTTCTAATAATGCTGGCTATTTATTGCCATGCAGTAGGCACGGATAGGAAGTGGTTCTCTATTGGCTGTGATTCCAGATCCAGTGACATGCTATTCGACTGCAAAGTATTCTCAGAGGCAAGTCTTCAGAATTGCACCAGACTCAAACTTGCTTTTGGTTGACTGGATAACTAGTGGCCGTCATGAAAGAGGGGAAAAATGGGAATTTGATCTTTACAAAAGCACAAACCACATCTTTTTGGATGGTGATCAGCCTTTGTTCCTTGATACGGTAATATCTTCTTCAGCCATCTCTTTACCTAAAATGATTGGGTAAGTTTCCAGTAATTAGGTGCGGAGTTCAACCTTATCCCTTCTTATAATGTGGTTGTGAGTACATCCAAAATTAAGAAAAAGGCGTGGATGCATGATCTGTGGGATCTATCTATTCCCTAAATCTTGTTTTCTGACTTGGTACTGTTGAGGTTTATGGTTTACTTCTGCTTCATGAGGAACTGTTGGGTTTATGTTGCACTCCTGTTTCATGAGGACTAACATGTTTCAAAAACACGAGGATGAATAGTTTTATGATCTCATCTTCAGTTCACTGAAATTTATTGCTAACATCATGGTTTCTCACGTGATGCAATGCTCACATTTTCTCTTTCTCATTCAGTTAATGCTCGAGCAGCAAGGAATTACCAGTATAGCTGAGCGTATGAGAGACTACCAAGTAGTTGCAACACTCATACTTTTGGGGTAAGTATATGGGTATATCATCATGCACTTGAACTCTTTCCCTACCCTTGTTCGTTTTGTTTTGCTCTATTCATTTTGTATAGAGCTAAGAATGTTGTACTACTACTTTGCAGTCCAAAGTTGAAACATGTCCAAAACCAAATCCAGCAAGATGTGAAGAGAATAATGTCTCAAAATCTACATATTCCTTCATCATTTGGCTCCGGACACTATGCAAATAAGCCTAGTAATCACTCCTTGGCAGAACCGAGTTTTGTTGCTTCTTGCAGTCCATTTGGTCCAAAGGTATTTACATGTGTCCCCCTCCACACCCAACAAGAGGGAGAGAATGAAAACTTGTTTTCCAAACATTTTGTTCGTATGGGGGAAAAAGTGAGGGTGAGGTGACTTAAAGAGTGAGCTGGGACTCATTACATTTACTTCATTTATCCAATTTTCCGTTCTCCACTCCCTGTTTTTTAAACTGGAGAAACGCTACAAGTAAACGCATTCTTTTTTTGTTTCTCCAAAAAAAATGGAGAATTTCTCCAGTTAGGGTATGTTTGGAAAGCAGGAAAATGACTTCTGGAAAATATTTTCTGGAAAATGAGTTATTTTCCCGTGTTTGGATGTACTCTGGAAAACTGTCTTACTGTCTTTAGGTGTTTGGTTCATTTTCCGGAAAATGAGTAGAAATATGTAATTATATAATTTTATTCTTTTATTTAAAATATAAAAAATATATAACCTAATAATATTTATTATAACTAATTTAATTTTTTTTTTTAAAAAAAAGGACGACTAAACCAGAGCCGGCGGCCGGAAACCAGTCCGCCGGACCGTCCCTCCCTCCCTTGGCGTGAAGCCATTTTCCCTTTCCGGAAAATGACTTCCGGAAAACTACCCTATTTTCCGTGGTCAACGGAAATCAATTTCCGTTGACCACATTTTCTGGGTGTTCCCAAACACCCAAAGCCTGGTTTCCGGGCTACCACACACACCCTTAGTTGACGCACCAATATCGAGATAATTGGAGAAATGTACAAGTAAACACATTCTTTTTTTTGTTTCTCCAAAAAATGGAGAATTTCTTTAGTTAGTTGATGCACCAGGATCGAGATATCAAGAGATGATTCAGAAAGGCAACATATACCCCTTTCTTTCCTCTTTAGTTGCTTCAAAGCTAAAAATTTCTGTTTGCCCATATCAAATAGAACCATTTTAAATGGATGCCACTCTGTAACTTAGCTGTGTTAAGAATATCAGTCTGAAGAAGTTTGTTGTTTGCAGGGAGTAGGTGTTGTTACTCGAGTAGCTGCTGTAACAACTGAATCTGTTTACAATTTTTTACGCACTCAACTGTCTAGCCTCAAACCGTTGCTTGGTGTCTCACCGTACTGCTGATTTGTTAAACAAGTTTGGGTGCGGGATTTACAGTGCATGAAATGGTGTTGTATTTTGCTTGGTTATCACTCATATTCTTCTTCTTGTGTAATCATCCCTTGTATTACTTTCTAGGGTAGTTTAGTGCCAGAATGTGCTATCTTGCCATTTTCCAGCTTTATAAGTATTATTTTCCCTGGGAGGGAATAAATTTGATGAGTGATGAACTACTTTCAATTTCTTCTAGCAACAGCTTTTTGTTGGATGCAGAAAAGCATATTTTATTTATTTATGAGAAGTAACATTTTTTCGTCCTTTCAATTGTTGTTGATGTGAGCATTATTGTTAGCTGGTTTTGATTTTTTTTTTTCCTTTCTTCAGAGTAGTAATTTTTAAAGTTTTGGTTTCTCGACCTATTAGGTGTATTTGGAAACTTGGAAAATGATTTTTGAAAATCATTTTTTTGATTTTCCGTGTTTGGCTGCAGTTGGAAAGTCTGGTCAACGGAAAACATTTTTCATTGATCGGAAAATCAAGCCATTTTTGTGGAAAATGACTTCCGTCAACCGCCAAATTTTGATGGAAGTCATTTTCCAGAAATGGCTACACGAACAAACCATGGCTACACTAACGAAATGGACTAATGAGGTGGGTAAATAAATGAACTAAACACATCAATACAGATTTCCAGAATGCAACGAAACACTAGAAAAGAATGTTTTATGGAAAATAACTCATTTTTCATAAGTCATTTTCGTGCTTTTCAAACTGACCTTAATGTAAAATTTTAGAGTTTAGAATTATAAATTACAAATTTGTCTTAAATCAAGCAAAGATTTAGGGGATTTTTTCAAAAATTATTGTACTCATTACATAATTACTCTTTGTTTATTTTGTATCGGATTTCTAGTGTTAATAAATTACATTTGAATTTTTCTGTGTTAATAGTTTTTGGGGCATTGTGTTATGCACATAATCAGAAAGGAAAAAGAGATAAGTTTTGTAACCCCTCGTATTTTCCGATAAGTTTGAGGTTCGGAAAATAGGTCTTTAAGTTATGACATTCATGAAATGATCTTCAGATATTTCAAAGGAATTTTTATAAGTGAGCATAGTTGTTATTAAGCTGCGATCGTACGTACCGGTCACGAACCGTAAAATTATAAGGATATAGATTTGGTTCGAATTTTAATTTCCTAAGAATCGGATTATTAAGTATCATACGATTAAGCCTGAATTTCTAGTTAGTTCAAGGAAATTTGTAAATGGACTGTAAGGGATAAATTATTACGGACTCTGAACCTAGATTTAGCGGATTACCGGAAAATTTCTGAAATTGGTGATTTGCGACGGGGATATTTTTACGATAATTTTGGTATTAGAATTTTCCCGAATTAAGTTATAATCCTCCGAACATTCATCTGATTTAAGCATAAACTGGCCAATTGGATTTGAGATCTTCTAAGGACTCCATGGGGTGTTGACATGTGGCAAGTGAATCTAGATTAGGATTGGGCAATTAATGGAGCATTTATGAGGTATGGAGGCAAATCTAAGACTAAGATTGGGCATTAAATGTGACATTTATGAGGTATGGTGGCTTTGCACTTGTTACTTGTGAATCAAGAACAAAATCACACAAAGATCACATCTCTCTCTTACTCCCCATCCCATTTTCGAATGACACTCTTGGAGAAAGAAGAAGGGATAATTTTAGTTTAGTCTTCCATTGTGATCCAAGAACACCTTAGGCATTTCTTCAATTCCAAGAGCTCAACTCTAGGATCTTTGGTGAAGGAACCCAATGAAGGCACCATCAACTAAGTACGGTTTAAAGGTTTCTACAAAGGTAAGGAATTCCCTTAAGTTGGTTTAGTCACTTGAAATTAGATAATTGATTATTTGGTTGAAAGATGGTGTTTCGGAGCTTTGGGAATATTTTTGTATACATGTTCATAGCTTGGATATGCTTGTATATGTTGTATTTATGCCCATATAGGCTTATACTTGTGAAAATAGTGAAAGGAAATCAGGATAGATTCTGGCAGTAACTTTCGAGATTTATTGGGAAAAATTGGTAAGGTATTTTGATCCAATTTTTTTTAGAGAGGTAGTTCTATAAGTGTAGAAGCTGCCTATAAAATTTCATAATGATCGGAGTAGTGGAAGTATGGTTTTCGAATTTTTCTCCAAAACTGGTCCAGAGAGAAGAAAATTCCGGACAGCACACTGCCAAGGGCAAAGATGAAATTTTCTGTGTTAATTCGTGAACCTAGGTGATAAGCACTATTTTTATACTTATTTATATTTAATTATTATAACAAATTAGTTTTATTTATTTAACATTATATTTAATTTCGAACTTTATTCTATGTTTTATTATAATATGCTAATTATTTAATAATTATATTTAATGACTATTTTAATTATTAAAATTATATTAATATTATTAATAAAACTTGGGCTTATTTCAACGTGGAATTGAATTGGGCTATCACTTTGAATTTTATTTCTTTATTTAGTTTGTCCAATTAAAAATGCTTTGAATTTAATGAAGCTCATGTGTCATTTTAATTTGTCTTTCTTTGCCTTTTCTTTGTTTTAGGATTTAGAAGATTTCTTTACTTACTACGTGGAATGCAGGCAAAGATTTCAATTCGTCCATCACTTCAAACTGCCGCGAGCGACTCGGACATGTTGCGTGCGACGTGAACTGCGACAATTTCTCACCTTCTTACAATTGGAGTAAATTGTGCATTTCTTATGTATAAATACAGTAGCCTATTTGCTTTGTCGGAGCATCCAATTTTAGAATTTAGAATTCAATTCATTTCCTTGGTCTGCTGCCAAGCACGTATATATACATATATTTTCATTAAATTCTCTTTTTAGAGAATTGATATATTTATATATATTTTTATATTGTAAACAATCCTACGATGTATTGCTGAGTCCTTATTTTTCCAATTCGAGGATTATGGAAGTTTGATTCTACAAGACCAGTAAGCTTTATTTAGCCTAATTTATTCTTTGCGCTTTATTATCTATATATCTTCTGTTATATTCATATATATGAATTAATGCTTGGTTAATTGTTGCAAAAGGGATCCATTGTTCAATTGTCAAGTTATTATATTGCTAGTCAGAACCTTGAATCCGTAATTGTTTAAGTGTTTTGATGTTAGTAGCAAATAGCACAATTTGATTATAACTGATTTTCGTTTTGTGTTATGGAGATATATAGTCTAGCTTAAATGAACCGAGCTTATGAATTTGTTGGCTAGGATTGGTAGTCTTTCTAATTCGATAATGCTGGTAGTAAATTAAATCCTAAGAGCTTGTTTAGGGTTGTTTATTCGCTAGGGAAGTAATCAAAGAGCTTGTTTTGATTACCGACGAAGTAAGGAAAGACAGGTTGTTAGAGTTTGTTAATAACCATAACCAATCTAGTAAAGAGTAAGGTTAGTTTGGCTTGCATATCAATATCTGTCTTGTTAGAATTAAGCTGATATTATTCCTTGGGTTGGATACCATTTGCCATTGACATTTTCTTGATATTATTTGCTATTTGAAATTACTTTCCATTTTTCCATTTTATTATTGCTATTTAAGTTTCTATTATCATTTCATTATTTATTAAATCTATTGCTAAAGATAAGTCTAACCAGTCTCTGTGGATACGACCTTACTCATCGCTATTACAATTCATAAGAGTAAGTATTTATTATTTGTTGGTTTCGACACCCATCACTAGGTGACCAAAACTTTTTATGAACATCAAGTACTATGAGTTAGGGTTCTACCATAAAAATTTCAAGTGAAAAAGAGTTCGGGAACTATTTTTACCGGCTCAATCTTTCGGACTGCGCAAAGCTGAAATTTTCTGAATTATGCTTAGTATGATTATGGATGTGTTAATGATAATTGTGAGGTAGTTAGTGAGTTAATGGTGATCAGGTGATGCTAAGGACGTGGATTAATGATGAAGATTAAATGATAATCTCATGATTTTTGGGTTATGGTTAGGCAATGACCTTACCTATTAGAATTTATATATATTTGGATGTACGATATCCTCAAGTTATGATCTAATGGTGTTGATCATAGTGGGAGTTGTTGAGGACGATAGTTAAGGATGTTGGTTGATTTTAAGTGTGAGATGGACATATGAAGTGTATCCAAAAATGTTTATGAAAACTTACGTTGAAAAACGTATGCTATTTTGATATAAAGGTTGTCAAAACCTTTTTTTTTTTGAGGAAAATACCTCACTTGATTATTGTCAGAAAATGATGTTTGAAAATCCTTCAGGGGCTAAAGAGGTAGCCGATTTCAAATATTGGACTCATTGGTGAAATATGTCCAAAAGAAATGATTTGAGTAAGAAAAATTGAAGGAAGAATCATGTTTTCAAAACCGTAGTTTCTAAAGTAAGTGAGGAGGACCTTGATTGACCCACGGGTGGCTTTAAGTGCCCATGGCCCAGTGGTCGTTATATTGTTAGAGCGAAGTCTATTCGCCGTTATGTCGTCATGTTGGAATAAGGAGAGGTGCCCACGGGAAGGCTTGAGTGCCACAGCCCGGGGTTGGGATAAGGGAGGAACCTACGGGAGGGCTGGAGTGCCATGGCCCGAGGTTGTAGGCCTCACTCTTACTATATGAAACTAAGGAAGTTTTAAGGACGAGAAAAGAGTTATTTTGTAACGTCTTTGAGAAAGAAATGATTTTGTCTTACGAGACGAGTGGATGTTGTTTCACTAAATGTTTTCAAACCTTTGTCTACTTTTAAGTGACAAATGGATTTCCTTACTTAGCCGTCGTGCTAACTACACTTCATTGTGTCCTTTATTAGATGCAGATTAGTGTGGACTCTAGTAGCCCGATGAGCTCTAAACAAGATGGAAGTGAATGTCGATGTTGTAAGTTTAGCCTTAACGTTTGGGTATAGGAGAGATACCTGAGCGTGGCGGTAATAACACCCAGTTTTCTGCTGGTTAGACGCTTCCGCAATGTATTGTATTATTAGGATTTTGTAATAAATCCAAGTTGTGAAAATTGGGGTGTTACAAGTTTGGCACTCGAAAGGTTTTTTTTTTTTTTTTTTTTGAATACTACTAAGTCTATTACAATGCAGTATCTGTTCATAACTACTTTCTCAACCTATTGAAGCACAAGAGTCAGTATTGCCTCCACTGAGGCTCGAACCTACCACCTCCCGTATAAAGGGAAGGGTTTGATGCCACTAGACCACAAGGTCCTTGGCAGCACTCGAAATGTTAGGTAGTGGCGGAGCCAACCACTGAATTCAGTGATGTCAATATTATATTAATATAATATTTGTTTTTTCACTTATATTTCTCTTATGAAATTTAAGATATGATAAATATGCTTTGTAAAATATTATAATCTACTATACTAATAAGAGCCAAAGAGAGTTAGGCCTAAAATAGGTAGAAAAAATGGCGGTCAAATTATTTAATCAAATGGATGGTTCAGATGAATTATTTAATCAAATAGATGGTTAAGATAATTCAGATTAATATTATTAATAGAGATTACCTAATTTAACCTTACTTTTATGATTATTCGTTAAGTTTTCCGTTAAATATTATCTTCTCCGTTAATATTCCGTTAACTTTTAATTTACCCATTAATTTCTATAAGAAAGGTCTTAGGTTCGAACCTCATCTCAATCAAATTTGACATAATTAAGTTTCACACTCTATTTTACTCTTATCAAATTAAATAAATTAGTAGCTATAACAAAAAATGATGCATATGTATTTCTTTAATTTCGAATTATGTGTCTACAATACATTTATTTGAAAAGATTATTTATTATCAAAAAATTAAATAAAATAAGAGAAATAATTTCATTAGTTATATTGTCTTTATTTTCTCTCATGCAAAGATTCTTTACATTCAAATTTATCAATTGATATTCATTGCATCTTTTCACTAGCATTAAAATTGATATTTTGTAATTCAATTATGAAAAATATTATAAAAGAAAATTTATTTTTTATGAACTATCTAATTAATTTAATGTAATCTATAAGTTTCAAATGTGTGTCATCGTATTTAAATTACTCTAGAAATACTTAGAGTAGATCTAATTAAAATAAAACGTATGTAAGACTATTATATTAATAGAGATGATAAAAAATTTATTTCAAAATTTTATATTTTATCATAAATATTTTTATTTTTCACCCACGTTAGATGTATTTCTGGATCTATCCCTACCCATTTCAAAGATTAATTAAATTTAATCTGGTGGATTGATGCTAACTAGTCCTATTATTATTCGTTATTTATTTGCATTAATATTCTTCCCACTATCATCTCAAAATAAGATTATATTTGATTTACATTATGCATCAAGACTTTGAGCATGAGCCCAAACATCACAATGCTATTGCACACTATAGACATATCATTGCAAAATATCTTAACAAGTTTTTCAATTCTCATATATTGTAATGACAAATAACACACGTAATCATTAAAGGAGTTCAAATTATCACATTGATCACTGAACTCATTTATTTATATATATATATATATATATATATATATATTTTTATATATAACTATATTGTTCCACTAATGAATGCAACATACTAAAGCATGCGACGTGGTATGCAGTTGAAACCCTTTGGAGCCTTCTTTTGGCACAGCTTGAGAAGAGTATTTATAGCAAGGTTCGGATTGTTGATACGGTGAGCAAGGAGATTAGATGCTGTGCAAAGACAGGTAGCAGCTTCGAAATTAGACAGATCGTTAAGACATTTGCAGCAAAGCTGTATGGGCATACTGCGATCAGCCTGAAAGATTGAACCGATCTTCTTGACTATAATAGCACATACACCCAAGTCATTTTCGGCTATTGGGCATATTCCGCCGCTGTTATTAGGAGGTGGGATAGGGGGTCGGGTGACATTGACACCGTTGGAAGGAGGTGAGATAGGGGGTTGGGTGACATTGACACCGTTGGAAGGAGGTGAGATAGGGGGTTCACCTATACTGGAATAAGGTGAAATAGGGGGTTGACCATTACCCGGAGGTGAGGTAGGAGGTTGGCGATTGCCTGGAGGTGAGATAGAGGGTTGCAAAGTATCTCCATCTATGTCTACAATAGGAGGGGAGATAGGGGATCGGCCACCATTACTAGGAGGTGAGATAGAGGGTTGACTACTAAATGATGGAGGTGAGACAGGGGGTTGACCACTACCCGGAGGTGATAAAGGGGGTTGAGCATTATGTGGAGGAGAGAATGGAGGTTGGCCACTACCCGGTGGAGAGATTGGAGGTTGGCCACTACCCAAAGGTGAATTTGGTGGTTGACTACTACCTGGAGGTGAGACAGGGGGTGGTTTACCATTACCTGGAGGTGAGATAGAGGGTTGGCCACCACTGCTAACATTACTTTGAGGTGAGAAAGGGGGTTGGCCACTACCCGTAGGTGAGATAGAGGGTTGGGCACTATCAGGAGAGATAGGGGGTTGACCATTACTTGGAGGCAATAAAGGGGGTTGAGCATTTTGTGGAGGAGAAAATGGAGGTTGGACATTACTTGGAGGAGAGATAGGGGGTTGATCATTACTTGGAGGTGAGACAGGAGGTTGACCATTATTTGGAGGTGAAACAGGGGGTTTGCCATTATCCGGAGGTGAGACAGGAGGTTGGGTGTCGTTACCATTACTTGGTGGTGTGATAGGCGGGGTTCCACTACTACCAGGAGAAATAGGGGGTTGGCCACTGCCACTTGGTGGTGATATAGGGGGTTGACCACTAACTGTAGGTGAGACGGGTGGTTGGCCATTGCCCTGAGGTGAAGGGGGTTGGGTGATGCCACTACTACCGGGAGAGATAGGGGGTGGTGGTGAGATAGGTGGTTGGGCACTATCAGGAGAGATAGGGGGTTGACCATTACCTGAAGGCGATAAAGGGGGTTGAGCATTTTGTGGAGTAGAGAATGGAGTTTGGACATTACTTGGAGGAGAGATAGGGGGTTGATCATTACTAGGAGGTGAGACAGGAGGTTGACCATTATTTGGAGGTGAAATAGGGGGTTGTCCATTATCTGAAGGTGAGACAGGGGGTTGGTCATTACTTGGGGGAGAGATAGATGGTTGACTATTGCTTTCAGGTGAGACAGGGGGTTGGGTGTCGTTACCATTACTAGGTGGTGTGATAGGCGGGGTTCCACTACTACCAGGAGAAATAGGGGGTTGGCCACTGCCACTTGGTGGTGATATAGGGGGTTGACCACTAACTGTAGGTGAGACGGGTGGTTGGCCACTACTACCGGGAGAGATAGGAGGTGGTGGTGAGATAGGTGGTTGGGCACTACCAGGAGAGATAGGAGGTTGATCATTACCTGGAGGTGATAAAGGGGGTTGAGCATTTTGTGGAGGAGAGAATGGAGTTTGGACATTAATACTTGGAGGAGAGATAGGGGGTTGATCATTACTTGGAGGTGAGACAGGAGGTTGACCATTATTTGGAGGTGAAACAGGGGGTTGGTCATTATCCGGAGGTGAGACAGGGGGTTGGTCATTACTTGGAGGAGAGATAGATGGTTGTTTATTGCTTTGGGGTGAGACAGGGGGTTGGGTGCCATCATTACTAGGTGGTGTGATAGGTGGGGTTCCACTACTACCAGGAGAAATAGGGGGTTGGCCACTGCCACTTGGTGGTGATATAGGGGGTTGACCACTAACTATAGGTGAGACGGGTGGTTGGCCACTATTACCGGGAGAGATAGGGGGTGGTGGTGAGATAGGTGGTTGGGCACTATCAGGAGAGATAGGAGGTTGACCATTAACTGGCGGTGATAAAGGGGGTTGAGCATTTTGTGGAGGAG
This sequence comes from Ipomoea trifida, assembly GCA_003576665.1. Taxonomy (NCBI): domain Eukaryota; kingdom Viridiplantae; phylum Streptophyta; class Magnoliopsida; order Solanales; family Convolvulaceae; genus Ipomoea; species Ipomoea trifida. The sequence goes on along the minus strand of CP025648.1, from coordinate 16,975,051 downwards.
AGAATGGAGGTTGGACATTACTTGGAGGAGAGATAGGGGGTTGATCATTACTTGGAGGTGAGACAGGAGGTTGACCATTATTTGGAGGTGAAACAGGGGGTTGGCCATTATCCGGAGGTGAGACAGGGGGTTGATCATTACTTGGAGGAGAGATAGATGGTTGTTTATTGCTTTGGGGTGAGATAGGGGGTTGGATGATGATATCATTACTTGGTGGTGTGATAGGTGGGGTTCCACTACTACCAGGAGAGATAGGGGGTTGGCCACTTCCCGGAGGTGGGATAGGGGGTTGGCCTCCTCCACCCGTGTTGCTAGGTGTTGAGAATGGGGGTAGGCCAGTTTCGATACATGTACACGGAGTTGGGGTGGGTACGTATTGAGAATTGGCAAGGGCAAGGAATAGGAAAATGAGGGAAAGTAAAAGGATTGTCGGGCCTTGGGATTTGGATGCCATACCCAAGAAATTAATGCAAATGTTTGTATTTCCTTTTTGTTAGTATGTTGATTGAAGAGTTTATGAAAGGTGAGTATTTATAATTGCAAGTGATGAGCTTATTTTTTTTTTCAAAGACACATGATTAATTGATCTAAAGGTACAATTTTACTTGGAGTGTCTAAATTTAAACTATTAACATATTGGTGTCTTCTTATTTAAAAAACCACACCTAATTCCCATAATTTTTTTTTCTTTATTTCAATTCATTATGGTTTCCTATTATTTATCATGCATAAAGGAACTTTCTAAGTGAACAATATAAAAAATTTACTTCTTATGTTATTTTAAAAATAATGTTTTGTCAAAATAATAATAATAATAATGTAGTCATAGTGTAATTTTTTTTTTTTTGAGTACTACTAACTCCGTTGCAATGTAGTATCTGTTAATAACTATTTTCTCAACCTACTGAAGCACAAAGAGTCAACACTGAGACTCAAAGGCTCAAAGAGTCATAGTGTAATTTAGTTAAGCCTCAAAGGCGAATTTGGAAACAGAAAATTTGACTAATGAGATTGTTGTACTCCGATACTGCCATTGTCCATGAAGTTATTAAAGTGTTAGGCATGTAATTAAAAGTAGATCAAGGACTACTATAACCAAATAAAAATTAAAAGTATTTGTGCGAATTTCTTATATTATTAATTACAATATTTTTGTGAGAATATTTCACATATCTTGATCAATGAGATGGATTTCAAAAAAAAAAAAAAAAAGAGTGTGGGGGCAAATTATTATGTGGACCCGAGTCCAAAATATAAAATTTACTTATTGAATGTTCACATTTATATACTAAATGTTCACTACGTACTTACATACTGAATGCTTACAATTCTTCAGTATGTAAATTGTGAACATTTAATATGTAAATGGACACTGGTCTACCTTGCAATATGGATCCGGGTCCATAGTATAACTATTGGAGTATGCGTCTTTGGGCCACTATTTTAACGAGAAACAAAAGATTTTTTCATTATATTAAGTAGTTTATTTTATTAAAAGTATTAGATTGGGTAGGAAAGTGATAGGCATTACACTTAAAATATTGAGTAAAACTTGTGTGAGACCGTCTCACCGTGAGATGGGTCGGGTCAAGATGAAAATGTAATACTTATATGCACAAATGTCATACTTATATCTCAAATGTAATACTAATTAGGAATAAAATTTTTATTACTTATAAGGGTAAATGTAATACTTTTAAGGGAAATTAAAGTACAATACTTTTACATTTTTCCTCAAAAGTATTATATTTTTCCTTATAAGTAAGGGGCACTTGTCCACATTACTTATTATGGAACATGTAATACTTTTTCTCTTATAAGTAACAAAAATTGTATTCCTGATTAGTATTATATTTGAGCATATAAGTATGACATTTGCATGTTGGTTCGACCCGACCCATCTCACACAAGTGTAACCCAAAATATTAGCTTATTACGTTAGGGAGAGCTTTCTACCAACACATTTTAAACTATTTAAAAGGTTGAAATTTATTTATACTAGTACAAACTCGTATCTTTTCTTAATGTAAGACAATAGCTCATCAAAAACATCAAAAACTCTATTTTTCTCAAATTTATGGGTACATTTTCAAAATCAATTCTCATTCTCATTATCGGTTTTGAGTATATAATATATCAAATTCATCTTCTAAACTAGTTGAGAGTTATTAAAATTGACCAAAAACTCAAGAGTTAAAAAATTATATATTTTAAAATCCGTCTTATCCGTCTCATGAAATAAAAATTTGAAAAATAGTCCTGAATATACCATATTAAAAAGGAAAAATTATAATTTATGCCCTTCCATAGTATGTGAATTATCAATGTGACTCCTAAATTATTAAAGGTGTAAATGTTGTCCCCCAATTTTCAAAACAGTACATATATTGCCCTAGATCCGTTTTAAAAGACAACGTTTTAAATCTCTGGTCCGTTATGGGAGGGGATATATATGTACCGTTTTAAAAATTGAAGGGCAACATTTACACCTCTAGTTATTCAAAAGTCACATTGATAATTGACATGTTATGAAAGGGCATAAATTACAATTTTTCCCTATTAAAAATGATGATGTCTTTATAAATTGAATCAATTTCATTAAGTCACTATTTACTATTATTAGTTATATACATTTTAAGCGATTATAACACAACTACATTAATTTATTTAGGTATACATTTAGGACAACGCGTGAGAATTCAGTTTGTCAAAGTACGTCATCCTAGTATGGGCAAAACTATAAACGAACTATAAATAATAAATAAATAAATATAGAAATCTTTTCAAATGTGGTCGCGTCTTCCCGTGCGGTCGGTGCGGTTTGCATTATTCAATGTTTGAAAATGCACCACTAAATGTTAGAAAATGCACCACAATAAAAATACACAAAACACCAAAAAACACACCACACACCCAAAATAATGCACCACAACTCCCCTGCCCCTAATGGTGCATTTGCTAACAATGTGTGGTGTATTTTTGTATACGTAGTGGTGTATTTTTTGGTGATGCGTACCTAATGATGCATATTTGTGTGATGCATTTTCTAACATTGAGTGGTGTATATTTGTATACATAGTGGTGCGGCCGCACTGACCACACGTTAAGGGACGACAACACCTGATTATGACCCAATAAATAAATAAATAAATAAATAAATAAATAAATAAATAAATAAATAAATAAATAAATATATATATATAGATATAGAAGTGTTGTTTTCTCGCTCATCTTAAGAAAATACTTCTATTTTGAAATTTGAAATTACAATCATTTTTTTACCTAATTAAATAATTACAAAAATGCTATATATGTTAATTTAATTTATAGTAATGATTACCTAAAATATTTATTATACCATGAATCAGGGTATACTTTAGATACACTAAACTAATATTGAGTATATTCTTTTTCAACTTAAGTTCAGTTTTTTTTATATACAAATAAAATTAATATATAAAAAATATATCATTAAAAATTTCTAATTAAAAACTTTTAATTAAAATTTATTTTGATATTTTTATTTTAATGTATTAAATCAACATACAATTATATTAAATCACTATATAATATTCATTTTCAATATAGTATTGGTTCATTTTTAAAATGTTGTAGATTGATTTTTTGAAATACTATTGCAATATATAATTAAAATTAACATAGACTTACATAATTAAATTCTATTCGAATTGAAAATTTCCATTTTAATTGAATATTTTATATAGAATTGAAATTAACATGTTATTATTTTAAGTCTATTAAATTAATTAAAATTAAATTCTTTTATACAGAATTGAAATCTTTTATTTAATTTAATATTATAATATTATAGATATTTATAATTTTTTTAATTTTTTTTTGAATTTCAAATCCAAGTTTTGTTTTTTTTTTCAAAAAAAGTTTAGTTATATATCTTTTTAAATTCTATAGTTAAATTACGTACGACAACTGAAATAATTCTTTTTCAAACTTTTCATCATGCACATAAAAGTAAACTTTGGTGCAAAATGAAACAAAAATAAATCAAATGTAATCTCATTTTTATTTTTAATTCTATTTTCCATCATTATATTGCTATATGTGTGTGTGTGCGCGCGCATATACATATTGAATCATTGTTGCATGTCGAAAGTTCGCCAAAAAAAATTTGTTGCATGACAATTTGTTTATTTCATCTAATTTTTAAAAACAACTGTGATATTATTACTACTATATATAAATTTCTCCCTACATAAATGATGTTAGTTTTCAAAGTTTAAAAATGTGAAAGGTAAAATATATCATTATTATGATTTTAGCATTTTACTACTGACAAATATAAGTATTATTGCATTAATTTAAAATTTTTGTAGTACAAATGGTGTAAACAAATTTTATAAAATACCATAAATTATAAAAATGTACAAATCTAAAATAATAGTTATTATTTAAATATTATGAGTCTAAAACAAATTAATTTACATTAATAACATAACTAACGAAAAACGAACATAAAAATGAACTAATTGAACTAACTTACATTTGCGGAGTTTGAAAAAAATATAATGTTATTGGGTAAATGTCTCATATTTAAATATAATGTTATTAAATTAATTGAAATTCACATATTTAAGAATGATGCATTATCACGAGATCTATCAATTTAAAATGAAGAAGAATAAGAGATAATAGAACAAAAAAAAATAAACTTTCAATAAATTAGTTAAAAACATATCATAGATCTACAAATATTGAATCATAAAGTCTATTATGGACTTATTATTTAAATGATGATTTAGATAGGTATTGATTGTGATACATTTATGGGTTGGAAAATTTTTAGAAACAAAACTAAATGGTTTCCAGGCATCTATTTACTATTTATGATCACAAACAAAAGTTTAAGGCAAAAACTTGTGTGAGGCTGTGAGATGTGTCGGATCTTTAATTAACGAGGCCAACGATCCGACTCATTAATAAAATATTTGATCCATTAATCAAATATCCAATCCGTCTTACGGATTGAGATCCGTGAGACGGTCTCACACAAGTGTTACTCAAAGTTTAAAATATCACCAAAGTAGATTCTAGAACAAAACTCAGATATCAATGTAAAATTTTAAAATAAGAATGTTTTTCATGCAAGGAAAAAGAAATTATATAATATTTATGAATATCTATATAATAAAAAAAAAGTATCAATTTCTCTTTTTATCCATTTATGTAGACATATTTTTTTTATAGAATTGTGATTAATGACATAATTATACACGTTAATTACTACAATGGTTACTTATTAAAAACTTATTTTAAAATATGTCTAAACTCATACTCTTATTTAAAAATTCAAAAATATTTAAAAATTTGTCTAAATATGTAATATAGTTAGGGACTACATCAATCCATGTAAATTTAAAAATTAAATTCTTTTAATTTGTAAATGTAATTTTCTTAATTATAATTAATAAAATATTAAATATGAGTAAAAATAAAATTATAAAATTAACAAAATGTGTGTTCATAAGTATTTATATTTTTAAAAAGGCATACATACATATATTTATGCACTATATTAATAATACAAAATTAATTATAATGTTATTTTTTAATTTCTAAATTTAATTATTTTAATTATAATATATCAATATAAATTATAATTACATAAATTATATTATTGAATTTACATATATACATATTAATAAATATTATAGGTATATACACTGTATACACAATCATATAAGAAAATGAGTTTGATTAGAGTTTAAAATTATTTATACAAAATTTAAAATTTACATTTTTTTAAAAATTTCATTCTAAGTATAATTTTGTTAGTTATTATTCATATTGTTAGAATGAATTATAATATATATGAAATACGATTAGGAATAATTCAATTTAATTATGTAAAATTTTCTCTATAAATTTATCAATATATGTACATGCTTAGAGATTATATTAATCCGAGAATTAAAATTTTGTATGCTATGATAATAGATACTTGACCAAATATATAAAAATTCAACTATATTATTATATTGTACATTTTAATATATTTTCAGTTTTTAAATTTTTTTTTATTTAAATTCATAATAACAAATAATTTTTTTTTCGTGAATCGAACAGGTAAAACACTAGTTGTTAAATGAAACTGAAGTGTAATATGGACCACACAGCTACCTGCACCATGTTCTACAGTAAAATTTGCCATCGTGTATTGTTTTTTCCACACTAGGAAGACGTACGTTGACAAAGAGAAGTCTCATACGATGTCCTAAGTGTATACCTAAATAAATTAATGGAGTACGTAGTGGTTATAATCGCTTAAATTTTATATGACTAATTGTATTAAATAGTGGCTTAATTCAGTAATTGTTTCAACAAAAAATAGTGACTTAATAAAAATGATTTAATTTATATGGACATCATCATTTTTACAAATTTTTAATTAACAAGAAGGATTTTAAAAATAAAAAACATTATAACTTTTTAATAAGTCTAAAATGAGGGGACTATGCAAATAGTTTGAGTCATAAGTGACATGAGTAGGGATCAAACTCTCAACCTCATGCTTAAGAGATAAAGTACTAAACCACCATGCAAACCATGTTGGTTGTTTCTCTCTCTAATAAATTAATATTTTTAATTTATAAATCTTTTGTGTTTCCTTAATATAGTAGCCCAAACATGCATATTCATTTTTTAAATCCATCTCATTTTTCAAGATATATATGTGCAATATTACTTGGTTGTAGTAGTCCTTCATCTACTTATAATTACATGCCAAACACTTTAATAACTGCGTGGGAACAAGGCAAATTATATCGTGGACCATGATCATAACTGATATTGCAGTTGTGTTGAACGGATACTGCAGTTGTGTTGAAAGGAAACTGCAGTTGCACGGAACAGAGGCCGTTCATCCGTTCCACACAACTGCAGTATCCGTTCAACACAGCTGCAGTATCTTTTCAACACAACTGCAGTATCCGTTCAACACAACTGCAGTTCCAGATGAATGACACGGCCTCTGTTTCGCACAACTGCAGTTCCTTTTCAACACAATTGCAGTATCCTTTCAACACAACTACAATATCCTTTCAACACAACTGCAGTATCAACCATGACCCATGGTCCACAGTATAATCACTGGTGGGAACAATGGCAGTATCGGAGTACAACAATCTCATTAGTCAAATTTTCTGTTTCCCAATTCGCCTTTGAGGCTTAACCAAATTACACATTCACTCTACATTATTTTAAGAGTCATTACCATTTTTGGTCCTACTGTTATTGTGACATTGCCAATTTTAGTCCACTTCATTAATTTTTGCCACATTTGACCCAGTCTTTTTAAAGCATTGCCACTTTTGGTCCATCGTTAGAAAATCCGTCCAAAGACTGTCAAACACAGGGGTATATTTGTCTTTCCATTCACCGGTGATTAGAATGAACTCAGGGGTTCCGCCGGCGAGGAAAGGTTGATTTTGGGAGTTGTATTTGGCAGTTGATTTGTTGATTTTGGGGCTTTTGGGCTCTCCACCAGCGTGCGCTTCTCCGTCCTAGGCATCCCTATCCGGCAGCCGGAGCTGAGCAGAATAGGAGATCGTTTCCCGGATAGTCAAAGTTCCGATCAGGTTGTCGTGTTGCGTGACGTATGCATGTGGAATGAAAGGTTTGAGAGAAGAAATTGATAAAAGAGATTGGAATAATGGAGTAGAGTAAATTGGAATGGTGTTGAATGATGATGGTTTTTTCGGTTTGCAGATTGAAGATCCCTTTGAGCAGCCAGTTAATTCAGCAAGGGGGGTGAGCAGCAAACAGCTTGCAAGGATATCAGAAACTTTCAAGACAACCTGCAATAAGCTTTCATCTCCCAATCAAGATCTAAGTTTACACATTTCTACTCTCGTGAGACCACGAGTGTAAGATCCTTGGCGAAAACGCATACCAAAAGCCATGGCAACCATAGCAGAGAGGTGCAGTGATAATAATGGCGGTTGAGATGAAGATGATTAATGAAAAGACAAATATACCCCTGTGTTTGACGGTCTTTGGACAGATTTTCTAACGATGGACCAAAAGTGGCAATGCTTTAAAAAGACTGGGTCAAATGTGGCAAAAATTAATGAAGTGGACTAAAATTGGCAATGTCACAATAACAGTAGGACCAAAAATGGTAATGACTCTTATTTTAAAAATAACATAAGCGTTGTAATTGTAGCATTTAGCTCAAAGCCATTGATTCAGACTCAATCTTCAGGATTGATTCAAGTAAATATACTCTCCCATCTTCTCTGAAGACAACAATCTTCAAGTTCAACATGACTTAAAGTAAAGTTATTGTTTCAAAATGTGTAGAGAAGGGATATGATACAACTTTTACTCACAAATATTTGATACACACATTTTTCCTAGGACCCACATCTTAAAAATATCTCATTATTGTAGTAAATATGAGATAGTAGAATTTGAGAGTACATGATGGGTTATGTTGGGCCACGACTGGCACAGTTCAGTCGATTAATTTGAGCATATTTATTTTATTTAAAGCATTACGGACTTACTTTAAATTCTAGGCTCATTTAATTTGGATTTAAAATCTAAGGAATTATATATATATATATATATATATATATATATATATATATATATATATATATATATATATATATATATATATATATATATATATATATTTGGGGCCTTTTTTGTTTGTTTAAAACCTTTTGGACTAGCTTTAAATTCTTGACCCATTTAATTTAAGATTTGGACTTAATTTTTCCCAATTCTGGACCCATGCAATTTATTTGCTTTATATGCAATGAGTTCAAATTCATATTATATTAGCAATAGCATAATATATAGTGTTATTATTATGCGGATTACAAATTATTCTTTAGAGGTGGATCATCGAATTTAGCCAGCCTTAGTGTGTATATATATATTTAGAGAGAGAGAGAGATTTTGAAAAATATAGATCTTGGTTACAATTGTCAAATATGAATTTACCGAACTTTTCTCGGAATGGAGCAATTATTTTACATGGGCTATTGATGTTGAGATTTATTTCACATCTACGCAACTTGAAGAAATGATCGTTAAGTTGTCCATGAGCAATGCGGCCTTGAAAGCTAAAAGCTTTGTTTTTTTTTTTTTATTTCCTCGCCACTGCCTGAATCATTTCCTGAAAAATGAATATCGTCCTGAAAAGGACCCCTATGCATTATAGAAATCACTGAAGGACCTTGCCCTCTTTTAATGTAAATAACCATACACTCTAATAACATTACATGGTAAATGATTATAAGAAACATCCTGAGTCGTTCCCATTATCCCCACTTGCTAGTTGTAAAACTGCAAATTAATAATGCATGTCTAGTTGACCCTGCACCAGTGCTCAAAGCACACACAATGTTTTCCTGTCGTGTAACGTCAAGAGGGCCGAGGAAGACGTCACGATAGGAATAAAGACCACGGTTGCAACAATAACTCCCGAAACCAGCATAAGAAAACAAAATGATCAAATAAACTTGTCGAGGATAACCACATTCATACAAACATAACTATGACCCAATAGCATGTATGCTTCAAGTGTCGATGTAAAAAGCATTGGTCACGTGCGTGCATGCCACACCCCGAAACATTTTGTTGAAACCTAAATAAATAGCACACTGTTGAATCCAACTAAGTTGCATTGCCTGAAGCAAACGCTCTTGTTGGTCATATTATATTGATGACCTACTCTTTCTTATGTTCCCTTTTCAATGATCTTTATATCCAGACATCAAACAACTTTCTATCAGTATTGATAAGGTTTTCTTTGTGCGCTCCAGTAGACCATCAATTTTACTCCATTAATTTAAAAGTCATTAAGTCAATTGGTTTTCATGACAAAACCAGAGATGTTCATAAATTGAAATACGTACCTTATCATAAACTGCCTTGATCAAATATCTTTAATCCAATGAGTAGACATGTGTTACTCAAAACCATTATTTTTCAAAACTCCAAATGTGACGGATACTTGTTAAGGAAATGTAGTATTCATGCTGCTGCTTTAATTATAAAAATTTCGGCACACTGCATATCTGTATTCCCCCTTACATCTAATACATGGTTTTCAAACAAACATTTCTCAAATATGTGTTTCTATTCTTATGAATGCAGTCCAATCTATTACATAACCACCATAGTATACCTCTAAATTTTCATCTCTTGCCTCAAATATTGCCCCTCAGAGAGACACAATGGATACAATGACTGCATGAAGATCGGTTCACAACATTAGGGGAAAATATGATCAAATTAAAATGGAATGCTGCGAAATTTCATTGAATGAAATGATCTTCAAAAATTAACGTACCAATTAGGTTGAACTGAAAGTTTATAAAGAAATTTGCCAAATAAATTTATTTAATAAAAAGAGTAACTAGATCCCATACACATTCCCCGAATTGGACAATATATATTTATAACAATACTCCTTGACGTCAGAAGTGCAGGAGATTCATTAATTATATAAGAATCCATAAGAACTAGATCTAGTAAAAAAATTTTGCCACTCTTGAAAATCTAAGAGCTCTTGAAAATCTTAAATTTTAAATCTTTAAGATGATCGTGTAGCAAATAATCATAATGTTGGGATGCAAAACAACCATATATAAATATCCTTGGGAAAGGGCTATAATCTAATTAACTTCGAAAATTACCATGAACTTTTATATATTGGGAAAATTCTTCAAAAATGTTATAAGTTATAGTGACAACACAATTGCCTTCAAATTGCTCATATTATATGAAAATCTTGATCTAGAGCTAGGTGCCAGAAGCGTCTAGATTGATTAACATATAAAAAGGATCAATTAAGGCATATATATAGCTCAACTTGTTAGTAAATATATATTCCTTTTGTACACCATTGAGGTGTTAACCCTGTAGGTTACAAATGGTGTTTGTATGAAAGAGAAACAAGAATGATGAGGTGGTGTAATATAAAGCGAATTTGTAGCACAAGGGTTCATGCAAAGACCCTAAATTGATTTTAATCAAATATATACTCTCCCATAATGAATATTATTAAAAGTTCCGCTACATAATTGACAGAATAATAATAAATTTTGATATGCAGTTTATTAAAGTCATGACCTTAAAATTATGGGTCGTTAGACACTAATGTGTTTATTTAAAAAAAAAAAATCCTTGATGGATTTACGATTCTCAAAATAAATATCACAATATGTTTATTTTTGAAGTATAAAAGATTTACTTAACTTGAAATAGTAAAGCAAATTAATTGAGTAATTTCTTCCTGAAGTAGGAAAATGTAAAAATGAATATGTACTATTAGGTATTTATTAAGGGGCTACTAATGGAATTATTTATTTATTATCTCAGCTTATGTTGGTGTTATCATAAAGAGCTTAATGATGAAGACGAATTTTAGAAATAAAAGACTTGGAAAACTAAGTATTATCTTGACCTGCAAATTGAGTATTTCCTTGAAAATGAATTTTATACACAAATTTGTTTCTTTTGAAAAATGTTTTGACGCATTTTTATGGATAAAATATCACTAACTTTAGTGACCTATCACACTAATAGTTGTCCAATAAATCTCTTGAAATAGATAAAGGACCATTTAGATTCAAAGAAGATAATGAAAACATACATTTTGGGACTGGAAGTCAATTACTTCATTGCTATTGGAGACTACTGTAGAACCAGAAATTCCATAATCGCATCAAGACTGACACTGTCTTTAGATAAAATTACTTATAACACCTAGTCTGCCTCCTACAATTAAATATTAGAATAATATTCAAAATACCGATGATGTGTTTTTCAGAGACTACTTGATATTTAGGCCTTATATGAGGATAATAACCTGTGTCTTATACAAATCATAAGTGGGTGCGTTTAAGGAATATAATATATGTTATATAAATATTCAACCCACGTAAGCTCAAGAAGAGTTACGAGATTATTGTATAAAATGTTACTCCGTAACTTCTAGTGACAATCCTGAAGATTATACCATATCTTTTCTCTACACTCTTTTGGAATAATGACTTTACTTTAATCCATGTAGAACTTGAAGATTGATATCTTCGGGGGATGGGAAGTACATTCACTCAAATCAATCCCATAGATCGATGGAATTTTAAAAGATTAACAGTTGTACTTTTTGCAACATATACATACCATGTACTATTTTCCTCACTAGATTTTTTTCATTGGATTTTTCTAATGTGGGTTTTAACGAGACATGAGTATGATATAGTAATGTTAATGGGGGAAAGTTGCAAATAAATACTTAAATAGACAAACCCCAAATCCTGAAGATTATGCCTTGAAGGCTTATGATTGTACTATTTTTAGCTTAACTAAGTTTTTTGTCGCATGGTTTTCTTAAGTTAAGGTTTCTTTTTTAATGAGGCAATCAACACAATATATGATTTTACAAAAATCATGTACTCTTTTTTTCAACTAGCTAGGTTTTTTCCATGTGGTTTCTTAGTGAAGTTTTTAACAAGGCATGAATATATTCAAATATACTATCCATATACCTTGTACTCCTTTTCTTGTCTAGGTTTTTTCCCATAGGATTTTCCTAGCAAGTTTTTAATGAAACAAGATCATAGTCAAATAATGTCAAAGGGGGAGTGTTATAAATAATATTATTAGTGGACATTATTATTCGGAAATATTTATGTCCGCATTTATGTTTTCCGTTATAGTTTATTATATATATATATATATATATAGGGTTGACTTCATATGAGACAAGCTATTTAGGTGAGAAATGCGAACAACGTGAGTGCACATAGTCTACTTCACGAATGCACACACCCTAAGCTGTGTGCACTCATGTAGGCTAAGTGCACACACTTCGGGCTGTGTGCATCCGCGTAGTAAACTGTGTGCACTCACGTACTAGTTCGCATTTCTCACCTAAATAGCTTGTCTCATTTGATTATAATTCTATCTATCTATCTATATATATATATATATATATATATATATATATATATATATATATATATATATATATATAACTTCTTGTAAGATATACATATGATGTTAGTGGAATGAAAGCTTGAACTCTTCTCCCTATCAATTTGTCTTTAGTCCCTATGTTGCAATTTCTTGTTTTTGCCTATACTTTGCAATTGTCTTAAATTCACCGGCTAGGAGTTAACGGCCAATGGGCATATAATTACAACATATTTGAGATTAATAATGGTATTATTATGTGATTGAATTATATATTGTCATTATTATTATTGCAACAAACCTTTCTTCCCAAAAGCTTGAATCCCCAACCAATAGTTATACCATGAACCTAGGTACAAGGCAGACCCATCACAATTTACATACTGAATGTTCACAATTTAAATTGTGAACATTCAGTATATAAATTGTAAACATTCAGATTGCAAATTGAATTATTCTATGGACCCAGCCGGGTCTGTGCGGGTCCACAGAATAATTTTGGGCATATAATTACAACATATTTGAGATTAATAATGGTATTATTTTGTGATTGAATTATATATTGCCATTATTATTATTGCAACAAACCTTTCTTCCCAAAAGGTTGAATCCCCAACCAATAGTTATACATACCATGGACTGAGGGGCAAGGTGGACCCATCACAATTTACATATTGAATGTTCAAAATTTAAATTGTGAACATTCAGTATATAAATTGTAAAGAGTTTATTACCAAAATCGTCCATCAACTATTGTGAAATTACCAATTTGGTTCTCGATAATTTTTCGTGTCTAATTAAGCCCCTCGACTTTGAAAATTTTAACCTATTTGGTCCTCCATTTATTTTGTCATTGAACATCCATTAAAATCGGGATCAAATTGGTAATTTTGCTATAATCAAGGGACCAAATTGGTAATTTTGCTATAGTCAAGGGTCCACAATATAATTTTTCCACCCCAAGGCCTCTCACGCCCGGGCCCGACAGAGCATCTGTGAGGATGTAAATCATTGTAACTCAACCTTGTTATGTTTGCAAACTGCTATGTGTTTTTGATGAAGCTTTAAGCTCCTTGAAGGAACATAGCTTCCTAGTTATGAAACAGTCTGCGATTCAAGTTTTCTATAGCATAGTTAGAAAAGTTGTTTCTATGTCTGACTGTAAGGAATGATTTACCATTTCATTGATCGTTGATGTAAACGTTTTATGTTATGAATTAATGGAATAGCTACATTTACCTTCAAAAAAAAAAAAAAACTTCTACAGCATTAATGATTTTCTGGAAATATATAATTTTAAAATTTTATTAAAATTTAATTGTCATTAATTGCTCCTTAATTATTTCCTTTATAAAACCTGATTACCATTTTATGGAGTAATACTTATTAATTACTTATTGTGAAAAAATAATTACTCATTAATTTGAGCATATAATTAAGATTTCAAATGTTGTTTAAAAGTGATTTTAATTTCTTTACAGAGCATTTTAGTACATTTAATTAAATTGCATTACAAATTTCATTGCAATGTTTGCACCAAATTTCTCCTGACTAATTCCGTTGCAAATATAGTAGCAAATTTTTATCTGTTGCATATTTCATTGCAATTGTTGCAATAAATAATAAATAATTTGGTTAAATCAGTTGCAATTTAGTTTTCAACCGTAATACGTTAGTTGCAAATTTTCTTGCAATCTTATTGCAATGACAATAACGTGCAACGAATATGTTCATTACTTGCTAAGTTCATTATGGCTTGTTGGGGTATTTGGTGTAGTAGGAATGAATATGTTTGGAACGGAATTGTATTTGATATGCATGTAATGTTGCATAAAGCCTTCTCTTTCTTGGAAAACTGGAAACATGCTAACATTGTTGTTAATATAAGCTAGGTATTTTAGATGTTAAAGAAGCCGAAGCACTATGTTTGAGAGAAGCTCTGAGCTGGATTAAAGACACCGGTATGGGAAACGTTGATGTGGAAATGGACTCACAAATTGTCTTTCATGCTATTTTTTCTAATTCCTTTCATTCTTCTTTTGGACTTATAGTTGATGATATTAAAGAATTGGCATCGATGGTTGACGATGTCGAATTCCATTTTGTTAAACGATCTGCGAATTGTGCCGCTCACACTGTTGCTAGAGAGGCATTTTCTATGTCAGGTTGTGGGGAATGGTTTGATGTTCCTCCTATTTTCCTTGTAAACTGTCTTTCAAGTGATTTAATGCATTAAGTTTTCATTTTCAGAAAAAAAAAATAACGTGCAACGAATAATTTCCCTATTAATTTTCATTGCAAATTGAGTACTATTTTATTTTATTTTATTAAAGTAGAATATTTTTTTAAAAGATTAAAGTAGAATATTTTTTTAAAAGATTAAAGTAGAATATAAATAAATATCTAAAAACGTACGTTATCGTGAGTTTTAATCTGCACACTTCCAATTCCACTAACCTTGCATTGGGTGTCATTACCCAACAAGACAACTCCACCATCAACTAGTTCTAGAGAGACGAACCAGTCTTTGTGAGGACACATGTGGAATGTACAACCAGAGTCCAAAATCCACTCAGTGTTGCTCCGTTTGTCACCGGAGCTAACAGATAACATAACATCGCCTTCTGAATCACTTTCAACAATACTAGCTTCAGCGGACTTCTTCTCTCTCTCTTGCTTATTCTTCAGTTTGAAGCATTCAGTCACATCATGACCTCTGCTTCTTGCAGTACTTACAGGATTTGTTGGACTTACGTCCTTTGTACTTAGATCTAGATTTTTTATTGCTACTCTCCGTTTCAACTGAACGACCCCTAACAGTCAAGCCTTCACCTTTGTCCTCAGACTTAGTTTCTAAATCAAATTTTTCTTTGGACAATAGGTTCGACTTAACATTGTCGAAAGTTAGGATACAAGAGTATTACCATACAACATAATTTATTTGAAATGCTTGTATGATTCAGGGAGAGAAACAAGCAATAAAATAGCACGATCCTCATCTTCAATTATGACATCAATATTTTCCAAGTCCAATAAAATAGAATTGAATTCATCCAAATGAGATTGAATTGAAGTACCTTCCATCATACGGATTGTGTACAACCGCTCCTTCAGACGCAGCTTGTTCGCCAGAGATTTGTCCATGTAGCGCGAATCCAGCTCGGACCATAAACCTGACGTAGTCGTCTCACCTATCACCTCACGTAGAACCGATTTAGATAGGCACAATTGAATGGCTGAACGTGCCTTGTCATCTAAATCTTCCCAATCTTCATTTGTCATTGTAGCCGGTTTCTTCTTCTTCCCAGCTAGCGCTTTCTTTAAACCGTTCTGGGTTAGAACGACTTCCATTTGAACCTTCCAGATAGAAAAGTTAATTTTCCCGTCGAACTTCTCGATATCGAACTTGATAACAGTCGACATCTTTGAAAATAATTCTCAATTAAACCGCTCTGATACTACTTGTTAGGAATATAGCGGAATAATGCGGAAGCGAATAATCGAAAATTGAGAATTATAGAAGTTAAATAATATAAACAGGAAAAATACGAAATGACAAATAAAGAAATTACTAAATTGGAAAATATATATATATATATATATATATATATATATATATATATATATATATATATATTATATGTATCTACATAAGAAGGAGACAAAAGAGGAAATGAATTGAGTCTGAATTGCTAAATTCAATTGCTTAATGATGTCTGAATTGAGTGATTACAAAGCAAATAAAGCTACTCTATTTATATACTTCAAAAATGAGAGTTTTGCGACATTCACTTGTTGGAGAGCAAATTCCGGTGCAAATGCGGTCATGGACGAGGCACAGATGCAGTGCAACGTGGAGTGGATTTTGAACCATTCTAACAAATGTGATAGGTGAAATCTCAAGAAACAGCACTGCGTAGTGATGAAACTATTTTTCTTGTTCAATCCGGGTGATGCTTTGTTGAAGATTGGGTTCCTACAGTTCAAGTAAGATAAGCTCGGTATACTCAATTCATACCATCTTTAATTTGTACCTGA
>CP025648.1:16891678-16957246 GCA_003576665.1 Ipomoea trifida | reverse complement strand
AATTACTAAATTGGAAAATATAAATATATATATATATATATATATATATATATATATATATATATTATATGTATCTACATAAGAAGGAGACAAAAGAGGAAATTAATTGAGTCTGAATTGCTAAATTCAATTGCTTAATGATGTCTGAATTGAGTGATTACAAAGCAATTTCTTGACCAAAGCAAAATAAATTATGCTATATAATTTCTTGATTTAGTGATGTTTTACTGAAAATTAATTAGTAATTTCTTTGATTTAATGGATGAATAAAAAATATATATATATATATATATATATATATATATATATATATATTATTTTTTAAAATGTTATTCACCTTCCGCGGCACCCGCACCGTGGAAAGTAATTAATTAAAAAATAAATACAAATGTATCTCTTTCCGCGGCACCTGTAAAACGGGTGCCGCCGAAAGGGCGGACTTTTACAGTCACTGCCATAGCCTACACCCCTACAGGTGTAGCGAAAACACTTGTATGGGTGTAGCTTATGTGCTTTTTTGTACTAGTGCAAATAAAGCTACTCTATTTACATACTTCAAAAATGAGAGTTTTGCGGCATTCACTTGTTGGAGAGCAAATTCTGGTGCAAATGCGGTCATGGACGAGGCACGAGGCACAGATGCAGTGCAACGTGGAGTGGATTTTGAACCATTCTAACAAATGTGATAGGTGAAATCTCAAGAAACAGCACTGCGTAGTGATGAAACTATTTTTCTTGTTCAATCCGGGTGATGCTTTGTTGAAGATTGGGTTCCTACAGTTCAAGTAAGATAAGCTCGGTATACTCAATTCATACCATCTTTAATTTGTACCTGATTATGTATCATAGTGGATTGGATTTTTCACCCAAACGGTGCCCCAGAAGTAAAAATGGTTATGATTCTAAATTGGATTAATAAATGCTTTATGTCTACGTTTATCTCCATCTGTTTAGTATAAACGTGAATATAACTTATTGATATACTGCATGCACGGTATTGTGATCATTATTATTTGAGAGATAGTTCTAAATACAAAACATTTTTTAGCTTATACACTTTATCTCCTTCACTTTTTATCACAAAAATTGGTAGCTGCTTAACATACTATACACTTCTTCCTCAACAAATTCATTTGAGAATGCACTTTTGAGTTTTGACATCCATTTGATAAATAATTAAGTTCTTAAAAGATGCATAAGCAAGAAATATCCAGATTGTTTCTAAACTTACAACTGGTTAGGGCTACAAATGTCACTCGGTCAAAGCTCCACTTGAGCTCGAGCCAGCTCGTTAACAGAACGAGTTAACTCGAATTCAAATATTTTAGGCTCTTGGCTTGTTGAGCCGCTCGCGAGCCATATATAAACCCGGCAAATCAGCCGCCACCTCCCGGCCTCCCACTGCCACCGAAGACATATACTTACTAGGAACCCAAGATAAGTGATTTTCAAATACTTAAAAGAGTGGTGGCTGCTTAAAAAAAAGGGGTGGTTCTGGAATGGTTTGGAAAAGAATTTGAATAGAATTAATGGGAATTGACTGTGACTTCTGGAAGTGGGGTGAATTGGCTTTGCTTGCATATTATTTGTGTATGTTCAAAGCTACTGGAATGTGGAATTATTGAGATGAGATGAGGTTGAATGGGCTACTGGAATTAAAATCAAAGCTTTACTGGAATTTAATGGTCTGGGCTGTATGGAATTAGCATGGCATTGAATTAATTTTGCCTTGGAAAATAAAATTTGAAGGAGTTATGATTAAAGGGTCATATGGTTGATCTCTATAAATTGCGATGGGCCTAATGGTGCATTAATTGATACAAAGATTGGGAATTAATTGTTGGGTTGTTATGCCGTGGATCCAGGTCCACTTGGGTCAACATTCACATATCCTATACTCTACATTCACAGGCAAATTATACCATGCACCATGGTGCACATAGCAATATGCACCACGTACATAAACGACGTCGTTTTGAGCATTGTAAATTAATCGTCTCTTTTTTTGAAAATCACGTTTCCCGTTTCGATCGGTCTGTGTATTATGTTAATATTCTGTGTATTCTAGGTAATCGTTCTGTGTATTCCAGGCAATCCGTCTGTGTATTCTAGGCAATGGTTTTGTGTATTCATATTAGTAACACATGTTGTGATGTGTTTGTGCATTCGAATGTTTAGGATGATGAGTTCTGTGTATTTTGTGTCAATATTCTGTGTATTGATGTTATTAACACAGGTTGTGATGTGTTTGTGCATTCGAATGTTAGGAGGATAAGTTCTGTGTATTTTATGTCAATATTCTGTGTATTCTGGGCAAACATTATGTGTATTCTAGGCAAACGTTCTGTGTATTCTAGATAATGATTATGTGTATTATAGATAATGAATTCATTGGAATCATTCGTGTCCGCGTCCACTAACATCAAAACGACGTCGTTTTGGATCGTGATGCACATTGCTATGTGCACCGTGGTGCAGGGTATAACGATTGACATTCACATACACTATACTCTACATTCACAATTTGTAAACTCCACATTCACACATTACAAGATTATATGTTTAGTAACTATATTACCACTATTATGTATTCACACATTCAAAACTCTATATTCACAAGTCCTATACTCCACATTCACACATTACAGGGCTACAAATTGCTATAACTTCTTAACTCTATTACAGATTCACACATGCATAACTCTACATTCACGATTTCTATACTCAATATTCACAATTTGAAACCTCCACATTCACACATTTCTGGGCAACTCTACATTCACACTTTGAAACCTCTACATTCACACATTTTTGGACAACTCTATATTCAGCAATATGTTTACAAATTAAAAAGAAAAAAAAAAAAAAGACAAAAACGACGTAGTTTTGGACCCAGGTCCACTTTGTAAGGTGGACCTGGGTCCACAGTATAATTTGCCTTAATTGTTACTATGGGCCGTGTGGAATAGAAGGGCCGTATGGTTGATTTTAATTAAGAGGATGATGGATGGGCAGTGGTATAAAGGCCGAATGGTCTGGAATGATTTAGTGTTGGATGGATTAAAATCAAAAAAGAGGAGCAAGGAAGGAAATGGGTTCACTAGAAAATATTGATGCTTGTTAACCATGGTTGTAGTAGGCGCTAGGCGCTAGTCGGCCGGTAGACTAGCGCCTAGCGCCTAGGCGGTACTAGGCGGCGACCTATATATTACTTCTCTTACTAATATAAATAAATAAATTTAAATATATATAAATATAATAAAAAAAATTAACAAGGCCGTCTCGTTCGAGTAAACTCGGTTAACTCTGCCGAGTTGAACGAGTTAACTCGGCCAAATTCGGTCGATGAGTCTGCCGCCAACTCGACCCAGTCGGCCGAGTTAGGCACTAGGGGCGGGCTGCCTAGACGGACGCCTAGGGAACAATTCGCCTCGGTCTAGAGGCACCTAGCGCTTAGGCAGTGCCTAGGCGGTGGATATTTGCAAGTTGCAACAGTGAGGTTAACATAAATTAAAAGTGGATCCATGGAAAAATAAAAACTTAAACCTTTCCTTGGGTATACGCAAGAACATAGTAATTCTATTAGCCACCATATGCATTCTGTGGATATTCTTTGCACTCCTTGAAATTGAATTTTGTGTGGCAAACACTATTATTTTGGATCTTTCAGATTTTTAGTAGATACAGTTTGGGAACTAAATTTTGTGTGGTCTGATCTTTAATGATAATTAAACTCTAGTAGAACTGTTTTCTAATGATAAATTCCAGATTCTGTACTTCAATAGAATGGTTACTCAATTGATCGAAAAGGCTAATTAAGCCTCAAACATACACTTCCTTAATGTAAGAATCCTGTAAAATTATAAATTTATTATGCTTTTTTTTTTCTTGTGCATCATTGTCGCCGGAAACCGTACAAATTTTATTTTGTGAGGGTGATTGGCTCTGACATATACATGGAGTTATAAAAAATCAAGTTTCTTTTTTTCATTAAAAGAAATCATACCAAGAAATTTATCTTATGGTATCTACACTTTTTCTTCTTCTTCTTCTTTTTTTTTTTTTTTTTTTTTTTTTTTTAATTTAGCATTCTTGACTTTTTCTTTAGTTTTGAATTTGTTAATTGTGTAAATGTATTGTCTCATAACATACTTGTCTATTTTCCATTAGTATGATATTGTTATTGTTATGATTATCGCTAGCAACTACTTTCATTTGTTATTAATATTATGCATATATTTTTGCAAATTGAACAAATCTTTCTTTGATTTGAAGTTTTGATCGAACCGCTTATCTTGGAAGAAATACCTTGAAATGTACAAGTAATCAAGGACCACTATTGTTGTAGACTTTAATTGATGTGAAGTTGTGAACATGTCTTGAGTGCTTTGAACTTTAATAAGTTTGGACTTTTGAATTTTTAAAATTTTTTTATTATTTATGTACGGATACAATAATTTTTATTATTAATTGAAGCCCGAAATCAAATAGGTCAAACTCGAGCTCAAATTGAGCTTAAAAGTTCAAGCAACCTTACTCGAACTTGAATTCATCGAGCTCAATTCGAGCCATCTCGAATCAATCTTCGGCTTGAGCTCGAGCTCGAACAGTTGAGCCAAATGGGCTAATCGAGCCAAGCTCTAGCTACTCAAAAAATCGTTGAGTTGAGCTCGAGCGCACTCATTCTTATCGAGCTCAAGCTCATTCTCAAGCCAACCCAAGCTCAAGCTCGGCTCACCTTGTTTACACCCCTAGCTAAAACTATAGTGAAAGTTTTATAAAAATCTATATCCTTATCTTAAAGGTAGCTAGCCTTTACCCACAAGTTTTATAAAATTGTTAAGGTTTGCTGCATCCTTATTGACTTCATTTGAAAGTCTTAGGTTGTCTAGCTTGTTTCAAATTGCTTCTACACCACTTTGGTTGATTTTTTGGTTCATCAAATATTACATGAATGGACTCCTCACCCATCATGGTGTGCTTATTGAGGATCCTAAATGCCTTATTACTAAATTACATATCTCATTATTAATATAAAGAATATATATATATATATATATATATATATATATATATATATATATACACACTACGTAGTAATAGATAAATATAAACAAGAGGTTATGTTGACTAGTTGGTACATGTGAAATTACACAAATAGCAAAAATAGCTCCGTTCAACATATAAATTACACAACATATATTAAACACAAATATATATTAACTATTTTCCATCATGGTGTGCTTATTGAGGATCCTAAATAACATATTATAAATTACATATCTCATTATTAATATAAAAAAATTAATATATATATATATATATATATATATATATATATATATATATATATATATATATATATATATATATATATATATATATAGGGTTGCACTCTGGTGCGAACTCTCGCCCAGGTAGGAAATGAGAACGCTCCACAACCGTCCACGTGTCCAGATCAACGAATCAGATGCAATTTTAAAAAAATGACGCGGTGACATTTTCGTAAATAAGTGGAACTTTGGTGCACCTAGTTTCACTTAAAAGTACACCTAGTTTCACTTACAAGTGCACCTATTTTCGCATCTATTTTTACTTACAAGTGCAAGTAATTTACCTTATTAATATTCATGCATCTATTTTCGTAAATACTTTCACTTACAAATGCAAGTAATTTACCTTGTTAATATTCATGCACCTGGGTGCAACCTAGGTGCACCTAGTTATAACATAGGTTGCACCTAGTTATAACATTAGGTGCACCTAGTATTGATGCTCATTGTACAATTCACTTGCACATGTAATACATTTTACTTACATCTGCAATACAGTTTACTTGCACTTGTGCAAGTAATTTACTTTGTTAAGATTCATGCACCTGGTTGCAACCTATGTGCACCTAGTTATAGCAATAGGTGCACCTAGTTATAACATTAGGTGCACTTAGTATTGATGCTCATTGTACAATTTACTTGCACTTGTAATACATTTTACTTGCACCTATTTTCACTTGCAGGTGCAAGTAAATTGCCTTGTTAACATTTATGCACCTGGGTGCACCTATGTGCACCTAGTTATAACATTACGTGCACCTAGTTATAACGTTATGTGCAACTACATTCCGGACACGTGGCGCGCTGTGATTCGTCTGCAGTTCTCTCCTGGGCGGCCAGTACGCACCTGAACGCGATCCTATATATATATATATATATATATATATATATATATATATATATATATATATATATACACATACATACTACGTGGTAATAAATAAATATAAACAAGAGGTTATGTTGACTAGTTGGTACATGTGTTTTTGTGCTAAGAATGGTTAGGGAAAAAGCCATAAAGAAACACTATAAACTATGCTGTCCACATGAATCAAACCCACAACCATTTATAAGGTGATGCATTCATCTACCACCTTATCTAACTAATCCACAATTTATAATATTTGTTTTTACATATTTATATCTAGAATATGTACTATATATACATATATACATACAAGGTTATATATGGGGTGGGGTAGGGTGGGGTGGGGTGAGTACGTGGCGGCAACTGCTGTCCCCACTCTAGCTCCGTCCCTGCTGAAAAGTTAGTTGAAAGATGAAAAGTAGCTGAAAGTTGAAAAGCTTGTTTGACAGAACTTATTTACGAGCTTATAATTTATTTTAAACTACTAATAAGCTATAAGCTCTGTTTGGAAATATTCTCAAAATAAGTTAGTAGTTTAAAATAAGAGTTTATTTTGAAAAGCTACTTTACGTAGCTTATTTTGTGAACATTACCAAACATAGCTTATAGCTTATTAGTAGCTTTTTTTTTTTTTTTTTTTTTTTTTTAAATAAAGAAACTCATTCATTTAATCATAAGCAACAATTACAAATAGGATTAATGGAACGGTATACCATTCCTTATAGTCAAACGCATAGAAACAATTTCTCTAGCAATGCTACAAAGAACTTGATTCGCAGACTATTTCACAAATTTGAAGCTAAATCCCTTGGATGAACTTAACGCTTCTTTAATATCATTGAAGGATTGATCAAACGTAGTCACCCAGGATGAGGTTTACATACACCATGACCAACTTTTATGATTCACACTTATGAAGAAAAGAACTCGTCAAAAGAAACGAGAGGAAAACAAACTTGTCAAAAGAAACGAGAGGAAAACAAACTCGTCACACAAACGAGAGAAACAGACAGAAAAACACAAACAAATACAGAACACACAAGAAAAGGGAAACAACAGTACACCTCTTCTTGAAAACTTTATTTTAGGGATCCACTAAAATCAAACCACCTCTTTATCCAGATCTGGTTGAATCCTTTGGACTTTGAAACTTCTGCAACTTCCTTCGAGAGTTGGTGGTTGAATCAGCCGTGAAAGTTATGAAACAAAAAATAAATAAATAAAATAAAGGGAAATAGGAGACCGCCGGCCAAAGACCTGCCGACACAAAGCTCCGTCAAAGCTTCGGCCAAATCTGGCCAGAGGCCGGCGGCCAAAATAGAGGAAAAGTTTTGAGAGACAGAAGAGAGGATTCGAGAGAATAGGCTAGTGTTTAGGAAGGCTTCTTTCGCTTGTTTCACCCTTTTTTTTTTTTTTTTTAGCTTATTAGTAGCTTAAAATAAGCTATAAGCTCCTAAATAAGATTTGCCAAGCAGAGTCTACTGTTTGGTAATATTCCCAAACTAAGCTATTAGCTTTAAAATAAGAGCTTATTTTGAAAAGCTAATTTAGATAGCTTTTCAAAAATAAGCTAGTAGCTTTCTAATTTTTTTCATCTTTGGCTCTGTTTGGCAGAGCTTATTTAGGAGCTTATAGCTTATTTTAAGCTATTAATAAGCTATAAGCTCTGTTTGGTAATGTTCCTAAAATAAGCTAGTAGCTTAAAATAAGAGCTTATTTTTTAACGCTATCTAAGGTAGCGTTTCAAAATAAGCTAGTAGCTTCCTAACTTTTCTTCCATCTTTAACCTTATTATTTTAAAGAAATAACATCATTTACCCTTCCCAATTAAAACCTTTTTGGCTAAACTTTTTTAACTTTTTCTCTTCAATATATTTGGTTGTAATTTCAATTTGACATTTATGTGTTGAACATTGATTTTTGTATGAACTAATCTTATTAATTATAAACATTTTGTTTTACTTTATATGTTTTCAAATATATGTTCTTACTTTATATTTTATTAAGATATATTCATTTCACTATTTTATATTTTAGTATATAAACAAACCTATTTAAATTTAAAACTATTTAAATTGTATGAAGATGTCCTTTTTAGTCTTTTTACATTTATCAGCTTATCAAAAAGCTAATTTTACCAAACATTTTTAAGCATAACAGCTAGCTTAACAGCTCTTCATATTTCAGTTTCGAGCTTATAACTTTTCAGTTTTCAGCTACTTTTCAGCTTTCAGCTACCCTTTCAGCTAGGTTTGCCAAACATAGCCTTTATCCTTATTATTTTAAATAAATGACATCCTTACCCCTCTAATTAAAACCCTTTTGGTCTTTTCTCTTTAATATGTTTGGTTTTAATTTTAATTTGACATTTGTATTTGAACATTAATTTTTGTATGAACTAATTTTGTGAATTATAAACATTTTGTTTACTTTATATATTTTCAAATATATGTTCGTACTTTATATTTTATTAAAATATATTGATTTCATTATTTTATATTTTAATATGTAAACAAACCTATTTAAATTTAAAACTATTTAAATTTTATGAAACACTTTTAAGCATAACAGCTAGTTTAAGAGATCTTCAGATTTCAACTTCGAGCTTATGGCTTTTTAGCTTTCAGATACTTTTTAACTTTATCTACTTTTTCAGCTAGGTTTGCCAAACATAACCTAAAAATAGTTTTTCAAAAATAAGCTAGTAGCTTCTTAACTTTTTTTTCCGTCTTTATCCTTATACTAGTTTTATACGCGCATTGCGCGAATGAGTTAATGCCCAATGTTTATATTTAAATAAACATTTGAAAGTATATCAATGCAATATTATATAGGAGAAGTTTATACATGGGTAATTGAATGTCGAATTTTTTTATTTAAATATCTAACTCAAATTATATGAATCCAAGATAATATAGAAAATTCATTATAATTATTAATTATTACTAAAATAAATGTTTGCAATCTTGTGAAATCAATAGTCTAAATATTTGGTCTAAAAATGATAGTCTAAATAAATACTACTTTTAATTTGAATTTTTCTAAGTGTTCTTAATTCTCTTTAGAGTAACATTGTCATTGTCTTCATCTTTACTATTTGTTCTCTTCCTTTTTGTTGGTAGTGTGTTATTTGCAATTCGGTTATTGTTGGTAGCATAGATGACAACGTCATGCAATGAGATTATGATATAGGAGCTATGGACTTTCCTTTAGGTGTTCTGCTTGGGGGTTCATTTGGTCCAACCATTATTGTTGAATAAGTTATTGTGGATAAAGAAATCCCTAGTTTAAGAAAAAAGATTAAATAAATTAATAATAATTTGAAAAATTTAAAATATTATGTATTTCAAAGATATTAAAAGGTAGTTTCTCACTTCAATTTGCTGGGTAATGGGTTATTTGAGTACTTTCATTGTCAACAAATCCCCCAAGTAATTAATATGATTGGTTTCAATTAAACTATTCTTTTTATTTTTTTTCATGGTATTAAAGAAATACATATGTATCATTTTTTTTGTGTAACTACTAATTTATTTAATTTAATAAGAGTAAAATAGAGTGAGAAACTTAATTATGTCAAATTTGATTGAGATGAGGTTCGAACCTAAGACCTTTCTTATAGAAATTAATGGGTAAGTTAAAAGTTAACGGAATATTAACGGAGAATATTTAACGGAAAACTTAACAGATAATCATAAAAGTAAGGTTAAATTAGGTAATCTCTATTAATAATATTAATCTGAATTATCGTAACCATCTATTTGATTAAATAATTCATCTGAACCATCCATTTGATTAATAATTTGACCGCCATTTTTTCTACCCATTTTAGGTCTAACTCTCTTCGACTCTTATTAGTATAGTAGATTATTTTAAATAAATGATCTTTTACCCCGCCAAATAAAAATTCATTTCACTTTTTCTCTTCAATATGTTTGGTTGTAATTTCAATTTAACATTTGTGTTTGAACAATAATTTTTGTATGAACTAATTTTATGAACTATAAATATTTTGTTTTACTTTATATATTTTGAAATATATGTTCTTACTTTATATTTTATTAAAATATATTGGTTTCATTTTTTTTTATATTTTAATAGGTAAACAAACCTATTTAAATTTAAAACTATTAAATTTTATGAAAATGTCTGTTTTAGTCTTTTTACATTTATCAGCTTATCAAAAAGCTAATTTTACTAAACACTTTTAGGCTCTGTTTGGCAGAGCTTATTTAGGAGCTTATAGCTTATTTTAAGCTACTAATAAGCTATAAGCCCTGTTTGGTAATGTTCCTAAAATAAGCTAGTAGCTTAAAATAAGAGCTTATTTTTGAACGCTATCTAAGGTAGCGTTTCAAAATAAGCTAGTAGTTTCCTAACTTTTTTTCCATCTTTAACCTTATTATTTTAAAGAAATGCCATAATTTACCCTTCCCAATTAAAATCTTTTTGGCTAAACCTTTTTAACTTTTTATCTTCAATATGTTTGGTTGTAATTTCAATTTGACATTTGTGTTTGAACATTGACTTTTTGTATGAACTAATCTTATGAATTATAAACATTTTGTTTTACTTTATATGTTTTCAAATATATGTTCTTACTTTATATATTTTATTAAAATATATTAATTTCACTATTTTATATTTTAATATATAAACAAAAATATTTAAATGTAAAACTATTTAAATTGTATGAAGATGTCCTTTTTAGTCTTTTTACATTTATCAACTTATCAAAAAGCTAATTTTACCAAACACTTTTAAGCATAGCAACTAGCTTAACAGCTCTTCAGATTTCAGTTTCGAGCTTATAGCTTTTCAGTTTTCTGCTACTTTTCAGCTTTCAGCTACCTTTTCAGCTAGATTTGCCAAACATAGCCTTAATCATAACAAGTAGCTTAAAAGCTCTTCAAATTTCGGCTTCTAGCTTATAACTTTTTAGCTTTCAGCTACGTTTACGTTTTCACCTAGATTTGCCAAACAAAATTAAACAAAATTTTGTGATACCATGAATGGTGAAATATTTTTGTAAAATAGAAGCATAATATTTATTAAAATCTTCTATTAATTAGACTCATTCGTAAATAAATAAATTTTAAAATAATTAATTAAGCTTGATTTATATATCAATGGTTTATTTGTTTAGAACTTATTTTTTAAAACAATTAAATCATTGATATTGCAAGATTATATAATGTTGAATTTCAGTCCAATGTCGAATTTTGTTTGTATTTTCCGATTTGCGTATTGAATATTGGCAAATATCTACTTATCTATCAGAAAATTTAGTCATTATAAAATAGGAGACTCGTATTGTAACCCATATCACACGTTATCAATGATGAGCATATATATAATATATAAATATAAATGCGTAATCTAACTATTATCTTGGCCTTTTAGATTAGATGAAACACATGTTTCAATTTGATATCAAAATCAACCCCATGTCAAAGGTTGTGTTCGAATCTCCGAGTCACCCGATAAAAAAAAGAGACTATGGTCCATGTGTTACTTAGAGCCCATCAAAAAGTAATCGACCTACACACGTGAGGGCGCATATTAAGCATATAATATATAAACATAAATGTCACTGCGGTATAGAGCATGCAAGTTTAAATATAAATTTGTTTTAAGAGTACTCTTACATATATAAACCACATTGATGTTCCTTCATCAGCAGGACGTTGATAAAGTGAATTCTCACACATTGTACAAAATATCTACTTTTTTTTTTTTTTTGAAAAAAAAAAATGGAATAGTGGCAATAGTGTTACACTAGCTTCAAATGTATGCACGTATTGATATAAAACACTAACTGAAACTAACATGGTTAGCGCGGTGTGTGCTGACTGTTGGGATGGAGCATTAGTCTTCTAGCTATCAGTCGGAAGGATACCTTTGAAAGACAAAAAAAAAAAAATGCATTACTCTTCTGGCTATCGGCCAGATGAATCAAATTGATTTAGTTCATAGTAGTTTATTACTAAAATTAAAAGTCCACGCTCAAATAATAAGAGTTAATTTCCAATTGATTGGATTGAAAATACGTAATAGTAGCCCGTAATTAACTTTTAATTACATGCCTAACATTTTAATAGATTCATGGAAAAGTGGCACGTACAGTACAATAATCTCATTAGTCAAATCTTTTGTTCACCAATTAGGAGTAAAATTATTACAGAAGGGTCTATGAGGTTTAACCAAATTACACTTTAAAGGTATAATAGGAAATCATCAACATGAAATGAATCAACGAAAAATGAAAATTTATGGGAATTATGTGTAAATTTTAAGATTAGAAGACACCCAAATGTGAATAGTCTAAATTTAGAGATTCCAAGTGAAATTGTACTTTTAAATCAATTAAACATGCTTCTTTAAAATAAATAAGCTCTTCACTTACAAGTATAAATACTGACATTCCTTACACTCTTAAATCAACTCACTAATAAAAGGGGAGTTACAAATATTTACACTAACTTCTTGGGTATGGCCTCCCATTCCCAAGCCCCAATCATTCTCTTCCTTTTCCTCAATATCCTATTTTTTGCTCTCGTTGATTGTCAACACGCACTTGCCCAAACTCCTTGTACATGTATCGAACCCCCTATCACACCTCCTAGCACAGGAGGTGGAGGTCGACCCCCTGTCCAACCTCCGGGCAATGGTCGATCCCCTGTACCACCTCCGATTGGTGGTCAACCCCCTGTCACCTCTCCAAGCCGCAGTCGACCCCCTGTCCCACCTCCAGGTAGCGATCGACCCCCTGTCCCACCTCCGGGTAGCAACCGACCCCCTGTTTCACCTCCCGGTACTGTCCGACCCCCAATCCCATCTCCTGGTAGTGGCCAATCTCCTAATTCACCTACTAATGAAGGTAGTAGTGGTGTCCAAACCCCTACACCCCGTAGTAGCCAACCACCTGTCCCACCTCCAAATATTGTCCAACCTCCAATCCAACCTCCTGGTAATGGGCGACAACCTGTCCCACCACCAAGTAATAATGGTCAATCCCCTGTCCCACCTCCAGGCAATGGCCGACCTCCCGTCCCACCTCCAGGCAATGGTCGACCTCCCGTCTCACCTCCAGGCAATGGTCGACCTCCCGTCTCACCGCCAGGCAATGGTCGACCTCCTGTCTCACCTCCAGGCAGTGGCCGACCCCCAGTCCCACCTCCAGGCAGTAGCCGACCCCCAGTCCCACCTCCAGGTAGTAGCCGACCCCCAGTCCCACCTCCAGGTAATAGTCGACCCCCAGTCTCACCTCCAGGTAGTGGTCAACCCCCAATCCCACCTCCAGGGAGTGGTCGACCTCCAGTCTCACCTCCAGAAAGTGGTCGACCTCCAGTCCCACCTCCAAAAAGTGGTCAACCCCCAATTCCACCTCCAAACAATGGCCTACCCCCTATCCCACCTCCTAAAAGTGACGGTGACAACCAACCTAGTACACCACCTTCACCACCACCTCCTTCACCATCTCCACCACCACCACCACCATCGCCACCACCTCCATCTCCATCTCCACCACCCCCGTCGCCACCACCACCATCTCCATCACCACCACCACCTCCTTCTCCACCACCTCCATCTCCATCTCCACCGCCGCCGCCACCACCACCTCCTTCTCCATCTCCACCACCACCCCCTTCTCCATCTCCACCACCGCCGTCACCACCACCTCCATCTCCATCCCCACCACCTCCTTCTCCACCACCTCCATCTCCATCTCCACCGCCGCCACCACCACCGCCTCCTTCTCCATCTCCACCACCACCTCCATCTCCATCTCCACCACCACCGAGGCCACCGCCACCTCCTCCTGTCATTGGTACATGTCCAATAAAAGAAAACAAGTTGCAAGTATGTGGACTTGTATTAAGGAAGATAACTTCTTTACAAAAGCCGCTTGCTCGCCAAATTTTTGCAAAGCCTTGCTGCAATGACCTTTATAGACTTGATGATCTTCAAGCTGGCGTTTGTCTTTGCGCAGCATCTAAACTCAAAGTTGTCGGCATCAACTTCGATGCCAATGTTGCTATAAAAGCTGTTTTCACTGCATGTGACCGCAGCCCTACAAATGGTTTTAAGTGCTAAAGATGTAGCATGCTTTAGTGTGTTACATTCTTGAATGGAATGATATATATAGTCTATACAAAAATATATGAATAATTGAGTTTAGCGGTCCAATCCTTATAATCATCTAAACTCCTTTCTTGATTGTGTGTGTTGTCAACATAATATATTTATATATATAGAAAAGTTTGTGAAGATATTTGGTAAAGTATGACATGTGTGTGTATTACGATGATTTTAACTATTCTCTAGACAAGTTTCCTTTATGATCGATTTGACGGTAGATCAGATTAGCACCGTACCCATGATGTTTGGTTTCATGCTTGAAATCTTGATGCCACATGCAAATAAAATCTTGTTATGAGGAATTCAAATTTTATATGCTAAAGGCAATTCGAAATTTGAGACAATAATCAATTGGTAGAAAATTAATGCAAACAAATAACGTAACAAATAAAAGCAAGATTTATTGGTATAGAACTTATATATTGCAACTAGCATGATTTTATTATAAGGCCTCGATTGAATAATATAATATTTTACTTGGTCATTCTTTCTGTGTCTTCCATTCTTCCCTTTCACACAAAAGGGGTTGCCAACGATGCAACTCTGCAAGCACTTCTATGAGATTACTACTAGAACCACTAGTCTAAGCAACATAGCCAAATC
This sequence comes from Ipomoea trifida, assembly GCA_003576665.1. NCBI lineage: Eukaryota > Viridiplantae > Streptophyta > Magnoliopsida > Solanales > Convolvulaceae > Ipomoea > Ipomoea trifida. The sequence continues at coordinate 16,942,300 of CP025648.1, read as the reverse complement.
AATCTATATCAAGAGAAAATGATACTATGCATGCTCTGAGGTTGGAAGTTCCCAATCATGATGGATCAAATTAAACCTTACATGGACTTTTCACAATATTTCAAGTTCCTAGGAATGTCATATGAGCAACGATAGTTTCCGAATGGTTCGTTCTACCGTTGGATTTTACCATATAATATATATCATATATATTAAGTCCTTAATTATGTGGTATAATTTGACTAGACTTATTAAATAATTTAGTTGGATTGAATAACAACAAGGCATACGTAATTTGGTTGGACTAATTGAATAATTAGAAGTTGTTAGTCAGTCAGACTCTGCCTAGTAAAATGATTTCAAATTAAATATCCTTTGTTGGCTAATTGATTTCCCTAATTTTGCTTTTATTTTCCATGATTGTCTTAATGTTGATATGCCATTTATTTTAATTAATTGTTTTCTCAAGATATATTTATGGTCAAATAATACAACAATAGTTAGTACAAGTATCTTAAAGTCTCTATGGGATACGAAATTCATTACTCCATCATTTAATTTATACTCATAAACAATAGGTTTAGAGGATTTTGTATAGTTACAAAACGGGAATCAGTACCACTTGCACCTGAATAAATGAAAATATGAAATGTTGGACTTTCTCCATTCCAAAGCTCGTACGGGGTTTGCATTTTTTTCTTTTTTTTTTTTTTTGGATCATATACCTATTTTGAGTGTAACATGCTATGTTGGCAGCCTTAGCTCAAAATCTCTTTAGTAATTTTGCTTCATCTAACATGGTGCATACAACTACCTTGATGGTGCTATTATTTCTCTTTTTATGGTTTTCGAATAGGGAAAATGGCGGGTAATCATATTTACATCACTAATAATCAATGTTGCAAAAATCGCTAGGCGCTCCCCAGGCGCCGGGGGGCGCCTCGATTAATCGGCGCCTAGGCGCCCGATTTTGTTTTTTTATTTTGTTTTTTATTTTTTATTTTTCATTTAATTATTAGTTACGCCACATGCATCTGAAAAGTTTAGATTTGTGAAATCCTCTTGGAATCTGGGAAAACTTGACAGCCATCACCGCCTCTCTGCCATAAACTTTGGATTTCCTCTCAAGTTAAGCAAAATCACAAATTTACAATTGAGAAAAACCCAAATTCTAGGTGCATACTGTGACCGACGTGCAGAAGCGGCCGTGACTCTGTCCAGATCCATGGCGGACCAGTATCTCCAGTCGCGACTCCGTCCAAATCTCGGATTTCGACTCTGTCCATACGTGCAAACGAAGACCGGCATTCCGATTTTCGAAGACCGACGGCGGCCTAGTATCTCTGAAGCTCCGTCAAGTTCATGCATCAGGTCGAGCAGAACCTCGTCTCCGAGAACTCCCCAGATTTCACCATTTTCCGATGACCACAGTCGCCGCCGAAAAGCGATTCTTCCACGGCGGGATGAACCTGTATTTCTTGCTGCAAAACCTCACGAATGTCGATTTTGTTTTTCTTCCATGGTAGTCTGCCGCATTCACGGTATTTGATTGGGACGGGGCCACGTACCGGAGAGCTTCTTCAAACATCGACTCGTCCCAAGGATGGTTAACAGGCCGGCATGGTGAATCCGTCCTCCTCTTCGCCTCACCGCCTGCAATAGAAGCTTCACAAACACTGAACGCTGGAGTTTGGCTAAAAATCGGCTAGGCGGGTTTTCGGTCGTATAGTCATTTTCGGCCGGCTAGGCGGCGCCTAGGCCGCCTAGTCGGCCGACTAGGCGGCCGGCCGCGGAGGAGGCCGATTCCGGCCTTCGACGCGGCCGGGCACCGCCTAGCGCCTAGGCGCCGATTGCACGATTTTTGCAACATTGCTAATAATTTAGGGAAGGTCAGGGACAATATATGTCACGTTTTGAAAATTGAGAGACAACATTTACACCACAAATCATTTAGGGGTGACATTGATAATTGAAATATTTGTGAGGGGCATAGATTACAATTTTCCCAACCTAAATATATCCATAATCTACCTTAAAAATATAAAAGAAAAGGTGGAAAAATAGATAGATCGGGTTTGAGTATGGGTCGGAACCAAGAAAAATGAGCGAAATCTGTGCTTAAAAACATAACAAATGATTAATAAATTAAATGAAGTGGTGGATTTGCAAAGATTCGGATGTGCGGGTTATACATGTTTATCGGAAGCAGAACATTGTGGCAGACTGGTTAGCTAAAAAAGCTCTTAGTGGTCTTTGGGGCTTAAGTATGATGTCTCAACCAGAGACCAAGATCCTCTGGTGGCTTCATGACGATTCCATGGGCGTGCCCCGGACACAGATTGTCAACAAGAATAACTAGTCCGAGGTTCTCACTCCATTATTTGATTAAAAAAAAAAAAAAGCTTCCTCGATTCCCCACAAGAATGGTTGTCAAATGGAATAACTAGTCAGAGGTTCTTACTCCATTTGATTAAAAAAAAAAAAAAAAAAAAAAAAAAAAAAAAGCTTCCTCGGTTCCTCACAAGAATCGAGCTTCCAAATGATTAATAAATGCAATGAAAAGCTCTCAAAAAAAAGGGCAAAAACTTGTGTGAGATCGTCTCACCATGAGACAGGTCGGGTCGGGTCGGGTCAAGATACAAAAGTAACACTTATATGCACAAATGTCATACTTATATGTTCAAATGTAATACTAATCAGGAATAAAATTTTTGTTACTTATTAGGGTAAATGTAATACTTTTAAGGGAAAATACAATACTTTTACATTTCGATTTAAAAGTATTATATTTTTCCTTAAAAGTATTATATTTGCCCTTATAAGTGAGAGGTACTTGTCAACCTTACTTATTATGAAAAATGTATTACTTTTTTTCTTATAAGTAACAAAAATTGTATTTTTGATTAGTGTTATATTTGAGCATATAAGTGTGAGATTTGCACATATAAGTATGACATTTGCATGGTGCTTTGACCCGACTCGACCCGTCTCACGAATAAAGATCCGTGAGACGGTCTCACACAAGTGTGAATATAAATGCAATGAAAATAACTTAACAAAAGAGATTTACACAAGGTATTTACTAATAATAAGTTTTAGCTAAAGTTAAAGCAATATGAAATAGGGTCGTGGATCTTGAAGGCATAAGATAGGCCTAAGGTTCCTATTTAATTTTATCAAGATTATTTATCTGGATTGGTTAGTGGATTAGATATAGCAAAATAAAATAAATAAACAAGTAAAAGAAAAAGAACCACATACCGAAGAATTGTTTACGTAGTTCGGAGCTAAACTCCGCCTATGTTTGCGGGGCAACTCGCGTCAACTCAATCCTATGTCTTGGTGTTCTGTCACTTGGGCATGTTGCACCACCGTTGCTAGGAGGTGAGACGATAGGTGGGGTTGTAGGGTTACCACCGCCGTTCTTAGGAGGTGAGATGACTGGTGGGGTAGTAGGGTTACCACCACCGTTCTTAGGAGGTGAGATGACTGGTGGGGTAGTAGGATTACCACCCTACTCTAAAGAAAAAGAAATAAAAGAAATAACAAGAATAAATATAAAACTAATTATCTTTACCAGTAAGAACACCACCATTATTAGTAGGTGGGGTAGTAGGATTACTACCGCCTGTTGTAGGCGCTGAGGTAGGTTGATAACAACTTCCATGGTAAAAGAAGGCAATGTTGAGAGAAAGTAAGAGGATGGCTAAGGCTTGGAATTGGGAGGCCATGCTCAAGAAATTATAGAGAATATTATTTGTAATTTCTTTTTGCTTGTATGTTGAATGAAGAGTGTATGTAAATGAGAGTATTTATACTTGCAAGCAGGGAGCGCGTATAGTAATTATAATAATAGAGAACATACATTTGTTATTGAGTTAAACTACCTTTGAGGCATAATCTACAATCTTAATAAGAGCTAATAATGTTAGGGTTCTAACGGGGAAGAAAAAAATGTTTGTGTAATTATCTACATCTACGTACAATACAATCTTAATAAGACCTAATAATGTTAGGGTTCTAACGGGGATTAAACTAATTATTTTCTTTCTTTAAATAACCTCACATTCCGTTAACTTATGTAGTATCTGTTCATAGCTACTTTTTCAACCTACAACTGAGGCTCGAACCCACTCCCATCATCCATGTGGGAGTGTTAATCGGGACACCGGGTGCCACTCCCATCATCCATGTGGGAGCTAATTATGTTGGTATAATTGTTCAACATATACTAAAAAATGTTAAATGATATTATTGAAAATTAAATACCCATTCTATTACTCTTATAGTCTTATTAAATTAAATAAATTATGCATTTCTTTAATTTAGATGTTTACAAATTACAATGTCTTTATTCAAAAAAAAATATTCATTATCAAAATAAATTTAAAAAAATATAATTTAATTAGTTATATTGTCTTTATTTTCTACAATAAAAATTATTCATTATCAAAAAAATTAAAAAAGAGATAATTTAATTAGTTTTTTTTTTTTGAAAAGAATTTCATTAGTTTTATAGTCTCTTTATTTTCTACAATAAAAATTATTCATTATAAAAAAAAATTAAAAAGAGATATAATTTCATTACTTATATTATCTTTATTTTCTACCATGCAAAAATTCATTACTTTCAAATTCATTAATTAATTATATTCACTACATTATTCAGTGTTTTCTTTTTGTACTATCTTGTAATTAAATATTCTGTATAATGTTATATAATTATTTACCAAATATTCTATTAATAACATAGAAACAAAATATTTTAAAAATAATTTGAAACCAATCATATTAACTACTTAGGGATGATTTGTTGACAAAGAAGGCATTCAAATAACCCAATAAATTGAAGCAAGAAACTACCCCGTAATATGTTTTGGACTACATCACGTACAATTGTTCACTTTAAAGTAAATCGTATTTATTTATTAATATGATTTAAAATGTATAAATTTTTATTACATAAAGTAGTATTTATTTATACTATCATTTTTAGACCAAGTATTTTGACTATCGTTTTTACAAAATTGCAAACATTTATTTTTGTGACAATTATAATCAATCTCGCTCTCATATATTATCTTGCATTCATATACTTTGAATTACCGATTTAAATAAACAAAGTCAACATTCAATTACATATGCATGAACATCTCCTATATAATCTTGTATTGATATACTTTGAAATACTTATTTAAAAATAAATATTGGACATTATCTTATTCGCGCAACGCGCGCGTGAAAAAAACTAGTGCGTCTAATAATCAAGAATTCAAGATTTCCCTAAAAGGCAAAAATTAAAGACATTTGACTAATGAGAATATCCCTAAAAAGGCAAAAATTAAAGACATTTGACTAATGAGATTACTGTACTGCTCCCACTTTTTATGACTTTATTAAAATGTTTGGCATGTATTTAAATGCAAATTAATTACAACCAAGTCTAATTCAATGTACACTCTAAACAGACACCGAGCTAGAAAAATCATGTTAAGGTGGTCAAAATTATAGATAAATATTACAATGTCATTAGCGGACAATACTATAGACTATACCCAATCAGTCGTTATACCGTGGACCTTGGTCCACAATGCATTGTGGATCGTGAATCATAGATGATACTGCAGTTGTGTTGAACTGATACTGCAGTTGTGTTGAACGGATACTGTATTTGTGTTGAAAAGAAATTGTAATTGCGCGGAACAGAGGCCGTGTCATCCGTCTAGAACTGCAATTGTGTTGAACTGATACTGCAGTGTATTGAACGGATACTGCAGTTGTGTTGAAAGGATACTGCAGTTGTATTGAACGTATGAACGGTCTCTGTCCGCCCAACTGCAGTTTCCTTTCAACATAACTGCAATATCTTTTCAATACAACTGCACTATCCGTTCAACGTAACACAACTGCAGTATCAGCCATGATCATGGTCCACAATATAATTTGCGATACCCAATACCATTGTATATATATATCATACATGATTATACTGAGTATTATTATCAATAATTACAAAAGAGACTCTATGCAATCATATATATATATATATATATATATATATAGGATCGCGTTCAGGTGCGTACGGGCCGCCCAGGAGAGAACTGCGGACGAATCACAGCGCGCCACGTGTCCAGAATGTAGTTGCACATAACGTTATAACTAGGTGCACGTAATGTTATAACTAGGTGCACATAGGTGCACCCAGGTGCATAAATGTTAACAAGGTAAATTACTTGCATCTGCAAGTGAAAATAGGTGCACGCGTGCAAACAAAATGTATTAAAAGTGCAAGTAAATTATACAATGAGCATCAATACTAAGTGCACCTAATGTTATAACTAGGTGCACTTAATGTTATAACTAGGTGCACATAGGTTGCAACTAGGTGCATGAATGTTAACAAAGTAAATTACTTGCACAAGTGCAAGTAAAATGTATTGCAGATGCAAGTAAAATGTATTACAGGTGCAAGTGAATTGTACAGTGAGCATCAATACTAAGTGCACCTAATGTTATAACTAGGTGGATCTAGGTTGCACCCAGGTGCATGAATATTAACAAGATAAATTACTTGCATTTATAAGTGAAAATATTTGCGAAAATAGGTGCATGAATATTAACAAGGTAAATTACTCGCACTTGTAAGTGAAAATAGGTGCGAAAATAGGTGCACTTATAAGTGAAACTAGGTACACTTTTAAGTGAAACTAGGTGCACTTGTAAGTGAAACTAGGTGCACCAAAGTTCCAGTTACTTACGAAAATGCCATCGCGTCATTTTTTAAAAATTGCATCTAATTCGTTGATCTGGACACGTGGACGGCTGTGGAGCGTTCTCATTTCCTACCTGGGCGAGAGTTCGCACGAGAGTGCAACCCTATATATATATATATATATATATATATATATATATTATCAATAATTTAATAGATTCATGGAAAAGGGGCAAAGTACAATAATCTCATTAGTCAAATCTATTGTTCAACAATTAGGGATAAAATTATTACAGAATGGTCTATGAGGTTTAACCAAATTACACTTTAAAGGTATAATAGGAAATCAGCTGGAAATGAATTAACGAAAAATGATAATTTATGGGAATTATGTGTAAATTTTAAGATAAGAAGACACCCAAATGTGAATAGTTTAAATGTAGAGATTCCAAGTGAAATTGTATTTTTAAATCAATTAAACATGTTTCTTTGAAACAAATAAGCTCTTCACTTGCAAGTATAAATACTTCCTTCCCTACACTCTTAAACCAACTCACTAGTAAAGGGGAATTACAAATATTTACATTAAATTCATGGGTATGGCCTCCAATTCCCAAGCCCCAACCATACTCTTCCTTTTCCTCAATATCCTATTATTTGCTCTTGTTGATTGTCAAGGCACATCTGCCCCAACTCCATGTACATGTATCGAACCCCCTATCACACCTCCTAGCACAGGTGGTGACGGTCGACCCCCTGTCCAACCTCCGAGCAATGGTCAATCCCCTGTCCCACCTCCGATTGGTGGTCGACCTCCTATTCTACCTCCAAGTAGCAATCAACCCCCTGTCCCACCTCCGGTTGGTGGTCGACCCCCTATCCCACCTCCAGGTAGCGGTCAATCCCCTATCCCACCTTCGGGTAGCAGCCGTCCCCCTGTTCCACCTCCCGGTACTACCCGACCCCCAGTCCCACCTCCTGGTAGTGGCAAACCTCCTGCCTCACCAACTAATGAAGGCAGTAGTGGTGTCCAAACCCCTGCGTCTAGTAGTAGCCAATCCCCTGTCCCACCTCCAAAAAGTGTCCAACCTCCGATCCCACCTCCTGGTAATGGGCAACAACCTGTCCCACCACCAAGTAATAATGGTCGACCCCCCGTCCCACCTCCGAGAAGTGGCCAACCCCCCATCCCATCTCCAGGTAGTGACCAACCCCAACCCCCAGTCCCATCTCCCGGCAGTGGTCAACCCCCGGTCCCATCGCCAAGAAGTGGTCTACCTCCAGTCCCACCTCCGAGTAGTGATCAATCCCCGGTCCCACCTCCGGGCAATGGCCAACCTCCCGTCCCACCTCCAGGCAGTAGCCAACCTCCTATCCCACCTCCGAGCAATGGCCAGACCCCCGTCCCACCTCCGGGCATTAGCCAACCCCCTGTCCCACCTCCAAGCAATAGCCAACCCCCGGTCCCACCTCCAGGCAATGGCCAACCTCCCGTCCCAGCTCCTAGCAATAGCCAACCTCCCGTCACACCTCCGAGCAATGGCCAACCCCCCATCCCACCTCCAAGCAATGGCCAACCCCCCGTCCTACCTCCGATCCCACCTCTAGGAAATGTCCAACCTCCCGTCCCACCTCCTAGCAATAGCCAACCTCCCGCCCAACCTCCTGTCCCATCTCCTAAAAGTGACAGTGACAACCAACCTAGTACACCACCTTCACCACCACCTCCATCTCCACCTCCATCTCCATCTCCACCACCGCCATCGTCACCACCACCTCCATCTCCACCACCGTCGTCACCACCACCTCCATCTCCATCTCCACCACCGCCTTCACCACCACCTCCACCACCTCCATCTCCATCTCCACCACCGCCGCCACCGCCACCGCCTCCATCTCCATCTCCACCACCACCTTCACCATCACCTCCACCTCCATCTCTATCTCCTCCACCACCGTCACCACCACCTCCATCTCCATCTCCACCACCGCCTTCACCACCACCTCCACCTCCACCTCCACCACCTCCATCTCCATCTCCACCACCACCGCCATCACCACCACCTCCTCCTGTTATTGGTACATGCCCACTAATAAAACTAAAGTTGAATGTATGTGCCCTTATATTAACTAAGATAACTCATGTCCAAGGAACCCTTCGCGAAATTTTGGCAAAGCGTTGTTGCAGAAACCTTGTTGGACTTGATGATCTCCAAGCTAGCGTTTGTCTTTGCGCAGCATCTCAAATCAAAGTTTCTAGCATCCCCATTGTCAATGTCAATGCCAATGTTGCTATACCTGTTCTTCTCGAGGCATGTTCACGCAGCCCTACACCTGGTTTCAAGTGCTAAAGATGTAGCATGCTTTAGTGTGCTACATTCTTGGATGGAATGATATATAGAGTCAACACAAAAATATATGAATAATTGAGTTTAACGGTCCATATAATCATCTAAACTCCTTTCGTGATTGCGTGTATTGTCATCATAATATTTATATAAATAGAAAAATTTGTGAAGATATATGGCAAAGTATGACATCCGTGTTTATTACGATGATTTTAATTATTCTCTTGTCAAGTTTTCTTTATGATCGATATGACTGTAGATCAGCACCCGTCACGTTTGGTTTCATGCTTGAAATGTTGATGCCACTTGCAAATAAAATCTTATTTTGAGGAATTCAAATTTCATATGCTAAAGGCAATTCGAAATTTGAGACAATAATCAATTGGTAGAATATTAATGCAAACAAATAACGTAACAAATAAAAGCAAGATTTATTGGTATACAACTTATATATTGCAACATGATTGAATAATATACTAATATTTTACTTGGTCATTCTTAAATTTCTGTTTCTTCAATTCTTCCCTTTCATAAAAAAGGGGTTGCCAACGCTGCAACTCTGCGAGCACTTCTATGGGATTACTAGTCTAAGCAACATAGCCAAATCAATCTATATCAAGAAAAGATGATACTACGGGTCTACGGCTCATGCTCTGAGGTTGGAAGTTCCCAATTATGATGGATCAAATTAAACCCTACATGGACTTTTCACAATATTTCAAGTTCCTAGGAATGTCATATGAGCAACGATAGTTTCTGAATGGTTCTACCGTTGGAATTTTGTGTATAATATATATTATATATTAAGGCCTTAATTATATTGTGTAAGTTAACTAGACTTATTAAATAATTTAGTTGGATTGAATAGCAACTAGGTGTAATATAATTTGGTTGGACTGAATAATAAGAAGTTAGTCAGCCAGATTCTAGGCGACTAGGCTTAATATAAAGTTGTATTGATGGGATACATTATATAGCACCTTTAAGTTAGGGTACTCAAATATACAGAAGAATATATAATACTCCAATTGTTATACCATGGACCAGGGTCCACCTTGCAAGGCGTGGACCCTATAGTCCTAAATGACATTGAATAATGTATTTTTAGTATTGAAATTGTGAACTTTTAGAATGTAAATTGTGTTTCTAAGTCAAAACATATAACAATTGTATTAAATTTTAAAAAGATTAAATTGTGTATCTTTAGTATTGGAATTGACTGCAGTATTTAAAAAGAACTCATGAATACAAAGCATGGTAATCAATTATATATATATATATATATATATGTATATATGTATGTATGTATATGTATGTATATGTATGTATGTATGTATGTATGTATGTATGTATGTATGTTAACCTTGTATGTTCGTAGTATAAAAATTGTAAATTTTTAAAAGGTAAATTGTGAACATTTAGTATTGAATATGTAAATTGTGAACATTTAGTACGGAGTATGTAAATTGTGTATGAGTCCACAAAATAATTTGCCATAATACTCATATGGCCGAGAATAATACTATCTAGGGTTCTGAGTCAAGGGGACAAAACGGCTAACGTTATTTTGCAGGTCTACCTCATTACTACAAGATTAGGTTTTCCTCGTAATTTTATATTCAGTTAATCGTTAGACTACATTCATATCTAACATCTGCAGGATGTCCAATAGTAGTCTGTTGACAGATAGGGAGAATTTTCTTTACCTAGTTAAGCTTCAATTCGCTTCGGCCTCTTGTGATTAATTCTAATTTAAGATCACCAATGTGCTTCATCCAAATTAGTCTAGCATTCTTCCATGCAAGAATCTCTAGTTGAGTTCTAACGATTTTAATGAAGTGAGTGATAGGTCGAAACCAGCATTATTTTAGAAAGAATTGTTGATTAATGATGGACATATATATAAATGAACACACATGAACTTTGATTTATTTGCTTATTTTGCTGTCTGTTAGTGGAAATAATTTGCTTTTTATTGAATTTTTCTATATTTTATTGTCTAGTGTAGTAGTGTGATATTGTAGATGTAAGTTTTAAATGATTTCTTTGATATAGGAATTATATTTAGATGATTTTTAGAAGAATAAATATATCTTGAGCACTACTTCTGGATGAAACTAAGTTTGGCATTTTGAATATGTTAATAAATATCTTCATGCTTTCAGTAACATGATTTCAAATATCCTTTGTTGGCTAATTGATTTCCCTAATTTTGCTTTTATTTTCCATGATTGTCTTAATGTTGATATGCCATTTATTTTAATTAATTGTTTTCTCAAGATATATTTATGGTCAAATAATAAAACAATGAGTCATTGTCATTTTTTGTCCTACTGTTATTGGGGCAGTGTCAATTTTAGTCCACTTCATTAATTTTTGCCACATTGTGGCGAGTCTTATTTAATCCTTGCCACTTTTAGTCCACCGTTAAAATTCTGGTCAAATGGCCATCCAAAACAAGGGTATTTTCGTCTTTTTATGGTTTGGTCATCTCGTTTACCCTTTGCAGTGGTTTTCCTTACACATTTGTAGTCGTCCATTTCTCCTTTCTCCTTTACCCTTTGCAGTCGTCCAAAATAGGAGACTCGCATAAAAAGATTTAGGCCTCCATTGGATGAAAATGTGTAAGGAAAACCACTACAAAGGGTAAATGAGATGACCAAATCATGAAAAGACGAAAATACCCCTGTTTTGGACAATCATTTGACGAGAATTTTAATGGTGGACTAAAAGTGGCAAAGACTAAATAAGACTGGCTGCAATGTGACAAAAATTAATGAAGTGGACTAAAATTGACAATGCCTCAATAACAGTAGGACCAAAAATGGCAGCGACTCTAAAACAATAGTTAGTAGTACAAGTATCTTTATAGTCTCTATGGGTACGGCATTCATTATTACTCATCATTTAATTTATACTCATAAATAATAGGTTTACTTGTTTAGAGGATCAGTAGCACTTGCACCTAAATGAAAATATGAAATGTTGGGCTTTCTCCATTCCAAAACTCGTATGGGGTGTCTTCTTTTGCTCTTTTTTTTTTTTTTTTTTTGGATCATACACCTATTTTGAGTGTAGCATGCTAATATACTATGTTGGCAGCCTCAACCCAAAATCTCTTTAGTAATTTTACTTCGGCTAACATGGTGCATACAACCTTCTTGATGGTGCTATTATTTCTCTTTTTATGGTTTTCGAACAGGAAAAACGACGGGTAATCATATTTACACCACTAATAATTTAGGGGAGGCAATATATGTCACGTTTTGAAAATTGAAGGGCAATATTTGCAGCACTAATAATTTAGGAGTGTCATTGATAATTAACATATTTGTGAAGGGCATAAATTACAACTTTCCCAACCTACATACGACCGTAATTTAACATAAAAATATGAAAGAAAAGGTGGAAAAATAAATAGATCGGGTTTGAGTATGGGTGGGAAGTGGGAACCAAGAAAAATGAGCGAAATCCGTGCTTATAAACATAAATAACAAATGATTAATAAATGAAATGAGAGCGGGTTCTTGCACTCCAACATATACTTAAAAATCTCAAAGGACTCAAGCTTACCTTGGGATCATTGCTACCGGAGAGCGGTGATTGAAAGTGGATTGGATTATGACTAAAGACGGGAGTGTTCTTCCTCATGGGAACGTGGCAAATATTATTAGTGAGTGAAAGTGGTGGATTTGCAAAAATTGGGATGTGCGGGTTATACATGTTTATCGGGAGCAGAACATTGTGGCAGACTGGTTGGCTAAGAAAACTCTTAGTGGTCCTTGGGGCTTAAGTATGATGTCTCAACCGGAGATCGAGATCCTGTGGTGGCTTCATGAGGATTCCATGGGTGTGCCTCGGACACGGATTGTCAACAGGAATAACTAGTCGGGGACTCGGGGTTCTCCCTCCATTTGATTTAAAAAAAAAAAAAAAAAAAACCTTCCTCGGTTCCCACATCAGAAGACTTGAGCTTCCAAATGATTAATAAATGCAATGAAAATAACTTAACAAAGATTTACACAAGGTAATTACAAATAATAAGTTATAGCTAAAGTTAAAGCAATATATATATTGGTATCAATCTATTAGCAAATATTGAAAAAACGATATGATATGATGAAAAAACTTAGGCAATATAATGCTTAAAAATAAAGAGAGAAAATTATCTATATTTAACTTTCGTCAATTCAAGCAATTAAATAATTACTACCTCCCTCACAAAATGGTTGTCTGATTGGCTTGGCCTGGAGTTATTTTTAATCCAATTTTTAATAATATTAAGTTTAGCATTAATATATAAAATTTATATATTTAGAAACTACATTAAAAGTACTGTTAAACACAAAAAATTAAATTTTAAAATAATAAAAAATTACTAAATAAAATAAGTAATGAAGAAAGAGTTGGTTTGACCAATGAATAGTAAATAGGACATGTAAAATGACACAGAGAGAGTAATGTTTAATTATCATATATGTAACTTGTGTATTCATTGATGTATATTGTGATAACGATAGATGATACACGTACTTTATTTAGGTTCATATTTGATTGAGTACATATATATATATTCTTCCATAGATTTGTTTACGTTGTATAGATGGAACGAAACGTGCAGTACGTGTTTAGGGTTTAGCATGTGATAGCCATAGGAGGCCTCTCTAGTCCACAAAGTCGGAGAGCAGCACCGATAGTAACGTTAAGGTTGACGATGTTGAGAGCATCGAGTTGAACTGCTGCGCAAAGACAAGCGGTGGCCTCCAGATCAACAAGTCCATCAATGAGGCTGCAGCAAGGGCTTGGGTCAAAAAGGGGAGGAAGGCTTAGTGAAAGATCCAGCAAATTTAGTAGGCCAACACATACGCTCACTCTTGGTGCTCTGTCACTTGGGCATGTCGCACCGCCGTTGCTAGGAGGTGAGACGACAGGTGGGGTAGTAGGGTTACCACCGCCGTTCTTAGGAGGTGAGACGACAGGTGGGGTAGTAGGGTTACCACCGCCGTTCTTAGGAGGTGAGACGACTGGTGGGGTAGTAGGGTTACCACCGCCGCCGGTTGTAGGCGCTGAGGTAGGTTGATAACAACTTACATGGTAAAAGAAGGCAATGTTGAGGGAAAGTAAGAGGATGGCTAGGGCTTGGAATTGGGAGGCCATGCTCAAGGAATTATAGAGAATATTATATGTAATTTCTTTTTGCTTGTATGTTGGATGAAGAGTGTATGTAAATGTGAGTATTTATACTTGCAAGCAGGGAGCGTATTGTAATTATAATAATAGAGAACATACAAGTGTTATTGATTGAGTTAAACCTTTGAGGCCATAATACGTCTAATAATCAAGAATTCAAGATCAGATATCCCTAAAATGGCAAAAATTAAAGACATTTGACTAATGAGAATATCCCTAAACAGACAAAAATTAATTAAAGACATTTGACTAATGAGATTATTGTACTGCTCCCACTTTTTATGACTTTATTAAAATGTTTGGCATGTATTTAAATGCAGATTAATTACAACCAAGTCTAATTCATTGTACACTCTAAACAGGCACTTGAGCTAGAAAAATCATGTTAAGATGGATGATAGTCTGAATGTAGACTGAACAACGTGCACTGTTAGTTGAGAAAATGAGCACTACTAGGCACAAAAATTTGCACTATACGGTTTAAAATTATGCACTGCAAGTATTTATGAAAAAATAGCGTGGTTTGAGCAATTTTATTTGATTAACCATAAGGATGTGCACTGGTAGGTACAAACTTGTGCTCTGTATGTCACAACAATGTGCACTACAGAGTATAAACTAACTTAAAAGATGGATGATAGCCTGAACTCTACGACTGAACAACGTGCACTGTTAGTTGAGAAAATGTGCACTACTAGGCACAAAAATTTGCACTATACGGTTAAAAATGATACACTGCAAGTATTTATGAAAAATAGTGCATGTGGTTTGAGCAATTTTATTTGATTAACCATAAGAAAGCACAAACTTTTGCTCTGTATGGCACAACAACGTAGACTACAGAGCATAAAACTAACCTCCTAGACGGTTAATAGCATGAACTCTAAGACAGAAAATGTGTACTGTTAGGTATAATAAAAATGTGCACTACTAGGCACAACAATGTGCACCACACGAATGAAAATTATGCACTACAAGTAACTATGGAAAATAATATAAGGTAATTAGAGTTGTACTCTTAATTGTGTGCGTGTTTTAAAAATTAGTAGGCAATATTGTGCGCTAGATAGAATTAGATCTATGGCAAAGCTTATTTAGGAGCTTATAGCTTATTTTAAGCTACTATTAAACTACAAGCTCTGTTTGGTAATGTTCTCAAAATAAACTAGTTGCTTAAAATAAGAGCTTATTTTGAAAAGCTACTTTAGGTAATTTTTCAAAAATAAGCTAGTAGTTTCCTAACTTTTTTCCATCTTTATCCTTATTATTTTAAATAAATGACATCTTTTACCCTCTCAACTAAAATCCTTTAATTTTGGCCTTTTTTTCTTCAATATGTTTGGTTTAATTTCAATTTGACATTTATGTGTTTGAACATTAATTTTTGTATGAACTAATTTTATGAATTATAAATATTTTGTTTTACTTTATATATTTTTAAATATATGTTCTTACTTTATATTTTATTAAAATATATTCATTTCATTATTTTATATTTTAATATGTAAACAAACATATTTAAATGTAAAACTATTTAAGTTTTATGAAGATGTCCTTTTTAGTCTTTTTACATTTATCAGTTTATCAAAAAACTAATTTTACCAAACACTTTTAAGCATAATTTTTAGCTTAACAACTCTCAGATTTCAGCTTCGAGCTTATAGCTTTTCAGCTTTCAGCTACTTTTCAGTTTTCAACTACCTTTTCAGCTGGGTTTGCCAAATATAGCCATACAGTGCACATTGTTGTCATGTTGTGTCTTCTAGAGCTTTTTTTTTTTAGTTGTAGATGACGAACTTTTTAAAAATCAATTAATCTTGATCACTAATTACTAATTTGAGTTGAATATTATTTGTTTGTTTATTATTTATGGTCGTTTATGATTTGTGATGATGATCCTATATTAAATTTAATTTTTTCAATAATTGTTTCACATCTTTGTGCCTCCAGTGCGCATTTTTTGCATTCTAATGCACATTTTCCCTTCTTTCAATGCACATTTTCTCTTCTTTCAGTGCACATTCTTGAAGTTCGTAGGTGGCGAATTTTTTTTATCTGCGGTTGAGATTTTATCCCACTTCTCACCTGGCACTTTTATCTCACCTGAAACTGAGTTATATATGTGTGTGTGTGTGTTAGATTCAAAAATGGCATTTATTTAAATCTTGCACATTGCTCTTTTATCAAATAGTTGTTATTTTGTTTGTCAACAATAATTTTAGATATATAATTAACTACTATATATATTCATTAATAGTTGTTACATCTTCTTTAATATAGTTTGAAAGTTTTTCCTTCAAAAAGAAATTACTATTCATTTTACCGTCAAAATTTTAGGGATGATGAGGACGAAATTAAACCCAAGATCATGAATTAACAAATATATCAATATTAGGTTTTTTTTTTTTCAATTTTCAATATTATTCATTTATTAAACTACTAAATTTACATTTTAAAAGTATAAATAAAAATAAAATAAAAAATACATCACCAATTAATTAATTAATCAACTAATAAAACTAAAGCATTTACTTTAATTTTTTTATATTTTTTGAAGTTAAATTGAATAATTGATGCCTTCAATTATTGAAATATTGTCAAAGAAAATAAGCTAATAATAAATGAAATTAGGTGATTTTCATTTCACATTATAGAGTATTTACATTTGATTTTCACTTGCTTATTAAAAATGACTGTCTATTTATATTATACCTTAAACCGATTTTATTAAGTGATTATTTTGTTTACGTAAAATTTAATATTGTTACTGCTAATGTGCAAACTTTTTGTAATTTTAATATAGCAACTAATAATTTAGCTAAAGTGTTTTTCAATTGTAGATTTTACCTTGTTTCGTAGATAGGAGAATTTATTTCATACAAAATGAATTTTGCAAAATTTAAGGAAATTGAATGACATATGGTATCCTTAAATATTTTATTTTGAGAAAATTGTATTTTTCGTTCCTAAGTTATAGAGTAATTGTAGAATTCGTTAGTGAGTGTTGGTCATGTTCACTACTTTTCGTCCCTAAAATATCTTTGGTGTTGCACTTTTCGTCCTTGAGTTATACGAAAATTGCAAATTCCATTCCTAATGTTTTATTAGTAAAGGAATGAAAAGTGCAACGTCAATGATAACTTAGGAACGAAAAGTGAGTATGACCAACACTTAGGGACGAAATCTACAATTATCCTATATATAACTAAGGACGAAAAATGCAATTTTCCCTTTTATTTTTTTAGTTTTTTTGGATTAAAAAAAATGCTATTCTTATAGTGCCCTTACCATAGGCCATTTGAATCTTTAATAAGTCTTACAAATCTATGCTTACTAGTTGTACTTTTTTATATTGACTTTTTTGGATTTAAAATAAATGCTATAAGAATTCTTATAGTACCCTTACCATAGGGCCATTTGAGTCTTTAATAAGTCTTACAAATCTATGCTTACTAGTTGTACTTTTTTATATTGACAAAGTTGTACAGTGCGTAGCATAATAGTTAGAGTAAAATTGTGTATAAATTGAAGTACGTTGGAGGATAATATTATGACACTTGTGAAGGAAAAATATTATTTTAAATTTTGAGAAAATATTTTCAATTATAAATTTAAAATAATATTTTAACTTAATAACTCTAAAAGTATTTTCATTAAATTTAACATAATATTCTAAATTTACAACCCTTAAAATATTTCCTTTAAATTCAAATTAAAATTCAACTTCACAAGTCCCAAAATACTTCCACCGAATTTAAAACAATATTTTATCTTCACAATTCTTAAAATATTATTTAAATTTATTAATAATATGCTTGAAATCCTTCAACATACGTTTACTGTATAAACCCCACTTGTGAAATTAAGCTTGGCATGATCAAAGGAAACCGAACATTGCATGCTCAAGTTTAGGCCCTTGAAGGGTTAACTCATTTGTGAAAGCTTGGCATGACAAGAGAATTGAAGAATGTGCTCCATCTCAACTATGTAAAAGGCGAAAGAATTTTCCGTCGAAATATAGGTATGTAGTTGAAATCTTGTACATCTCTACTAAGGCCTTCCTCAATAGTGGTGGGTTTTCTAGGAGATTTTGCAAGTATGACTAGGAAAGAGAAAATAAGGGTGGAGGAAAAACAAAGAAAAGAAAAAAATAAAACAAAAAACTGAAAAAAAAAAAAATAAAATATATTTTATATTTACGCGGCCAGGCGGACCTGGGCGTGTGCAGTGAGCACGTGAGGCGCAACTCTTATAGTGAAGTTGTACGTAGGCGCTAGGCTTCGGGCGGTAGACTAGCGCCTAGCGCCTAAGCGGTCTAGGCGGCGCCTAGGCGGTTCTAGGCGGCGACCTATATAAAAACAAAAAATTAATTCATGTGTGTTGGTGTATGTCATATATTATATTATATTATATATTATATTTATATATATATATATATATATATATATATATATATATATATATATATATATATATATATATATCTTACTTCTCTTAGTTATATAAATAAATAAATTTAAATATATATAAATATAATAATAAAATTAACAAGGCCAACTCGCTCGAGTTAACTCGGCTAACTCTGCCGAGTTGGGCGAATTAACTCGGCCAAATTCGGCCTAATTGACCGCCAACTCGACCCAGTCGGCTGAGTTAGGCGCTAGGCGGCCTCCTAGGCGGACGCCTAGGGAGCAATTCGCTTCGGTCTAGGAGTGCCTAGCGCCTAGGCGGGAATTTTTGCAACAGTGTGGACAATAATAGAAGTGTTGAGTAGAAGGATTACATTACTTGCGAATTGGTAAAATTTACTTGTCTGGTTTACTTATCTTGAGTTTTTTAAAACTTTTACATATATACTCTCTCCGATTTAAAATACTTCAATTCCTTGAAAAATAATTTTCTGCTATGTAAAATCTTTGTTCTTAAAATTGTTTGACTATATAGTTATGTGGTCAGTATTATCTGTAAACACATTTTAAAATATTCTTTAAAAATGAATATAGACATGGTTCTTGCTAAAACCCTACCCTATTATTCTCTTAAGAAAAATTTGATTACTGGCATATTCGCATGCAAGCATATTTGTCAGCGCTGTATAATTAAATGTTATATGGTCCAATCAAAATTCTAAAAATCAATACGTACAACTTCTCTACTATCAGCAGATGGTCCATCATACGTACCAAATTACAGCCAAAACCAAAGTAGACACCTGATGATAGAAAGATGAATAATTTCCTTGTGAAAATGAAATTTAAATCACTTTATTATATATGCTCTTAATTGAAAAGATGCAGTCAATCTTGATGTAATTTAGGGATATGGGTGCTATAATATGACAGTTAATATTAGGGATATAATTAACTTACATGAAGAAAGGAAATTATTTTAGAATTGTTCAATTTCTCTCCTTCTTTGACGGGGCGTTTGGTTAGAGCGAATGAATTAGGTGAGAAAAGAATTGCAATTTAATGAGAAAAGAATAATGCGAGAATAAAGTAGAATTTAAATTTCAGTGTTTGATTTGCATGAATAAAATTACTGGGAATTTCATTTCCAATGTTTGGTATACATGGGAATTGAGAGGGAATAAGTAGTATAAAGTCCAATATGCCAATTGTTGTTGTTGTTGTTAATAATAATAATAATATAATAATAATAATAATAATAACTATTAGGGAAAATGTCACTTTTTCCCCCTATGTTATGTGCATATAGCACTTTTCCCCCATGTGTTATTAAAGTGACAGTTTTTCCCCCTGAAATGTTAAATTGACATTTTTGTCCTTAAAATAACTATTTCATTTATTTTTCATTCTCCAACAAATTATTATTTATATGTATGGATGATCACGATTCGGTTCGAACCTAACCAAACACTATAGCAATCATACCGAAATAGTATGGACGGTTCTTGTTACGATTCAGAACCGAAAAATAAAATTAAATAATTGTTGAACCGTGAATTGGAACTGAACAATAGTCATATATAGCGAAAATGATCAAACACTTATTTTGATAAATCGGTACGGTTCGGTTCCAATTTGATTTTGAACCGCCAATCAAAACTTATTTATTTATTTATTTTTATAATTTTATTTCTTATTTAAAAATAGTCTAAATTCAACAATTATTTTATTTTATTTTTTTCGGTTATGAATCGTAACCGTAACCGTCCATACTATTTAGGTTCAATTGCTACAGTGTTCGATTAGGTTCGTATTGAACCGTGATCTTCCATACATATTGGTAATAATTGGTTGGAGAATAAAAATAAATGAAATAGTTATTTTTAAGGGCAAAAATGTCAATTTAACATTATAGAGGAGAAAACTACCACTTTAAAAATAATTGAGGGGGAAAAACTGTCACTTTAATAACTCAGGGGGGAAAAATGCTATATATACATAACATAGGGGAAAAAAGTGCCATTTTCCCTAACAATTACTTCACAAATTGTTAGAGTTGTTGCATATAAAGAATTCAAAGAAACATACATGAAAGCTGATTTATATAAATATCGCATATAAAGAATGCAAATTTTGAATAGTTGTTGCATATAAAAATTTAAAGAGTAAATACCCAAAATGGTCCCTCGACTATAGCATAATTCACAAATTGGTCCTCGACTTATGATTTTAACCAATAACATCCATGACTTTCCAATTTTTACCCAATGTGGTCCTCCGTTAATAAGGGCGTCAACTCGCCGTGAAACACAAGGACAGTGGCGTAATTTCACAGACTTCCCTCTTCTCCCTTAACCCGGTCGTTATAAGCTTCGTTATAAGCTGTTGAAGAAGCCCTAATTGTTCTTCATTGTTCAGAGCACTGCAAACTTGGCTTCAATTCGTAAAGATGCAAGGCAACTACACCGACTTACAAATAAACCTAATTATATATATCAAATTCAGTCCTAATCATTTTACAAAATTCAATTTACAAATTCTCACCCTCCCTTCCCGGACCCCGAATTGGCTACTGGCCGATTATCTCCCGGTGCGTAGTTGCGGCGGACGTCCCGAGGTGCGGCTGACCGGCGGTGGAGTGACGGTGTGCGGCGACTCCGCCCAATTAGGTTGGTCTTATACTTTCATTTTCTCTGTATTCTGCTGCGGATGCCGATCGGAAACAGGCGGTGGCGTGAGGACTCGCAAAGCCGCCTGCGGATTTGTGTACATTCTTGGTTTATTGTTGGACGGATTTTGAAGCCTTCGTATTTGTAGTTTTGTCTACATGTCGTTGTTTGTATATCTGAAAAATATGCTCTGCTGTTTTGAGATGATCTCTGCTTTAAAAATTACACTTATTTTATATGATTGCATATAGATGTTTTGAGAGTCGTTATTATTTGTCGTCTAGTTTTCTGATGTTTTTGTATCTTGATCGATGTTATTGTTCATTGTTGAATCTTTATAGACCATCAATGTTATTCTTGAATCTTCATTGATAAATTACATTTATCAAATTAGGTTTTCTGATTTGGGGATTTTGGCGTCCATACTATACTTAGCGAAACAGGTAAAGGAGAACGCGGGAAGCCTGTGAAATTACACCACTGCCCTTGTGTTTCACGGCGAGTTGACGCCCTTATTAACAGAGGACCACATTGGGTAAAAATTGGAAAGTCATGGATGTTATTGGTTAAAATCATAAGTCGAGGACCAATTTGTGAATTATGCTATAGTCGAGGGACCATTTTGGGTATTTACTCAAATTTAAATTAAATGAACATACACAAAGGGAAGTCGAAGAATAATGCACACGTACTATATACTATAATTTAAAAGGGAATGTCATGTATCAATTTTAGGTTAAAAAAATTGAGGGATAATTTTGTCTCTAGACTATCTTTTTTCTTCCAAAAATCCATGGAATTAAAATCTCAGGGGACCCATGGGATTCTAATTCCATGAAAATGAGGGAATTGCAATTCCGTGTAATCACAATTTCCTCCGACCAAACGAAGGAATTTTGTTGCATTCAAAATTAATTAGGAATAGAATTGCAATTCCTTCCAACCAAACACCCTGTAAATCTCACAGTTTTATGACTTTTATCTCGTTCTTTCAACTATCAAGTCTTCTTTTCTATCTCTCTTCTTAACTCTATTCTATTCGAACTGAAATATATATATATATATATATATATATATATATATATATATATATATATATATATATATATATATATCACTAAAAACATTTATATTATACACTACAAAATAAACTTACAATATACTAAAAAATTAATTTGTATCAAGGCCGGTTAACTTTACAGGTTGAACATGGGGTGCAACATATAATTTTGTTTTAAAACATTAACCCAATTAAAGAGGTCAAAATCACGCCTCATGTTGAAAAATTGATTAAAAATCCACATTAAAGATGGTTAAATAATACGTCAAGTTGTCGTCGTCATTCTTATTATAATTTTGATATTTTGAAACAAAAAAAAAAAAAAAGTAAATAAAGGAAATCATAGAGGTCTATGGGCCTGTTCAAGCACATTTTATGATTTTAATTTCGGTCACAAACTTTGAGTTTGGTTCAGTGGCAATGGCTCAATGCATCTTTAGCTAAGGCAATCCATGGACTATGGTCCACACAACTGCGTAGATCATAAATAAAAAGTACATTTTTAATAGAGAAAATTGTCATTTTGGTCCAATGACTATTGTAGTAGTGTTAATTGCTATCGACGACTTTCAAAAATGTTAATTATGTACCTTGACTATGCATTTTTTCTCAATTTTGGTCACGCCGGTCAAATTGCCGGTCAAATGTGACCGGAAAATATTAATTAATGTAGTATATAAGTTTATATTATACTTCATTATTGTATTCGAATTAATTTAGAAAAACTTAAAGTTGATCTAACTAAAAGAAATTAAAATTAAAAAGTATTTATGAATATAGTGTTTTTGCTATTCAAATTATTTTATATAATTGATTATGTTATATATATATATATATATATATATATATATAAAATAAACTCAGAGATTTTATTAAAGCAAATGCGTAATACAAGAAAGAACGGAAGAAATCCAAATAGCCGGACTTGGTTGAGAATGAGCAGCCCTAGCCACGGAATGGGCAAGCTTATTCACTAATCTAGGAATGAAATCAATAGACACTACTTCAAAGTGTCTTCGTAAAGTGTCACAGTCACCAATGACGCATCCTGTATAAGATAAATCCACAGCAGACCCCTTAAACAAGCTACATACAATATGACAGTCCGATAGAATCTTAATTTTCAGCCACCCTCTATCCTTCGCCCAGGACAAAGCTTCCTTTACAGCCATAGCCTCAGCAAAATGAACAGTATTATGGCACCGTTAAGACCCATTCTTCGCAGCAACAAACTAACCTCCATAATCCATAACGACTATCCCAAAATAAGCATGAGTAGAGGTAGCGAATACGACTGCGTCAACAAAAACTCTGAATACACCCTCATACACCCTCCTCAACAGACAACATATCCCCGAAAGGAATGGATTGTTCATCAGCAGCACCTATCGTACTCACCAATTGTGTCCAGCATACAACAAGTTGATCAATCTCACTATAAACACAATAAATCGAAATTGTATATATTCACAATATCGGGTTACAGTATTGTATAACCCTCTTATGGGTTCAAGTGGCGTAGCCTCCAGAATTCAAGGGCGTGATCTTCAACAGGAACCGTCAAGCTTCAAGATAATCACGAGCTTCAAGATCCTCAAAATACTTCAAGTCTCTAACTGCTCAAAATACTTCAAGTCTCTAACTGCTTAAGAATGTCTTCAATGCATTCAAAAGCTCTCAAGTCTTCAATCTTCAATGTGTGTTTTAAATGTGAAATGAGGGGCTCTATTTATATTAGAGTGTGTAACCACTATCCCTCAACAAACTCTTTAAATATTTAATTAATTAAATTTCTTAATTATCTAAAGAAATGAACCTTGCCAACATTAAGTCTAGGTTCAAGATCCTATCATCTAATTCAAATTCAAATTAAATTATAATTATTAAATTCAAATATAATAAAATTATATTTAAATTATAATTATAATTATAATTATAATTAAATTTAAATATGAATTGGGCTTGGACCAATTAATTAATTGATTCAATAACCCAACATCAAATTTAATTGGGCTAATCAATTATCATGGCCCGATTAATTAAATTGACACAATAATCCATCTCAAACTGAGCCCAATAACAATTTGATCGGTCCATCTATCGATTTCAAATATTATGTGTCTACACTCACTTTGAATACGTGAGACCTACCAAGGCTTACTATTCCAAATCTGGTCGTTTCTTCCCCTCCAAATGCCCCATATTTTGTCATAAATATTTTTACATTTTCACCACATCCAAGTATATTTTTGGTTCCGCTAACTATTATGCATGGTTGAAAAAATTGCTAGGCGCTCAGGGAGCGCCTAGCGCCTAGGCGGGGATTAATCGGCGCCTAGGCGCCCGTATATTTTTTATTTTATTTTTTATTTTATTTTTTATTTTTAAAAATTTGTTTAAGTATGTTTAATTTTTTAAAGACTAATTATTACTCCCTCCGTCCCATTTTATGTGTCGGATTCGGTTAACGAGGCTTGACTGAAGTGATTTTTAATTCAATTTTTCATAATATTAAATTTAGTATTAATATACAAAATTTATATATTTAGAAACTACATTAAAATTACTATTAAACACAAAAAATCAAATTTAAAAATAAGTAAAAAATAATAAAGAAATAAACAAAGAAGAAAAAGTTGGTTTGACCAATGAATAGTAAGTATGACCGATAAAATGGGACAGAGGGAGTATAAATTATATAATACTTTAATAGTTAATACTAAAATATTAAATATTAACCTAAAAATATCTAGAGTTTGTACAATTTAGGGTTATTACGGTCAAAGCGATTTTTGAGTGAAATAACCCATTAAAAAAAAAGAACAATAATTAATCGGCCGACTAGGCGGCTTAGTCGGTGCCTAAGAGGCCTAGGCAGTCAGCGCCTAGGCGTCCTAGGCGGTGTTTAGGCGGCCTAGGCGGTGCTTAGGCAGCCTAGGCGATCACCTAGCCGGCTAGCCGCCGAGACCACCATTTAAGGTGATATGCTAGGCGGGATTTTTGCAACATAAAAAGCATTCTATTGTAATTTATATTGCATATATTTTGTATTTAAACCTTAGTTATTATGAATGTTTGATATTTTTTTATTGACATTTCTAACGTCATTTAAACTACATCTAGTGTAGTGCACCCCACACCCCCATATTGGTGTCCACATTACTGTATTTGAAAACCCAACAACTAACCAAATTGGCCATAGCAGGGATAATAAACACCACAGTGCAAAACAAGTTTAAAAAGACTAGAACTTAGGATGCAAAAAAAAGACAAACTAGTCTTCCAAAACCAAATTGTGTATAGGTAGCCTATGCGTTGAAATGGCAGTGCACCCCCAACCATTGCAATGCACTACTACCCACCAGTATGCACCCCACAAAAAAAAACAACAGAGCACCCTATGACCACCTAAGCTAAATGCACAGCCCTCTACCAGTGTACGAGAAATTTAGAGCTTTTCTAATTACCAAATTAAAGGACACCTAAGAGTTGCTACTAGAAATATCTTGTGAGATGTGATGCGCGTATTCCTATTGGTGGTGGAAAAAAATCTACAATTCAAGATAGTTTAAAATGTTATATAATAAAATTAGGCATGCTCATTGGTAGTCAGAATTATCCACGAAAACATATGTTAAAATTAGAAAAATATGAATCGCAGCAAAATTTTTGCATCCATTATTGTGAATTAATTGACATAGTTTTTGTAGAGATGTATATGCACTCCTCCAACATATAATACTCAAATATAGAAAAAACTTGTGTGAGATCGTTTAACGAGTCTTAATCCGTGAGACGGATCGGCCAACATAATTTGGGTCATAGTTAATAGAGTTTATTACTAAAATGATCCTTCGACTACTGCGAAATTACTAATTTGGTCATTAACAATTTTTTGTGCCCAATTAAGTCCTTCGACTTCAAAAAATTTAACCAATTTGGTCCTCCGTTTATTTTTCCGTTAAACATCCGTTAAATAGGTACCAAATTGGTAATTTTTCAATAGTCGATGGACCATTTCGGTCAGGTCTTTGGTTGGTTTTTATGACCCAAATTATGTTGACCTGCCCCGTCTCTCGGATTGAGACCCGTGAGACGGTCTCACACGAGTGTGATCAAATATTGTTTTTCCCAACATGGGCTAAAGAAGAATTAAGCTTCATGTGCTATTTTTTTCCGGTTGGATGACTTAATTGCATTTTTTTCTAGGCACGGGCTAATTTGAACTTTAATCTTTATTTTTAAATTTAGTTTCTTATATATGTGATAATACTTTTAATGTAATTTCTAAATATATAAACTCTAAATACTAATACTAAACATAACCTCATTAAAATTTGAATTGTAAAGAACTTCCGCCAAGCCTTAAATCTCTAGGCATAATACTAATATATAAATTCTAAATACTAATACTAATACTGTCCCACCCAAAGAGATACCTACAATTCTGCGATGGGATATGGTGGAAACCCTGGGTACACCCAAAAATAATAATAATAACTTCCCCCAAGTCTATCGGTTAACCGAACCAGACAAAAATAAAATAGGAGGGATATGGGTTAAATAATTTATAAGTATAGGTAATTTGGGTATTCATTCATATATATTGTTTTGTTATAATGATACATGAAATTGTAAAGGAGTACAGTTTAGTTTATCATATCACTCCTCACTAAACTCATTTATTTAGATATTTATATATATATATATATATATATATGTGTGTGTAATTCTAATATTTAGCTTTTGGGACATTTGATAGCATTTGGAGCAACTTTGCGATTACAGACATTGAGAGCTGCACTGATATCTGTAGCTTGGACATTGGCGAGGGGAAGATAAGCGTTAACTGTTAGGCAAAGACAAATAGTGGCTTGTAAATCCACAATTCCCTCAATCAAACTACAGCAACGCCTTGCGGAATTATTATTGGGAGGAATAATAATGCCTACTTTAGCCCTCACTGAATCTATTAAACCAACACATGCAAGCAATTCTAGTCTGTTCCTAGGGCATGTTGCGCTGCCGTTGCTAGGAGGCGGTGGGGCCATCATCGGAGGTGGATTGCGTGGCGGTGGGGCCATCATCGGAGGTGGATTGCGTGGCGGTGGGGCCATCATCGGAGGTGGATTGCGTGGCGGTGGGGCCATCATCGGAGGTGGATTGCCGCTGCTAATGCAAGGCGGTAGTACAGGTAGAAGTGAAGTGCCAAGTGAGAAGGATGCAAGGCTGAGCAGGGAAAGTAGGAGGATGGCTAAGGCTTGGTCTTTGGAAGCCATACTCAAGAAATTATACAAAATATTTGTAATTTGCTTTTGCTTGTATAGTTGTATGTGTGGTGACTGAAGAGTGTGTGTAAATGTGAGTATTTATAGGCGCAAGCAGGGAACAATTGATTCAATAATGCAAAATTTTCACTTCAAAACCACCCTCCCAATTTAGACTGTTTAAATTTCCATACCTTCTCCTTTTAAAGCTTAGCTTACACCTATTTGTGATAGTGTAAATGTGTAATTATCAACATCCCTATTTGGGATCACGTTTCATGAAATACTGCAAAGTGAAAAGAAAATTATTATTTGACCCATTAACAAGATTATACCAATTATTTCTATGTAGTATGATGACATCTCTATTATCATTCCAAATAAGTTGTCATATGATCGAACCCTGATGATAGGAGCATTAATTTTTTGGACTGAAAAAGATTAAGAAAGTATAAAACAGAAGGCATATATACCAGATCTTCCAAACAAGTGATTAATTGCTAGTGATCCTATCCTCCAAACAAAATGAAGCTATATTTTCATGCTTCATTTCTCCACTATATATACAAGAGCTTTTCTAAAATATGTTGAATTGTATAGTATTGAGACTCTTTCTTGCACGCGAGGGTACAAATCAAATAATCAAATCATAAAATGTGCTTGAAAAGACAAGCCAAATCACAACAATCTTCGTATGTTTCTTCAATTTGATCTTCTAGCTTTGGTTTCCTTAGAACATGCCAAGCTTTCGCAAATGAGGTTTTATATAGTAAATATATACTGAAAGATTTCTAGCATGTTACTAAATTTAAAAAAATATTTTAGGAATTGTGAGGTAAAAATATTGTTTTAAATTCAACAGAAATTTGGGACTTGTGAAGCTAAAATATTATTTTAAATTTAAAGGAAATATTTTAGGGGCTGTTAATTTAGAATATTATATGTTAAATTTAATGAAAATATTTTTGGAATTGTGAAATTAAAATATTATTTTAAATTTACAACCGCAAAATATTTTCTCGAAATTTAAATTAATGTTTTATCTTCACAAGTGCCAGAATATTTCCTCAATTCCTCCAACGTACTTCTTCCCCCCAAAGAGTATCGAACAGAAAATTGCATGCTGAAATTAACTTCATTTGAAAAAACAATTTTACTCTAACTATATACTCCGTTTCTAACTATATACTCCGTTTCTGCTACGTACTGTACAACTTTGTCAATATAAAAAAGTAAAATTAGTTTTTTTAAGCACACACAATATTTTACAATTTAGTATCTGTTCTATACTTTCTTAAGAATCAATGTCCCACCACCAAGATTAGGTCTTGTGACCACGCATTTGGAATGGTAACAGAGGTGAGAGGTGTCATCACACACAAGTACAATTATTATTTAAAAGTGAGAGTAAGCAAAGATTTGTAAGACTTATAGACTCAAATGGCTCGGTTGGTTTTTCGACTATGGTCTAGCCGGAAGACGGGCCAATACTACCGTAAAATGATAAGGTAAAACTAAAAAAGATTGAGAGAATACAGAGGCAGAGTAAGTGGTCTTGTATTAAAATCACAACCCCCTCACAAGGTGACCTAGGGATATTTATACAAGATTGGGCTTTTTGGAAGGAAGGAAAGAAAGAAAAATTAACATTCCAAAAAAAAAAAAAAAAAAAAAATTAACAAATTCACACTTAGGAAAGCTGTCTAAACCGCCATATTTCTTTCCTAATGTTGAGAAAGGAAATTCCTCGCCAAATCTATGAAAATCTCTGAAAAATTTTCGCTTGGCCGCCCCTGAGAATCTCTAAACCGGCCCCTCTGTTGGGCAACGCAATCGAGATGCGGGCTCCTGATTTCGAAGTTCACTTTTAACTGGGTACCCTACTCAGAGGTATTCATCAAGCCCTATGGTAAGGGTAATATAATAATTCTTATTGCATTTTTTTTTTTAATCCAAAGAAGCCTGAAAAATAAATTATTTTAGAATACCAAGTAATTCAATTTCCTCAAATTTTGCTTACATTTATTTTGTATGTAATAAATTCTCCTATCTACCAAACAAGGTAAATTACGTTTCTCCTTAAATTGGGATGTACTTATACCTACAAATCTAAAATTGAAAAACACGTACTTTAATTATCTAAATTACTAGTTGCTATATTAAAATTACAATAATTTTACACATAATTTAGCAGTTACAATATTAAATTTTCCG
This sequence comes from Ipomoea trifida, assembly GCA_003576665.1. Lineage (NCBI taxonomy): Eukaryota > Viridiplantae > Streptophyta > Magnoliopsida > Solanales > Convolvulaceae > Ipomoea > Ipomoea trifida. The sequence continues at coordinate 16,912,452 of CP025648.1, read as the reverse complement.
TAAACTAAATAATCAATTAATTAGCCAATGAACTTGTGGTCAAGTGGCATGTAGTGATTCTCTTGAATGGGAGGTCATGAAATTTAATCTTAATGGAGGTGATATTGACTCTTTATTTTCAACGGTCATTTTTAATAAACATGAAATCAAATGTAAATCTATAATGTGAAATAAAAATGACCTAATTTCATTTATTAGCTTATTTTCTTTGTCAATATAATATATCAATAATTCAAGGCATCAATCATTCAACTTAACTTAAAAAATATACAAATTTGAGGTAAATGCTTTAGTTTTATTTGATTAATTAATTAGTGATTTATTGTGTATATTTATTTTTATTTATACTTTTAGGAAGTAAATTTACTAGTTTTTTTTTTTTGAAAGGAAATTTACTAGTTTAATAAACAATTAATTTTGAAAACTGAAAAAACTTAATATTGATTTGTTAATTCACAATCTTGGGTTTCGTCCACATCCCTACCCAGCTGCGGAGGTGCAGTGAGATGAGAGCCATTAATCTTGCCTAAATAAACGTCCAGGATTAACAATGATAGATTAAAAAAAATGCGATGGCAGTTTAGTGTTTTTGTATCTAGGTCAAATTTAATGTTAGTAGTTTTTGTGTTGTGTGCTTAAGATGCATCAGTTGTTGAAACTTAAATGTGTCAGTCTAAAGTTTTAGGTGCGTGATTTTGCTTCTTAAGGTGTGTAGGGTTCCTTCTTAAAGTGCGTGGGGTGCGTCAGTTGTTGAAACATAAGGCGCGTCAGCCTAAAGATTTTGGTGCGTGCTTTTCCTTCGTAAGGTGCGTTGTTTTCCTTCTTAAAGTGCATTATTTTTTATTTCTTAGTCAGTCTAAATCTTTAGGTGCATGGTTTTCCTTCTTAATTAAGGTGCATTGTTTTCCTTCTTAAGGTGCGTTATTTTCCTTCTCAAAGTGCGTTGGTTTCCTTCTTAAGGTGCACCATTTTTACAGTTTTTTTCACTCAACAGTACATGTGTTTGTTCAATTTTGGATTCCAAGTTCAAAATGATTTTATATAAGTTTTTTTGTTTTCAATTATATAATTCAAAAGAAAAATAATATGAGTAGCAATATAATAACAAGCTGTTATCTTTGAAGTAAACATGAAGAAGATGGATACAGTACAGGACGCGCATTTAAAAAAAAAATTAATTGATTTGAGCCATTGATCTAGATTTGATCAACGGTTCAGATCTAATCCCATTTTACACCTGGAATAGAACTTCCTCTATATATATATATTTCAAGATCTAAGTAATTGCTATTTTTAATCGTATATATATGATTGCACAGAGTCTCGTTTGGAGTATAATAATACTTAATTAGTATAATCGTGTATGATATATAGAATGGTATATATTGGTATAGTCGATTCTATTATCAACTCACATTGTTATTTTTATCTATAATTTTGACTATCTCAACAGGATTTTTCTAGGGACGCTGTTTAGAGTGTACGTTAAATTAGAGTTACTGTGGTTGCAGTAGTAATTAATCTACATTTAAATACATGCCAAACATTTTAATACATTCATGAAAAGTGTGAGCAGTACAATAATATCATTAGTCAATTGCGTTTTAAGGATATCTTCATAATTACACGCATAGTACTATGGCCTCCGAATTCCAAGCCTTACCCATCCTCTTAATTACTTTCCCTCAACATTGCCTTCTTTTACCCTTTGAGTAGGGTGTTAACAAACAGAGTTTTTAATAAACTATTTATTTTTGGTAAATTATTTGTGTTCATGTTTGATAAGCGCGCATTTGTTGTTGTATGTTTATTAAGGTAAATAAACATAAATAAACAAAGTTTAGAACTCGTTTAATAAACGAAAAAAGTTTGAACATTTGTATACTCGTTTGCTAAGAGTTCGTAAACACATTCGTTAGTGTTCGTTTAATAATGTTCATGAACATGCTCATTTAGTGTTCATTTAATAATGTTCACGAACATGCTTGTTCATTTAAGACTCATTTAAGTGTAATTTATCTTATTTTATTTTTTTAAAATTTTAAATACTACTTTAGTTTAGACTTTTTTTTTTTTAAAAAAAAATTAATTATTTTTCCCTACCACTCCTAGCTACAGTCATATACCAATTATGAATTAGCTTCTCCTTAGTTCTCATTCAGTTAAGGTTATCAACTTTTGATAAGTTACCGTTTAGTGCCTAGTAAAAAAAAACCCAAAACAAGAAATATTTACATGTGTTTGTTTGTTTAGTGTTTGTGAATGTGTTGGTTAACGTTAACAAACGCATTCGTGAACGTGTTTGCGAACATTAACAAACACATGCACATTCGTGAATATGTTCGTTAACGCTAATGAACAAATTCGTGAACATGTTCGCAAACATTAACAAACACTAATGAATGCTTAACAAAATAAAATAGACAAGATTTTTAAAACCTTAACAAACGATCACGAACATTCTAAAAATATTAACAAACGAACACGAATGACCTATATTCGTTCATGTTCAGCTCGTTAACAATCCTACCAGTCAGTTGTTATCAACCCATTGTCTAAACTCCTTGTTGAGGCAACCACAGTATTCCAACTTGTAGAAGTATACTAATGCACACAAATTTCCACCTATTAATGGTGGTGTACCCACTAATGCCACTATTTCACCTGCCTCACCACCCACAAAATATGGCTGTGGATCGGAAATCCTACTATTTCACCTGTCTCACCACCAACAAGAGGATGTGGTAATCCTAGTATCCCACCAACTACTAATGATGGTGTACATACTTATACCACATGTGTCGTCATCTCACCTCTTAGGAATGGTGATGACCACCTATAAGAGGCGGTGGTAATCCATACTGAAGCACAAAGAGTCAATAGATCCAGACTCGAGAACCCACTCCCCTCTATGTGGTAGTGTAAACCGGGTGCCTGACCACAAGGTCTTTGGCTACCACAACCTATTTAAAACAATAACATATTGTCCAAAATGGAAAATGTTTTAAATTTAAAACATTCTAATTTTGTTATGTTTCATTAATATCTTTATTAAGGAAAAAAATCCCAACTTAGTTTTATCTGATCTATAGATAGGTTGACAAACGAATAGATCCATCAACATCATCGGACGATGCTATGATGGTATGTGCGCTGCCAGTTTTGGGCAGATTCGTCTTAGGTATCATTGTATCAAGGACATTAGTGGGCAGACCAAATTGGAAATGGAGGTAAGAGAGAAGTAGTTGACATTTTAAAAAGACATTTAACCTAAAGCTAGTTTTTGTAACCGGAAATGATCTCTAAATTTTTTATTAATTAATAATTGAAATGAAAAGAACCTTCTTTCATAAATTGTTATTTTATTAAAAAGGTTACAAAAAAAAATATTTCTTAATGAGTTTTGAGGAGTTTTGGATATAACATGTTACTCTCTCAAAATTTTCATGCATCATAGATGAGATCATTGTACCGCTCCGATCCCACTATTCCATAAATTTGTTGAAATATTTGGCATGTATTTAAATTTAGATTAAGGACATATTACTGAAATCTTTCTCCACTCTATTATTTTAGAGTAGTTGGCAAGGCTATAATTGGATAAGGATGACCACAGTTCGAATCGAATCGTGCATCATTGCAATCAGACCGGAATTGAAACTGTTCGAATGGTTCTGGTTTTGGTTAAGAATCCGAACCCATTAGATTCCGGTTTCGGTTCCATAATATTTGGTAACGGATGATTTCTGTTCTAAACCGGAAAAAAATAATTATTATTCATTATTTTATTAAAGTTTAAACTTTAAAATTTTAAATTACACTTTAAAGTTTATCTATAACAATTATTTTATAGTTTAATTTTGAAGTTTAAATATTTCATATAACCATTTTAAAAACATTTTAGAATTGAAAATTTCTAAAAAAGATAATTATAATGATTGAATTTGGACAATTTTAAAAATATAAAATCAAATTTACAAAAATAAGAATAAATAAAAATAAAAAAAAATATTCAATTCGGAAACTGCCAGTTTTAATTTATAACCGAATATGGAACCTATTACAAGGTTCCGGTTCAAGTTCGACCAATTCCAAAATTGGAACCATACCATGAGCATATATACCTATAATTAGATCTATCATTAATCCAATAATCTTGCTTTACTAATTATTTAAATAAACACAGGGTGCCAAGGACCTTGTGGTCCAGTGGCATCAAACACTTCTCTTTATACGGGGGGTGGTGGGTTTGAGCTTCAGTGGAGACAATACTCATTCTTGTGCTTGAATAGGGAGGTGGTGGGTTCGAGCTTCAGTGGAGGCAATACTGATTCTTCCCTTCAATAGGGAGGTGGTGGGTTACATCGTATTTGATGATACAAATTTACATTTGTTGTAAGTTAACAAAACATCATAAATTAGAATGTCTCTATCCTTTTGCTCACTATATAATATACTCCAAATGTGATAGCACTAAATGAACAGGTACAATAAAAACATAAAATTCTACGTTTCAAAATCAATCGACCAAAATGTATATTCTTCGTTCGTGCTAACAACGTATTAATTGTAACTTAAGGTATTCTTCGCATGAATATCATTCTCATCCTAATTCTATGAATGTAAATTAAAAGTAATAGATGTTACTTTAAAAATATTATTTTTCGTTAAAAAGTATTATATTTTCACCAAGTATTACTTTTTTGTTGGTTTGGAAAGAAGGAAAATAACTTTTGAAAATTGAGTTTGTTGGTTTTACAACTTCGCGATAATCGATCGTTTCGACTGGCCAACACCACCGTAGTCCGTAGAACTTAGAGACAATATTAAGGAGAAAATACAAGTACAAATTAAAGAACAATTATATTTGCCTTGAAATTAGAACCCCCCACAATGTGACCCTACACAAGGAAAGAAGAAGGATTATTAACAAATATGAATTTAGGAAGGTAATTGGTGCTCCCTAACTGCCATAGAGGTTACCAAATTCTGAAATAGGCAAGATTCCCGAATTCCGCCCACGATACCAAATTCTGCACAGTTACCGCCTTTTAGGATGCACCCGGTCGAGCACCACTTCACGAACTGGCTCACACGAGTCATACAACCCGGCCCGCACATCTTCTGCACTAGTCCGTCAGTGGGCTCCAGATATCGGTTTTCTTGGGTCGGGTACCTCAATCCGAGTATCCATCAGAGTCATTTTTCAGTTCTTAGTTTCACTCTAGAAAACTGTTTTGGTGTGTTTTGTTCATTTTTTTGAAAAATGAGCATAATTATTTTTAATTTTAAATATCTAAAATATACAATGGTGGTGGTAGTGGGTGGTGGTGGTGGTGGGGGTTAGGTGGTGGGTGGCGGTGGCGGTGGAAGGTGATTGGCTACTCCAATGCAAGTCATTTTTTTTTTTAAAAAAATCCCCTCTATTTTTCATTGACAACACTTCTATTTTCCATTGACTTCCATTTTGTCCTCTAGCTAAACACTGAAAACCCGAAAAATGATCCGAACTCATTTCCCGGGTCTCTAAACGCACCCTTAGTTTCTTGTATGTAATAATACTTTCAATGTAATTTCTAAATATATAAAATTTAAATACTAATGTTAAACATAATATCATGAAAATTTCAATTGTAAAGAACTTCTGCCAATTCAATGTGTGTGTAGGCTTTGAGAAAGCGCACCTTAAGCTTTACAATTAAGCACCTTAAGTTTTCAAGTGTATAGCCTTAAGTATTGAAATAACGCACCTTAAGTACTGAAATGACACACTAAAGCTTTCAACAGATATGAAAAATTACTATAATACCATCGATTTTTTTTTTAAAATTTATGTTCATTCGGGACGGTTCATTTATCTTGATGATCTGGCGCAGATTTAACTGCACGGGACCAGGGACGTATCCAGAAATTTGTTTCTGTGGGGGCGAAAAATTAACATAAAATAGATAGTTAAAAAAAAGGGAAGAAATACTTAAAGAAATATAATCATAAATATTGTTGGATATAGGCGATAAATAAAACATATCAAAACTTTATAAAAATATTTATAATAAATTAATTTGATAAAGCAATAAGGGAATTGAACCCCCTAACATTTCTTAGCATGAGAATACATCTATCAACTAGTCAACATAACATCTTGTGTATATTAATCTATTTTTAGTTATATATAAGTATATAACTATATATACCATAAAAAAAAAAAAAAAAAAAAAAAAAAAAAAAAAAAAGCTAAAAGGACAAGGCTCCCCACAGGATTCAAACTGGCGACCTTTGGCAAAGCAACACACGGCTCTACCATATAGTATAGCTAGCTCTTTATTTATTATATCTGTTTTTATATATTTATATCTAAAACATGTATATATATACATATATACATACAAGGCTATATAGGGGGGGATACACCCAACCGCACAGGAACCCAATTATATAGTTTGTACTCAAGATAAGTATAGTTTGTATATATTAGCACAACAGAATGTGCATGTGACTGTGATGTACTAAGTTGTTTTTAGACGCTGGTTATTTGCACATCTTTGTAATCGTGTGTGCACCTCACCGTGTCACTGGCATGTTTTAATGCACCAATGTGCATTCATGAAGACATATGTGTGCATTTTTCCTTTATATGATCTCCACTACATTAATTCAAACAAGTCTGGAGTGTGCACCCATATATGCGTATGCACATTTATTAATCGATGTGTGCACTTGTATGGAGCAGCATGTGCACTTCTATAATTGATTAATTCAACTCTGAATATATGCACACACTAATATGCATAAATGCACAAACAAACCATTTTGAATGGCAACAAATCATTTATTATCACAATTGCAACATTCTTAAAGTAGTCCAAAAGATTCTTCATAGTTTTTTTTTTAGTATCTGTTCATCTATACTTTTCTCAACCTGTTGAAGCACAAAGAGTCAATTTCAAGATCTCCTCCACTGAGACTCAAACTCATGACCTCCCATCTAAGGGTGACCACTACATGCCAATTGAGCACAAGGTGCTTGGCAGATTCTTCATAGTTTATATGTAACAACTAAGCAACCTAGAGACCGTGCTGTTCAATAACATAGCTGTTTACATTTTGCAAAAAAAAAAAAAAAAAAAAAAAAAAAATCACTTCCCAGCATCTTATCAGTAAATGTCATAAATAGAAGTAACAAAATCATAATTGCCACTTTAGATGAACTAATTTGAATTATTAGAATAATTTCTCAAACTCTGCAATCTAGCGGCCTATACCTCAGAAATTGAAGCTCACTTAAAAGTATAAACACATACACCAATACTCTTATCACCTACTACTTCTCATGTAGTCGTATGACTTTGCATCGCTATGTATGCACAAATGCACCACCATCAACATGTTCACAAATGCACCGGGATGCAGTGCATTTTACAAATTGAGTGGTGCTAATCGTGGTGCATTTCTGAGCACGTGGTGGTGGTGGTGCAAAGTCGTACGCTACACGGGAGATTTGATATTGTGCGTATTCCTATTGTTGGTGGAGGAAATCTACAATTCAAGATAGGTTAAAATGTTATATAATTACGCATAGTCTTTGGTAGTGAGAATTATCCACGAAAACATATGTTAAAATTAGAAAAATATGAATCACAGGAAAAATTTTTAATCCATTATTGTGAATTAATTGACATAGGTTTTTGTATATGTTTATGCACGCCTCCAACGTATATTACTCAAATATTGTTTTTTCCACCCTAAAGAAGAATTAGACCCTGTTTGGTAAATGGCTGTTGGCTGATTGGGTTGGCTGTTTGGGTTATAAGGTATGATTTGTTGATAATATTAGCTGATTGTAGAAAGTTATTTGATAAATTGGCTGTTAGCTGATAGCTATTTGGTATAATTTCTATTCTCAAAAAGCTAATTGAAAAGGCTGCTTTGAGTAGCCTTTTGAATTTTAGCATTTTGGAGTTACAGAAAGCTTATTAACCAAACAACTAATAGTGATCAAATAAGCCAAAATTGGCTGATAAGCTGATTATTTACCAAACAGGGCCTTAAACTTCATGTGCAATTTCTCCCCTTTTTTTTCTTTTTTTTTTCTTCAGTTGGATGACTCAATTGTAATTTTTTCTGTGCAGTTCAGTGGCTAATTTGAATTTCATTCTTTATTTTTAAATTTAATTTCTTATTGTATATAATAATACTTTGAATGTAGTTTCTAAATATATAGATATTAAATACTAATACTAAACATAACATCATGACATTTGGATTGTAAAGAATCTCTACCAAGCCTTATATCTCAAGGCTAGTTGTCCCACCCAAAGAAGTGTCTAGCAACAATTCAGTGAGAGATGGAATTAGTCACTGTGTTGAATGGTAAAAATCTTGTGTACACAAAAAAAAAAAAAAGCTTTTGCAAAGTTATTTGTTAGCCGAAGCAGACATAAATAAAATAGGACGGAGAGGGGCTAAATAATTTATAACTATAGATAATTTTGGTATTCATTCATATATATATTGTGATAATAAGGATACATGAACTTGTAAAAGGAGTGGAGTTTAGTTGATCACATCACTCATCACTAAACTCATTTATTTAGATAGATAGATATTCCATGTGTGAATGTGGGTGGCAGGCGGCGGCGTTGTATAGAATGATAGGCGGTGCGGGCGGGCGTTTAAATTAGTTTGGACATTTGATATCACTTGGAGGAATATTATTGCGATTACAAACTTTGAGGGCAACGCCGACAGTAGCATCGACATTGACGATTTGGCCAACATTAACGTCAGCTGCTATGCAAAGACAAGCTATGGCTTTTAAATCCACAAGTCCCTCAATCAAGGTGCAGCATTCCCTTGAGGGATCATTGGGAGGAATGTCTACATTAGCTCTCACCGCATTTATTAAATCAACACATACTTTCAAGTCTGTTGTGTTGTTAGGGCATGTGGTGCTGGGAGGCGGTGGGCTCATCATCGGATGTGGAAGTGGAATTGAAGTCACAACAGACAAGGATAATGCAAGGCTAAGTAGGAGGATGGTGGCTAAGGCTTCGACTTTGGAACCCATACTTATATATTTTTGTAATTTGCTTTTGCTTTTGCTTGTAGATATGGTGATTGAAGAGTGTGTGTAAATGTGAGTATTTATAGGGAACAATTTTCACTTCATCAAAACCACCCTCCCAATTTACACTATTTAAATTTCGATCCATACCTTCTCATCTCCTTTTAATGCAATTAATATTTTCACTTCAACATCCCTACCTACCTATTTGCTTAGGATCATGTTTCATCAACCAAATACATTATTTCACTAATTAATGACATCCTCATTATCCTGACTACTATGTAATGTGATGACATCTCTATTATCATTCCAAATGAGTTGTCATATAAAGGTATACATATTGAAGAGAAAATGTCAAAAGGATTTTGATTGGAAGGGGTAAATTAAAAGATGTCATTATTTAAAATTATAACGATAAAAATGGAAAAAAGTTCAAAAGCTACGAGCTTATTTTTTTAAAAGCTATTTAGGCTATGTTTGGCAAACCTAGCTGAAAAGGTAGCTGAAAGCTGAAAAGTAGCTGAAAACTGAAAAGCTATAAGCTCGAAGCTGAAATCTGAAGAGCTGTTAAGCTAGCTGTTATGCTTAAAAGTGTTTGGTAAAATTAACTTTTTGATAAGCTGATAAATGTAAAAAGACTAAAAAAGGACATCTTCATACAATTTAAATAGTTTAAATTTAAATAGGTTTGTTTATATATTTAAAAATAAAATAGTGAAATCAATATATTTTAATAAAATATAAAGTAAGAGCATATATTTGAAAACATATAAAGTAAAACAAAATGTTTATAATTCATAAAAAAATCAATGTTCAAACAAAAATGTCAAATTGAAATTACAACTAAACATATTGAAGAAAAAAGTCAAAAAGGTTTAGCCAAAAAGGTTGTAATTGGGAAGTGTAAATGATGTTATTTCTTTAAAATAATAAGGTTAAAGATGGAAAAAAAGTTAGGAAGCTACTAGCTTATTTTGAAACGCTACCTTAGGTAGCGTTAAAAAATAAGCTCTTATTTTAAGCTACTAGCTTATTTTAGGAACATTACCAAACATAGCTTATAGCTTATTAGTAGCTTAAAATAAGCTATAAGCTCTGCCAAACAGACTCTTAGGCTTTGTTTGACATAGCTTATTTAGGAGTTACTAATAAGCTATAAGCTCTGTTTGGTAATGTTATCAAAATAAGCTAATAACTTAAAATAATAGATTATTTTGAAACGCTACTTCAGGTAGTTTTTAAAAAATAAACTAGTAGCTTCTTAATTTTTTTTCATCTTTATCCTTATTATTTTAAATAAATGACATCCTTTAATTTACCCATCCCAATTAAACTCTTTTGGCCTTTTCTCTTCAATATGTTTAGTTGTAATTTCAATTTGACATTTGTGTTTGAACAATAATTTTTGTATGAACTAATTTTATGAACTATAAACATTTTGTTTTACTTTATATATTTTCAAATATATGTTCTTACTTTATATTTTATTAAAATATATTGATTTTATTATTTTATATTTTAATATGTAAACAAACCTGTGTGTGTGTGTGTGTATGTGTGTGTTCAAATGTGGCCGCGCCTTCACATACGGTTGGGGCGGTTCGCACCACTCAATATTAGAAAACGCACTACAATGAAAATACACAAAAACACAAAAAGCACACCAAACACCCAAAATAATGCACCATAAGTTCTCTGTCCCTAATGGTGCATTTGCTAACACTGTGTGGTGTATATTTGCATACCTAGTAGTGTGTTTTTGGTGATGCGTACCTAATGATGCATATTTGTGAGGTACATTTTCTAGCATTGAGTGGTGTATATTTGTATACATAGTAGTGCGCCTGCACTTACGTTAAGGGACGGCCACACCTAATTATGATTATATATATATATATATATATATATATATATATATATATATTTCAAGATTTAAATATATCTTATTTCTAGTTCCGTCCCTAGCTATTTAGAATGTACGTTGAATTAGATTTAAATACATGCCAAACAGTTTATTAGTACATTCTTGAAAAGTAGGAGCATGTCCAATAATCTCATTAGTCAATTTCCTTTTAAGGATATGATATCTTGACAATACACGCATAGTACTATATATGGCCTCCCAATTCCAAGCCTTAATTACTTTCCCTAAACATTGCCTTCTTTTACCCTTTCAGTATGGTGTTAGGGAAGAACTTTTGGTATAAACTATTCGTATTCATGTTTAATAGCATTTGTTGTTGTTCGTTTATTAAGGTAAATAAATACAAATGAACAAATTTTAGAGCTTGTTTAATAAGCGAAAAAAGTTTGAACATTTGTATGCTCGTTTGCTAAGAGTTTGTGGACACGTTCGTTAAACAATGTTCATGAACATACTCGTTTAGTGTTCATTTAATAAAATTCACGAATTAAATATTCTCGGTTAGTGTTCATTTAAGACAGTTCATAACAAATTCATTTAAGTGTAATTTATTTTATTTTTTATTTTTAAATTTTAAGATACTATTTTAGTTTAGCCTTTTAAAAATAAAATTAATTATATTTTTCTTACCGCTCCTACACTCATATACCAATTATGAATTAGCTTCTTCTTAGTTCTCATTTAGTTAAGGTTATCAACTTTTGATAATTTATGGTTTAGTGCTGGTGCAAAAGAACCCAAAATGAGAAATATTTACATGCGGTTGTTTGTTTTGTATTGTTCGTTAACGTTAACAAACACTAATGAACGATTAACAAACTAACTCAAATAGGATTTTTTAAAAGCCTTAACAAACGAACACAAACATTCTAAAAATATTAACAAACGAACACGAACAACCTCTATTCATTCATGTTTGGTTCGTTAACAGCCCTACTAGTCAGTTGTTATCAACCGGTTGTCCAAACTCCTCGTGGAGGCAGTCACGATATTCCAAATCCCAGAAGCAATGGTAATCTTACTATCCCACCTATTAATGGTGGTGTACCCACTATTTCAATTGCGTCACCACCTACAAAATATTGCTGTGGATCAGAAATCCTACTATTCCACCTGTCTCACCACCAACAAGAGGCTGTGGTAATCCTACTATCTCACCAGCTACTATTGATGGTACAGTGTACATATACTATACCACTTATGTCATCATCTCACCTCTTAGGAACGACGATGGTAATCCTACTATATATCCCACCTTCTAAAGGCAGTGTACCCACTACTCCACCAGTCTCATGACCACCTACAAGAGGCAATGGTAATCCTACTATCTCACCTGTCGTCATCTCACCTCTCAGGAACGACAATGGTAATTCTACTATCCCACCTATTGTCATCTCATCACCTTTGAGAAACGACAATGGATGGTAATCCTACTATCCCACTTGTGATCATCTCACCTCTCAGGAACCACAATAGTAATCCTACTATTCCACCTTCTATCCCACCTTGTAAAGGTGGTGTACCCACTATCCTGCCTATCTTACCTCCGGCTCCAATAATATTATCACCTAGCAACAACGGTTTATGGTGCAACATGTGACATGTCCATGGGACAGGACATCAAAATTGGCCCTGCGTCAACCTACTACATTTGCTAAATGTTTCAGTAAAACTTCGTCCAACTTTATAAAATTGTTGGGGAAGCGTATGTATAAATATAAAAATACTAGGGTGTATATCTAAATATTTTTTTTCTTATCTTAGATATGCATAAATATTAATTATATATTAGTGTTATAAATGAAAATATTACACTAATATTATACCGAAATACCAAATACGAAATGGAGGTAAGAGAGAAGTAGTTGACATTTTGACCGATTCAAATTAAAATTTGCATACATCATAGATGAGATCATTGCACTGCTTCCAAATAGTTAACGGTTCATGTACCATGGTCCAAAAAATAACCTCCTTTCGCACAATTCTTTTTCACGTGACCTATTGAAATATATATTTTTATAATTTATAATATACATTATTCTAACACATAATGTATATTATCTTACTCTAGAAATTTCATTATTCTAACTCATAATATATATTATTCTAATTCATAATATACATTATTCTAACACATAATGTATATTATCTTACTCCAAAAATTTCATTATTCTAACATATAATTTATATTATTTTAACACATAATAATGTATATTATTCTAACTCATAATGTATATTAGTCGTTATGTCGTGGACCATGGTAAAAAATGGCGTTATTTCTGCCGCTACATCTTAACGGAGCCTGTATTTTTTGTGCGTTAATTACAAAATGAAACTATAATGTATCTAAAATCAAATTATCTCAAATACTGTACTATTTTATATTATAAATAAAATTGCAATTGAATTGAAATTAAGCTGTAGTTGTGTTGAAATAAAACTGCAGTGTATATAAAATGAAACTGAATAACAGTTTCACATATTTGATTTTATATTGTCCAATAAAACTGTAGTTATATCGAAATGATATTGTAATAGTATTGTAATGAAATTACATTATATATAAAATGAAACTGAATAATAGTTTCGCATATTTGAGTGTATAATATTGAAAGAAACTGTAGTTATATCGAAATAAAACTGTAGTTGTGTTGAAATTAAACTTCAGTATATATAAAATGAATCTAAATAACAGTTTCATATATTTGATTGTATATTGTCCAATGAAATTGTAGTTATATCGAAATGATACTGTAGTTTTGTAATGAAATATAGTGTATGTAAAATGAAACTGAGTAACAGTTTAACAGTTTCACATATTTGGGTATATAATGTCGAATAAAACTGTAGTTATATCGAAATGAAACTGCAGTTGTGTTGAAATGAAACTACAGTGTATATAAAATGAAACTGAATATGTTAGACAAACAGAACTACTTTACGCAGAACGGCGCGGACGAGTGCCATTTCTTTTCATTAAAAGAAACGACACTGTTTTTAGACCACGATCCACAGTAAAATTTGCGTTATTCTAACTCATAAAATTCATCGACGTCATTTTGGACCGTGGTCCACACAGCTGTGTATTTGCCACTGCTCCCACCATTCCATAAATTTGTTGAAATATTTGGCATGTATTTAAATTTAGATTAAGGACATATAACTCAAAATTAAACCTTTGTCCACTCTATTATTTTAAAGTAGTTGGCAAGGCTATAATTCGATCTATATATCATTAATCCAATAATCTTCCTTCGTTAATTATTTAAATAAACGCAGGGTAATAATATAATGTTTATTTTGGAATGTCCACGAGGTATCCTGAGCAGACCCTTCTAACAGGACAAACCTTTAAGCCCGTACCATACTCAGACTAATCCCCGCTCGCATCGGACCGGCCCAATTAAGGGGCAAAGTGCTGGTCATATTGGGTTTTCCATACAAGGGGATCGAATACGCGCAGGGTAATAATATAATGTTTATTTGATATTACAAATTTACATTTTTTGTAAATTAACAAAACATCATAAATAGACATTAAAATGTCTCCATCTTTTTGCTCAATATATAATATACTCTAAATGTGATAGCACTAAATTAACAGAATACGAACATATAATTCTACGTTTCAAAATCAAGCAACTAAAATGTATATTGTTTATTCGTGCTAACAACTTGTTGTAAATTAATGTATTCCTCGCATGAATATCATTCACATCATAATTCTATGAATGCAAAAGTTATATGTGTTACTTTAAAAGTATTATTTTTCATCGAAAAGCTAAGTATTATATTTTCACTATGAATTGAAGTATTACTTTTTTTATGACCAAGTTATGAAGCAACTCAACATATGGACCATTAAAGGAAAAAGAGTATAAATGTTGTTCTTCAGGACCCAATCTTCTGGATAGATTCAGGTAAATATTATCCCCTTGAAGATAATAACAATCTTCAAAGTTTACACGTGCTAATACAAAACATTTTTGAAAAGTGTAGAAAAGTGATATGGTAGGTACAATCTTAAAGATTGTTACTAGAGTGAACATTTTGTATGTATAATTATCTCGTGACTCTTCTAGAGTTCACGTGGGTTGAATTTTGGCGCTATATATACTTTGTCAAATATTCATAAACATGCCCATTTTGCATTTCTGCAACGCAAACTTTACTGTCCTCACATGAATCATTGAGGGTAAAAATATAGTTTAACCAGTTTGAGACTTGGTATCATGGTGATCAAATAAAATAGCCAGTACCTTAGTAGCCGACCAAATACATATATAAGATGTGTTAAACACTATTCCAATATTTCATTTTAAGGTGAGCACTAGATGTTTCTAGCAATTTCATCGCAAGTACAATATCAGGCATGATGCGATTTATGGAACTTCTGGTATTAGTATAGTTCGTTCTATTATCAACTTACATTTTAATTTTTATCTATACTTTTGACTATCTCAACAGGATTTTTCTAGGGACGCTGTTTAGGGTTTACGTTAAATTGGAGTTACGCTGGTTGCAGTAGTAATTAATTTACATTTAAATACATGCCAAACATTTTAATACATTCATGAAAAGTGGGAGCAGTACAATAATATCATTAGTCAATTGCGTTTTAAGGATATCTTCATAATTACACGCATAGTACTATGGCCTCCGAATTCGAAGCCCTAGCCATCCTCTTAATTACTTTCGCTCAACATTGCCTTCTTTTAATTTACCCTTTTGAGTATACGGTTAGCGAACAGAGTTTTCAATAAACTATTTATTTTTGGTAAATTACTTGTATGTGTTCATGCTTGATAAGTATTCGTTATTCGTTTATTAAGGTAAACAAACATAAATAAACAAATTTTTGAGCTCGTTTAATAAACAAAAAAAGTTTGAACATTATTTGTATGCTCGTTTGCTAAGAGTTCGTGAACACATTCATTAGTGTTCGGTTAATAATGTTTATGGACATGCTCGTTTAGTGTTCATTTAATAATGTTCACGAACATGCTCGTTCGTTTAAAACATTTCATGACTCATTTAAGAGTAATTTATCTTATTTTATTTTTTAAAATTTTACGATACTACTTTAGTTTAGATTTTTTTTTTTAAAAAAAAATTAATTATATGCTATAGTCATATACCAATTATGAATTAGCTTAGCTTTTTACCGGGTCTTTCTCCGTCCGTTTACACCCGCGTAATGTACAATTTTTTTTTGTCTTTCTCCGTCCGTTTACACCCGCGTAATGTACAATTTTTTTTTACCGGGTCTTTCTCCGTCTGTTCAACCGGGTCTTTCTCCGTCCGTTCAACCGGTCCAGGTACACCGGGGTCTTTCTCCGTCCGTTCAACGTTCCAGGTACACCCACGTTCGATCTCCGTCTGTTCAACGGTCCAGATACACCCACGTTCGATCCGAGAGGCACAGGAGCTGGTCCAAGGGGAATCGTCACTTGTGGGAATCGAACCTAGGTTCTCCAAAAATTCTTCCCCACAAAATGAGCTCACTTGCCACTTGAGCTACCTCATTGGGTTACATTTGCAAACATGAACAAACATTAATGAATGCTTAACAAATTAACACGAACAAGATTTTTAAAACCTTAACAAGTCAACACAAAAATTCTAAAAATATTAACAAACGAGCACGAACAACCTCTATTCGTTCATGTTTGGTTCGTTAACCGCCCTACCAGTCAGTTGTTCTCAACCCATTGTCTAAACTCCTCGTTGAGGCAACCATATCATAGAAGTAGTGGTAATCTTACTATCCACTATTTCACCTGCCTCACCACCTACAAAATATGGTTGTGGATTGCAAATCCTACTATTCCACCTGTCTCACCACCTACAAGATCGAGGTTGTGGTAATCCTACTATCCCACCAACTACTAATGATGGTGTACATACTATACCATCTGTGTCGTCATCTCACCTTTTAGTAATGGCGATGATAATCCTACTATCTCACCTTCTAAAGACGGTGCATGTACTCACTACTCCACTTGTCTCATGATCACCTACAAGAGGCGGTGGTAATCCTACTATCCCACCTGTCGTCTTCTCACCTCCTAAGAACGGTAATGGTAATATTACTATTCCACCTTCTAAAGGCGGTGTAACCACTATCCGGCATCTCTCATCACTTCTGGCTCCAATAATATTACTACTAGCAACAACGGTTGTGCAACATGTAGGGGAAGCGTATAAATATAAAAATACTAGGATGTATATCTAAATATTTTTTTCTTATCTTAAATATGTATAAATATTAATTATCTATTAGTTTTATAATTAAAAGTATGACACTAATAAATAAAAGTAATATATATATAGTAAATCACTAATAAATAGTTAAATACCACAACCTATTTTAAACAATAACATATTGTCCAAAACCGAAAATGTTTTAAACATAAAACATTCTAATTTTTGTCATGTTTCATTAATATCTTTATTAAAAAAAAATGATCCCAACTTAGTTTTATCTGATCTATAGATAGGTTGACAAACGAATAGATCCATCAACATCATCGGACGATGCTATGATGGCATGTGCCCTGTCATTTTTGGGCAGATTCGTCTTAGGTATCATTGCATCAAGGACATTATTGGGCAAACCAAA
This sequence comes from Ipomoea trifida, assembly GCA_003576665.1. NCBI lineage: Eukaryota > Viridiplantae > Streptophyta > Magnoliopsida > Solanales > Convolvulaceae > Ipomoea > Ipomoea trifida. The sequence continues at coordinate 16,894,836 of CP025648.1, read as the reverse complement.
TAGGAAATGGAGGTAAGAGAGAAGTAGTTGACATTTTGACCCATTTAAACCTAAAACTAGTTTTTGTAACCGGAAATGATCTCTAAATTTTTTATTAATTAATAATTGAAATGAAAAGAACCTTCTTTAATAAATTTTTATTCTATTAAAAGACATTACAAAAAATATTTCTTAATGAGTTTTGAGGAGTTTTGGATATAACATGTTACCCTCTCGAAATTTACATGCATCATAGATGAGATCATTGTACTGCTCCGATCCCACTATTCCATAAATTTGTTGAAATATTTGGCATGTGTTTAAATTTAGATTAAGGACATATTACTGAAATCTTTGTCCACTCTATTATTTTAGAGTAGTTGGCAAGGCTATAGTTGGATAAGGATGATTCGAACCGTGCATCATTGGAATCGTATCGGAACCGGAATGGTATGGACGGTTCTGGTTCTGGTTCTGGTTCCGGTTAAGAATTCGAACCCATAATGTTTCGGTTCCGGTTTCGGTTTTGGTTCCATAACATTCGGAATCGGACGGTTTCTGTTCTAAACCGGAAAAAATAAAAAATTAATTATTATTTATTAAAGTTTAACTATTACGGAGTATTTGATTAAAGTTTAAACATTAAAATTTTAAATAACATTTTAAAGTTTAACTGTAACAATTTTTTCTTCTATAGTTTAACTTTGAATTTTAAATATTTGTGCAAATGACAATTTTGGTCCACATGTTTCATTTCTACCAATTTTGGTCCCACGACTATTGTTTAGTACCAATTTTGGTCCCACGACTACTGTTTTAGTGCCAAAATTCATCGCGACGGTCACCCATCCATTTAAAACGTGCCGAAATCTAAATGTTTTGAGGGTATTTTCGTCTTTTTCAACTCAATATCTCAATTTGAGCATGAATAAAGAGATTTAAGCCCTAAGATCGATCACAATTCACAATTCTCCTCCTCGAATTAAGGTAAAATGAGGAGGAAAACTATGAATTTTGATTGATTTTAGGACTTAAATCCATTTATTCATACTCAAATTAAGATATTAAGTTGAAAATGATGAAAATACGCTTAACAATTTTAGATTTTTGCACATTTTAAACAGATGGGTGACCGGCGCGATAAATTTTGACACTAAAACAATAGTCGTGGATGAAAATTGGTATTAAAACAATAGTCGTGGGACCAAAATTGGTAGAAATGAAACATGTGGACCAAAATTGTCATTTTGCTAATAGTCGTGGGACCAAAATTGGTATTTGCTCTTAAATATTTCATATAACCATTTTAAAAACAGTTTAGAATTGAAAATTTCTAAAAGAATAATAATAATTATTGAATTTAGAATATTTTAAAAATACAAAATCGAATTTACAGGAAAAAAAAAAACAAAACAAAACAAAAAAAAGTTTGAACCGGAACAGCCGGTTTTAACTTCATCATGCCTGAAAAGGTCTAAGCAACTGTAACTTTTTTGGACAAGTTAAGAAACAGGTTGGGATCATGTGAACCTGAAGAAGAGAATATATGCTCAAAATAATTCACAATAACAGATTTCATACATGGCCTCACCTTAGAATTTTGAGCCTGAACATTATTGTACTCTGCAATAGAGTTTGAGTTAATAACAAATTTTGCTTTAATTTGTAAATTTAGATGATCACCCTCCTGCCAAGTAAAAGGATACCTGAACATGCCAATACCACAAAATAGCCACTAAAATGTTATTTTATGATATTTTTCCAACAATTATATAATCATTTTTCTACTTCTTTAATTTCCTATTTTAATTTTTTTTTTTAAATCCTACAAATTCTCTACTTTGGTAAACAACCCCTAAGCTTCTGAAAGATTAATAAGGTAGAAATAAACTAAATGTAAATAACTTCAACAAGATAAATTTATACAACATACAAATAAGTTTTAGTTGAAGTTAAAGGAATTGGTAATAGTCTTTGGTAGTGAGAATTATCGACGAAAAAACATATGTTAAAATTAGAGAACGGGGCAGACGGGTGCCATTTCTTTTCATTATAAGAAACGACACTGTTTTAGAACACGATCCACAGTAAAATTTGCGTTATTCTAACTCATAAAATTCATCGACATCGTTTTGGACTGTGGTCCACACAACTCTGTGGCCCACGGTCTACACAATAATTTGCCACTGCTCCCACCATTCCATAAAATTGTTGAAATAATTGGCATGTATTTAAATTTAGATTAAGGACATATAACTCAAAAGTAGACCTTTGTCCACTCTATTATTTTAAAGTAGTTGGCAAGGCTATAATTAGATCTATCATTAATCCAATAATCTTGCTTTGTTAATTATTTAAATAAACGCAGGGTAATAATATAAGGTTTATTTGATATTACAAATTTACATTTGTTGTAAATTAACAAAACATAATAAATAGACATTAAAATGCCTCCATCTTTTTGCTCACTATATAATTTACTCCAAATGTGATAGCACTAAATGAACAGAATACGAACATATAATTCTACGTTTCAAAATTAATCAACCAAAATGTATATTGTTTATTCGTGCTAACAACGTGTTGTAAATTAAGGTATTCCTCGCATGAATATCATTCACATCCTAATCCTAATTCTATGAATGCAAAAGTGATATATGTTACTTTAAAAGTATTATTTTTCATTGAAAAGTGTTATATTTTCACTAAGAATTGAAGTATTCCTTTTTTTATGACCAAGTTATGAAGCAACTCAACATATGGACCACATTAAAGAAAAAAGAGTATAAATGTTGATCTTCAGGACCCAATCTTTTGGATTGATTCAAGTAAATATTATCCCCCTCGAAGATAATAACAATCTTCAAAGTTTACACGTTCTAATACAAAACATTTTCAAAACTAGTGTAGAAAAGTGATATGGTACAATCTTAAAAATTATTATTAGAGTGAACATTTTGTATAATTATCTCATGACTCTTTTAGAATTTACCTAGGTTGAATTTTGACGCTATATATACTTTGTCACATATTCATATATAAACATGCCCAGTTTTCATTTCTGCAACGCAAACTTTACTGTCCTCACGTGAATCATTAGGGGTAAAAATATCCATTATTGTGAATTAATTGAGATAGTTTTTGTATATGTTTATGCACTCCTCCAACATATATATAAT
>CP025648.1:16861877-16880588 GCA_003576665.1 Ipomoea trifida | reverse complement strand
TATTACTACTAGCAACAACGGTTGTGCAACATGTAGGGGAAGCGTATAAATATAAAAATACTAGGATGTATATCTAAATATTTTTTTCTTATCTTAAATATGCATAAATATTAATTATCTATTAGTTTTATAATTAAAAGTATGACACTAATAAATAAAAGATAAATATATATATATATATATATATATATATAGTAAATCACTAATAAATAGTTAAATACCACAACCTATTTTAAACAATAACATATTGTCCAAAATCGAAAATGTTTTAAACTTTAAACATTCTAATTTTGTCATATTTCATTAATATCTTTATTAAAAAAAAAAAATGATCCCAATTTATTAGTTTTGTCTGATATAGGTTGACAAACGAATAGATCCATCAACATCATCGGACGATGCTATGATGGCATGTGCCCTGTCATTTTTGGGCAGATTCGTCTTAGGTATCATTGCATCAAGGACATTATTGGGCAGACCAAATAGGAAATGGAGGTAAGAGAGAAGTAGTTGACATTTTGACCCATTTAAACCTTCTTTTTTTTTTGAAAACTGACCCATTTAAACCTAAAACTAGTTTTTGTAACCGGAAATGATCTCTAAATTTTTTTATTAATTAATAATTGAAATGAAAAGATCTTAATGAGTTTTGAGGAGTTTCGGATATAACATGTTACCCTCTCGAAATTTACATGCATCATAGATGAGATCATTGTACTAGCTGCCGATCCCACTATTCCATAAATTTGTTGAAATATTTGGCATGTGTTTAAATTTAGATTAAGGACATATTACTGGAATCTTTGTCCACTCTATTATTTTAGAGTAGTTGGCAAGGCTATAGTTGGATAAGGATGATTCGAACCGTGCATCATTGGAATCGTATCGGAACCGGAATGGTATGGACTGTTCTGGTTCTGGTTCTGGTTCCGGTTCCGGTTAAGAATCCGAACCCATAAGGTTTCGGTTTTGGTTCCATAATATTTGGAACCGGACGGTTTCTGTTCTAAACCGGAAAAAATAAAAAAATTAATTATTATTTATTAAAGTTTAACTATTATGGAGTATTTGATTAAAGTTTAAACATTAAAATTTTAAGTAACATTTTAAAGTTTAACTGTAACAATTTTTTTTTTTATAGTTTAACTTTGAAGTTTAAATATTTCATATAACCATTTTAAAAACAATTTAGAATTGAAAATTTCTAAAAGAATAATTATAATTATTGAATTTAGACAATTTTAAGTTCGAACTGGAACAACCGGTTTTATAACCGAATGTGGAAGCTATTACAAGGTTCCGGTTCGGGTTCGACCAATTCCGAAACGGAACCGTACCATATCTAGGAGCATATATTTCAAGAAATTTCACCCCATACGATCGTAGGCTTTTGCCATGTCCAGCTTCAAACCTGCCCAACCTACACGACGGCCTTGCTTACGTCTAAGGTAATGATCAGCTTCAGCTGCAATAAGGATATTATCCGTTATTAGTCTGTTTGGAATGAAAGCCTCTGGGGTTCTTGGATTAACACAATTGTTGCATCATTCAGACTTTCAGGAAGTGTCACAGTATTGAAACACTTTAGAATGAAAGTAGTAACATCCTACCCTGTGATGTCCCAGAGATTCTGAAAGAAATCCGGATTCATCCCGTCTAGGCCTGGGGCCTTATCAACGTGCATAGAAAAGATAGCTGTTTTAACTTCATCATGCCTGAAAAGGTCTAAGAAACTGTAACTTTTTTGGGCAAGTTAAGAAATAGGTTGGGATCATGTGAACCTGAAGAAGAGAAAATATGCTCAAAATAATTCACAATAACAGATTTCATACATGGTCTCACCTTCGAATTTTGAGCCTGAAGGGTCGAGCAAAAACGGGATGTGATTCTTGCGTTTACGTGTGGAGGCGTAACGGTGAAAGAATTTAGTATTCTTGTCCCCTTCTTTCAGCCAGAATTGCTTGGCTCTTTGTTTCCAAAAAACCTCTTCTTGAGTTAATAACAAATGCCAAGGACCTTGTAGTCCAGTGGCATCAAACCCTTCCCTTTATACGAGAGGTGGTGGGTTTGAGCCTCAGTGGGGCAATGCTGACTCTTGTGCTTCAATTGATTGAGAAAGTAGTTATGAACAGATACTGCATTGTAATATAGTTAGTAGTATTAAAAAAAAAAAAACAAATTAAGCTCTGCATGAACATTATTGTACTCTGCAATAGAGTTTGAGTTAATAACAAATTTTGCTTTAATTTGTAAATTTAGATGATCACCCTCCTGCCAAGTAAAAGGATACCTGGACATGCCAATACCACAAAATAGCCACTAAAATGTTATTTTATGATATTTTTCCAACAATTATATAATCATTTTTCTACTTCTTTAATTTCCTATTTTAATTTTTTTTTAAATCCTACAAATTCTCTACTTTGGTAAACAACCCTAAGCTTCTGAAAGATTAATAAGGTAGAAATAAACTAAATGTAAATAACTTCAACAAGATAAATTTATACAACATACAAATAAGTTTTAGTTGAAGTTAAAGGAATTGGTAATAGTCTTTGGTAGTGAGTATTATCGACGAAAAAACATATGTTAAAATTAGAGAAATATGAATTGAATCACAGGAAAATTTTTGTATATCCATTATTGTGAATTAATTGAGATAGTTTTTGTATATGTTTATGCACTCCTCCAACATATAATATAATACTCAAATATTGTTTTTCCCACCCTAAAGAAGAATTAAGCTTTATGTGCAGCTTTTTTTTCTTATAAATTGGATGAACGACTCAATTGTATTTTTCCTGCACAGTTCAATGGCCAATTTACATTATTCTAACACTTAAATGTATATTATCTTACTCCAAAAATTTCATTATTCTAACATTTAATAATTTACATTATTTTAACACATAATGTACATTATTCTAACTCATAATGTATATTAGTCGTTATGCCGTGGAACATGGTAATAAAATACCGTTATTTCTGCCGCTACATCTTAACGGAGCCTATATATTTTGTGCGTTAATTACAAAATGAAACTACAATGTATCTAAAATCAAGTTATCTCAAATATTGTACTATTTTATATTATAAAACGAAACTATAATTGAATTGAAATTAAATTGTAGTTGTGTTAAAATAAACTGCAGTGTATATAAAATGAAACTGAATAACAGTTTCACATTGTTGAGTTTATATTGTCCAATAAAACTGTAGTTATATCGAAATGATATTGTAGTTGTGTTGGAATGAAATTATAGTGTATATAAAATGAAATTGAATAATAGTTTCGCATATTTGAGTGTATAATGTCGAAAGCAACTATAGTTATATCAAAATAAAATTGTAGTTGTGTTGAAACAAAACTTCAGTATATATAAAATAATGAATCTAAATAATAGTTTCATATATATTTGAGTGTATATTATCCAATGAAACTGTAGTTATATCGAAATGATACTGTAGTTTTGTAATGAGATATAGTGTATGTAAAATGAAATTGAGTAACAGTTTAACAGTTTCACATATTTAAGTGTATAATGTTGAATAAAACTCTAGTTATATCGAAATGAAACAACAGCAGTGCTGAAATGAAACTACAGTGTATATAAAATGAAACGAAATATGTTATACAAATAGAACTACTTTACGTAGAACGGGGCGGACGGGTGCTATTTCTTTTCATTACAAGAAACGGCACTGTTTTAGAACACGATCCACAGTAAAATTTGCGTTATTCTAACTCATAAAATTCATCGACATCGTTTTGGACTGTGGTCCACACAACTCTATGGCCCACGGTCCACACAATAATTTGCCACTGCTCCCACCATTCCATAAAATTGTTGAAATAATTGGCATGTATTTAAATTTAGATTAAGGACATATAACTCAAAAGTAGACCTTTGTCCACTCTATTATTTTAAAGTAGTTGGCAAGGCTATAATTAGATCTATCATTAATCCAATAATCTTGCTTTGTTAATTATTTAAATAAACGCAGGGTAATAATATAAGGTTTATTTGATATTACAAATTTACATTTGTTGTAAATTAACAAGAGTAAATACCCAAAATGGTCCCTCGACTATAGTATAATTCACAAATTGGTCCTCAACTATTGATTTAACACAATTAAATCCTCAACTATTCAATTTTTACCTAATTTGGTCTTCCGTCAATTCATCCGTCTAAAACTTGTTAATTCTAAGGTCATATGCGTAATTTCATCAAATTAAGACCTGATACGTCATCTTTCTATTGTTTATTATCTCCCTTTGCATTTTTGAAGCCATTGTCGCTAGGGAGAACAGTGGTCGCCTGGTCGGTTTCAGACCCGGAATGTAGTTGGGTATGACGACAATGGACTCAAAAATGCAAAGGGAGAATAATAAACAATAGAAAAATGACGTATCAGGTCTTAATTTGATGAAATTACGCATATGACCTTAAAGTTAACAAGTTTTGGACGGATGAATTGACGGAGGACCAAATTAGGTAAAAATTGAATAGTTGAGGATTTAATTGTGTTAAATCAATAGTCGAGGACCAATTTGTGAATTATGCTATAGTCGAGGGACCATTTTGGGTATTTACTCAATTAACAAAACATAATAAATAGACATTAAAATGCCTCCATCTTTTTGCTCACTATATAATATACTCCAAATGTGATAGCACTAAATGAACAGAATACGAACATATAATTCTACGTTTCAAAATCAATCAACCAAAATGTATATTGTTTATTCGTGCTAACAACGTGTTGTAAATTAAGGTATTCCTCGCATGAATATCATTCACATCCTAATCCTAATTCTATGAATGCAAAAGTGATATATGTTACTTTAAAAGTATTATTTTTCATTGAAAAGTGTTATATTTTCACTAAGAATTGAAGTATTCCTTTTTTTATGACCAAGTTATGAAGCAACTCAACATATGGACCATTAAAGAAAAAAGAGTATAAATGTTGATCTTCAGGACCCAATCTTCTGGATTGATTCAAGTAAATATTATCCCCTTTGAAGATAATAACAATCTTCAAAGTTTACACGTTCTAATACAAAACATTTTCAAAACTAGTGTAGAAAAGTGATATGGTACAATCTTAAAAATTATTATTAGAGTGAACATTTTGTATAATTATCTCGTGACTCTTTTAGAATTTATCTGGGTTGAATTTTGACGCTATATATACTTTGTCACATATTCATATATAAACATGCCCATTTTTCATTTCTGCAACGCAAACTTTACTGTCCTCACGTGAATCATTAGGGGTAAAAATATCCATTATTGTGAATTAATTGAGATAGTTTTTGTATATGTTTATGCACTCCTCCAACATATAATATAATACTCAAATATTGTTTTTCCCACCCTAAAGAAGAATTAAGCTTCATGTGCAGCTTCTTTTTCTTGCAGAATTAATACTCCTCCAACATGACTCAATTGCATTTTTCCTTCACAGTTCAATGGCTAATTTTAACTTTATTCTTGATTTTTAAATTTAGTTTCTTGTGTGTGTGTGTGTGTATATATATATATATATATATATATATATATATATATATATATAATAGTTTTAAAGTAATTTCTAAATATATAAATTTTAAATACTAATATTAAACATATAATATAATGAAAATTTGAATTGTAAAGAACTTTCGCCAAGCCTTAAATTTCTAGGCTAGTTGTCCCACCAAAAGTAGACCTGCTTACAATCCAGCAAGGGGATTAGTTACTATGTTCAATGGTGAAAACCTTGGATACACCAAAAAAGAATATATATATATATATATATATATATAAAACAAACTTCCACCGATTCTATCTGTTAGCCGAACCAGACATAAATAAAATAGGACGGGGAGGGGTTAACTAATTTGTAACTATAGAGTTTTACAAAGTTTTAAAAAGTTCTTAAGGACTCTATGAAAGTTAATAAAAGTTTATTAAAATATATCATTTTAAAAGTCTACAAAAATCATGACTGAATACACCCCTGGCCTGTTAATTACTTTCCCTCAACATGGCCTTCTTTTCCCTTTCAGTAGGCTGTTAGTAAACAAATTTTTTGGCCGGTAAACTACTTATTTTCGATAAATTACTTGTGTTCATGTTCGATAAGCATTCGTTGTTGTTGGTTTATTAAGGTAAATAAACGAAAAAAGTTTGAACATTTGTATGGTCGTTTGCTAAGAGTTGGTGAACACATTGGTTAGTGTTTGTTTAAGATTGTTCATAAGAGACTCATTTAAGTGTAATGTATTTCTTTTATATAAATTTTAAGATACTACTTTAGTTGCCAATGACCTTGTGGTCCAGTGACACCAAGTTGCTCCCTCAGTGGTCGTTAACAAACACTATAATATCATGAAAATAAATTTGAATTGTAAAGAACTAGTGCTAAGTCTATATGGACATAAATAAAATAAGACACTATAAGTAATTTGGGTATTCATTCATTCATATATATATTGTGATAATAAGGATACATGAAATTGTAAAATTAAAGGAGTTGAGTTTATCACCCATCACTAAACTCATTTATTTAGATAGATAGATATATATGGGTGGCAGGCGGGCGTTTAGTTATTGGGACATTTGATAGCAGAATTTGGGCGATCACAAACATTGAGAACAACATCGACAGGAATTTGAATGTCGACATTGACGATTGGGGAAACAGAAGCCTTAACTGCTGCGCAAAGACAAACAGCGGCTTCTACATCGACAAGTCCCTGAATCAAGGGGCAGCATTCCCTTGCGGCGGGATCATTGGGACTGGGAGGAATGTTTACATTAGCTATTACCGCATTTATTAAATTAGCACATACACTCAATACTTGTGTTGTGTTGCATGTGTCGCTGGGAGGCGGTGGGCTCATCATCGGATGTGGAAGTGGAATTGAAGTCACAACAGACAAGGATAATGCAAGGCTAAGTATGAGTATGGTTAAGGCTTCGACTTTGGAACCCATACTTAAACTCGATCGAGAATATATATATATTTGTAATTTGCTTTTGCTTGTAGATATGGTGATTCAAGTGTGTGTGTAAATGTGAGTATTTATAGGCGCAAGGAGGGAACAATTCATTCAAAACCACCCTCCCAATTTAATTTACACTATTTAAATTTCCATACATATCTTCTCCTTTTAATGCAATTAAAATTTTCACTTCAACATCCCTACCTACCTACCTATTTGCTTGGGATCATGTTTCATCAACCAAATGCATTATTTCACTAATTAATTACATGATGACACCTCTATTATCATTCCAAATGAGTTGTCAACCCCGATGGATGGTAAGATGGAGCATTAATTTTTTGGCCGGATCCGAGAAAGATTATATTGAGAAAGTATAGAACAGGAGACATACGTACAAACAAGTGATTGCTAGTGTACATGAAGGCATACATACATACTAGATCCTATCCTCCAAACAAAATGAAGCTATATTCATATTGTGGATTCAAGCCATTTGGGAGGAGTTGAACCAATTTGAAAGAAATCTCAAGTGTGGGAATTTGTTTCCAAGGCCTAAGCACCAAAATGTCATCCGCATGCACAAAGTGGATTTTCCGGAACAAGATGAACGAGGATGCAGTCATTGTTCGAAATCAGGTTCGTCTTGTTGCGAAAGGCAGTTTTCAATAAGAAAGGGATAAATTGCGTTGAAACTTTTGCCCGATATTTCGGGATGAAATTAGATAGACAAGGGACTACAAGCAAGAGACTCATGTATATTCCACACTTTCACCATGTGCAAATGAGTTATAACTATATGCTCTTTCAAGGCAAAAGGAACATATCAACCTTAGATGGAGTTCATACGAAATGGATGAAAGATTCTTTAATTTAGACACAAGCCAACTCGTCTAACAGCTAGAAATCTACACTCAAGATAAATTACTGATAAGTACAAAGAATTTTTTTGAACCAAGGTGTGCTTATACACTGATAAGGAAACAATCTTTACCATATATGGTTCATGGAAGCCCAATTCAAAGATTTAGCAACCGATTTTTAGGGATTGTGACTACATTTTTACGACTACCACTTGCTAAGTGATAACGGGCAAATTTGAATTTGAAATTCGGGTTCAACTTGCTGAAAGATTTAAGAGAGTTCTTTAAAGCTTTATCAAGTATTCTAAGCTAAATAGAATCATCTATATTCTTAAGGTCCAACACTTAACAACAACCATTTTTCTCAGTTGAAAGAAGTTGGAAGATCAAAATTAATCTCTCTCTTGTATTTTGTAACACATAGTGAAATCCTCCCTAGCTAGATTATAAGGAGAAGAGAGTAGAGTACGAAAGTTTTCCACACTACTATAAAAATTAATCTCTCTCTTGCAATTACTTTATTTTGGCTTTGTTTGGTAAATGGCTGTTAGCTGATTGGGTTGACTGTTTGGATTAGAAGGTATGATTTGTTGATAACATTAGCAGATTGTAGGAAATTATTTGATAAATTAGCTGTTAGCTGATAGCTGTTTGGTATAATTTCTTTTCTCAAAAAGCTAATTGAAAAGGCTGTTTTGAGTAGCCTTTTGAATTTTAGTATTTTGGAGTTACAAAAAGCTTATTAACTTATAACTAATAGAGGCCAAATAAGCCAAAATTAGCTGATAGGCTGATTATTTACCAAACAGGTCCTTTATTTCTTATCCAATGAACTAACGACCTCCATACTAAATTTCACATGATCACTCATTCACAAAAAATTAGCTACAAAACCTTTTCCTTGACAAGTTCAAAACTTCCGCTGCAAAGAAATTATTTTAATTCCTTAACTCGTTTTAAAAATCGTTTAAGGTCTATTAATATAATTAACCTTCCCTTCCACCTCCTAGACTTTAGCCAGCCCGGGACCAACTAATTAAAAATCTTCACATGTTTCTTTAATTCTTCTAGCTTTTATGACAAGTTCTCTTCTCGTACCAAACTTTCACAAATGAGTTCACCCTTCTCTTAAAGATGATCCCTTATTCAAATTGCATTATGTTCAAGTAACCAAACTTGAGCATTATTCAATGTTTGGTTTGCTTTGAACATGCATGCCAAGCTTTCACAAATGAGGTTTATATAGTAATAAATATATTTTTTTTAGAATTTCAAACATGTTATTAAATTTTGAAAATATTTTTTAGAATAGTGAAGTAAAAATATTATTTTAAATTCAATAGAAATATTTTAGGAGTTGTGAAGCTAAAATATTATTTTAAATTTAAAGGAAATATTTGAGGGGTTAGTTGTTTAAAATATTTAAGACAGAATATTTCCTCCAACGTACTTCTTTCCCCCAAAGAGCATCGGCTGAAATTAACTTCATTTGAAACACAATTACTCTAACTATATACTCCGTATTTATTTTAAAGTCCTAAAGCTAGCTTCCGTTTATGCTAAGAGTTAATACCCGATTTGGTCCCTTGACTACTAGGAATTAAATCGGTTTTAGTTATAAATAGATAGTAATTTTTTAATAAAGTAGTGAAAATCAATTGTAAATCTATAATGTGAAATAAAAATTACCTAATTTCATTTATTAGCTCATTTTCTTTGTCAATATATAAATCAATAATTCAAGGCATTTATTCAACTTTTATTTGATTAATTAATTAGTGATTTTACTTTTTAAAAAAATTAGTGATTATTGTGTATATTTTCTTTATATTTATACTTTTAGGATGTAAATTTACTAGAAGGATTTCACCATTTTGGTCTCGACTTTCAAACTTAGCTTGCTTAATTTCATCCCCAACTATGCAATTGTTAACCAAAATAGTCTTAATCATGACTATTTTGGTTTGGACAAAGAACTATTTTTAGGTAAAAATAGCATAGTTGGGTATGAAATTGAGAAAGTTTGGAAGTCGATAACCAAAGTGGTGAAATCCTAATAGTCGAAGAACCAAATAGGGTATTAACTCATTAACATTTAATGGCAGCAAAGAAATAGAAAACTATGCGTAAAAGTCACGCAACACGCAGTGCACGCGCCAGCTGGTGCGTGACTGCTTTGCATTGTAGTCAGACTGCTCAGCTTTGCAGTCTGACTGCTTTGCAGCAGTTTCAATTTTTTTTATTCCTTTTTTTTCTATTTTTTATTTTTATCTATTTTTTTTTCACATTCTTTTTCCTAATCACACTTACAAAAACTACTCAAAAATAATAAAAAAAAACTCCACTAAGTTCTTTCACGATTTTTAAGGTTACAATTGCCACATGGAAGAGAGAGAATGAAGAGGGAGGTTCATCTGCAAAACAAGGTTATTGGAACAGTAATTTACGCAAACCAAGAAAAGAAAGAAAGAGAGATTGTGCACGTTTCGTGCACAGCAGGCACCCACCGCCCAGCGAGCACGTCAAGCATGCCTGACAGCTACCATTTTTTATTGTTTATATAAATCAAATTTAACTTTTTTACGTACATCTCATCCTATTTTCTCTTTCCTAATCACATTTACAACAACTCCTCAAAAACTGCAAAAAAACTCCATTGATAAGGATGCTCTTAGACATCAAGAAAGATCGAAGACCGAAATACCAAATACGAAATGGAGGTAAGAAAGAAGTACTTGACATTTTGACCCATTCAAAATTTTCATACATCATAGATGAGATCATTGTACTGCTCCCCAATAGTTAAGGGTCCACACATGATACAAGAACAACGTTATTTCGCCCATTTTTTTTCACGCACCCTACTGAAATATATATATTTATATATATTTTTATAATTCATGATATACATTATTCTAACACATAATGTACATTATCTCATCCCAGAAATTTTATTATTTTAATTCATAATGTACATTATTCTAACACATAATGTATATTATTTTACTCCATAAATTTCATTATTCAAAAATATAATGTACATTATTTTAACACATAATGTACATTATTCTAACTCATAACGTATATTAGTCGTTATGTCGTGGACCATGGTCCAAAAACGGCGTCGTGGTTGCCACTACATCTTAACGGAGCGCGTATTTTTGGTGTGTTAATTACAAAATGAAACTACAATGTATCTAAAATGAAACTGTCTCACATATTGTACTGTTTTATATTATAAAACGAAACTGTAATCGAATTGAAATTAAACTGTAGCTGTGTTGAAACAAAACTGCAGTGTATATAAAATGAAACTGAATAACAGTTTCATATATTTTAGTGTATATTGTCTAATGAAACTGTAGTTATATCGAAATGATCTTGTAATTTTGTAATGAAATATAGCGTATGTAAAATTAAACTGAGTAACAGTTTCACCTATTTGAGTGTATAATGTCGAATAAAATTGTAGTTATATCGAAATGAAACTGCAGTTGTGTTGAAATGAAACTATAGTTTTTCACCTTTTCCATAAATTTGTTGAAATATTTGGCATGTATTTAAATTTAGATCAAGGACATATAACTCAAAACCTTTGTCTACTCTATTATTTTAGAGTAGTTGGCAAGGCTATAATTAGATCTATCATTAATCCAATAATCTGCTTTGTTAATTATTTAAATAAACGCAGGGTAATAAATAGGGGATATTTGGTTATTGGCTTATCAACCAAATTTTAGCTTATTTGAACAAGTTTAACTGTTTGACCTATAAATAACCTATTTAGAAGTGTTTGGTAAATGACTTATTGGCCTTGGCTAATTGGGCCAATAAGCTGAAAATTGAAAAGTTAATGGTTATGTTTGGCAAACCTTGCTGAAAAGGTAGTTGAAAGCTGAAAAGTAGGTGAAAACTAAAAACATATAAGCTCGAAGCTGAAATATGAAGCTAGAGCTGTTAAGCTAGTTGTTATGCTTAAAAGTGTTTGGTAAAATTAGTTTTTTGATAAGCTGATAAATGTAAAAAGACTAAAAGGGGCATCTTCATACAATTTAAATAGTTTTAAATTTAAATAGGTTTGTTTATATATTAAAATATAAAATAGTTAAATCAATATATTTTAATAAAATATAAAGTAAGAACATATAGTTGAAAGCATATAAAGTAAAACAAAATGTTTATAATTCATAAGATTAGTTCATACAAAAATCAATGTTCAAACACAAATGTCAAATTGAAATTACAACTAAACATATTGAAGAGAAAAGTAAAAAAGGTTTAGCCAAAAAAGTTTTAATTCGGAAGGGTAAATGATGTCATTTCTTTAAAATAATAAGGTTAAATATGAAAAAAAAAAAAGTTTGGAAGGTAGCTACTAGTTTATTTTGAAATGCTTAAAAAATAAGCTCTTATTTTAAGCTACTAAACCCTAAACCCTAAACAAATTTTTGAACCCGTTTAATAAACAAAAAAAATTTGAACATTTGTATGCTCGTTTGTTAAGAGTTCGTGAACACATTCGTTAGTGTTCGTTTAATAATGTTCACGAACATGCTCGTTCGTTTAAAACATTTCATAACAGACTCATTTAAAAGTAATTTATCTTATTTTATTTTTTAAAATTTTAAGATACTACATTAGTTTAGACTTTTTTTTAAAAAAAAATTAATTATATGCTATAGTCATATACCAATTATGAATTAGCTTCTCCTTAATTAGTTCTCATTCAGTTAAGGTTATCATCTTTTGATAAGTTATCATTTAGTGCCTCGTAAAAAAGAACGAACGCAAAACAAGAAATACACACTTGTGTGAGACCACGGATCCTTATTCGTGAGACGGGTCGGGTCGGGTCAAAGCACCATGCAAATGTCATACTTATATGTGCAAATCTCACACTTATATGCTCAAATATAACACTAATCAAAAATACAATTTTTGTTACTTATAAGAGAAAAAGTATTACATTTTTCATAATAAGTAATGTTGACAAGTACCTCTCACTTATAAGGGCAAATATAATACTTTTGAGGAAAAATGTAATACTTTTAAATCGAAATGTAAAAGTATTGTATTTTCCCTTAAAAGTATTACATTTACCCTAATAAGTAACAAAAACTTTATTCCTGATTAGTATTACATTTAAGCATATAAGTATTGTATTTGTGCATATAAGTGTTACATTTGCATCTTGACCCGACCCGTCTCATGGTGAGACGGTCTCACACAAGTTTTTGCCATTTACATATGTTTGTTTCTTTAGTGTTAGTTAACGTTAATGAACAAATTCCATGTACATAACATTACATTTTTGTTATCGGGTCTTTCTCTGTCGGCCCGGGTACACCCACGTAATGAACAAATTCGTGAACATGTACATAACATCTTTTTTTTTACCGAGTCGTCAGTCCGGGTACACCCACGTAATGAACAAATTCGTGAACATGTACGGGCACAGGAGCTGGTCCAAGGGGAATCGTCACTTGTGGGAATCAAACCCGGGTTCTCCCAAAATTCTTCCCCACAAAATGAGCTCACTTGCCACTTGAGCTACCCAATTGGGTAACATTTGCAAACATGAACAAACACTAATGAATGCTTAACAAATTAACACGAACAAGATTTTTAAAACCTTAACAAATCAACATGAACATTCTAAAAATATTAACAAACGAGCACGAACAACCTCTATTCGTTCATGTTTGGTTTGTTAACCGCCCTACCAGTCAGTTGTTCTCAACCCATTGTCTAAACTCCTCGTTGAGGCAACCATATCATAGAATGAAGCAGTGGTAATCTTACTGTCCACTATTTCACCTGCCTCACCACCTACAAAATATGGTTGTGGATTGCAAATCCTACTATTCCACCTGTCTCACCACCTACAAGATCGAGGTAGGTTGTGGTAATCCTACTATCCCACCAACTACTAATGATGGTGTACATACTATACCATCTGTGTCGTCATCTCACCTCTTAGGAATGGCGATGATGATCCTACTATCTCACCTTCTAAAGACGGTGCATGTACTCACTACTCCACTTATCTCATGACTACCTACAAGAGGCAGTGGTAATCCTACTATCCCACCTGTCGTCTTCTCACCTCCTAAGAACGGTAATAGTAATATTACTATTCCACCTTCTAAAGGCGGTGTAACCACTATCCGGCCTCTCTCATCACTTCTGGCTCCGATAATATTACTACTAGCAACAACGGTTGTGCAACATGTAGGGGAAGCGTATAAATATAAAAATACTAGGATGTATATCTAAATATTTTTTTCTTATCTTAAATATGCATAAATATTAATTATCTATTAGTTTTATAATTAAAAGTATGACACTAATAAATAAAAGTAATATATATATATATATATATATATAGTAAATCACTAATAAATAGTTAAATACCACAACCTATTTTAAACAATAACATATTGTCCAAAATCGAAAATGTTTTAAACTTTAAAACATTCTAATTTTGTCATATTTCATTAATATCTTTATTAAAAAAAAAATGATCCCAATTTATTAGTTTTGTCTGATATAGGTTGACAAACGAATAGATCCATCAACATCATCGGACGATGCTATGATGGCATGTGCCCTGTCATTTTTGGGCAGATTCGTCTTAGGTATCATTGCATCAAGGACATTATTGGGCAGACCAAATAGGAAATGGAGGTAAGAGAGAAGTAGTTGACATTTTGACCCATTTAAACCTTCTTTTTTTTTTGAAAACTGACCCATTTAAACCTAAAACTAGTTTTTGTAACCGGAAATGATCTCTAAATTTTTTTATTAATTAATAATTGAAATGAAAAGATCTTAATGAGTTTTGAGGAGTTTCGGATATAACATGTTACCCTCTCGAAATTTACATGCATCATAGATGAGATCATTGTACTAGCTGCTCCGATCCCACTATTCCATAAATTTGTTGAAATATTTGGCATGTGTTTAAATTTAGATTAAGGACATATTACTGGAATCTTTGTCCACTCTATTATTTTAGAGTAGTTGGCAAGGCTATAGTTGGATAAGGATGATTCGAACCGTGCATCATTGGAATCGTATCGGAACCGGAATGGTATGGACTGTTCTGGTTCTGGTTCTGGTTCCGGTTCCGGTTAAGAATCCGAACCCATAAGGTTTCGGTTTTGGTTCCATAATATTTGGAACCGGACGGTTTCTGTTCTAAACCGGAAAAAATAAAAAAATTAATTATTATTTATTAAAGTTTAACTATTATGGAGTATTTGATTAAAGTTTAAACATTAAAATTTTAAGTAACATTTTAAAGTTTAACTGTAACAATTTTTTTTTTTATAGTTTAACTTTGAAGTTTAAATATTTCATATAACCATTTTAAAAACAATTTAGAATTGAAAATTTCTAAAAGAATAATTATAATTATTGAATTTAGACAATTTTAAGTTCGAACTGGAACAACCGGTTTTATAACCGAATGTGGAAGCTATTACAAGGTTCCGGTTCGGGTTCGACCAATTCCGAAACGGAACCGTACCATATCTAGGAGCATATATTTCAAGAAATTTCACCCCATACGATCGTAGGCTTTTGCCATGTCCAGCTTCAAACCTGCCCAACCTACACGACGGCCTTGCTTACGTCTAAGGTAATGATCAGCTTCAGCTGCAATAAGGATATTATCCGTTATTAGTCTGTTTGGAATGAAAGCCTCTGGGGTTCTTGGATTAACACAATTGTTGGAGTATATTATATAGTGAGCAAAAAGATGGAGGCATTTTAATGTCTATTTATTATGTTTTGTTAATTGAGTAAATACCCAAAATGGTCCCTCGACTATAGCATAATTCACAAATTGGTCCTCGACTATTGATTTAACACAATTAAATCCTCAACTATTCAATTTTTACCTAATTTGGTCCTCCGTCAATTCATCCGTCCAAAACTTGTTAACTTTAAGGTCATATGCGTAATTTCATCAAATTAAGACCTGATACGTCATTTTTCTATTGTTTATTATTCTCCCTTTGCATTTTTGAGTCCATTGTCGTCATACCCAACTACATTCCGGGTCTGAAACCGACCAGGCGACCACTGTTCTCCCTAGCGACAATGGCTTCAAAAATGCAAAGGGAGATAATAAACAATAGAAAGATGACGTATCAGGTCTTAATTTGATGAAATTACGCATATGACCTTAGAATTAACAAGTTTTAGACGGATGAATTGACGGAAGACCAAATTAGGTAAAAATTGAATAGTTGAGGATTTAATTGTGTTAAATCAATAGTGAGGACCAATTTGTGAATTATACTATAGTCGAGGACCATTTTGGGTATTTACTCTTGTTAATTTACAACAAATGTAAATTTGTAATATCAAATAAACCTTATATTATTACCCTGCGTTTATTTAAATAATTAACAAAGCAAGATTATTGGATTAATGATAGATCTAATTATAGCCTTGCCAACTACTTTAAAATAATAGAGTGGACAAAGGTCTACTTTTGAGTTATATGTCCTTAATCTAAATTTAAATACATGCCAACTATTTCAACAATTTTATGGAATGGTGGGAGCAGTGGCAAATTATTGTGTGGACCGTGGGCCATAGAGTTGTGTGGACCACAGTCCAAAACGATGTCGATGAATTTTATGAGTTAGAATAACGCAAATTTTACTGTGGATCGTGTTCTAAAACAGTGTCGTTTCTTAATGAAAAGAAATGGCACCCGTCCGCCCCGTTCTACGTAAGTAGTTCTATTTGTATAACATATTCCGTTTCATTTATATACACTGTAGTTTCATTTCAGCACAACTGTTGTTTCATTTCGATATAAGTAGAGTTTTATTCAACATTATACACTCAAATATGTGAAACTGTTAAACTGTTACTCAATTTCATTTTACATACACTATATCTCATTACAAAACTACAGTATCATTTCGATATAACTATAGTTTCATTGGACAATATACACTCAAATATATATGAAACTATTATTTAGATTCATTTTATATGTACTGAAGTTTTGTTTCAACACAATTACAATTTTATTTCGATATAACTATAGTTGCTTTCGACATTATACACTCAAATATGCGAAACTATTATTCAATTTCATTTTATATACACTATAATTCATTCCAACACAACTACAATATCATTTCGATATAACTACAGTTTTATTGGACAATATAAACTCAATTATGTGAAACTGTTATTCAGTTTCATTTTATATACACTGCAGTTTTATTTTAACACAACTACAATTTAATTTCAATTCAATTACAGTTTCGTTTTATAATATAAAATAGTACAATATTTGAGATAATTTGATTTTAGATACATTGTAGTTTCATTTTGTAATTAACGCACAAAATATATAGGCTCCGTTAAGATGTAGGCCAGAAATAACGCTATTTTATTACCATGTTCCACGGCATAACGACTAATATACATTATGAGTTAGAATATGTACATTATGTGTTAAAATAATGTAAATTATTATGTTAGAATAATGAAATTTTTGGAGTAAGATAATATACATTAAGTGTTAGAATAATGTAAATTGGCCATTGAACTGTGCAGGAAAAATGCAATTGAGTCGTCCATCCAATTCATAAGAAAAAAAAGCTGCACATAAAGCTTAATTCTTCTTTAGGGTGGGAAAAACAATATTTGAGTATTATATTATATGTTGGAGGAGTGCATAAACATATACAAAAACTATCTCAATTAATTCACAATAATGGATATACAAAAATTTTCCTGTGATTCAATTCATATTTCTCTAATTTTAACATATGTTTTTCGTCGATAATCTCACTACCAAAGACTATTACCAATTCCTTTAACTTCAACTAAAACTTATTTGTATGTTGTATAAATTTATCTTGTTGAAGTTATTTACATTTAGTTTATTTCTACCTTATTAATCTTTCAGAAGCTTAGGGTTGTTTACCAAAGTAGAGAATTTGTAGGATTTTAAAAAAAAATTAAAATAGGAAATTAAAGAAGTAGAAAAATGATTATATAATTGTTGGAAAAATATCATAAAATAACATTTTAGTGGCTATTTTGTGGTATTGGCATGTCCAGGTATCCTTTTACTTGGCAGGAGGGTGATCATCTAAATTTACAAATTAAAGCAAAATTTGTTATTAACTCAAACTCTATTGCAGAGTACAATAATGTTCATGCAGAGCTTAATTTGTTTTTTTTTTTTTAATACTACTAACTATATTACAATGCAGTATCTGTTCATAACTACTTTCTCAATCAATTGAAGCACAAGAGTCAGCATTGCCCCACTGAGGCTCAAAGCCATCCCGACCACTCTCGTATAAAGGGAAGGGTTTGATGCCACTGGACTACAAGGTCCTTGGCATTTGTTATTAACTCAAGAAGAGGTTTTTTGGAAACAAAGAGCCAAGCAATTCTGGCTGAAAGAAGGGGACAAGAATACTAAATTCTTTCACCGTTACGCCTCCACACGTAAACGCAAGAATCACATCCCGTTTTTGCTCGACCCTTCAGGCTCAAAATTCGAAGGTGAGACCATGTATGAAATCTGTTATTGTGAATTATTTTGAGCATATTTTCTCTTCTTCAGGTTCACATGATCCCAACCTATTTCTTAACTTGCCCAAAAAAGTTACAGTTTCTTAGACTTTTCAGGCATGATGAAGTTAAAACAGCTATCTTTTCTATGCACGTTGATAAGGCCCCAGGCCTAGACGGGATGAATCCGGATTTCTTTCAGAATCTCTGGGACATCACAGGGTAGGATGTTACTACTTTCATTCTAAAGTGTTTCAATACTGTGACACTTCCTGAAAGTCTGAATGATGC
>CP025648.1:16846791-16858736 GCA_003576665.1 Ipomoea trifida | reverse complement strand
GGGGGGGGGGGGGGGGGGGATAAAAAGAAGTTATTTTTTTTGTTAACAATAATTATAGGTAATTAACTTATATTAATTTTATTGTCAAAATATACACTTATAATAAGAACCAATAATGTTAGACTCTTAACTGGAACTAAAAAAATGTTGGTGTAATAGTCTTCTATGACATATATTGTACTTTATGTTCTTCTTATTGTGCAACCTCCAATTAAATTCCTAATATATCCTAATCTGTTATAATTTTACCAAATTTTTCCGTTAAATATAACGGAAGTTTAACATTAAATTCTTTAGGCAATTTGTTTATTTATTGCAGTTCTCAAACAAATTGGCAATATTCTATAATACAATTCTGTATAGATTTCTAACTTAAAATTAGAATATTGAAGTCTTAATAAGATTCTATAATACAATTTCGTATAGATTCCTAACTAAAAACTAAACCTAGCATATTCTGCAACACACCATCTACTTGACATTCTATAGGTATGATTGTCAAAATATTATCATGCTAATTCTATTATTTGTATTTGTACTCATAATGATTACAATTTTTTTTTAAAAAAAAAATCAATGATGATATACTCATTAATGAGTATAACTTCAATATCGTTATGTAAATATATCTATTGTATAATCTGTTCATCTATACTTGTATCAATGGTTTTTTGAATTTATGTTGTGGTTCCCATTATATTATTTTATAACATCCTTTATGAACATATTTTCCATGACACAAGGATATTAGTAATGGCAAATGCAATAAAGTTAATTGATATTGACACGCAGTACAAACTGTGGGCTAGAGTTGTACAGTTCATGTCATTAAG
Source organism: Ipomoea trifida (assembly GCA_003576665.1). NCBI lineage: Eukaryota > Viridiplantae > Streptophyta > Magnoliopsida > Solanales > Convolvulaceae > Ipomoea > Ipomoea trifida. The sequence continues at coordinate 16,857,903 of CP025648.1, read as the reverse complement.
AAAAACGAACCAAAAAACGCTATTGGAACGCCTGAGAAAAAGTATATGCTCATCGTACTTGAGGATGAAATAGTAATTAAATAGTAAAAATTTTCTTCCTTTATTATTATTATTATTATTATTATTATTATTATTATTATTATTATTATTGTTATTATTATTATTATTATTTTATTTTATTTTATTTTTATCATTATTAGTATTATTGTTATTATGAAGATGCTCTCATTCACCACCAACATAATTGTAAATACTATATCTAAATGCAAGGAACTCTGGTTCAATCAATAGTGTTTGATAATTACATTGGAATGTATGATATCACTTTACAAACCAACAAATGGTACATAATCTCAAATGTCATTGTCAAACCTATCCGAACAAACAATAAAGTATTTGATCACAAATACAATTACATATGAATTTTAAATGGTCGGACCGGTGTCCAAACAAGTGACAATGATGACACGCCATTTGCTCCATGTAAGTGGTATATTTGTTTCTACATATTTTAGTTACGATTTAGCTATTTACAATTTCGTTATGTTTTATTAAAATATATAAGCACCGAGACTATTTCTTTGATATTTATTAATTTAGCATTTTTTTTCTCTCTCATTATTATATGATTACTTTAACCAATTACAGAACACTAATTTAAAAATACGCATTGGGCATTGGTTTAATCGTGCAACGCGCGTGTGATAACTAGTGTTAGGGGTAAGGACGAAACCAAGATCGTGAATTAAAAAATCAATATTTGTTATAATTACTAGTTATCACACGCGCGTTGTGCAATTATACCAATGCCCAATGCGTATTTTTAAATTAGTATTCCTTAATTGGTTAAAGTAGTCATATAATAATGAGAGAGAAAAAATGCTAAATTAATACAAATCAAAGAAATAGTTTCGATGCTTATATATTTTATTAAACATAACGAAATTGTAAATAGCTAAATTGCAACTAAAATAAGTAGAAACAAATAAACCACTTACATGGGAGCAAATGGCGTGTCATCATTGCCATTTGTTTGGACACCGGTCCGACCATTTAAAATCCATGTGTAATTATATTTGTGATCAAGTACTTTATAGTTCGTCCGGACAAGTTTAACAATGACATTTGAGATGATGTACCATTTGTAGGTTTGTAAAGTGATATCATACATTCCAATGTCATTATCAAACACTATTGATTGAACCCGAGTTCCTTGCATTTAGATATAGCATTTACAATGAAGTTGGTGGTGAATGAGAGCATTTTCATAATAATACTAATAATGATAAAAATATAATAATAATAATAATAATAATAATAATAATAATAATAATAATAATAATAATAATAATAATAATAATAATAATAATAATAATAATAATAATAATAATAATAATAATGAGTGAAAAATTTTACTGTTTACTTACTGTTTCATCCTCAAGTACGATGAGCATATACTTTTTCCGTTCCAATAGCGTTTTTTGGTTCGTTTTTCTTAATGACATGAACTGTACAACTACAGCCCATAGTTTGTGTGTCAATATCAATTAACTTTACTGCATTTGTCATTACTAATATCCTTGTGTCAGGGAAAATATGTGCATAAAGGATGTTATGAAATAATATAATGGGAACTACAACGTAAATTCAAAAACCATAGATTAAGGAGTTAGAAGTAACTAAAATGTGTAGATTATAGAGAAATATAACGAGAACCGCAACATTACATACAAGGATACAAGTATGGATGAACGGATTATACAATAGATATATTTACATAACGATATTGAAGTTATATTAATTAATGAGTATACCATCATTGATTTAAAAAAAAAATTGTAATCATTATGAGTACAAATACAAATAATAGAATTAGCATGGCAATATTTTGACAATCATACCTATAGAATGTCAAGTAGATGGGATGATGTGTTGCAGAATATATTAGGTTTAGTTTTGGGTGAATACCAGTGAGAAGGGGAGGGGTTTATATATTTGTTTTGGGTAGAATAATGGTTTAGTTAGGAATCTATACAAAATTGTATTATAGAATCTTATTAAGACTTCAATATTCTAATTTTAAGTTAGGAATCTATATAGAATTGTATTATAGAATATTGCCAATTTGTTTGAAAACTGCAATAAAGCAACAAATTGCCTAAAGAATTTAATGTTAAACTTCCGTTATATTTAACGGCAAAATTTGGTAAAATTATAAAAGATTAGGATATATTAGGAATTTAATTGGAGGTTGCACAATAAGAAGAACACAAAGTACAATATGTTATAGCAGACTATTACACCAACATTGTTTTTAGTTCCAATTAAGGGTCTAACATTATTGACTCTTATTATAAGTGTAGATATATACTATGTGGACATTATGAACATTCAATACATAATGGCATCAAACCCTTCCCTTTACACGGGAGGTGGTGGGTTCGAGTCTCAGTGGAGTCAATATTGACTAAACGGTCATGACATAATTATCATCATTATTGTTTCGTCCTTAAGTTATAGGGTAATTGTAGAATTCGTCCTTAAGTTCTTGTCATACTCACTTTTCGTCCCTAAATTATTATTAGGGTAATTGTAGAATTCGTCCTTAAGTTCTTGTCATACTCACTTTTCGTCCCTAAATTATTATTGGCGTTGCATTTTTCGTCCCTGAGTTATACTAATTTCAAATTTCGTCCTTAAGTTATCATTACGTTCGTTGCACATTTCGTTCCTAACTTAAGTGTGCAAACTTTGGTAAATTTTCGATTAAAAAATCTTTAATCGAACTTTTTCGTTCAACGCCAATTTTTTTTAATGAAATTTTTTGGTAGCGGATGACTAATTTAAAATATATATATATATATATATATATATATATATATATATATATATATATATCGTTTCTAGCAAGGAACGGTAGTGAATGATAATTATTTTTTTTAATATTCTATTTATTTTTAATTAAAACCTCTATTTAAAAAAAAAATTGTACATGTTACAGCTTAAATTCATATCAAACAATACAGTTCTATACAATACTATCAAACTATACCATCAAACTTTATACCATCAGTAAATTAAACTATTATCAAAGTTTATACTAACACAATCCTTTAAATCATTACACTTTAACACAATATATATATGATCATCAAAACATAGAACTTTATATCATCACACTTTAATACAATAATAGATCATCAAAACACAATACTATCTTAAAATTAAAATACAATAGTTTTATTAATAAAACAAAAGTTACACGTACGCACTGGGAGAAGAAGTATTTTGCCCATTGCTCTCGAATCTCATTTATGTCATCAATAGAATACGGACTATTGCTTTCAAATGCCTACAAAATAATATAATTAATAAAATTATTAAAAGTGTTAATTAATAAAATATAATTTAACTATACATAGTTCTATTATATTTAAATTTACTTACTTCATCCAAACTATATGATCAACATATGAATATTTTGTCACGATGTCAAGCATGTATCGCATGGCATAATATCCACACTTAACATGTCCTAGTTGTATCGGGCACTATAAAATACATATATATTTTAGTAATTTCAACAATTTTTTATAATTCAAAATATCATATTAAAGCTTAAGTATATAAGATTAGTAGGTGAAGGAGAATCAAAAACTAAAAGCAAGATATATGAGTTTACAAACACCATGATACTCCCCCAAACTGTCCAGAGATATAAGATTAGCAGGTCATGAACTTTGGACTAAATTATGCTTATTAGGAAATGTTTATGAGCATTTTAGTGATCCTATGCACTGTTGAAGACAGTACAGTGTGCAAGACTCGTGCATTGTTTAGGATTTATGGAGGGAAAATGTAAGCAATTTTCTTTTAGTATATATATAGTTTGTAATACAACTTTACAAAAGTAAGCATAGAACTATGAACAATCACCTGTTGACTAATAAGAATCAAGCCAAGCATTGGTCTGCTGAGATTCCACTGGTTGCCATTGTCCTCAAAAAGAACAATAATCTCAAATAATGTTTTTAGTATCTGACAAGATAGTTGGATTTCAACTATTTATATTTGAGAATGAAAAGTCTACAAAAGTCCTAAAATTAAAAAGTTTATACAAGTTCATAACTTTTTGAATACCTCATGACTTTTAAAGACTCTTTAAAAGTTTTAATCCAATACCACCCGACTTTTAAAGACTCTTTGAAAATCTTGATTGAATACCGTCTGATTTTTAAAGACTCCCTAAAAGTTTGAATCGAATACTTCCAAACTTATAAAGTTCATAAAAGCTTTTTAAAGTCATGATTGAATACACCTCTTTTAGATTTTAAGCCAAATTAAATGAGCCTAAAATTTAAAGCACCTCCATAATGCCTTAAAGAACTCAAATAGCTCAATTTAATTTGCCTAACAAAATAATCCATCACTTTATTCTAGTAACTGGACCTAACAATAATAATAGTTTCAATTTTTTTTAAATGGACCAGTTATTGCCGAATTGGGCCAGATCTAGCCCAATGAAAAAAAAAAAAAAAAACTCCAGCCGGCGAATCCAATGAGTAAGGTTCCAGATATATGTTATTTCGAATTTTTTTTTTTAAACTAACATAATATTTTTCGAAAATAATTATATATGAATAATAATATGTAATTGTTGTAAATATATATACTTGTGTGAATCGTTGTATCGTTCTCATATCAAGAAAATAATAAATATATGAATATAAAACAAAGTAGAAAAAGAAAACAAGAGATATATACAGAGGGAAATCGGGAATCATCCAATCTTTATTAATCATCCTTCAATTCCAATGTATACAAGATATACAGAGTTCTAGTATAACTATAAATCTATAAAGGATGAAGAAGTATTATCATAATATAATACCTATAGTAATGTCCACATATATTTATTTACAACACTCCCCTTGGACATTAGTATATCATACTCATGCCTCGTTCAAAATCTCACTAGAAAAATCCAATGAAGAAAAGAGTACATGGTATATGTGAACCTCTCGTTTGGAAGACAATTCTTGAATAGGTTCTTGAGTTGTCAAACCTCGTCTTTGAGTCATCATGTTGTCTAGTTGAACTTGTAGCTCACTCATTTGCATAAGCATGTTGGCCATCATAAACATCATCTTGGGATCTTGATCAAATTAATGGTTGGCATTATATTCTTGTTGAGGTTCTTGATAGAATGGCTCTTGAGGTTCCCATTGATTATTGGCATATTCTTCCTCAATATCATCATCGGGTACAACAGTAAATATAATTATTAAGGTATAAAAGTATAATTGCACATATATTAGTGTAATTGACTAATAATAATTGTCTAATAATTATTATGGTAATTAAGTTAAACATTGATCGTTGTATTTATTTTTTATAATAATTACAATTAAATTATTTCTCATTTTTCCCATATTTAGTTTAGTTACGGAGTATAATATAGTTACATAAGTCATATTACATATCGATCTTTTTAATATAACTGTAGACAAAGAAGTCATATATTATTCAATTAATTGAGGAGAACTTTTGCACTAATCTTATAATCAAATAAATGTGAACGTTCAATATTAGAATTTTTTTTTATAATTTCATCCTTAATTTTATTATCTAAATGTATAGTAAAAAAAAATTATTCGTGCATCGCACGGGTAATTGGATAATTATTTGCACTAATTAAAGCAAGGAAAGCATCAGAAAACATAATCGATCTAACCAATTTCATCAATTGCACTATGTAATATTCGGTGTTATAATTTATATAATTTTATAACAATAATAATGGCAGAAAAGTAAAGAATACAAGATTTTTTTTGTTGAATACTAATGCAGTATCTGCTCATAACTACTTTTCTCAACCTATTAAAGCACAAGAGTCAATATTGCCTGCACTGAGGCTCGAACCCACCACCTCCCGTATAAAGAGAACTGAGGCTCGAACCCACCACCTCCCGTATAAAGAGAAGGGTTTGATGCCACTAAACTACAAGGTCCTTGCCTAAAGAATACAAGATTTACGTAGTTCGACAATGTGTTTATTCCACATGAGTGAAACTATTCTTTATTCATAGTGATGGTGATACGGGTGATGATACAACACCTAGGGATACAACCAATGTATTTATACGCATATGTCCTATATATAATGTGTCTAATCCAATCCGCTCCACTCCTACTATTTTATGCATCGCATGGTGAATAGGTAACTAATATTATGCAAATTAAATTTTAAATAATTTTAGTCAAACCTTCTTAATTAATTGAAAAACACATAAGGGTGAATAGGTAACTAATATTATGAAAAATTAAATTTTAAATAATTTTAGTCAAACCTTCTTAATTAATTGAACAACACATAAATAAATTAAAATAGGACATGCTTTCTCAACCTATTGGAGAACAAAGAGTAAGTACGTATCGCCTCCACCAATGCTCAAACTCATAACCCCATATGGGAGAGCCACTACTCTGCCATCTAAGCACAAAGAAGTAAATATATAATTAAGTATCAAGTAATTAATTTGTTTATTTTATATAATTTGTGGTAACAATACAATAGATCAGATATACGTAATTGTAGAAGGAGTTTAGTTTATGATGATATGACTCACCACTGAACTCATTTATTTATTTAGATAATTGTAGTATTCCATCTGTGAATGGCGTTTAGCAATGGATAGCATTATTTGGAGGAATCTGTGCTGAAACACTCGTCGCCGCCGCCATTGAGAGGAGGTGGGATCATCGGACCACCATTGCTAGGAGGTGAGATCGGAGGAGGATGATTGCCGCTGTCATCTGTAAAAGATAGGGTATAAGGGACAGGTGCAAGTGCAGAAATGACTTGGGAAAACGATGCAAGGCTGAGGGAAATTAGTAGGAGGATGGCTAAGGCTTGGAATTTGGAGGCCATACTTATTAGCTTGGGAAATTCAAGAAAATATATATATATATTATAATAAGCTTTTGCTTGTATGTTTCAATTCAAGTTTATAAATGTGTATGTGTATTTATAGTTGCAAGCAATGGAAATTTTCTACTTCAAACCCTCTAAATTTATACTATTTACATTTGGACATTTTCTCATTTTAAAACTACTTACAGTAAGGCTATCAAAGTGGACCGAAGCCCGCGGGGTGGCCCGCACCCGCCCCGCGGTGGGACGGGTTAGAGTCACAAAAAATATGGCCCGCAAAATAGCGGGCCTAACGGGCTTGGCCGGCAAAAGCCCGCAGCCCGCGCGGGTTGCGGTCCAACCCGCGGGCCAAGCCCTATTTAAAAAAAAAATTATAAATTTATACGTTACAAAGCAAGGCAGCGTTCTGCCTTGCTGTGCAACATATAAATATAAATATATATATATATATATATATATATATATATATATATATATATATATATATAAACTTTATTTGAAAAGTCAATTAGTCTCCTAAACTTTTTAAAAGTGCAATTACACCCTTTAACATGTTATATATATTGAGGCAATAAAATCTAAAAACCAGTAAATAATCTGCTATGACAGGTCATTAGGGTTCCGACATCCATTTTAATTTATCCATCTTCGCCGACAATCCGACAACCAACAACGGTTTATTTACCGATTTTAGGAATTTATTGCCTTAATATTACATGTTAAAGAGTGTATGTAATTGCTCTTTTTAAAAGTTTAGATGGCTAATTGAATTTTGTTGTAATTGCCTCAAGATTATTGTACTACACCCACTATTCCATACATTTGTTGAAAATTTTAGATTAAGGAATGCTGAAATCGTTGTCCACTCTATTATTTTATTAGAGTAGTTGGTATGGCTATAATTTAATTTGATTATTATTCTAATAATCTTGCTTTGTTAATTATTTAAATAAACATAGGTATATTACAAATTTACATTATTTGTTGTGAATTAACACATTTCTCGCCTTCATTCTCATCTCTGGAATGCAATCAATATAACAGAATTTAAAAAGTATAAGAGAAAACAAAAGATATCCAAAAAAAAAAAAAAAAAAAAAAACCTTCAATCATTATTATTCATCATCCAATCCAATATATATAGATAGTTCTAGTGCATTAAATCTATAAAGGATAAAAAGATATAAAACAAGTTTTTGTAACCTAAAATGATTTCTAAATTTTTTGTTAATTAATAAATGAAACGGACCGAACTTTTTTATAAATATTTTAATCAATTTAGAAAGGGTATAAAAATGTCTCCGAACCAATTTCGGGTTTTGGATATGAAATGCCACCCTCTCAAAAGTTTCATGCATCATAGATGCATGAGATTATTGTACTACTCCCACTATATTCCGGCGCACACATTTGTTGAAATATTTGGAACGTTCGTATTTTAATTTAGATTAAGGACGGTTGAAATCGTTGTCCACTCTATTCTTTTACAGTATGTTTGGTTCACATAATGAATTTTAAGGGAATAGGAATGATATTTCATAGGGAATGGAATATGATAGGAATAGGATAGAAATTGTATTCTATTGTTTGGTTCGCGAAAGGAATAGACTTTAGGAATGTAATTTCAGTGTTTGGTTAGTTAAAGAAATAGAATTGGAATGTGTTTAAAAGACACAAATACGCCTATATAAAAAATGTATTATTATTATTATTATTATTATTATTATTATTATTATTATTATTATTATATACACACATATCATAATAATAATAATAATAATAATAATAATAATAATAATAATAATAATCATCAATCAACTGGAATATGTGGTCAGAATTTAAGCTTTATAATCTAACAGATTATGAATTATTTGAGCGAGTCTTTGATGGTTAAATAAAATGTGTGGATGTCAGTAATTCATGGGAAATTATGGGCAAAAATTAAGGTGAAATGGTTATGTGTAAAGTGCTATATAAAGGTGTTGAAATGGGATTGCAAGGTCACGTCACTCACTGCATGCTTACCAGAAAATTATTATTATATTGGGTTAAGTGTTTCTCTCATGTGAAGGTGGTGATTTGTTGTTAATTGAGCAATAATCAGAAAGTGAGATGTTGAAGTACTGAAAATACGTACGGCGTGCATGGAACTCATCCAACATAAGATATTCTTAAAGATTATGTTGTTAATTAGGTTATAGCCTTTTTTTTTTTGGTAAATTCACACTGTAGCCTTTTGTATGTGTTTATGTATATACTTCAATGAATATAATATATTATATAAATGCATATATTTAATTAATTACATTTTAATATATAAATATAAATATAAATAAATAAATAAATAAATAAATATATATATATATATATATATATATATATATATATATATATATATATATATATATATATATATATATATATATATATATATATATATATATATATTGGTCAATAATACAAAAGGGTATTTTCGATAGTATATTATAAAAGCTATTCCCAAGTGCTTGGGAATATCTAATACTAGGGGGTCCCCTAGGAATGACTATTCCCCTGGCAAAGGGAATAACTCATTTTCGGGAACGCTATTCCTAGGAGTAAAAGGACGAACCAAACGATGGAATAGGTCTATTCCTGGGAATGGTATTCCATTCCCGACCTATTCCATGAACCAAACACGTTGTTAGTTCGTATGGCTATAATTAGATTACTAGTATTTCCACTCGTGCGATACACGAATTTGATTTGTTATAACTGTATTGAGAAAGGAATGAAAATTTATAACTGCAGTTTAATTATACAAAAGAAAATAGGCCTGTGTAGGATATTAGAAAAATAAATTTGCTCACCATTAACTTTCGAATGAACTGGATTAAATATTGAAGAACCAATAGTTATTTGCAATACTGACTCATTTTCTAAAAAAAAAAAACATAAAAGGATCAATATTTAAACGATTCTCATAGAATGATTCGTACTTTAAAAGAAGAAAGGGAATTTAGTGTTTAAGTCAGGAGCTGACCAATCGCCTCTCCTCACGAAGCCGACCGACCACTGGCTTTTTTCAGCCAAGGAGAAGGGGGGTTTCGTGTTTAGGACAGGAGCTGACCAGTCGCCCTTTCCTCGCGAAGTCAGTCGTCAACTAGCTAGCCTTCTCACGCCCTAGAAGAAAAGGATGGAACCTAGGGAGCAGTCAGATGGAAGGGGAGCAATGACAATTTATTTATATCATAAAATATGGTGGATTATATCAGACCATGCCTTTCATTCCTTCTTTGAAAGGCGGGGGACACACTTGCAGGGTCTAGTTGGATCCACAACCTTCGGGGAATAGGTTGGATAGTTGGGCGGCGTGATAACGCGCGCCTCCTCTCGGAAAGGCCAAAAGGCTGGCGAAGCGCCACTCGGAGAGTTTTGATCAATCATTCCATCCCCGTATCTCTACCTAGAAGGCTACGCAGTCTGGATCTGCTAGTTGGTCTGCTTCCTTCCCTGGAGGCGCTTCTAACGACTCTTCTTCGTCTAATGGAACGATCAGAGGATCACCGGAGGAGTCTCCCACTAAATGACTGCCGCGAACCGCCCTTTGTGCTCTCATCTTCTCGAGTCGAGCCCGTTCGGTCAAGCGGCTTGAGACCCCCTACCAGAGCTCTCACCACGCTGCTTCACGTTATTCTTCAATTTCATGATCAAGAATGTAAAGACTTGGAAAACTTCAAAGGAGACAATCATATTTATTAAAATCATAAAACATCACATTTATTAATTTATTAATATAATAATAAAACATTAATATATTATTAACCAAAAAAAAAAAAAAAAAAAAAAAAAAAANAAAAAAAAAAAAAAAAAAAAAAAAAAACAACCTGCGAAGATGGTGGCTGCGACGCGGGTAGAGAGATAAAACCTTCATGGCATGTTTGGTTCATGGAATTGGTTAGGAATGGAATAGCATTCCTTGGAATGACCTATTCCATTGTTTGTTTTGTTCATTTAATCATGGGAATGGCATTCCAAGGAATGAGCTATTACCTTTGCAAAGGGAATAGTCATTCCTTGGGGGGCTATGGTATTAGCTATTCCCATGCTCTTGGGAATAGCTTTTACATGATAAATACCAAAAATACCCTTTGTACATTATTTAATATTTATATTTAATAAATATAATGTATTATATA
>CP025648.1:16761171-16845949 GCA_003576665.1 Ipomoea trifida | reverse complement strand
ATTCCGTTAACCAACCAAACGCTGGAATACAATTCCTAAGTCTATTCTTTCCGCGAACCAAACGCTGAAATACAATTCATATTCTATTCCTTACCTATTCCATTCCTTATGGAATAGCATTCCTATTCCCTTAAAATTCATTCCGTGAACCAAACGTGCTGTCAGAGTTGGTAGAAAGAAAATTTTGAAATCTTGGGCTTGAGGGTTGAATTTCAACTATTTATGTTTGAGAAGGAAAAGTCGACAAAAGTCCTAAAATTAAAAAGTCTACACAAATTCATAACTTTTTGAATAGCTCACGACTTTTAAAGACTCTTTAAAAGTTTTAATCTAATACCACCCGACTTTTAAAGACTCTTTGAAAATTTTGATTGAATACAATTTGACTTTTAAAGACTCCCTAAATGTTTGAATCGAATACTTCCAAACTTTTAAAGTTCATAAAAGTCTTTAAAAGTTTTTGAAAGTCATGATTGAATCAATCATTATTGCATGGACCATGATCGACACAGTTGTGTGGACCATAAATAAAAAGTACATTTTTAATACACTAAAAGTACATTATTTTTGTACATAAAGTACATTATTTTAGGGTACATTATTTTTGTACTGAAGGTACATTATTTGATATATAATGTACCTACAGTACAAAAATAATGTACATTCAGTACAAATATAAGGTACTTTTTATTTTTGGTCCACACAGCTGTGTTGACCATGATCCATGCAATAATTTGCCTCCAACGAGTAAGGTTCCAGATATATGTTATTTCGATTTTTGTTTTTGTAAAATAACATAATATTTTTCGAAAAAATATATCTGGAGAGATGTACAAGTATATATATTTATACATATATGAAATCTAAGTATATGTACAAACACACGGTAGAGAAGAAAATTACGGGTTTATGTATTTCAAATTACAAAGGGGAGCTGCTGCGTCGGAAAAAAACAGAACACGAAGCTGCCGATGGGAATAGCTCTGATCGATGATCGGAGCTACCACCGCCGTCCGACCCATCGGAACGCAGCAACGCCGGCGACAAAAGGAAGCGACAAACAGTGTGAGATCGAAAAAAATTTTGTTCTCTCTTTCGGAAAAAGTTACGGTATGGATGTATATATCCGAAATCTTTGAATGTAGTATGTTTGAACATGTGTATAATTCGTAATTAGATAAGCAAATACTATAGTGTTGAGGGTATGCATCTGTTAATGTTAACTTTGGGAAAAAATAAACTCATGCTTTTGTCGATTATGTGCAAACTCGTATACAATTTTTAATATTTTGTATTTGTAATTCGAAAAACATTATACAGTGTATACAAAAGGTAAATTGAGGCATCCGGAAATAATAAACACTATAATATCATTACATGTATAAATTCACAGATCATAAACATATGCTATTTGAGGCATCTAGAAATAATAAGGCATATGTTGTGCTGATAACGTGTTGTGATTTATTCCTATTAGCCCGTAGCATTCTCGGGTAAATAGTAAACAACCGTAACACAAGAGTAACAAAGAAACAAACAAGTAGAGGAGAAAACATGATTCTTATTCATTCATCAGCTTCACTCTAGTCAATACAATGATACAACATACACACACACACACACACACACACACACACACACACACATATATATATATATATATATATATATATATATATATATATATACACACACACACACACACGTACAAATGTAACATAAAACAATAATGATGATAATTATGTCATGACCGTTACATTTGTTACGTATTGAATGTTCATATATATTATGTCATAACTATACCCGCACATGAACCCTTCCCTATATATATTTCAAGATCTAATAAATGTTATTTTTAATAGTGTATATATGATTGCATAGAGTCTCGTTTGAAGTTATTGATAATAATACTTAGTATAATTGTGTATGATATATACAATAGTATTGGTATAGTTAGTATTATTGTCGACTAATATTGTAATTTTTATCTATAACTTTGACAATCTCAACATGATTTTTCTAGTTCCGTCCCTGTTTAGAGTGTACGTTGAATTAGAGTTACGTTGGTTGCAATGGTAATTAATCTACATTTAAATGCATGCCACACATTTTAATATATACATTCATCAAAAGTGGTTGCACTAACATAATATCATTAGTCAATTCTCAATTGCGTTTTAAAGATATCTTGATAATTACATGCCTAGTATAGTACTATGGCCTCCGAATTCTTGGGGGTGTTTGGTTGGGTGTAGTTCACTAGTTTGGGGGGAATTGGAATTCATTGAATTGTAATTCAATGAATTCCCAAACTACATTGTTTGGTTGGAGGGAATTGCAATTCCGCGGAATTGCAATTCCCTCCAAATGATGAATTGCAATTCATGGGGTACCCCCCATGAATTGCAATTCAATGGAGAGGAGGGACAATTTTGTTGGTGTAAAGACAATTTTGCCCCTCCTCTTATACCCTTTGTCTCTTTTTTTTTTTTAATTATTTGAGAGAATTATTATTATTATTATTATTATTATTTAAAGAATTATTATTATTTTGAAAGAATTATTATTATTATTATTTTGAAAGAATTATTATTATTATTATTATTATTATTATTATTATTATTATTATTATTATTATTATTACTCTTCTACTATTATTACAACTACATCTACTACAACATAAGGACATTTTAGACATTTTGTCATTTATTACCAACAATTCCCTGTACTCCTATTCCTGCATACCAAACACTGTAATTGCAATTCCTACCTTATTCATTGAATTGCAATTCCACCGAATTACAATTCTTTTCCCCCCTAATTCCCTCCTCCCAACCAAACGCCCTGTTAAGGGTGTATTTAATTTAATCATGACTTTTATAAATTTTTAAAGACTTTTATGATCTTTAAATGTTTGAAAATATTGAAAATATTCAATTCAAATTTTTAGGAAGTCTTTAAAAGTCTGGCGGTATGGTATTCAATAAATATTTTTAAAGTGTCCTTAAAATTTTCTAATAATTATTTTAAAGAGTCTTTAAAAGTCATGTGGTATTTCAAAGAACCGACGTCGTATACTTTTTTTTTTTTAAAAGGCCTACGACGTCGGTTCTTCACGAAGAACCGATGTTGTAGGTAATTATTATTATTTTTTTAATATTTTTATTTTTAAATATACGAACGTTGTATGGTTATTATTATTATTATTATTATATTATTGTAAATTATACGATGTCGATTATTTCTAATAACCGACGTCGTATCCTATATACGACGTCGGTTCAATAACCGACGTCGTTTTTTTAATATACTCGTCTAGAAGAACGACGTCAAAAGAAAACCGACGTTAAAAGTCTAAAAAAAAACCGATGTTAAAAGCCTTATTTGTAGAAGTGTGGACAACGATTTCAACAGTACTTAATCTAAATTTAAATACATGCCTAATATTACAACAAATTTATGGAATCTATATCTATACTATATATATAAAAACAAAATTCTCACAAGCTTACGGCCCAAAACAGTCCTACAGTATTTAGAATGCAATTATTCCAAACCTCCATTGTCAAATCTGCAAATTATGTTGTTGCGCCTGTTTTCATTGGATATTATTATAGCTACAGGTAATTTGGGTATTCATTCATATATATTGTGATAATAAGGATACATGAAATTGTGAAAGGAGTTTAGTTTATCATATCAACCATCACTAAACTCATTTATTTAGATGTGTGAATGTGGGTGGCAGGAGGCGTTGTATAGAATGATAGGCGTTTAAATTAGTTTGGACATGTGATATCATTTGGAGGAATATCGCGATCACACAACTTGAGAGTTTCACTGATAGCAACATTGGTATCGATGGTTTTGTCAACAACAGCCGCAAATGGATCGCAAAGACAAGCTGCGCTGTGGCGTTTACATCGGCAAACAAAATCAATAAAATATTTGGGGTCATGTTTCATGCATGAAATTAAACACTGTAAAGTGGAAATAAAATATTTGACTAATTAATGAGATAATGCATGCTGACTACTATGTAGTGTGATGACACTTCTATTATCATTTCAAATGAGTTGTCACATGATTGAATCTCGATGGTAGGAGCATCAATTTAATTTTTTGGCTGAAAAAGATTAATAAAGTATAGAACATAAGTCATATATACCAGATTTTCCAAACAAGTGATTGCTAGGGTACATGAAGGCATACATATATACCAAATCCTCCAAACTAAATGAAGCTATATTTTCATGCAACATCCCGTTTGAAATCATTGACTCTATTACAATGTAGCATCTGTACACTGGGGTTTGAACCTGTAATCTCTCCTTTGAGAAATCACAACTATGTACCACAAGGCCTTTGGCGGATAAAAGATTCTTTAGACACAAGCCAACTTGTAGCTAGAAGTCTACACTCAAGATAAATTGGTGATAAGTAGAAAGATTTTTTTGAGCCAAAGTGTGCTTATACAGCGATAAGGAAACAATCTTTATCCGATATGGTTCATGGCAGCCCAATTCAAGGATTTAGAAATTGATTTTTAGGGATTGTGGCAACTTTTTGACGGCTACCACTTGCTAATAAGTGACAACGGGCCGGCAAATTTGAATTTGAAATGGCATTCAACCATCCTCGTTTATAAAAGGAGGACCTCCTGCTTAGAAGAAAATGTTGGTTGGATTATTGGTGATCAAATTGAAGAAAGATTTAATAGAGTTATTTAAAGATTTATCAAGTATTCTAAGCTAATTCATGAGTGAAACTATTGTTTTATTTATAGTGATGGTGAAAATGGTGATAATACAACCCCTTAAGCATACAACCAATATATTTATGGATATCCAATCCCTGTACAGTACAATAGGTCTACCAAACAGCTTTCCTCCTATTCATAGACACTCATATTCCTAATCTCTATAGGAGACAAACTCAACAATATATATTGAAAGATTTCTAGCATGTTACTAAATTTAAAAAATATTTTATAAATTGTGAAGTAAAAATATTATTTTAAATTCAATAGAAATATTTTGGGACTTGTGAAGCTAAAATATTATTTTAAATTTAATTTAAAGGAAATATTTTAGGGGTTGGAAATTTAGAATATTATATGTTCAATATAAAAAAGTAAAATTATGTTTTAAAGACGCATGATTCTTTACGAGCTACAAGCTAGTATCTATTCTATAGTTTTTCAATCATTTTTAGCCCAAAGAATTAATATCCCACCACCGAGATTAGATCATGTGACCACGCATTTGGAATGGTAACAAATGTGAGAGGCTAGGTGTCATTACACATTTACATGCAAGTACAATTATTATTTAAAAGTGAGAGTAAGTAAATTAAGATTTGTAAGACTTAAAAGACTCAAATGACCCTATTGGTTTTACGACTACGGGGTAGCCGCCAAGCGACGGGTCAACATGACCATAAAATGATAAGATAAAAGTAAAAAGATATTGAGAAAACACAGAGATAGAATAATTGCTCTTGTATTATTAAAATCAGAACCCCTTACAATGTGGTTACATGGGGTATTTATAAAGGTTAATGGGCTTTTTGGAAGGAAACAAAGAAGAAATTAATAAATTCAGACTTAGGAAAGCTTCCTAAACTGCCATATTTCTTTCTTAATGTTGAGAAAGGAAATCTCGCGTCAAATCTGTGAGAATCTCTGGAAATCTTCGCTCGGCCGCCCCTGAGAATCCGCAAATTATATCATGGACCGTGGTCCACAATGCATTGTGGACCGCGGTCCCAAAACGACGTCGTTTTGATTAATGAAATAGATGGATGAATCCGCGCCACTCACTTTCTTTTCATATATACTGCAGTTTCTTTTCATATATACTGCAGTTTCTTTTCATATAAAACTACAGTTGTATATTATCGAATGAAACTATAGTTATATCCAAAAGTAACTGCAGTTGTGTTGAAAGGAAACTGCAGTTATGTTGAAAAGAAAGTGCAGTATATATGAAAAGAAACTGCAGTATATTTGAAAAGAAACTGCAGTATATTTGAAAAGAAAGTGGGTGGTATATATAGAAAAGAAACTGCAGTATATATGAAAAGAAACTGCAGTATATATGAAAAGAAAGTAAGTGGCGCGAATTCATCCGTATGTTTCATTAATCAAAACGACGTCGTTTTGGGGATCCACGGTCCACAATGCATTGTGGACCGCGGTCCACGATATAAGAACTGCTGAGAATCTCTGAACCGGCCCCTCTATTTGGCAACGCCGTCGAGATACGAGCTCTTGAAACCGCGGCGTACTTTTGACTGAATAACCTACTCGAGGGTATCCATCAGGCCTTATGGTGAAGATAATATAAGAATTCTTATTGCATTTTTTTTATCCAAAGAAGCCTGACAAATAGAATATTTCAGAATACCAAGTAATTCAATTTTTTTTCAAAATTTGCAAAATTTATTTTGTATTAAATAAATTCTCCTATCTACGAAACACGGCAAGCTCTCTGCACCCATCCCTGATTTTCACAGCTCTGACAATGCCAAATTACCCCTGCTACGGGCTACGGCGTACACAGACTGTCGGTAGAAGATAAAGCGTGCAAACCGGAAGTGTGCAACAAAACCCGTGGAATAATAAAATCAAAACGTTAAAAACCATTAAAATAAGGTGTGCATTAACTTTGCAAATCTCCAAAATACCCCTGTTAAACATACTCTCCTCAATTAATCGGTCAAAAAAGGGGAAATTTATTAAACAAAATCATTTAAAATATACACCATTTTCCAAAATTAAATGAGTGGCAGCATAAAGCAAAATAAAATAGCAAAAAGGATAGTTACGGAATGAATTTCATTTATGGATGAGAGGTTTTCATGAGAGAAAATCAAAGTATATAACCATATAATAAATCTTGTATTCATATTGATTTTTTGTTCTCCTTATAAAAAACAAAAAAAAAAAAAAAACAAAAAGAAAGGTACTGGTCCTCCCTGTCTCCTTTCTTTAGTTGATTAAACTTCCATGCAATCACTTTTTAATATCCAAAGAAAAATTCCTTGCTATTTTGGGTTTATGATATGTTTTCTTTGCATTATGAACATTTTTTTGATAGTATCTTAATATAATAAATTTTACACTGTCTGTGTTTTCAGTGCGTGCATCATGCATGCGATGTGCGTGCGTCATGCGTGCGACGTGCGCCATGCGTGCGATGTGCGTACGTCAAGCGTTAGTGGCCAATTTGCACCTTATTCCTAAATAAGAAAATTCCTTGAAAATTCAGCATAATTTTATAAGAATTATATATGGATGAAGAATTATATTGAAGACAATGTTTTATATATATACCCTGGGTTTTAATTTTAATTTGCGTGAACGTGCACTTTTATATCAATTGAGTTGCACGTGCGCGTGTGTCATGCGCGCGTTGTGCGTGCGTTAAGCGTCAGTGGCCAATTTGCACCTTATTCCTAAATAAGAAAATTTCTTGAAAATTCTGCATAATTTTAAAACTAAAAATGCCCTACACAATGTAAAATTAAAGTGCAACTCTATTGATATAAAAGTGCACGTTCACACAAATTAAAATTAAAACCCAGGGTATATATATATATATATATATATATATATATATATATATATATATATAACATTGTCTTCAATATAATTCTTCATGCATATATATTTTTTTATAAAATTATGCAGAATTTTCAAAGAATTTTCTTATTTAGAAATAAGGTGCAAATTGGCCAATGACGCTTGACGCACGCACAGCACACGCATGACGCACTCACAGCGCACACATGACGCACGCACAGCGCATGCATGATGCACGCACGCAAAACACAGACACTATAAAATTTATTAGAGTTAATTCCACCAAAGGTCCTTTGTCTTTGGTGGCAATTCCAATTTTAGTCCCAGACTATCGTTTTTGCCATTTAACATCCCAGACTATTATTTTTTGGACACTTTTAGTCCTTCTCATGAATTTTCTTATTTTTAGTAAGGGTAATTTTGTCGCTTCATATATATTTTTTATTTAACCGGTTTTCACCAGTTTAATTAGGTTAAGTAGACCGGGTTTTCTAATTATTAGATTCAATCCACAAATCCCTAACGTACTCAAAAAATCGAAAGGAGACCAGAAACATATGCAGCTTCAACCTGATTTAAAGATAGACATCAATTCAAGTAATGTTAGTATTTTCTCACAATGGAGGCATTAGCTTCTTGGTAGATTCATGGTCCACATTAGGGTCAATAATGGGGCAACAAATAATTCCTTTTATCGATTGCGAACTCGTTTAGGGATTTAGAGATTTGGAACTACAAATTTAGGGCGACAAATTTTCCCTTTGCTCTCCTCTATAGTAGCGTTGTACAGTCTCGTTCTTCGCCGGGTGAAGGAGAAAGATGAAGCCTTAAACTGAAGCAGATGAAGTTGTGTACACTAGGGATTTGTGGATTGAATCTAATAATTAGAAGAACCGGTCTATTTCACCTAACCTAATTAAACCGGTGAAAACCGGTTAAATAAAAAAAAAATATGAAGAGACAAAATTGCCCTTACTACAAATAGGAAAAATCATTAAAAGGACTAAAAGTGTCCAAAAAAGAATAGTCTGGGATGTTAAATGGCAAAAACGATAGTCTGGGACTAAAATTGGAATTGCCACCAAAGACAAGGGACCTTTGGTGGAATTAACTCAAATTTATTATATTAAGATACTATCAAAAAAATGTTCATAATGCAAAGAAAACATATCATAAACCCAAAATAGCAAGGAATTTTGCTTTGGATATTAAAAAGTAATTGCATGGGAAGTTTTATCAACCAAAGAAAGGAGACATGGAGGACCAGTACCTTTCTTCTTTTTTCTTTTTTTTTTGTTTTTTTATAAGGAAAACAAAAATCAATCTGAATACAAGATTTATTTTATGGTTATATACTTTGATTTTCTCTCATGAAAACATCCCATCCATAAATGGCATTCATTCTGTAACTAGCTTTTTTGCTTTTTTGCTTTTTTATTTTGCTTTATGCTGCCACTCATTTAATTTTGGAAAATGGTGTATATTAAATGATTTTGTTTAATAAATTTCCCCTTTTTTGACCGATTAATTGAGGAGAGTATATTTAGCAGGGGTATTTTGGAGGTCTGCGAAGTTAATGCACTCCTTATTTTAAAAGTTTTTCACATTTTGATTTTATTATTCCACAGGTTTTGTTTATTATTACCTCTTTGTTTATTAGCACACTACATTTGAATTACAATAAAGTTAATAAATTTTATAAATAAAAAGCAATAAGTTTGTTTTACAAAGTGTATAAACTACTTACCAAACATGTAATCCATCCATCTTGGTGAATGACCTTGTTTCTTTCTACCCAAAATGGTTTTTGCAGTGAGGCACCTATTAATATAAGACATAAAATATATGTAAATACTTGGCATCATTATTATATTAATAAGAATTATTAATTATTTATAAATTTATATACGTTTTCATTATCTATTTCATGTCCACACGTGGTGCTTGAATAGTTGAGTCAAACCAAAAAATCTCAATTAAGTTAGGACAAACCGTCATTAACATCCAATGCTCACTACAAATAAGTAATATATTAGTTTTAAGTGAATATAATATATAATAGGAGAATATTATGTATAAATACTTTTATTTAATGCGTAATTAATACTTACCTGAAAATTAAACATATATGGAGCTAAATACACATCTTTCTGTCCATTTCCTATGGTGTTAGTTATATACATTGTCCTCTCATCGAAGGTATTCAGTTTTGGTTGAATATAATATGGATCTAGGAAGTCATACGTGGTTTGTGATCTCAAACCAAATTCTTTGTAAAGACCCCTATTTACAAGCACAATCAATTGTATATATATTACTAAAAACTATAATGATAAATAAATTTAAAGTATTCTAAACAAATATTAATAAAGAAATTATTACCTCATAAAGAATTGAAAAAGAGAAATATGGATCGTCTCCATATTTAAGAAACGTACGATCTCCTCACTCGCAAGATGCAAGTCATAGCTAATGTTGCTCATAATACTACGAGGCATTTGAACCACAAGATTCTCTTGAAGACACAATCGGTTCAACTAAATGCCTTAATGCATAACTAACTCAAAGAATTTGGATCAACTAAAGTGAATTCACGATGATAAGAAGGCACAACCTGTTCAACAGTCAATTTGGCATTTCCTTTTAATTGTAAATTCTAATATAAGAATTATCATTTTGCAAAAAATAAATTACATACTATTTTAAAATAAAAATATTTACAGTGTACATACCTCTTCGATCAGCTTTAGTGCATAACTCTACCAACTTCTTTGGCCAAATAATAAAGTGTTGAAATGCAGCACCTAAACGTTGAACTTCACTGGTGGGGTATGGTACATTTGCACTTGATCAATAACTTTATCTACTCTCACCTTCACTTGAGTTGCATCTAGTGTAACCATGTGAACTTGCCCACCAGCGTAAGCTGTCACATATTCCACTGGCCATTTAATGGGATCTTCCAAGAATAATTCACATCGTGCCCCTAACTGCATTAATTCTTAATTAAGAATCATATAAAATATTAATAAATAATAATAAGATTAACTATAAATGATTACTTACTGCCGGTAAATCAGCAAAATGGTATGGGGAACTAGCTTTTTCACTGTTCGGGTATGGGTTATCCTCATGCCTAGATTGTGCAGATGGGTGAACAGGAATCTGCATAGAACCGAATTGCTTCGTCATCTCAGCCATTCGTGCTTCAAATTGTTGAGTTACTTCCTGAGTTATTTGCTGAGTTATTTGTGCAACAACAACATCAACCATCCGCTGAACATCTTCTGAAGGCGTTTGACGACGTTTTGCATGATCAAATACGCTTTTGATGTCATGCCCTCTTCTCATGGCTCTAACATGTCTAGGATGCTCATCAGTACCCAAGGCAACAGTCAATACATCTTGTCTTCCAGACTCAACAAATTCTCCTTGAGAAGCTTGCAACTCGAGATCATCCTAACATATATAAAAAGTATTGAATAATAATTACTATTAATGTAAAAAAATTATAACTTATTACTTACAATTTTTTCCACGACCAATCTAGTTGCTTCGATGCGAAAACTTCTTGTACTATCCATTTTTGCTTTCTTCCACTTTTCGGCTCTACGTGGGGACTTGGAGGACTCATTGTATACGACGGATCTGAATTTGCACGTGCTTGTTGTTATTTCATCTTCTCTTCCATCATTATCTTTTCCAACCTAGCATAACCTCCTCGAGCTAAAAGATGTGAATGAATGTTCTTAGCTTGTATGTCTTGATGATTTTTTCTTATTGCCTACATAAAAACAAAATATTAATTAATTATATATAATGAACATATTTGAGTTAATTATATATAAAATAAAATAATAACAATACCTCATATTCTGGACATGTATGATGCTGAACAAACTCATTCCATGTGTTTTGTTCAAGGAAACTCTATTTATCACATGGGTTCTGACCTGAATATTTACCGTATATATACTTGTGAACCAATTTTGTTTTAAAATCTTTCCATCGCTCACCCACATATTGCAGCCAACGAGTCGTCATTGCGCTTGTGTTGGTAATATCATAAGTACCCTACAAAACAAGATTATTTATTAGTAAAATATGCAATTATATTAAGTTTTGTATAAATCTAAAATCTAAAAAAAGTTACAACGATATCTTTTCAAATAATCTCCTTAGTCTCCTCTAGGACCTTAGGCCATGACTCTATTGTGATAAGAACACTGTTTCGTCCCAACAATGCAACATAACTTTTAAATGCAATGCCTGCTGGCCCGTAAACATGATTCAATCCATCAAATTCAATTGGCAGCTTCTCCGAAGTAGCACGATGCAAAAGGGTTTTTCTGATACGAGTGGCACCCCTCGTCTTAACAGTAGTATTACTCTCTTTAGTACCCTGAGTGCCTTCTGTAGTACCATCATCATTTGATGAATCCATATGTCTATTTAGAAAGAAAAATTATTAACAAAAGTAAATATATAGATGTATTACAATAAGAAAATTAAAAAATACAATAAGTACTTAATTAAAACATTATATTACATGTAATAATCAATGCATGTACTCCATCTATCTCATTATCTACAATAGCAGGCAATAAACTTGAAGAAAATGGTTATATTTCCTCAATCTCAAAACTAACATTTCATTCCCATCTCTAGTAATTTGTCTCTTTCCATGAAGAACAAGTGACCATTTTTTATCACAAGAATCACTACCATAAAATACTACAACGTAATAGGGTCAATTGTATTTAAAAAAAAAAACTATTAGTTTAAATTTCTAATTGATACAGACATATTTTTTGGCATGTCGCACAGGTCGTCGCCGTCGGATAGGCCACCACCGTTGCACTCTAGATCTCAGCCCTCTACTAGTCTGCTCGGCGCCTCGTCTCCACGCACGTCGCACAGGCCACCGCCGTCGCACTCCAGATCTCTGGGAATACAACTCTTGCCTATACTCCCAATCAGTGAAGCTCTATTCTCTTATGTTCAATTTGTGAAACAACTGGTGCAATGGACTCTGCCGCCTCTCGTGAGAGAAGGGGTAGGAGAAGGGTAGAAAGGGTTCGCGCACGCATTGCAAGGGATTTATGACAAAGCATGCGCTTTGGAGAAGGTAAAGAGGTTAAATGGGAATGACAACGGGAAGTCACTGACAAATCTTCTTTGGTGGATTCACGGTAGAGAGGATGGTGTTGAGGAATATGATAGAGGTGGTAAGTTATGCTGGTTTCATCACTACTGTCATTGAGTGCTGCAACTCATTATGTTTAGAAACCAACCTGGGAATTGTCACTTGCGGGAATTAAACCCGGGTTGTCCCGAAATTCTTCCCCACAAAGAGAGCTCATTTGCCACTTGAGCTACCCCACTGGGTTTTAAGGCCTCATTAACTGGACATAAACGGAAGGATCATTGTTGGAACAGTTTCAAAAGTCAAGAAATCAACATAGTCCAAGGGATCATTGTTGGAATTAACTCTATTTTTTGCCATTTAATAGATTAACATACAGATTACAGAGTAACATAAAAAGTAACATATTCTTCCATTTCAAGTGATATTAAATTAAAAAAAAATTAAATTAAATGCATATCAGCGTATAGTTGAGTGTTTCGGGAAAAGTTTCGTTATCTCTTCGCCACTGACAGCACCCCATGAAAATGGCGCCTAAACCCTTCTCTCTCTCCTCCCTCTCCTCCCTCACTCCGTTCCCTCTCCCTAACCATAAACAGAATACCACCAGGATCCGAATCCGAAAACCCGAACTCATCACCTGCACACAGTCATGGACCGAACCCGAGGGGACCGGAGCTGCGGCTCCGACACGAGGAGATATGTTCATTCAGCGCCAGCATTCCGTGTCTGCTTTGGAAGCCGTGAAAGCCGCGACGAAGAAGAAAAAGCAAAAGAAGGAGAAGCTCATGAAATTCTCGACTTTGGCTCCGAGCTGTTACGGGTGCGGAGCTCCATTACAGACATCCGAAATCGATGCTCCGGGCTATGTTGACAAGGAAACCTATGATTTGGTATGGTGTTTGGAAGTCTTTTTTATTTTTGTGCTTGCTGGAAATATGCGTACTATGTGTTTGTGATAATGTCTGTGTAGTCGGGATAGCGTCAGGAAGTTGAACTTCGTGCTCTATGAAGCTGAATTATCAGAAAAAATTTAGAGCTTTGTTCAGTGAATTGAAATTCTGGTCTTTGTTCGTTAGTATGAGAGTGTTGTCTCCGATAAACCCACTTTGAGAACCTTCAACCCAGAGTTAGATGGTGGCAGTTTGAGTTAGTACTGGAACGATATAAATATTTGGTATACTAGAAGGGAGAAAATATTGCTTTTAGATTTTTCAATTGGATTTCACTGGCACAAATTTCATGATTTGTTTGATTTTTTTTTAATTATTAGAAATTCTAATGATTGGTGAACATTTTGTTTTTACAGAAGAAGAAACATCATCAGCTTAGAACAATTCTTTGTGGAAGGTGCCAACTATTGTCTCATGGCCACATGATTACTGCTGTAGGTGGAAATGGGGGTTATTCTGGTGGGAAGCAATTTGTTTCAGCTGAAGAGCTTCGCGAAAAATTATCCCATTTGCGCCATGAGAAAGCTTTGGTTGTCAAACTGGTACAGACTAATGAAGCTATAATCAGTCATGGTTTATTTTCTTGTATATATTTTTTTATAAGAATCAGTCATTATAGTTCCTCTGAGGTTTTGACAAACTTTTAATTCTTAATCTGACATGTAAAGTAACATTGTTAATAAGAAATGTTATGCAGATAGGTTTGGCCTTTTTGTATCACCCCCAAAAAAATACATTTAGTACATGCTAACATTCAACTATGTAAGTATTATAAATATTGGGCAGATAGATTTGGCTCTTTTAAGTCCCTTAAAACTGAATAGTACATACTAGCATTCAAATATTTAAGGTTCATACTATAATCATATACATTTCCTACTATCATCATTGGTGAGTAAAGTGTGCATTACACCATTACTGGGTTCTTTTTGCTGCCATGCTGTATTATTTTGTGACTGAGTGCACATAATATAGAAGTGAGGGAATGAATTTTGTTAATCCCAATATATACGCTACACTTTATTATATGTAGGTTGATATTGTAGACTTCAATGGCAGCTTTTTGGCTCGTATCCGAGATCTTGCTGGTGCAAATCCTATAATACTTGTTGTGACTAAGGTAAAATAATAAAGGGGCTAGAAGATTTATACTTTGTAATTCTCAACTTACTAAAATGAAATCTTTGTTTTTGTGTTCCTATCATGATGAAGGTGGATCTTCTTCCAAAAGAAACAGATCTTAATTGTGTTGGTGATTGGGTTGTTGAGTCTACAACAAAAAAGAAGCTTAAGTAAGTTATGGATATGTAATACCCACCTGCCCTGCTCTCTCTCTCTTCTTTTTTTTTTTTTTTTTTTTTTTTTTTTTTTTTTTTTGTAGTTTCTGATGTAATCCCTATAGTAAATTTGGATGTGGGCTAGGTTAAAAAAAGTATAACTTGCAGAGCTTATGAGGCATGGTAATTTGAGGATTCCCAATTGTAACAAATTAGTCATTTATTGTAGGCTTGTAGTGAGTAATAGCTCTTAGTGGATTCCTTAAATTGTACTTGTACCAAAAAATGAAGAAAAATTGAGCTATTACTTATCTCGACTCTTGAGGAATTTTTGTTTACTGTAATTGATTTTTGCTTCTAAGAGTCTAAGACTAGTTATTTACATGCAAATAAAATGAAGGCCATATGTAATTCTATTATGGTGCTCCCTATGCAGTGTTCTGAGTGTTCATTTAACAAGTTCAAAGTCATTAGTTGGCATTGCTGGAGTGGTGTCAGAAATCCAAAAAGAGAAGAAGGTGTGTCACAGTACAATGCCACTTTGATTCTTTTATTGATTGTTTGAATCCTTAAACTCGATATATGTTGTTTGATTAGCAAGTATGTGAGACCATTTCTTTTATTGAGTTTATCTGTAAGGTAAAGCTCAGTTTTTCCCTAATTGCATCGGGCATATTCCCTCAAGTCTTACAGTGTAAAGTCTTCATGGTTTTAGACTTTTAGTTTATAAATGGTAGGGTGTTTATTGACCTTCTCAGAGATGTTTTATGGCCCCTGGATATTGTGTGGTGTTTTGAAAAGCAAACATTACTCCTGCATTATCTTTCATGAATACTTTTTATGATCTTTTGGTTTCTATTTTACTAAGGTTTTCTTTGTTACATTTTTCCTTGCAGGGAAGGGACGTTTACATCCTGGTTAGAAAGTTTTTTTGAGCTACAAAAGTTGTATTGACTTCCATTTAGATGATTACTCATTCTAACTTCGTCTCAAGTCTTCATTTCTATTTCTCAATTTTCAACATGGGTTTGGTAACTAGAATGTTTAATTCTACTGAATTTGCAGGGTTCAGCCAATGTTGGAAAATCTGCCTTTATCAATGCTTTGTTAAGTAAGTTAATGTATCTTAGCATGTGCATTGCTTTTGTTGTCTCTAATATTCTGTTCTCGAATAATGAGCATTGACCATGAATCAGAGATGATGTCATATAAGGACCCAGTTGCAGCTGCTGCAAGAAAGTACAAACCAATTCAATCAGCTGTCCCTGGAACTACTTTGGGTCCAATACCGATTGATGCTTTCCTTGGTAGTGGTGTAAGTCTTTTCCACTGGGCCAACTTTTTCTAGGAATGCATTCAATAAATAACTCTAAAATGGAAAGAGAAAATCTTGCTCTCATAAATAATAACGGATTCATTGAAGAAACTGATGCATTTTTGGGCCAGACATAAGCAAGGTTGCAGAAGGCACTAGGCACTAGTCGGGCATCTGGGGGGCGCCTAAGCGCCGCCTAGGCGGCCGAGTAATAATAATAATAAAATAATGATAGGCTACAGCTGCTCTACCCAGTCCACAGGCCTGAGCATCGCCGAGTCGTTGCCCGTCTTCCAAAGCTTCTAGCCATCCAGTCGCCACAACCACACTCCGCGTCGTCCAGCATCAAGGTTTGCGACTCGGCCGAGTTTGGCGCCTAGGGGTGAAATCCCCTCAGCCTAGGCCGAATTTTACAGCACTGGACATAAGTCCAAAAACTATTTATAATTGTCTCTCTTGAATGTGCAATAAGAACTGCAGTGCTTGTTTTTCAAAATTTTGATTAAAATTTTGACAGTTCTAATAGCTTTCTGCTTCCTTTTAGAAAATGTACGACACGCCTGGGGTCCATCTCCATCACAGACAAGCTGCTGTGGTTCATTCAGAAGATCTACCTGCTCTTGCTCCTCGAAGTCGGCTTCGTGCCCAAGTTTTCCCAGTATGATTTTGTATTTAGTAGTTCCTTTAAGCAATGTTATTCTCACTGTAATAAACTCATATCAAGTTTCATTTTAATTTTCCCTTTTCTTAATTCCCTTCCAATTGTGACTAGAACTCTCAGCTCGCGTTAGACGAACAGATGACATATCAAGTTCAATCAAGCGGTTTAACTGGATTCTCAATATTCTGGGGAGGTCTTGTGAGATTGGATGTTTTGAAGGTTTTGTTTCTAGTAAATTATCTCACTGTTTGTGCTTCGCTTCTAATGACTTGTTTTGATTGCAAAGTTTTCAATTTTTTTTCCAGTTCAGGTTCTTCCAGAGACGTGTTTGACGTTTTATGGACCCAAAGCTTTGCAAATTCACATGGTGCCTACTGAAGAAGCAGATGAGTTCTACCATGTAATGTTGAGCTCTGGTCTCTGACTTATTGAAATTGATGTGATGTGTCAAAATGAAAATTATCTCGACCATTCTCAACTGAGATATAGAATCTTAGATTTACATTATTGATGATTACATTCTGGCTACATCTTACCTTTGCTTTACCGAAAATGCTATTCTAGTACGGTGGTTTGTGCATCATTTCTTGTCTATAATATATGTGTACTTTCTCATCACAGAGAGAACTCGGAATTCTATTGACACCCCCTACAGGGAAAGAAAAGGCAGACGGCTGGATGGGACTCGAAACAAAACGCCATTTACAATTGAAGTATGACAACATAGAAAGGTGATTCTTGAACTTTACACTGAATGCTAAGGATGTGAAGGTTTAAAAGTTCTTCCTCTCACATCTTCTCCTCGATTCCTGTAGACCTGCATGTGATGTTGCCATATCAGGTCTAGGATGGGTTTCCGTCGAACCTGTTGGCATATCACTCAAACGGTCTGGTAGAATTATAGAAGAAACAGTTGGAGAGCTGGATTTGGTTGTGCATGTTCCTAAGCCAGTCGAGATTTTTGTTCGGCCACCAATGCCGGTTGGGAAAGCTGGAGCGGAATGGTACGACTACAGGGAGTTGACAGAGACCGAAGAAGAAGTCAGGCCGAAATGGTATTTCTAATGAGGATCTCACTTGTTCATTCATCAAGATTGTCAGGCCATAAGCAGCAAAACATAAAAACTAGTAAGCTTTTACGGTTGTGGGTTAAAAGTACATTTAGTAGAATTACTTAATGTTAACATGCCTTTAAGAAGCTCACTATAAAACAAGCCTTCAATTTTTGTAATGATCAATAAATTAAAAGGCATGCTTATGATATAGTAATGTCCAAGAGCAATGTCATAAGTCCCTCCTTTATTTTTCCTAATAACTTCCCTCTTGATGTAGCATTATTTTATTGGTAGTTAAATTTATTTTTTAATTAATAGTGAGGTCAGTCAATTCATTGGCACTCAATGAATAAAAATCACATCATCAGAAGGTAAATGCTTGGAGGGAAAATACAGGAGGGGAAAAGAGCATTTTAAGAGGAGTATTATAAATAAATAAATAAATAAATGTGAACATTAGTATAAAACTTTCATTGTGATAATATCTTTTCATCTATTATAAACTTTCACAACAGTTTTTGTTTTATTTAAATTAAATTTGAGTATATTTTATAATTTTTCATTAAAAATGAAATTTCAAAAGTTTTTAAAATTTGAATGAAAAATGAAAACACTTCTTTTCTTTTTGTAATTAAGGCTGTGTTCAACCAGGGGGTTGGAATGCTTGCGAGTTGCAAAATGACAATGCATGCAAAGTTCAAACAGACATTTTATTGACAAAGGTGAGATAACTTGAGCGAAACATTCCTTAAATACTTGTATACTAAGGATGAGATGCCAATCCTTTAATCTAATGAATTAATGAACAAGAATAACAATTGTAAAATATAAACCATGAAAATTAAATACTCCGTATGAAATTTCTACTGTGAATGCCGTTTTATTATACTCCGTACTAGATAATAGTACAACATGTATGCTATAAAATAGATTAAACAAAATATATATAGTCTATTTTGTGTTCTCCTATACTCGTACCTCCTGCTCGATCAAGAGTCGTTTGAGGAGTTGAGGAGGTAAATCACGAGTTGCCCTATCAGTCTCCATGTTTCCATCTCTTGCTTGCTTGTACACCTTGGGCACAAGAGATCTCAGGAGAATTCGAACGCCTACACTTACAAACCAAATGAGCTAAACACTTCTGCATTTTTCTTTATTATCCCTCATTCTAAATAATTCTCAAATATTATAAATTCAAAAATTTTATTAGTGTGCGAGGAAACTATACATAATTTAAAATGCAATTATTGAAAAAAGCATTCAATTTAATTAATTCAATTCAAGAATATAACAAATAACAATTTTGATTTAAATATGAAAGAACACACGTTTGATTGTAGAGAGGCCCATCCACTCAAAGTACAGTTTACGTTGTGATTGTCTGTTTGAAGGAATCCATGTTTAACTGTCCAGATCGGAGGATCGTTACAGCACAGCAGAGTTGAAGTAAATCTTACAACTTAGAAGCAAATTAAAGGCAATGAGGATCAGTTTGTGATTGTTGTTACCATGAAGGGAGATTACTACAATCTATGCGAATCTTCCAATACGATATATGTATAAGATTCCAAGTACATATATAGCATGTCCTTTCTTGTACGATGTAGTTAGTTTTCTTTGCACTACAACCCTATCTATTGGATTTTAGTATCTAATCGGATAATCGAATCTTTATCTTTTTTTTTTTTTTAACCATCTCGATCTCATATTTTAGTCTAGATGCACTTTGATTATCTAAAGAGGAAAATTATACAAAGGTATCGGACCAGGACAGATTATGTGTTTGCATTTAATGATTATGTGTCAGGCATAAGTTGAAGGCACATATAATATGTTAATTACATACACATAATATATTACGTACAAATACATAATAAGTTAACTGCAGATCAGACACATAATATCCAGTTAACCTATTTGTGTCTTCAATTTATTTACACACACATTTTATTAATTGAAGATACATAATTTGTTAATTGTAGACACATTATTTTTAGACTAAGATCTCCAAAGTAAACCCTGGTCCATAGTATAACAATTGGTAGTTGACAAATCATACCATAGATTAGAATCCACTTTGCATTGCAAGTCCTGATCCAAAACGACATTCAAATTATGTTCTGCAATTAACATATTAATTATGTGTGTAGATAAATTGAAAACGTACACATAATATATTGCAATCCTTATATCAGGGTTCACAGTGCATTTCGGACTCTGGTGTATGTGTATATATCTTGTGTTGGACACTTGGACCCACCTTGATCAATGGTATAACAATTGGGTGTAGTTTGAACCAATTGATATAAATTTTAGATGCTATAAAGACTTGGGTTTACTTGTAATTAATTGGGATACAAAGCATATAAATTTAGGAGCTAAGCTAAGGGGCCGGTGCCGGGGCCGGCGGACGGTGAGATTGCGGAGAACGTGCAAAAATCTTGGATCACATGACGACTACACTTTAATTAAATACTAACAAATTAAAAACAAAGATTAAAAACTGAAACAGCAATTCCGTGTTCCAATCATATACCAAAGTACAGGTAACACTGCTACAGATCCCAAATTTAACAGCTAATAAAATTAAGAAATTAGAAATCATCATCTTTACTGCGTCCTATGAAGATTTCCATTGGGAGGTGGCGGTGATATCAATTCATGGCGTGTTCCCTGTTTCAGGGCACTTGATGTCCTACCCTATCTAGCTTATTATTATCATCTCATCTCCACAATCCCAACATTACATCAATCATAAATATGTATCATTCATTTACAAAAAAAAATTCACAACCGCTACTAAAACCAAAATATTGACCCTATTTGGTAAATAACTTTTAGCTGATTGGGATAAAATGTATAATTAGTGGATAACATTAGCTGATTGTAGAAAGTTATTTGGTAAATTAGCTGTTAGTTGATAGCTGATAGCTGTTTGGTATAATTTCTTTTCTAAAAAAGCTAATTGAAAATGTTAGTTTTGAGTAGCCTTTTGAATTTTAGCATTTTGGAGTTACAAAAAGCTTATTAACCAAACACTTATATTGATTTTTTAACAAAGTCAAACAGCTAATAGAGATCAAATAAGTCAAAATTTATTGATAGGCTAATTATTTACCAAACAGGTCCATTATGATTTAGGAGTAAAGCAGCCAATATTATGGTTTAGGATTAAAGCCCGTGAATTAACCTTTTTGTAAATTATACTATATATGGGTCATGGTTTACATTGCAATGTGGACCATGAATAAATTTTCATTTTTCATGTACTAAAAATTTATTTTTTTGGTAGTATACTTGAAAATGAACTTTCAGTATATAAAAATGTACCTTTAAAAAATGAACATTTAATATACTAATAATGAATCTTATGTCAATAATCCATCTGTAAAGTAGACCATAGTTAATGATATAATGATTGAAGCTGCCATAGCTGGGCTGCTCAAACATAAAAAAGACCAAATATGCAGCTACTATAAGAGTAAAATTCTTTATTGATACATATCCTAACTACTAGTATTTGTACGCGCGATACGCGAAAGTTCATGTCCAATATTAAAACATTAATAAATATAAATAATTAAAATTTTTAATTCTAATTATATATACAAATATAGTATATGTATTTTATACACACACATATATGATTTACCATGTATAGAAATTTAATTAAAATATAATCAACCATTAAATTAATTATATAATAATTTTACTAAAATGATAATTAAGGAATAGGAAAATGATATGATAGATATAGGTGCAGTGTATGATAATAATGATGGAGTTAAAAGCTAACGGTGTTATAACGGTGTAAGGGTAGTTTTGTATAACAACAATGTAGTAGGGACAATTTTGTCTAATAACATTGAAGTGTACAACATTTAAAGTAAAATGTACAAATTTATTAGCATATAGAAAGAGGGACATAAATCAAGGATATAACCTTGATTGAGACTTATTAAGTTTTTAGATGTTAGATGAAGAAAAGAAAATGAATAAAAACAACGATTTTTTTTTTTTGTGGAATAAATCAAAACATATCGAGTACAATAAATTTAAGTAAAAAAAATGAGAATAAGTGTAATATTATTCGTAAACATTTGTATG
Organism: Ipomoea trifida; assembly: GCA_003576665.1. Lineage (NCBI taxonomy): Eukaryota > Viridiplantae > Streptophyta > Magnoliopsida > Solanales > Convolvulaceae > Ipomoea > Ipomoea trifida. The sequence continues at coordinate 16,823,850 of CP025648.1, read as the reverse complement.
AAATGACATTAAAGAAAATAAATACACAATTTAATTTACTATTGAAAAACATGTTATTTCTTACGTATAGTATTAAGATGGATAACCTGGAGGGTGTGGTTGAGTGGAATGGACTCATTCATCCTTAACCACAGGTTAAGGGTTTGATCCTCTGTTTTGGTTATGGAGCAGTCTTAAATCCCCAAGCCAGCTATTTATCTTACTATGATCTACAAAAAAGTTTACTGCACCGTCGCTATCTGAAAGTGCACTTAAAGTAAAAGCTATTTATCTTACTATGATCTACAAAAAAGTTTACCGCACCGTCGCTATCTGAAAGTGCACTTAAAGTAAAACTCGTTGTATGACTGTAGTCGATAAAAAGCTACAGAAAAGTAAATCAATTTATAGTTGATCAACTCATCAAATCGAAAAGGTTAATAGATAATTTCCACATTATCAAATTATATAATTTTTTGACATATTTTCCAACTTACTAGTGCATATGAAGCCTTGGGGCTTTGGGCAGAGATATAAATCTATTTGTAAATTGTAATATATTTTTCAACATACTAATATGTTGAAAACATTTTAATAATTTTTTATTATGCGGGTAGAAAACGAATTTATATATAGGAAAAATTGCACCTTTGGTCCATGAGCTATGCCTAAAGTAACAACTCAGTCCCTGAGTTATGATCGTACCCGAGTTTAGTCACTCAGTTATGAACGAAGTGGCGCATTTGGTCCCTGACCGTTAAATTTGACGAAAAATTTTAAAAATATTTAAAATTTGTGGGGTAAAATAAGAAATTTACATTTTATTCTCTTTATTATATTAAAACCACTTTCACAACATTATTTTTCACTTCTTAGCCTCTTATTTCAAGGTTCTTCAATACTAAAATTATTTTTATAACTGTAGTATATATGACTTGTTATGAACCTGGCTCTCGTATAAAATGACGTCAAAATGATGTCAAATTTCTCAGGTTAACCACAGAGTTCCTTGGTTATCTGGTCGCCATATCTTACTTAAAACCAATTGGTGATAAGTAGGTGGACATTAACCATTTAACCACATCCTTCCATGGCAAGTCATAGCGCCACGTCTCGAATCGAGTAAGGGCTGAACTCGGCCAACCCGACCGACGCCCAACAATATAATCCCCCTCCCAGTACCTGTCGCAATCTTTGAACACCAAGCCTAGTTACGCAGCATGCCTGACTCAATCCTTAGCCTACGCGCCGCATGCCTGAATCAATCCTTAGCCTACTCGCCCATCCAGCACCTGCCACAATCTTTGAACACCAAGCCTAGTTACGCAGCATGCCTGACTCGATCCTTAGCCTACGTGCCCACCATCCCCCTCCTAGACTGGACTTGGCCCAACTTGCGCCACATCCCATCCGAGACTAGACTCTGCTTTTACCTCGCCATCGATTCGAACCCGTGACCTCGGCTCTGATACCACTTTTTGGATCTCAGCGCTGCATTATGCTTACTTCTTATGGGGGTCACCCATCCTGTGATTACTGGAAGTCAAGCACGCTTAACCACATAGTATCCTACTTAAAACCAATCGATGTTAAGTAAGTGGAAATTAACCATTTAACCACATCCTTCCATAGTAAGCTACAACGGCACGTATCGAATTGAGCACGAGCTGAACTCGGCTAACCCGGTCGACGTCCAACAATCCCCTTCCCAGCACTTGCTGCAACCTATGCGCACATCCCATTCAGGATTGGACTCGGCTTTCACCTCGCTATCGATAACCCGCACATCCCATTCAGGATTGGACTCGGCTTTCACCTCGCTATCGATAACCCGTGACCTCGGCCCTGATACCATCTTAGAGCTGCACTATGCTTACTTCCTAGGGGGTCACCCATCCTGTGACTGTTGTAAGTCAAGCACGCTTAACCACAGAGTTCTTTGGCTATCAAGTTGGCAACCCTTACTTAAAACCAATTGGTGGTAAGTAGGTGGTCATTAACCATTTAACCATATCCCTCCATGGTAAGTCACAGCGTCACGTCTCGAATTGAGTAGGGGTTGAACTCGGCCAACCTGGTCGACGCCCAACTAAGGTTATATAAACAATTTATTTCACTGCTCAAAGATATGCCTGAACAAATACAAAGTTCTTCTTCTTCTTCTTCTGAGCATAGTCAGGTTCGCATGCGCTATAACTAGTGTAAGCTAGGCATGGTTGGTTTGTGTTATACCAGTCGAAAATGTGCTGGAAAACATATTCTTACATCGGTCACCGGAAATCTGCTAAAAGCATAGTCAGGTTCGCATGCGCTATAACTGGTGTAAGCTAGGCATGGTTGGTTTGTGTTATACTTGTCGAAAATGTGCTGGAAAACATAGACAACATCGGTCACCGAAAATCCGCTAAAAGCATAGTCAGGTTAGCATGCGCTATAACTGGTATAAGCTAGGCGTGGTTGGTCTGTGTTATACCTGTCGAAAATGTGCTGGAAAACATTGACTACATCGGTCACCGGAAATCTGCTTTTAAGGTAGTGTTATTGCAAGACAACACAGAGTTCTCGTTTTTTTTTTCTCAGTAGTATGCAAATTTTATCTATTTCATACGCTTGCAGTTTCGTTCCAAAAAGTCGTCGATGTTGCTCTAGGTATTTACAATAGTTTCCATTAATTAAAATCTAATTCCTACCGTAAGCAATGTTGAACTCTTCGAACAAAGATTTTAATAGACAGAGTTGAGAGTCTATAATGAAAGACGTAACAGATATGAATACTAAGGGATTCATAAGAAGTCAAAGAGTTTGACCTTCATAGAACTTGCAACTGTTAGAGTTTATGTGTGCGTCAGAGTTCAACATTTATCTAACCGATGAATTCAAGATTCATATCACTCTCGGAAAGAAAATTATTCAATGTCACTACGTGTCAATTTGAGTTTCTGAATACTAACATTAAGATCAACTGTTTTGTATTGCTTGTACATTATTCTTTTTAGCCTTCTTCTTTGAACGTGTGAGGGGTTGTTGGGAAGTCATTCAAATAGAAGGCATCTTGCTTTCTCATTGTCCCACATTGATTTCGCAACCACTCTTTTCCCTCTTTATAATAAACAACCTTTCTAAGCCCTTTGAAGACTTATGGAGAGGAAAGGAAGGGAAACCACGCGCGCACCGCCGTACGTGATGTAAGTGTACTGTAGCGGTGGAGAATGAAAATTCACACGGATGGTGTTCTCAAGATGATGACAAATTTGAATGCAATTGATGTGTAGTGGGTCACAAAAGAGCTAAGAACCCTTCAAGAACTAGAGCCAAGTGTGTTCAAGCATTGTGTGCAAAATTCAAGGGGGTAAAGTAGGAAATGTATTATTGTGCTAATTGGTGTTTAAGTGAGGTGATTACCAATGCCGAAGTCATTTTAGGTCTTGTTGGCCTATCATAGGGTATGAGACATTTTATCATGCAAGTGGATCAAGGCTCTAGTATGTTTGCAATCTCTTGTCAAACATACTAACTCCTATATCATCCATGGAGTTGGGCCCTAAGACAAAAAAAAATAAAATAAAATAAAATAAATCAAACAAACCTCCCACTTCCATCAAGAAATCAAGCAATTAACACAAATACATTTCCAATTGGCAATTAAAAATTACACTAGCACCATGCATTTAAATGCTAATCCAATCACTAAGAAGATTCACTCATGTTCTAGATTGAAGAACAATTGAAATTGAATGACTACTTTTCTGAATATTTTATTTTCGGTCTCTTCTAAAAATTTGGTATGACCTTTATTGTTTGTATATCATTCAGATGTCTCTCTTTTTGTTGAACATATACATGCAACTTAATTGAGTTTGAGTATTTGAATGTGGTTTGAATATTGTCTTAACAATTTGTCTAAAAAATAAAAAATTTATTCTACCCGTTTGAGTCTAATTTCTTAAAACAATTTCATTAGTATCATCAAAATTTATCAACTACAATTAGTATAAAGAGGCAAGGAAAAATCAATTTTCTATACTTGAGCTCTGTACGTACAAACGCTAGATATTGAATTGTTACAACTAATACGCTTACATAAGTCATGGTGAGAATGAAGGAATTAAGTTGGTGAATTGTAGTGGTAGAATTCGTTCTTTAAGATTAAATTAACCATAGCATTGAAAAAATAAGTTTATATTAACAAAATACACCCTCCCACACACACACACATAGCAAAATGGATCATATAACGGCAATAGTGGGACTATATTAATATTTTAGGCATAAAATGGCCGTAATGCGGTTTCTAATTTTTATAATATAGAGCATGGTTCATCTTGCATTGTAAACTTTGGTCTCAAATTATGTGTATTCAGTTAACATATCAATACCTTCCGTTAATAAATTATGTATCTACTACAATTAATATATTACTATATACAGTTAACATATTATGTTCATCATGCAGTTAACATATAATGTGTATGTAGTTAATAAATTATGTACCTTCAATTTATTTAGGAAAAATTGTGTCTTTCGTCCCTAAGTTATAAGGTAATTGTAGAATTCGTCCCTAATTAAGTGTTGGTCATAACTCATACACACTTTTCATCCCTAAGTTATCATTGACGTTGAACTTTTTGTCCAGTTACTAATAAAACATTAGGGACAAAATTTACAATTTTAGTATAACGCGGGGATGAAAAGTGCAACACCAATGATAACTTAGAGACAAAAGTGAACATGACCAATACTCAGGGACAAATTCTACAATTACTATATAACTTAGGAATGAAAAGTACAATTTTCGCATTTATTCATAAGTACATAATTCATTAATTGCATACACATAATATGTTAACTATAAACACATTTTGGAGCATGATCCGCAATGCAAGGTAGATCTTGGTTCATGATATAATTAATTTGTGTGTGGTTTCAAAATTAGCCGTTAACCGATGGATCTAAATTAATAATGCAAATTTGAATCTTGGGTGCCACTACTAATTACTAAACATACTTAATTAAGATGCATTAAGTATGGATAGTTACTTGCTAACCATGTTCTTTGACTTTTAAAGCAAAGTCAACATCGCTTCAATCAATTTAGTTTCACACAATGCATCATCCTTGACAATAACATCTTCTCAAATATGTTGTTTATTTGGTCTGTTTCTAGATTCATCTCCTATACCTTCTATTCTACATTATTAAACTCTTTTGTTTTATTTAGTACCATTTGACTTTGTTCCTTCCAATTATATTGTATTCCCTTCAAAAGGGCAAGTCAAATGGTAGGACCTTTTCTTAATTTATTTATGTTTTATATAATTATTTTTTACTATCTAGAAAAAATGATGTTACACATTTCTTTAAAAAAAAATTTCTCTATCTTTTCCTCCTTAATATAATTGATGGATATATTGGAATTGACTTCGGGATAAACCGACTCGAGGAGATACGTCAAGGCAACTCGAGCCAACCACTGAAGTTGTCCGACCTCGAGGCCCCAAAGCCGAGCTCAGTGCTTGGCCTCGGGCGCCAAAGGCTGGCTCCGTGGCTGGCCTCAAGGCCAAACTCAGTGCTCGGCCTCGAGCAATTAAGGCCAAGCTCGGTGTTCGGCCTTAGTCGGGCCAAGCTTAGCGCTTGACCTTAAGCGGCCAAGGCCGAGCTCAGCGCTCAACCTCAATAGGCCAAGGTTGAGTTTGGTGCTCGGCCTTGACTACTCAGGGCCCGACCACGAGGCCGAATGGAGCGTGTGGACTTGGTCAACGTGTCCTAACCGCCCAGATTTTTCTCAGGGGTGGTTAAGGGGTTGATTTTAGTATAAATTATTCCCTCATAATTGAATTGTTTCGTTAAGACAAAATCCTTCACATAATCATCTTACACATGTCATTAATACAAGACATTATCTTTCTTACTCATTATCTTATCTTTACAACTTATTCTTTAATTATTGATTTAATTAATTCGATTCACCCGGGTTAATTTATTCCATCAATGATATTTTTTAATTGCACAACTAACTTTCTTTTTAACTAATGATAGGGTCGTCTATTTCATAGGCACCCAATGATTGTAACACATTTTAAGTGAAAATATTATGGAAAAATTTTGGAGGAAAAAAATTTCCATCTAGAAATTTAATTACCATATTGTTTGTGTGTGTGTCTATATATATATATATATATATATATATATATATATATATATATAATGGTGCAATATTTTGCAATGACAAAGACGTAAAACTCAAAACTGACGTATAATAAATTATGAATTATTGTCTTAAATGTATTACATTAACAGCGTGACTCAACATATAAGTTTAATTTGAAGTAGGCAACAATTGAGCCAGCTGTGCCGCCCTCTGGATTTGGCAGCACATAAAATCTGTTAAATAAAATTTTATTCATGCTTAAATTATTATATGTAATTAAAATGAAATATCACTTTCAACCCAATTTTACTATTTTCTATAGATTCTTTTTCTTAAATTCTTTATTTTCGTTTTCTAATCCCGATTAAACACTTCATATTCGATCTACTTTTAATTTACATCTTCAATTATTACACGTAATTACACTATCTTTTTGTCTTCTAATCTATTTTATAACTTTTTTTTGGTGGGCAATCTATTTTATAACTAATCACATGTGATACTTAATGTTTAAAAATTTGTCATTTATAATTTTTTAATGGTCGAATTTTGCACTAGTTTTGGTATTAAAAGTGGTAAATTTTAAAAGTATTACTTGTATCTTGACTTACAAATATTAATGAATTGAAGTGTAATACCTTTTAGCCAAAAATGCAATAAATATATATATATATATATATATATATATATATATATATATATATATATATATATATATATATATAAAGAAGTCAACATAATGCACTAGGGGGGATTCCGACCAACATGTGGTCGGAATTTCCGTCCAACGGGTCAAAGTTGAACGGAAATTTCCATTCTAAATATTGTGGATTACCATCCTGAATTTCCGTCCAACATTGACCCGTCGGACTCTATTTCCGTCCAACATCTGATTTTAGATGGAAATACCAATCCATTTTTTCATACCATCCTTTTGGTTGGAATGTTGGTCGGAAATTCATTTTCCGACCAATAACTCCCGTTTTTCGTCCAACTTCAATTGGACAGAAATAGCGAGATTTGATTCTATCAGTGAGTATAACATTCGAACTAAAAATTATTATCGGTCTTGATTACATAATTAAGATGGTCAAGTGCAAAACCAATCATTTAATATATAGGAGCATATAATAATAAATAAATATTTGCAAGCAAAGCAACAGTATTATATTGCTAATAATATAATATATACACCGTCTAATCTTTGAGTTAATTCTGGTAGATTATTCAATCTAATTTGATAAACAAAATAAATATTTATTTAATTTGTCTTTTGTTTTTTGTTTTCCCAACAGCTAACTGAAAGGTTGACTTTATTAATTAATTTATATTTTCATGCGGACTGTACCTATATAAACCCTTGAAAGGGAGTTGTTTCTTCCATTCATACGTAGCAGAGTCAAAAAAAAAACATTATTTTTGTGAGAATTAAGGTTTTGAGAGCTGAGAATTTAAGATGAGAAACAACGAAGTTAGACTAAACAGCGGTTACACCATGCCGGTTTTTGGTTTTGGGACTTACTCTGCTGAAAATGATAGAGAGACAACAGAGAAAGCTGTCCAAATGGCACTCCAGGTATGTATGTATATATATATATATATGCATGTGTATATGAAAAATTGAATTTAAGCCCTCCCCTCCCACATCATAAACTCTTTCGTTAGAAATTCCTTTTGGCTACGAGAAAAACCTGCAGTCACTACCTGAAAGTGTGAACAAGATAAATCCTGTTGTCTGATCACCATAGCCGGCAAAATTTCACGAGGTATTCCAGCCTAGAATGTCCTGACCAGCTCAAACCAAAAAGGCTAATAGACTGCTTCAGTGAAAAGCAGAACTTTTTTTAAGATTGACCAACATAACCTGACCAATTTGGTTGGGTTGACGCTAGTAATAGGAGTACTTGTCTGGGGTTGAACAACATAGTCTGACCAACTTGGCTGGTATTGTCACTAGTAATAGGAGTACTTGTCTGGGGTTGAACAACATAGTCTGACCAACTTGGCTGGTATTGTCACTAGTAATAGGAGTTTCTTGGCACACTAAGTATATATACATACATATATAGATATATATATGTTGTTGTCATGTTGTGTAACATATATTATGTTTTTGTTGGTGTGTGGGAGCAGATGGGGTACAGACACTTTGATACTGCAAGAATATATGGGTCGGAGCCATGGCTGGGCAATGCATTGAGAAAAGCAATCTCTAAGGGAGTGATTGAGAGAGAAGACATCTTTGTTACCTCCAAACTTTGGTCAAGTGATCACACTGATCCTCTTTCTGCTCTCAACCAAACCCTACTGTAAGTCAACTCATGCACTTCTTTTTTTTACTATTTGTAGTAATAGAATATTGCCATGTGTACGTGTGTATATATATATATATATAAACTCCAAACTTGAGGGGCCCTCATCCTCTATTTGGTTATTATACGAGAGGAGGTAAATTGTCATATGTGTCTCAGCGACTCAGCCTGACACAGTGTAAGTGCTTACTTTTTGTCCCAAGACTAAGATTCTCCCCTATTGAGATTCAAATCCGGGTATTTGCTGGTCACTATACCAACACTGAATCTTTCGACGATTAAGTTATGTCGATTGCCATGTGTGTATATATATATATATATGTGTGTGTGTGTGTATGTGTGTGTGATGTGGTGCATGCACTGGACTTGATTGGTGCAGGAAGCTAGGGATGGAGTATATAGACTTGTATCTGGTGCACTGGCCAGTGGGTTTGAAGAAGTGGGCTAATTACCCAGTGCCTAATGAAGAAGACTTTGATGAGGAGTTTGACATTGAGGCCACGTGGCGTGGGATGGAGAAATGCCTTCAAATGGGGCTTTGCAAGTCCATTGGTGTCAGCAATTTCTCCACTGCTAAGATTCTAAGCCTCCTCAACTTTGCCACTGTCCCTCCTGCTGTTAATCAGGTTAATTATTTATTTATTTATTTGTGTTACACAAAATATGATGCATCCATTCAAATACTTCCTCACAACCACTAGATATATAGTATCATTGGTCAATGGTAATGGAATCAAATTTATTAAATTTAAAAAAAAAAAAAAAAAACGAAATGATGATTTAACCAATTATTAAATGGCGGCCTAGCTAGTTAATTAGTTATAGCCTAATATATCTTAAGCTTGAATGGTTCTTGTTTACTTAAAAAGTCAGATGGAAACTTATCCATAAAGTATTCACAATTCTTAATTACAATTTGAAGTATCCTCACCCTTGGTGTGAGATTAATTTGAAATTACTTTGAATTGTGCTCACAGAATTTGACTCTTATTCATGAAAAAGTCAACATCAAAATTATATTTGTAGTCTATTTACCAATTTCAAAACTACCAATGCAAATAAAAATAAAAGAATTGTTATTGATTGGACACGCGGCCACCTTTAGAGTTGTTAGTAATAAAATAAGTTAGATTGCATGTGCTAATTGAAATTAATGAATAAATGGTAAAATAAAGCGGGCATGGCAGGTGGAAATGCATCCAATGTGGAGACAAAGAAAGCTAAGGGAAGTGTGTGGGGAGCATGGAATCCATGTAAGTGGATATTCCCCTCTGGGTGGCCATGGAAATGCCTGGGGAACAACTGCTGTGTTGGATAATCCCATCATACAATCCATTGCCTCCAAACACAATGCTACTCCAGCTCAGGTATATATGCTCTACCCTCTCTCATCTTTCAATCTGCACGCTTCCCTTGTTAAATAACAATTCAAATTTTGACTCTAAAACTAAATTACCTTATAATTTAATAATATAAGTTCGTAGTTTCAGGTAAGATCATAATTTAAATTCAACTTTTATATATATTCCCTTCAAATGTACCATTTGGAAGAGGGTAAGAGAAAGGTTAAATGGTTAAACCGTACCACTCCAATTACATCATTTTTGTTGAATTCTTACCTCACCGTTCACATTCAGATTTTCTATAATCAATTGCTCTAATCATAATTTATCTAAATAACCTTTTAGAGAAGTGACTCTAATAGCTCTTCTAAACACGCCAAAAAGAAAAAAATAAAATAAAAGAATGGAATGATGGTTTCTAAAAGATGGTGATAACATTATTTTACATTCCAAACATAGAGAAATCATATTCTTTTGAAGATTTAAAATTAAAATTGAAGCTAGCATTGACATTGTTTATATTTTTGTTTAAGGTTGCTCTGAAATGGAGTTTATCAAAGGGAAGTAGTGTAATCGTGAAGAGCTTCAATTCACGGAGGCTGAAGGAGAACATAGGAGCCATGGATCTGCATTTGGACGATCAAGATTTACTTGACATTGAAAAGATGGAGGAAAGGAAAGTAATGAGGGGAGAATTCCTTGCTAATGGAACCTCCAGTCCCTATAGAAACATTATGGAATTATGGGATGATGAGATTTGATCATTTAATTATGTACTACTTTCAAACGCTATAAATTTATAATCATTCTCTCGGTTACATATCTGCCTCTGCCTCTGCCTGGAATGTTTTCTACGGAGTTTTTTATTATTTAATTTAAAAAAAAAAATCACTAGTCAATAAACAAAACAAGCCAATTCAATTTAAAAGTTTGGCTAACATTTTGATAAATAATGGCTGTTTTTTTTTTTTTTTTGAAAACCGACAACTGAGATAGATATATTAAACCACGCCAAGAAGAAACGGAGGGGGAACATCCTCCCAACCCATGTGACCAGCCTGACACCCAACCGCTTTAACCAAAGCATGGCCAGCCTGATTCGCTAACCTAGGAATGTACTCGAAAACACAATACAAAAACGAGCTACTAAAAGTTTTATATCCAAAAATAATAAAACCAATATAAGACCTATCATCCTCCGTGCTAGCGAAAGCTTGAACCAAATTGGGACAGTCCGATTGGATACAGACATCCAACACACCTCTAGACTTGATCCAACACCAAAACCTCTACAATTACATAGTATAGACCTAAAAGACTTGTCAATTTCATACAATATAGGAAATGTAAATCAGTAAGAAAAAGCATACCCACTAATCATTTCATAATCTTTCAATTCATGGTTGGATAAAATTTGAAGCTAAATTAAATTTTTAGGAAGGGTTTAATCACCCGTGCAATAACAAGAAACCAAATCAACCAATTGTTAATCATTGAAGGCCAAAAAAAGTTGTTTTTTTTACCCTTTATGAAACATGTTGAATGTGAAGGAAGATATTCTAGAGTGAACAAGTAATAACATGTTGTCTAGCCCATTAAGAATTCTTTGGGTGAAAGGTAATGTCCCTATGACAGCATATTACACAACTAATATACCTCAAAATTACAATCTTGCGAAGAACATCCAGCAGCAGCCTACTGATTTCGTACAAAAATCTCTTCATATCTTTCCGATACTGCTAAGTATATACAAAGCAGGCACTTCCATATGAGATGGTATAAAATGCAAGCACTTGCAAAGCCAATAATAGCCTTGGAGTTCATATACTATGGTTATACATCTTTGAGGAAATACCTTCCGATGATCACAGGTGCGTGCAGTCCAAAGTAATCTAGTCTGAAGCAGCCTGCCCGCTATTTCCACTGGGAACAGATGATATCCCTTCTTCTATGCGCTGAAAAGAAGGAAAAGTTTAGGAAAGCAAAGCCCAAGCTTATTACTGGTCAATGTTAGCAATATGGCATGTGCTATGCCTATCTCACTGTTCCTTTCAAATGGACAAAAACTGGAGAATCACCTGCAAAAGATAATTATGCAGCCAATCCAGTGCTTGGGGAAATGCAGCAGCTGATGTGTTAACAACTGTCAAACCCTGTCATTAAGGAATGCAGCTGGTGGTTAAGAAACAATTTGCCAAAGTTACCTACCTATCTAAATAATCTAACTGAAAACAACTGCATTAGGGGTCTAGTGTTATGATTAGAAACAAAAATTGACCAGGATCCCAGGCATACCATTGGCAATCTAAGTATCTAACCAGTGCAAGAGTAACTTATTCACACAATCAACCTGCTATTTTAAGTGCCCAAAAAAAAAAAAACAAACAAACAGGATATATATTGTATTTTGGAGGACCAATCTTTATTCATTTTTTAAACCTTGGTTTCATATTAACACTTGTGTTAAGAATTCTCCCCATCTCGCACATTATATCAAGATACTACCTTTGATTTTAGTTGTATGCAATATCAATATCTTGTTCTGGTGGATTCATGCACTTGGTGGTATTCAAGTTCTCAGGTAACTTCTCATTGAATATGTGAGATTAATAGGTAATGTTTGAATGTTTCAGTCGATGGCGAATCCTGGGTGCGTAATGTCATAATATCCTAGATATTCTTATCAGATGGAGTATTCCACGTGTAAAACATTTTCTCCAGAAATTTGAATAATTATGTGATGATAAATTTCTAAATTCCAAGTCATACTCACATATGATAATAAGGTATACAGGCAAGCACTATCACAAGTGGAAAGACATACCTGTGACTCAAATGAACAAAGGTAATCCTGAATGATTTTTAAGTTGTTCCTTAGCTTATCTTTGTCCTGAGAAAGATTCAAAGATAAAAATTTACCAACAATAGGGTACATGTGTGTGTGCTCATGGACTCTAAAAGAGCTTGTGCCTATAAACATGCAGAGCTCAGTTGCAATAAGAAGGTGCCTCTAATATTATTGCCTAAAATACACTCCACAAAGATATTAACAAGGATGTTAGCATAATTAGATATAGAACCTGGACTGGATATTTGTCTCCACCTGTACGAGTAGATATCCACTCCTCAAGCATTGCCTGCATAATAGAACTTACAATTATCAGAATAAATAGATTATGGCACGAAACATGTGTTTAGTGTGTTTGTGTATTCCTTTCCAATAACCAAAATAGCTGCCTCCATAAGGAAGAATATATTACTGTTATTAACTAAGATTGGGCTAAAGTCACTCAAATGGGCTATAATGCACATGGGCCAAACCACACTAAAAGATTGAATCCAACCAATTAGCTAGTCTAACCCATGGCCTTATAAAACCCATACATTCAATTACAAAGTTTAAGACAATATTAAAACAAGTGAGGATACCAACTTTTCCTGGAATAATTGATAGAAAACTTTTCACACAAAACAAAGTTATAGATCCAAAAAAGTAGATTGTGAACAGAGTTTAGTCAGACCCCGTGATCAAATTCAGCCATCTTTAGAACTATATGGACAATAATTGGCTCAGCACCAGATTTTGCTCTTCTAAGAGCAGGCTTTTCATCAGCTGTTGAATACTTGACTGCTTTATCTGTACCAAGGTCAGAGAAATTATGTTGAGGAAATCTCAGATAGGAGATTATCAGTAGTAGTAAAACTGGAAGACGAACAAGCTGGCAGATAAAAGGTAGCATTTACCTTTAGTTTCAATTAATAAAGATTCCAGAGCACCTGTTGCCTTATTTAACTCATCAGCGATTGCCTTATTTAACTCATCAGCGAAAACCTCTTTTCCTAAACTCACATTCTCAGAGTCACAGTCTTTGTCATTGCTCGAACTATCAATTTCAGCAGAGGAATTACTATGGTTTTGAATTTCATTTTTGTCAACCACTGTATCAGACTTTGACCCTCCCCCCTCAGTTGATGGTGCAGCTGACGGTGATTTGTTCTCTTCATCCATCAGGTATATACTGGGATCTAAATGCATTCCCTGGCATAATTTTGCAATCAAAACAAGATCAGACTCAATCCTGAAATTCATCATTAGAAACAGAAGCAGAGAGGCAATGATCAGTTCTTTATCAACTATGTAATGTACTCGTACCATAAAAATTGCTGTCAGAAACTCACTTTAATTTGCAGTACTAGGAAAAAAATCATATAAAACAACAGATAATGGTATTTGAGTGTTCTTTGTCAAACATAACTTTGTCATTTTTGTCTTTTCCCACCTCTTACCCTTGCCTAAGGAGAACCATTTAGTCATTATTTCATCATTTGCTATGATGTGGCCTCCATACAACAAACAATCTCTATACTGCATCAGTTACCACTTAACAATATAATTGAATTAATGTTACCAAGAACGAAGAGGCAAGGAGAATAATGCAAAGAAGAAAGAAATTGAGGCCAAACAGAACATAAATACAAAATACTTGAACTCTAGTGTCAACTATGGCAGAGAAGTGAGAAACAAAAGGGGAGGAATTATGGCAGGCTGGTGAAAGGAGAACGAAATTGCACCCAAAGGTTGATCGTAAATGAAGATTGTTGGTGGTTTTGTAGATACATGATTAAATATTTTTTATATGTATATTTAAGAATTTCATGTGTCATTTTTTTTATTTCAGATTTGACAGTCCAGTGTGGAGAGTATCAGGTTTCAGTGTTATGTCACGTATATATTGAAAATGATTTCAGTGTTTTCAGCATCAGGGTTCAGTATGCAACAGCTTGGTACTTCTAGTCACAGTTTATCAGTTACAAGCAGGAGTGCATAAGCTTCTTAGAAACTTATACTATGAGCCACCAATTACCAAGCATAGCATGCCCTATAGTAAATGCTAATCTTATTTAGGATGAATGTGCATCACCATAAGGTTTATTACCTTGGAAAGAATGTTCACCATTGGAAAGTTCACTGCTTTTGAAATAAATATTGATGAAATAGTGAATGGTGTTCATCAAGCTGTGAGAGTTATGTGAGCTGTTAACATAGGATACCAATCAATACTTCTTATCTTTCCTTTAGGGTTATATTCTTTTTATAAACCTAATGTATTTAATTTTAATTTAATTTAAAATTAAAAAAATAATAATAAAAATAAACTGTTGTTAGTTACATCAATCCCTCCTAAAATCATCAAGTGAGGTTCTTATTATCTACAAAGTAACAGAACATTGAAAGCAAATGCAGACAATGCAGTACAAATCTTTGTGAGGGATAAGAACTACAGGGCAGTTCGTGCATTCTATACATTTATACCTCAATTATTATTGGTTTTCCATCTTTCATTGCTTTGTTTAAATCACCAGCCAAACCTGCACATGAATGGAATAACTAGTGTCATGTTCTTGAAATACTCAAAAATAGTTACTTGTGAAAATAGCTACTCCAGTACCTTTCCTAACTACTCTGCATTCTCGGCAAAATTCAGTTATTAGTTCATCAGAGGAGTTGAAATCTCGTGCCCATACAGGAGTAGATGACAAAGGTGCACTGTCATAAAATGATAGGAAAATAATGTTCCACCGTTGCATGGGAGTCTCTAACTATTGATGAATAAGGTTCTCAATCTATAAAATAAAGGAAGTGACTGGGCATTCTGAAAGCACGAGTCAAATGCATCAAGAAGCTATAGCAAGAATATTCTCAGATTATCACATACTCTGTTGATGTCCGCAGTAATTCATACACCATTTCTGTCTGTCCATTAAAAAAAAATTGAAAGAAGAAGAAGAAGAAGCATACACATTAGACATGAGCATGTGAAGTTTTGCATATTAACATGTTTGTAGAAAATATTTAGGCAGAAGATCGAAGTATAATATGAGTAGCAGATTTACCTTCAAGACATTTGGCAAGTTAAGCCTCTGTGCAAGCAGGGAAGAAATGGTGGACTTTCCAACACATGCAGTACCACATACCAGAATAACAAGAGGCACTCTTTGATGGTGAAATCTAATGGATCAAAGAAATTGTAAAATGAATCAGGCAGTTGAATATCATTGCTCTTCCCATTTAGTAAGAAAGTTGAATCTTATTTCAGAAACCCAACAAAAATGCTGATTTTAGTTCTAGTTATTGAATTTAATTTTAAAATATACATCATTTTATGGTGATTTCTAGAAGATTGAATGCCTTATAACAAATGGATCAATTTTCAAACATAAGTGAGTTCAATGAAAGAGAGATAATTCGAAAATTATCAGAATATAAACCAATGCATCATATATAATACAGAAACGTATCATCTTCTGGTGCATTGTTAATTGACTTATAATGATCTGTTTATTCATTGTTTGGTATTGCATGAATGATCTATCTACTGTAGCAATGTTGGGAGAGAAGAACAAAAGAATGTTGATGCACTGAAATTACTGTTGGAAGATACAATATTCCATCCTACCTTTTTGTATGTTTTAGTGTAAATATATGCCACTATGGCACTATGTATCGAGGCTTAAGCAATTTTAGAGAGTGGACCTTACGTAGGCTTTGTAAGCCTTTTTGCCTTAGCAACACTCAGCATATTATGCAACCATGGAATAAATGAATAATGTCCCATATATAACATCAAATGGACCATACATGACCAATATCCAAATTCCAAAAGCCATTAGTTGGAATGACCAAAGCTATGAAAAACAAACAGAAAAGTAGAATCCTATTATGATGCTGAAGAAAGAGAGCTGCCAAGCCAAAAACGTGGCACTACCTTCAGGTTTCGTACATTAAATAGAATTACATGACTTACTCAAGCAAAGAACTCAGATAAATAAAACAGAAAGAAAATAAAATAACATTCAAATATCAAATATAATCTAACTAACCTTGTCATCATCTTGTAGCGGTTTATATACTCTTCCCCATAACCTCGACGCTCCATAAGCTGCAGACAGCATCCAACAGTAACTGTTAATTCCAAAAACTTCACAAACAAATGAAAGGTAAACAACATCCTCCCAAGTTCCAACTTGACAAATTAAGTTAAACAATCCAAAAGTTCTGAGATCCAAAAGAAAAAGTGGAGCAGGGCAACCAAAATAAATAAATAAATAAAAGAGAGAGAGAGAGAGAGCACAACTGCACAAGACAAACCTTGAACAAATTTGCTTCCAAATCTGACTGTGACCTGGAAAACATTGACATACCACCAGATTCAGGGATCCGCAAAAAGAAAAAGAAAGATGCAGTTCAAAAAAAAAAAAAAAAAAAAAAAGTGAAGATAACATACACATCAAGAAGGCTGTTATCCACAAGAAGCTTTTTAAGTTCAAGAGCAATTTTAATTGCCACATGATTCGGTATCTGTAATTCAAAAAGCCCATTTTAGTGAACCTTAAAACAATGACAGAATGCTCTAGGACAGAATCCAAGCTAGCAATATAGTGAGAAAACAAGGTAACCTCAAGATCATTAAGATACATCATCATTGTGTTCATTTCAGAGTCACAGCTAACTGAATTTTCACAGGCTTATCTTCAACCATTTCAGTTAATTAAGATTAATCATAACCTGATAGCGAAAAAACCACTACGAGTCTACAACTAGTACCTGATGCATATTTTTGTATGATCGTAATCTTAATCACTCTATTAATAAGTTAAAATAATAAGCAAACTTAACAGCAACTAATTGTTAGTAATCAAGATTCAAGAAAAGAAGATTGCGAACGAACCTTAGTGACAGTTAACATTCTGCTGAGCAAAAACCTCGAAAGAACATAGTAATGATTGGCATTTTCACCCAACCACACCTTCACCTGATAAAAACACAAGGAAATCAGAATCAATTGGATGGAAGATAAATGAAAACGCAAACAAGACATCAAGACAGAGAGGAAAGGCGAGGAGAAGACCTTGACGAAATCGTACTTGGAGGAAGCGTTACGAGTGAAGAAGCGAGCACTTGAGTTATTCAGCTTCGAAGCTTCAGCTTCAGCTCCAGAATGCTCTTCGCGTTCATCGTCTCCATCCGTGAACTTCTCTCCATTATCGCCATCCTCGCTAGGGCTTGCAGCCTTCATCTCTCTCTCTCTCTCTATCTCTGTCCCTCCCCTCTCTACATGCGTAGCGGAGGGAAAGAGTGAAATATACGGAGCAATATAAAGGAGTTTATCCAATGATACTTTTTTGCCTTTTACCCGAGAAATCTCTTCGATAACTGTTTAAATGGATTGGGATTGAAGAGGTGTGTTATCATGTGATTGGAGCTCAACTTTTTAAAATCAAGAAATGCCAGAGGACTTGAAGAGTATTGTTTTAAATGGAAAGAGTAAAACAAAGCATTGCTTCTTCACCAAGAAGGATACAAGATAACAAATATAAAAAATCATAAATTTATTACTTATTATGTAAATGGCTTTTTTTTTTAATGTTACCGAATCCAACCTATTGGTATGTAAATGGCTTTTAATACAAAATAGTTTGAACAGTAGATCAGGAATGATAATAAAATATATTTCTTATAAGTCATACAAGTCAATAGAGTCATAATACCGTCAAATCATAACCAAGCATTTAGGGCATGTAGACCTATTAAGGGACATCTTCCAATTTACTTCATCCACCCGTCTCCAAGGCAAGAACGTTGCAGGACTTTTAATTTGGAATTCAAACTTATCAATTATCAATCATCAATTATAAATTTTTATTAATCATTATCCTCTAAAAATGAAGATTGGACATATATTCATTAGCCCAAACTTATCTAAAAAGATTTTAGATATCAAGTCTAAAAAAGGATTTTTATTTTTTTATAAAAAAAAAACATGCAGAGATACCATTTTACATTAATGTCTTTCGGTTTTTACGATTTCGCATTGTGAACTACATCAATTCATTAATTTTCTTCACCATGGTTACATTTTGTCGTATATAATGACTTATCAATGTGCGCTTGCAAAGCTTGTACTGAACTGGTGTTTTCCATAACATCAAGTTTAGCCTTCGAATTTTTTTTTCATCTCAGTTGATCCTCTTCAGTAGTCCTGGGATTATAATCCTTGCCCTTGCACACATGGGAGGATCTACCCACTAAAAAAATCCACACCCATTCGTAGCCTAAAACAAAATAAACAAAAAAAAAAAATATTAACAACAATTTTAAACCACATGAAGTGAACTACAACTTTGTACTCACCGATAAATCTAAACATTGGCAAAACCTCCTTCCCGGATTCCTATCAATCCAAGACGTCGTAATATACATCTCACTCCCACACCTTTGGCACTGTCTCACCTCTACCGGTTGTCTAAAACGAGGTATCATTGTATTACTACACCGAGATGGTTGTTGATGTATTGTCTTCTCCATTCGCCACTCAAGAACAACAATGATACTGAACAACAAAGTCATGCGTGGAGAATAAGGTTTGTCAATAATTCTGGTCAACCAACATTATATTTAAGATATCCGTGAAGAAATGATCAAATTGCTCTTCAGAACAAGCTATTTGAAAGGGAATTATAACATAAGGACCATACATGCATACAAAAAACAAAAAAAAAAAATACCAATGGTTAGTGATTAAAGTTAGTGTATACAAATACAAATGTCACGAAAGTCGAAAATCGTCTATTACTATTTGCCCATACAAGTTGTTTGCTTCAATCTCTACCGGGCATTGCATAACGCGCATCGCGCGTCCGCTAGTCTATAATCTAAAACACCATTTTGTACTTGTTTTTTGTTACATTTGAAAGCCTTGATATAGCTTATTTTGCTTGCTCCATTACAAGATAAATGTACCCCATAGCAAAATGGATGTCCTTATCAACCAAATGAAGTGTGCTTATAAGTAGGCCATATATTTTAAGTGCACATCTAAAATTGTATCTTAGAAGGATGGTTGTTGTAAAATTCTAACAAACTTTTTCCCTACTTCTTTGAAATAAGAGATTTCAAATTGCTATTTTGCTCATGGAGCCTCTTATTGTCAAGAAAGTAGTAGCGAACTATATTTTAGCAAACTTAACATATCTCTTTTCTCGATGAATTTCCTCAAAAAATTTTACAAATCTTATCTTAGAATGAACATACACGGACTATTACAATTCTATTCTCTTTTTTTTTTGTTCTAATGTAAACACTACCAAAAAAAAGGTCGCATTTGGTTGTGGACTTACTTTCATACATATTATCATATTTGATACTCATTAGTCATCACCATGTTTATTTGCCTTTTTTTGCTACTCTACTATTGTATTTAAATCTTTTAATAATGATAAAAGTCATTAATGTTCTCCTCATCTACTTTTGAAAATTAGAAGAAAAAATAAAGAAGAAAAAGATTAAATAAAAATGCCATTCTCCATACATTCAATATAAAACTTTCTTATATACACGCACACATACATATATATTATTTATTTATTTTAATTTTAATTTTAATTAATTAATTATAATTATTAAATATTTGATTCCAATAATTCTTACATAATATTTAGACATAAAAGTATAATAAACCTTTACAAAGTACACATTTTAGCACAAAATTCACCTAATTTAACAATAATATACCTATAATTTCAATTAAATAATATATAGATATGAGTATAAGATATACCAAACGCATTCAAATGCTATGGTTGCGGTGTGATAATTCGGATGCCACATAGTATATTCTAATCAAATTTTAGACATATGTACCTAGCAAATTATCATTTCTTTCAAGACATAGTGTCTAGAAAGGATATTCAGGTTAGTTTTATTTTCACTAACCTAAGAACTGGAAAAAAAAAAAAAAAAAAAAACCTGGAATGAAAGAAAACCAAAGAAATTTGAAACGATAACATATAGCTATAGTTATTGATTAATGAACATTAAAATAGTAATCAAACACTGAATGATTACAATTCCACACCTCAAAACTGAGGTATAAACCAAATGTCCCCTAACCTCTTAAAGGATTCACCAAAGTCATAGTGAATTATAAGTTTACAACATTAACCTACTCAAATAAATATAATATTGTACATTAATTTATAGCATATGCCCGGCAATAGAACCTTAACGGTAACAAAGACGAAGAGCCCGGCAGTAGACCTTAAGGGTGACAAAGACGAAGAGATCTCAGTCATCGCATCCAAGTATCCAACACCCCATGGGTACCTTACACTACATAACATTGGTATAGTACAGAGCCAGATTACTTAGTATTGGTACACTGAAACAACACAAGGTAGGATTACTTAAACATTGGTACATTGAGAATGAAGGCCATATTCATTCAAAGCTTGCAGAATTGCATGAAGGGAAGGGTTTATGCACCAGGCAGTGACTTCCAGTCACAGCCCTTTCTGAAGAACCTACTGCCTCTTTTCCCCATGCCAGATCCAGCAATGGTGGCAGAGACGAGCGACTTTGTATCCGGTCTCCATTTCAGGTCCTTCAGCGAGGAGAACAGCGCAGAAAGCGCTTGGCTCGTTTCGCTGTCCTTTATGCTTTTACAGGACACCACTCTCAGGCTCCGAAGCTCCTTTGACGACAGAAGAACATGCTCCAGACCCTCGATTGTGAGCCGAGAGCAGCCCTCGATGGATAGGAACTTCACTCTCCTGTCAACACAACATTATGCACATCATCAAATCCCATTTTTTAGCATTCACTGTCAACTAGAGCCAAGATTTGCAGTGAATTTCTGTTTTCTCAACAACAGCATTATGAAATCATTTTCTCTAGTTTGGTAGTATTGTGCCTTACTAATTAGTAATTACTACAGATACAGACCATAACCTATCTAAAGTGCTATTTGGATTAAATTTAACTAATTGTCCTGCAGAATTAATGTTGGACAGAGGCCGGTGAAGGATCAAATCCAGCACCAGGTGGCTAGGAGATTATTGGGCAGAAGCCTAAAAGACAAGTCCAGCACCAACCACTAGGTGGCTAGAGAATTTTTGGGTGGAGGCCAATGAATGGCCAAGTTCGTCACCAGGTGGCTAGAGAATTGTTTGGTGGAGGCCAGTGAATGGCCAAGTCCGGCACCAGGTGGCTAGGAGAATGTTGGGTGGAGGCTTGAAGGGCAAGTCTAGCACCAGGTGGTTAGGAGATTATTGGGCAAAGGCCTGAACGACAAGTCTACCACCAACCACCAAGTGGCCAAAGGATTGTTGGGTGAAGGCCTGTGAATGGCCAAGCCCGGTACCAAGTGGCTAGGAGATTGTTAGGCGGGAGCTTGAAGGGCAAGTCCAGCACCAGGTGGCTAGAGAACTGCTAGGCGGAGGGTAGAAGGGTCCAGTCCAACACTTTGCCTCTCAAACATGTAAGAGATACAATGAAATAAAGTTTTTCATTTTCGCTACTAGCTATAACTTTTAGCGTAGTGGTAAGTAGTGGTAAGTGTTTCATCTTACGGTCATAATATATAATAAAGTTAAAGGAAAGGAAAAGCTCGTGGGACAGCAAAATGGGGAAAAGAACAAAAGAGTAAGGAAATCCAATACCTGAAAATAATAGCAGTTCTGAACATATCATTATCCAATCCCCAGCAGTTATGAAACATAACTTCCTTAACATCTTGACAAACAGAAAACAACGCCCCCAAACTACTCCGATCTCGCAATTGGCATTTCTCCAAATGCAATCTTTCAAGAGTGGGACAACACCCTATTTCCTCACAAAACTCCGAACTTCTCCTGTCAATACTCCCACACGACACAAACCTCAAAGTCTTCAAATCCCGACAGAAACCAAGAGCATATAACCACCCATCCTCCATCCTATGATCACAAATCGTCAACTCCTCCAGCATTTGGCAACACTGCCCAATAGCTTTAATCCCTTCATAGCCCCCCTCGCACCCACTCAACTCCAGCTTCACTAGCCTCTTACACCCCTGCGCTAAAATAGTCAACCCCACATCCGACACCGAGGATTTATAAAACCCGTCGAGGTTTCCAATCAACCTTAAAATCTGCAAATTGTGGCACGCGGCGATCCCCCGCAGGACCTGGTCGGTGCAGCGGTGCAATTCCAGTTCTTGCAGAGTTGGGCAGTCCTCCGCCACGCTCAAAACGCCCATCTCGCTCGCGTTCATCGCGGAAAGTCTCCGTAAATTGGGGTACCCGTTCGCTAAAACGCTCAGCCCCTCGTCGATTTCCTGGGATCCCAACAGGATTTTTGAATCGTTGGGGTTAAGGATAGAATCGACGTGAAAGGAAACGGCGTTGTTGGAACAGAAAATACCGGAGTTTGATGGGGAAACCACGGAGGCATTGACCAAATCGACGTGGATGAGATTGGGGAACCGGTGAAATAAACGGCCGGAGACGAGGAAATCCCATTGAAGGAGCTTGATGGACCTAACAAGGCGGCCCTGGAGATTGAGCCAGCGCTTGGATACAAGAGAATTGGAGTTCCTTTGAGAATCGGGGAGCTTCGCGAGAATATAAAGAAGGGTTTCATCGGAGAGGAGTGAGGTCCGATCAGAGACGGGGACCGGAAAATCGAAGTCTTGGGCCTTATTGGGCCGGGGAGAAGATGAAACGGGTTGGGGAGTTTTAGGGTTTTTGGGTAAAGATTGAAGGTGCATAGCAAAGAGGACATTGTTTAGAGCTTTCTTGTTCTTCATCCATAGCCCAGACCATCTCCGGGCCGGAGAAGAAACAAGCTTTGGCTCCTCAGCCAAACACGACGACATCGTTTAGATCTCCCAGCAGGGTTGCAGCATCTTCTGCTCTGGAAATTCAGAGATTTTTTGGAGAGGATCGGATTTTTTGCGGTGAAGTGTTCTTGATTTCTCGGTTTGGTATTCGTGGGAGTTGGAAGGGAGAAACAAAAACAAAAAAAAAGAGTTTTCGGATTTTGAGTTTACTGTTGCCAACGGACACCTACAAGTGGGGTCCATCCCACATTTTTGTAATCAATTGTTTGATTGAGGGAGGGATGTTGCGCTTTTCGTTTCGTGTCCCTCAATTTTGAATTTGGGCGATTGGGGTGGGCTCCGCATTTACTATCCGGTATAGCCGATTGCCCTTTCTTCGAAAAGAAAAGGAATAAAGGTCAAATAGGCCACTGAACTACAGACAAAAATTTAATTAGACCATCGAACTAAAAAATAATGTAATTGGGTCCCTGAACTACACAAATTAATGCAATTTCATCTAAAATGACCTGTTTTACCTGATGTACTGGTTACCTATTTTAAAAATAATATTTTAAATAAAATAAATAATTAAAATTAAAAAAAAAATTTAAAAAAACTACCGGCCGGAGACGAATCGTCTCCGGCCGGCCTCGTCTCCATAGCCAGGAGACGAAGGTTCTCCTGCCCATGGAGACGAAGGTCGGCTTCCTCTCCGGCCAAGGAGACGAAGGTCCGCTTCGTCTCCGGCCAAGGAGACGAAGAGACGATTCGTCTCCATGGCCAGGAGACGAAGGAACCTTCGTCTCCTGGCTATGGAGACGAAGGACCTCGTCTCCATGGCTGGAGACGAAGGTCTTCGTCTCCAGCCATGGAGACGAGGCCGGCCGGAGACGCGTTTTATTTTTTATTTTTAATTATTTTTTAAATTTAAATTTAAATTAATTATTTTATATAAAATTATTTTAAAATATCATTTTTAAAATTGGTAACCAGCACATCAGGTAAAACAGGTCATTTTGGATGAAATTGCATGAATTCGTATAGTTCAGGGACCGAATTGCATTGTTTTTTAGTTCGATGGCCTAATTGCATTTTTGTGTGTAGTTCAGTGGCCAATTTGACCCTTATTCCAAAAGAAAATAATATATTTACTCTCATAGTGTACTCTCAAATATAAAATTTTTATATAAATTAGAATTTATATGAAAAAAATAATTTATCAATGTCCGCCACATCAAAGACTAAGGTTTGAGAGTTCATGTAATAAAACTCCCATAGAAATTAGTTACTATAGTTGAACTCCCGTAGAAAATAGTTACTATAGTTTACATACAAGTTTTCTCACTGTGTCCCGAGACTTCTAAATCTTGGCCCGACAAAATTACATAAAGGTATATTATAATGACTCAATCGTCTCCTTAGTGAGAGAATCAATGTGGGGTACTCGGTAGAAATCCACCGCATCATATAGGAAAATATGTACATTTGACTATTTGTGTGGTGTATTTATTTAGAAACACTACTACCTTATTTTTTAAACACTACCTCAAATAACTTTTCAAAATAAACTCTTATGTTGAATGACACTAGGAGCTTCCCACGAATGGTCTATCATAAGACTATGATCATGATGGTCCACCCACGTAATCGAACCCAGGTTCTCCTGGAATTCTTCCCCACAAAGAGAACTCATTTGCCACTTGAGCTACCTCATTAGGTTAAAACTTAATTTACTCGTCAATTTTGTTTCTATTTAGTATTGCTATAGACATGTGTTGTAAGTTTGTAACATTTGAAAAGAATAAAAACTTATAATCAAATTTTCAATATATCATTTAAAATAGAAAAGGAGTTAAATATGTCATACAACTACTTATGATAATGCAACTAAGACATTAAGGATTAGATTGAAACCAAAAAATTAAAAATTAAAAATTACTCATTTTTGAAAAAATATTTTTATTTTTTTGTGTTTAGTTAAAAAAAAATTAAAATTATATTTTTTTATTTGGTTGAAAGTTAAAAAAAAAAATATTTTTGTTTTGTCGTAAATAGATTTTTTCCTAAGAAAAAAATAGATGTATACATACCTAGACCTGATCGACTCCAATAGGAATGGTAATAATGGGGTTTGGCGAGGTGGGGATATACCCCCCACCCTCGCATTCCCGTCTCGTCCCACTCCCTATACTCACACATGTAAAATCCCTTCTCTATCATCATTCATACATAGATTTCACAGATGCAGGGAATCCTTAACTTGCAACTTTAATTACTAATATCATAAATCTAACTTTAATAACTAAAAACACTTGAGTTTTTCGCACTTTTGGTCCCACGACTATAGTGGCACTTTCAGGTTCTTACCACGACTTTCAAACTTTTCATTCTCGATCCACGACTATTGTGTTTTTAGTTATAATGGTCATTATGGCCTATTATCGGCCAAAAGTCACCGGAGATTGAATTCAACACTTTCTGAATGGGTAAATATGTCATTTTGCTCTATGCCTTCAACTACACCTTCCCTGTTGACCTTATATTTTGCTGACCAAATGGCGAGAACCTTCCTCCATTACATGATGGTAGAATTTTGCTTTAGCTAGTTGAGGTGTTGACAGCTAGACTGAACTGATGCATTAAAGAGGTTCTTGTATGGTGGAATGGGGTTGCCATACAATATATGTTTTAGGGGACAAATTTCAGCCCTGGGAGTGTTGATGTGTTCATTAACCAAAAAAAAAAAAAGAAAAAAAAAAGATGAAGCTAAATTGATAAAAATGATAATTCATTTGATCTCAAAATTACCATTGTATTCTACTATTGTATGTGAAGGAATTTTATCATTCAACAACATGACCTCATAACCTAATTTGTTAAGAAAACGAGACAAAGACATCAAGAACAAAAACAAAAGAACCCAAATTTTCATAGTTTGAAAGTATATGTACCATAGTTTTTTTTTTTTTTTTTTTTTTTTTTAATATTTACATAATAGTAAGAACAATAGTAGGCTACATTACTTTTTACAAAGCCTATCACATTATTTTGTTTTTTACATAGATATTCTAAAATCCGTCCTTGATAAGTCTGAGTTGTAAGATAAGATTCCTTCTTTTGTAAGTTGCCAAGCGTTCGTTCCTTTTGCATCGTCTAGTCATATTCTACCCCTGAGGTTATCTATATAAGGAGCCCTCAATGTGTTTGTAAAATATCATCAGAAATCTATCTAAGCAATTTCCTTTTGTATCTCTTATGGCTCTCACCTAGAAAGCAAGAAAAAATTATAGAATATTTTAAAGCATTTATTAAGGTTAGATAAGTATCAGACCTTATATATTAAGAACTAGGAAGAGTCTGTTGAGTCCGAGGAGCCTAGCCAATTTCCCATTAAAATCAGTGGAGTCTAAGGAGTTCGTGGCAGGACAAGAGGAAGATTCTGGTGACCTAGAAACGAAGGTATAGTTTATGATCATTTATCTATTTTAATAATTGTCCAACTATATTCTGTGATTTATATTCTGAATGGTATGTTTATATAGTATTTTGGTAAAGGTTATAGGGAGAACATTACAAATTTTATGGATAATTTAGTAAGTGTTCTTGAATATATAAACATGTTAAACAAGATTATAATAATAATAAATGATGTGATAATACGCATAAATGAATTAGACAAAGAAATCAAGAACAAAAACAAAAGAACCCAAATTTTCGTAGTTTGAAAGTATATCCACCATAATTTTTTTTTTTTTTGAGCTACCATAGTTCTTTTATTAATTGTTTACAAACATATAAAACATACACAACGCATGCAATGATATTCTGCTTCCTCCAATCTCCTACTCTCATCCTAAAATACCCTCATATATAAAGCAAATATTTATCCGATTTTGATCAATCTATCAACTCATTACTCCGCTTAAAACCCATCTAAATTAACCTTTATAAACCTATCCATCATATATATGTCGACGTCATACCCAATCTGAATGTATTGATGCAGAGTAGAAACATTGAGCCTTAATGTTAGGAAAACAATCTGTAAACTCTATCTTCTACTCCCCAACTTTTATCCCTCTCAAATTCTTAATATAAACACATTTTTTGCAACCCACAGAATAATAAAGTAACTTGTCACTATTTACCACAAGTGAAGAAGTAAAAAATTGTAAGTAAATGTAGTAAAACTCTTTGTTGAATTGCTCACATTTGAGAGTGCACATATCTGGATAGCAAACTTGTTAGAAATACTAGTTTAGCTACAATTAATGCAAAGAATATAAATCACAAAGTGCAAATGAGCAATTTTAAAATGTTTTTTTTAATATTACTGACTTTGTTACAATGTAAAATATCTATACCTACTGAAACACAAAGAGTCAATACCGCCTCACTAAGGAGTTACCCATGAACTTCCATTTGAGAGAGTCACTTCGTGCACTGAGTCAACATTTTTTAAAAAATAAAAAAGTGATTTGAATTAACTGTGAGCCACATATTGAATGGACAAAAAAAGTTGTAATGAGCACTTCAATTAACCAATTCGATAATAAAAAAACATGACCATTAAGCCAGAGGGCATTAAGTTACATCCCCTTCAAATTTCAAAATAACATAAATCAGGGTTTGATGTGAAACAAGCCAGCATCATGGTTATCATGGTCAGAAGATTTGTTGTATTCCACACAACTCAATTCTGGTTTGAGCAACAAAAAAAGATAATGCAACAGAGTAGTTATGCACGAGGAGCCGCCATTTGCTGCTTCCTCACCCTCTCATCCTGCTTCACCATACTGACAGCAACAAAAATATTAAATGTTCATCAGAATTGGATGTTTGAAATGGCAGGACCTCAGATCAAATCAAACACTTTTAAAGCCTGATTGTTAGATTACCTGATGTCATGAGGTGTGATGAATATCCACTGCGATCCTTGAGCCAATGCAAAATCAACAAGAGCGTCCAGGCTGATTTTTCTGCTTACTGCATCCTGCAAACCAACCATAAAGCAATGAATTTTCAAGATATAATCTTCAAAGTTGGAAAAACTGGTTGCCAATGACTATTGCCACTGAGAAACCGAAAACCTCTCACCACATGGCTGAAAGAAAATCTTTGACATCCAACAAGAAAAGTAAATTGATAAATACAGGAAAGGGAATCATATGGCCTAATAGCAAGAAAAGGAATAAACCTAAATACTCTCCTATTGAGCAATAGCGGAAATGGCCTTGTCATGTTTCCTATATGTCACGGCTGGATTTATTAAATGCCAATATAATTTGAGATTATGATTGGAAATATTCGTGGAGGAATTTGAAGATGAAACAAGAGAAAAGGAAGGAGGTGGTGAGTTTTGCATCCATATTTTAACTTTTGCAAATGCAAGGAAATATGATCCAGAACAATTTCTAGCGAGAAGACTAACATTCTTTCTAATAATAAAAGAAACTTGGTGCAAAGTACCAAAATGTTGCAAACTAAAACATTTACCATAAATACATCAAACTCATCCATAGCTCGAAAAGGTGCTTCTATCATTTCATGAAGGGCAAGTGCAAAGCACAAAGTCGAGAAAGAGCGTTCTCCCCCTGAGTAAACATCATAAAAAGCCACCAAAATGAAATAAAGAGTTAACCAGTACACAAATTATCATTAAATGCTTAGGAGAGCATCATCACAAGCTGACTACTAAATAAAATAGCCTTCATCCCATTTGTTTAAATGACTACTGAATTGGATAGACTTCAGTCATATTGTCTCATGTATTGTTTCAAAATGTGAATTTAACTATTTTGATGAGAACTTTTCAAAAAAAAAAAAAAAACTGATTTGATGAGAATAACATTATTGATTAGTATAACTTTGAAAAGCATGACTTAAGGATCTACATATAGTACTATTATCTTCAAAGAACTAATTCCACTTTCAGCTCCTCAAGTACAGTGGGATTTCTAGCTATTCTGTTTCTCAAAAAAAATAGTTGCATTAGTGATGGATGCACAGATGCCTCAATAACTGACTAGTGCCCATTTGTGGCCAGTGAGGTGATCGTCAAGTCATTAATTAAAAGAACAAGGTACTAATGGGCAAGGCACAAAACTTAAAAACCCACTTACCATACTTAACACTAGGTTTGCTGAAAGATACCAACAAATGACCAAATGAAGTCAATTAAGAATGCATTTAAGTAACAATAACTTTATATGTTTGTAGGTTTTCCCGAGGTTCAGTGCACCTATTCTTCCACCAATGAAGAGGCACCCCTGCTTTTGTTGAAGAGAGACTCAACCATGCTGTCGCTACAGACTCTTGGCGTTCAAATTCACAGGGAGGCAGTTGTTCTTAATCTAGATGTAATTCACTCAGACCATTCTGCTCTATTGATAGAATCAAATATGCAATCATTGGATATTTGATTATATAGTTTTTTGTTTCATTTTTCAATTCAAATATACTAGACCAATGGGTCTAATACTATTATTTCTATATAGACTTTTGGACTCCAGTTTGGGGATGGCTAGGACTTCAGAGAAGTTTTGGCCACGTGCAACTGTAATATGCATAGGTCTCTATCGTCTATTAATACTATATTGGGATTATATATTAATGCATATTGCAGGGGTCCAAACTACTGCCAGACCCTCAACTCAAATTTCTTATTGCTAACTCAATGTAAATTTGTAGAAGAAATGAACTAAAAGCACTCTGATGAAAGTTCACTGAGATCTCAAAAACATCAACTTTTTCACAAATGAGGCTTAATTTTATTCTCATTTATACATAAATACTGTCTATAAATTGGTAATAGGTTGTGAAATATAAGGCGTTCCAAGATAGTCATAACTGGTAATAAATTAGTAAATTAAATCTTGGAAACATATAGATTCATCATTTACTTTATTCTGTCAAATTAATGTTCTCTTTTTCTGTCAAGATAAAAATTAGAGATAAGCCACATAGTTTACATCCAAGTAAATAGTTAGGCAACACATAAGCAGAATATCAAATTCTGACATTTAAAATTATTTTGACATTTGGGGTGAAGATTTGTTAGTTATATGATAGAAAGCTTAGGTTGAACTGTGAAGTTTTTGAATAAATTGAAGCGAGTACCCTTAAAGAAATGATGGGATATGCATATGATATTTACTTTGAAAAGTATAAGTGCTAACCAATGTGTGGGTTGCTTATTATTACATGTCAAAATTATAGGCTATGTTTAATAAAGGATGAAATCCACATGGTCCACATCACAAAAAATTGATTGCCAGGTTTTGGAAAGAAACACAAAGCAGGTTTGTAGCACATATATATTTACATAAAAAATTATATAATAATTATGTAACACAGAAATACATACACATAAGTAAAATTGATATTAATACACACACACATAAACATAAACAAGGAAACCTGAAAGCCCCCTAGTGTCCTGAACTGAGCTGCTGGATGCATCTTGGGGCATTGTGACCTGTAAATGAGAAAGATGCAAGAAAGTTGAAAGGTTAAATTTGAATAACACATTACTATGGCATGGCACATACTATCTGACCTAGTAAAACTCATCATGATTTGAAGAAGAAATTCCCATACGAAAACTATCCAAAAGCTCCAGAAAGAACGCCAAATTTTCAGATCATCAAAGTTTAGCGCGCATGCATGTACAAGTACAAATATATTAGGACCATGCCCAACTAACCTCTACTGAAAGGGTCTTCTTTTCATATTCAACTATGATTTTCCCACTGATACCTTTCTTTCCCAAGTGTCCATTAAATCTAGCAAAAATGAGCAATCAAGAAAATTAACAACTGAAACTGCAGCCCATCTTAAATGTTAAATACAAAAACAATAGCCATGTAGCATGGCCATTTAAACAGCAGATGCCATACTGCCAAGTTAACTGGCGCTTCAAGAGACTGGCATTTCTCTGAAACTTGTTCCACCGTAAATCAAGCGCTTTGCGGCAAGCCTGACACCAGAAACAGCATAATAAAAATCAGAAAACCAAAAGTCCATGATGTGCATTGCAATAGGATAGAAGTTATTTTCCTATTAAGCAAGGAGACTACCAACTTTATAGGAAGAGATGGATGGCTCACACTAGCAAAATCCTTCCCCATTGGAAGGAACTCAAACTTTAGAATGTTTCACATGCATGCAACAAAGTTCAACCACATATGCCAGATCTAAAATCATTATCCAGAACATTTTGTTCTGAAGAAATCAAGTCTTTCCCTTACCGAAGGAAACTACTTGGATGATATCCAGAAATATATTTCTATTTTTATCATTATTTATCTTGTTTGACAATTGTGAACAAATCAAGATGGAGTTCTCCATAATAGAGGATTCTTTGTAACTAACCAAACAGCATATAGCCCCTACCAAAACTAAAAAAGGTGAAATTGAGGACATGTTTTTACCAGCCCAAGCATTTGTCAGAATTCTGAAATAACAAGGGATAAAAGATACTTACAGCAAGCTTATCACGAAAAGCTTTATATGTTTGCTGCTTCTTAAATATCTTTCGCTCCTTGTTCTCATACAGCACTCGCAGATCATCAATAGATTCTGGGTGTCTGTATAAAAGTTTTCAGAAGGATACTGTATAAGCATGTTATTGAACCAATATATCAAGAAAAAATAAAATAACAAATATTAAAATCCTGACCTCCGACTCTCTTGTTGGAGTCTATTACTTAGCCTTGTAAGTTGGGCACTAAGTTGCTCTGGTGTACTTCCATTGCAGCCTCCTAGACTGTCAATCTCACTCTCAGAACATATGATTGAAGCTTTTCTGTAGCTTTCCTGAAATTTAGCCAGCCAGTTGAAGAAGGCACGCAATGCAATTCACTTTTCAGGGTCGCCTCACTTTTAAAGAACTATCTGGGACTCAAGGTCCCATCTATCACCCTTAGATTAGATGGATAGAATAATTTCGTGGCAGTCTAATTTTGCATTTTTATACTTCCAGGACACAAGCAGATCACTTCTGAGCATCTGAGAACTTTCTCAGAACCAACAAGGTTAAACAAAGGTTCTGGATTACAGGGATTCTAGACATAACCTGATAAGAGTAAAGAGAGGATGGTTTCGAACCAAGAAACACAAAGGAAAGAAACCAAGGGACTTCTAAGAATATCCCTCCAGCAAGAATAAATTCCCGCCCTCTGCAACTTAGAGCTTAATTGTTCTAATTACACTGGATGCCCTCTCTTCTAATAGATGGGTCCCTATTTATAATCTATTACCATATGTAAAACAAGGAAGGATCATCAATTACTGATTACATAATCAGTTAATCCCTAATTACATGCTCCATAAAATAAACAAGGACTTACATAATCAGTTAATCCATGATTGTATTATTCCTTGAATTCTGCCATTTGAATGATTATTTGATTACTTTCCTTTTCTGCATGGTTTGTATCATAACCATATTGAATTGTAGTGAACAATGGAAGATCTGGAAACGTGAATCAGTCAAGTCTAACTCCCAACCCCCACCCGCTCTCCAGAAAAAGGGAAAAGAAAAAAGAAAATCGCTGTCCTTGTATTTCTCTGACTAAAGTTTCACTATTATGACCACAACATGAGGTCAGAAACATACCTTACGGCTATGTTCAAGCTCTTGATATTCTTTCTCCACATCCTTGAGTTCAGTTAAGACTTTCATACTCATGAGATCTTCATAATGATTCTTCTTCTGAATATAACAATTTGAATTGTAATCAACTTGTGATTTCCAAAAAAAAAAAAAAAACTTTAACAACGAAAGCAAAAATGAAAAGCATGTAAAATAAGCTAGACCAATTTGGCAACTTCTAGATCTTTTTCTATCTGCGTCAGCTCCTGTTCTGCCTTTCCCAAGGCAACCTTGTCCACATTTGCAGACTCTGCATTTGAATGTATGGGTATGTACAGTATATATTGTGATATAGGCAGATTAAAAAGAAACAAAAAAAAAATGTGGCATACCACACAATTTTTCAAGTGACATCTTTAACTCATTTCTTTTAATTTCTGCTTTATTCAATCTAGACTGAATTTCCTCCAGAAGTTTTTCCTCTTCTTGAATCTCAATGATGATTTTCTGGACGTTAGTTTCAAAAGAAAATAACACTAAATTAGAATCCTTTTTGCCTATAATAATAAAAATAATAATAACAAAACAGAACATGCTGGATTTATAGTATGAGAATGATTTAAAGGAAAGACCGATTCTTCCTGAAGAAGTTCATCATTGGATGTAATTGTGGTGCAAGTTTCTGCAAACCGTGACTTCTGAAAATCTTTTAAGTGGTATTCCTTAGACTGCAAGTCTCGATCAGCACCAATTCGCCTCCTCTATATGAAGCAAAGGAATGAATAGTTATATCAACAGTATGTCTTTCATTTATAACTAAAACTGATCAACTTAGAAATCAAACTGGTCAATATTTTGTAGATTAGGAAAAATCCTTGATGATATGGTTCTCAGAAGTAACAGGTACCAATAAAATTCAGAAATATTCCAGCCAAGTAACAGTCAATGAGAAATAAATCCACCTAAATACTCACCAAGCATCCACCTCTCCTATAATGTTTCTACACATACATACATACATATAATTCTGCTCACATTCAAATGGTTTAGGGAAGAACTATTATCATAAGATGAAATTCAATCTTCAATGAACTGTCTAAGCTGAAAATTAAAATATTTTCGCAATAATATATGTTTGTGTATATATGTAAATAGTTAAGTAAAGCCAGTGTATTAAGTGATTAAAATAGGAAAGTAAGCACAATACATTCATATACTAATTAGTAAGCATACAACTTACTTTAGCATTTTGCAACTTCTCATCGAGAATTCTAAGATCTTCATCATATCTCCTCTTCAATACCTTAGATTCGTCATTGCGCTCTTTTACATTTAATGCATCTCTTTCAAGACTCTCTATCTGATTGACAAATGAACCACAAAGACGTCCAGTTCTAGCATTCTTCATTGGTGGAAGAGTAGTTTGCACTGAACCTCGGGAAAACCTACAAACATATAAAGTAATAGTTACCTAAATGCATTCTTAATTGAAATAAAATTTAACCAATTATACACTATTGAATGCACGAGTTCAATCCATTTAAGCCATAATTTGCATCAACTCATATCACAAATTTATTTTGGATAGATAAATCACACAAACTACTATTATAAGTCAACTTACATTTTATATCCATCAGAAGTGTAAACCTCTTTCAAATTTGGAATTGATTGCATAAAAGCAATATCTCTTCCAGTACCGTAGTTATCAACAAGAACTTGCCTCTCAGCATTACCCTAGTGAAATACAACATATTTTATGATTTTGAAAATATATTAGTCCATAATTATAGGCATTAATTGGAGAGAACATGAATGTGAAACAAGTTTTCATTAAGATTATGATGATTTTGATCAGATGTAAAGGTTAGGCCAGTAGGGCTTTTTGAGCCAGGGGGTAAGCTGGTGATGGTGGCAACTTTAAGATTTTAATTCAGAGGACTCAAACACACACATGTAATCTGTATAATAATATTAATAATAAGAAATAAATATTGAAGAAATTTTTAAAATTGAAAGAAATGTTATTTTCCCTATTAAAATTAAGCCATCACTCTCATTTTCTGATGATATTCAAATATTTTTTATTCAGTCTTTGACTCCACTTATAGAATACATATTTTAAGTGGATCATTTGATATATTCAATCAAATTCATACTCAGCATAATACATATAAAATAAATACTCTGTATAAGATTGTATACTTAAATATACGACATTTTTTTAATTCCAGTGGGGTCAGCTGACCCCATTGCTAATGAATTGGATTCACCAATGGAGGAAGGGTTCTACCTTGTGGGACATGGACAAATCTACTGTTGTATATGATTACTCGCAGAATGGATGAAAGCATAGATAAACATGCAATAGCTAACACACCAGAATGCAGCATCTTCAAAGTAAACATCACTTGGATAAATTATTGCAACTTTACCATATCAATTAGGACATTATGTACTGTATCTTTTTCAATGTTTAAAACGGAAATTGTAGTTGGATGACCAGCTTGAGGGACCATGTGGCTTGGAATATTTAACCTACAATAAGTAAAATCAACATTTGAGGAATAGCACAAACAGAATTTAAACCCAAAATGTTGATAATATAGATGGTCCCATTGTAAACAGTACACCAGATCTCAACCTTGGTCTTGAAAAGTCATATATGATAATCTGAAGGGAGCTATAGTTGGCATCCTTAGCACATGCCCTTAGAACAAGAGAGTCTTTATGGTCTGTAACAATAAAAGCATTTAGCAGCCTTCCAATTGCATTTTCTACTGCAGCTCCCCACTTCTCCCCATCAACCAAGGTCTATAAAGCACAAATTGAAGAAAACAAAGTAACCATTAATAAACAGTGCATCAATATACTTAATTAGAAATCAGATTAGCAGAAAAGATCTATTCATAGACTACCAACTGTCATACACAATTCACTACTTTATACAAGAACTTTATTGGTGATTAATGCTACGTTGGAAAAGATCAAGATTAAAATTAGGTCTGAACACAATCATTCCTCAATAAATGCAATGACTATTAGGTCATATCTTCCCATGTACATTGGCAATGAAACATGGAGGGAAAACAGCAAAGACAACTTCCATATTCTAGTTTTTTTATTTAATGATTTTCTTTTTTGCATAATATGTATTTTATCTAATTTTTTATGTAGTGGATGATGTAACAATGGTATTTTACATAAATGAGCTAGCACTCCTTTCGCTTTAGTCCATACTAGTGTTTTGTGTCGGCCTTGGGTTTTCAATATTTTTCTGCCTTTGTCGATGATTTCCTTGATGTACTCGGGTCTATTTGATGGAATGGTGAACATCCTCCAAAACAGAGTATTTTTCATCACCCTTTACTAACTCCTTGTCCTTGCAAGGGATTCTTCATGAATCTTCATATTAAGGTCCTCCTCAACAAAATGGAGTAGCTAAACAGAATAATTGACACCTAGTTGAAACAGCTCGCAGTATAGTTATCCATTATAATGTTCCTAAGCAAATTTTGGGAGCTATGTCATATACACCATTCATGTTACTCTGTTAGTCCATAAACTGAATGCCTAAGATACCTTATGAATTACCATTACAAATTTTCGGGTGTACTTGTATTGTCCATTGGTATAATATATATCCAAATCCCTCAAATGTGTTTGTAGGGTATTCACATCTTCAAAAAGGTTCATGATGCAACTACCCTGAGTAAAAGCATTTCTACACCTCATTTGATGCAACTTTTTTTAGTCCACTCCATTCTTTCCAACCACTCTACCAGTCCTACTATCAAATCCAACTTCATGGCAAAACCCTATGTTTCCCATGATAAGGCAATTCCTGTTCCTACCTTTCCTAAGCCATTCCATCATCATGTCTTAGTCCATAAATCATAGGCAAGTAACCGCATCACCTCAACAATCAATACCTCAACTATCAAAACATCAACACCACTACCACCATCAATACCTCAACCATCATCACCTTTTCCATATGCATACCAATGGAGAATTCATCTCCCGCTTGAAAGTAAATGCCATAATAATTCAGGGCCACCTCTTAACTCAGTCCAAGCAACTTGAAACTTTTTCACCTATAGCAAGACAAATAGGAACCAAGTCTACTTGAAATCCTTACTGTCTTACTCTAGATATAACCTAAACAGTGGTTGGTTGCAGATGGTGAATAATTTCAACAAAATTTAAAAGCAAAAGTGCACTAGAGAAACGAGGCACTACTTTGCTTTAAAGTGGAAGCGCAAAGCCCAGGAGAAAAAAAAAAATCGAAATTCATAAGTCACTTGAGAATCATTAAATCAATTAATATGTTAATATTGTTAGTAAGAATCATTCCTAATCATCTATAATCCTTAATTTGGTTATTAAGAATTTATCTTAATAATCCATAATCCTAACTCCATAATTATAATTTATAAACATCAATTGATAAATAATAGGATAAGCTATCCACTAAATAACAACATATAATTATATATTAACGAATTATAGAATTTTGAATCAAGACAATTTATGTATTTTTGGAGCCTTGGAGAGTTCTAGAATTGATTTTATATATAATTAATTATATACTAACTAAAAAAACTATTAAGTATTTAAGCCCCTTGAGAAATGAGAATTGAAAAGCTTTTAATTTTATTTTTTTTTTCATTAGAGTTCTAGGAGTTTAGAACTCTCCTGTCTCTGCAAAGATTAACTATGCCTCTTCAAAAATTAATAGCACTGGCGACTTGGTGTAACTCAGCCAAGTGACATTTAGCACTCTGAAAAAATGGGAGGAAAAAAAAAACAAAAGGAGAAAAAAAGGGATGGTCAACAATTAGGAATAATTGAGGAAGCAATGGCATGACATATAACTGATAAATTGAAGAAGAAAAAGATGATTGATGGGTGATGGGTCTTTGACTCTTCAATTCATCCTCTATAAGAAAAGCAATCACTTTGTGCATTGCTCAAGGGAGAGAAAACCACTCACTTTTCTGTGATTTCCTAAGAACCATCGCTTAGCCATACCAGATCCATGAGACATTAATCTGGTCACTTCAAGTGATGAAGTGGTCAGTTTTGACAATTTTGAATCTGTAGGTGGGCCTCGAAAGACAAGTGGACAATCACAAAGCTCATCATGTAAAAAAAGGTTACACATAGGTTTTTGGTATTGGTTACATTGGTACCTGTTTGGCTTTTTACAAGTGAAAAAAAAAACATCAAACAATCTCCTTGTGCTTGGCTTGGAGCATTTTATTTATACGCACCAACTTGATGGGGACTGTTGAGAATGATGCATATTATAACAATTTAGTTTCAAGACTCATTTTACAAGTGTTGTGTCTCAACTTCTGTATTCTTGTCTGTTGGCATAGCCTTGGTGTGTGTATATATTCTTGTCTGTTGGCCTAGCCTTGGTGTGTGTATATATAGTTGTACTCTCTTGACATTTGAAGAAGATAAGATCAATAATCTAGTTTTTCAACAAACTGAAACATTTTCCATTGTTTTTAATGAACCAATGAGGATACAAGTATAGCTGCTAAACAGCATGCAACAGCTGAAACCTTAAAAAGAATATTTCCATGAAACAATTTGCTATGGAAAAAGAATCAAAGATAAAATGCATCACTAGGTAGAAGTTCTTAATCTTAGGCATCTAAGAAAACAATAAAAACAAAATTATTTTAATCGGCAGCAAAGTTGAAAATGCACATTTGTATTTTCCATTACACATACCACATGGGAACCAATTGGACCAATTGGGGACCTCTTGAACCTTCTATGATTTCTTTCAATCTCCTTCAAAAGATGAGTCACTCGACTCCCTCCAAAAGCTGTAACCTGAGTGAAGAGGGGGGAAAAAACCAACTAATTAGCAGAAGTGAAATACAAAACCACAAGTTTCCTTGACACGCAGATTATTCCGTTTGTTGTATCCTATTTAAATTTGTAAACTATCCACAACTATTTGTTTTATATATTGTTAGAGTGTTGAGGGAAGTTGAGAGAATAGCTCTCAACTACTCATTTTGAATTTGAAATGAGTGGTTGAGAGCTTGGTTTACTCTTCTGCTAGCATGTATATATACCTATATCTTGTACAATTTCCTATTCATGAGTTCAATAGATACACAACACAGCCTGTTTACGTGTTCTACATGGTATCAAAGCCCGACCTGGAGTGAGAGATACTGGGCTAAGGTCGGAAAGTTAGGGCAACGCCGGAGGAAGAATCGCGGAGTCATCAGATCCATCACGCGCCTTCACGCGTCGGCGCTTGAGTAGTTTTCCGATTATTTCACCGAGCATAAATTGTAGCAGTGGTGTCGCCTTGATGATCCGGTTAGTGTTGAGGTATTTTTTCGTATGGTATTTTGAGGGCTCCGGGGAAAGGAATCTTGTATGCTGATAATGGGCACATGGGTGTTGAAGCATTTGTGGATGCTTACTAGGTCGGGTCGCGAAGCAATAGGAGGTCTACAACAGGATATTGTGTGTTTTTAGGAACCAATTTGGTGTCATGAAAGAGTAAGAAGCAGAATCTTGTGGCTCGCTCCAGTGCAGAGTTCAAGTACAGGGCTATGGCTCATGCAACTTGTGAGATAACGTAGATACGCAATATTCTAGAAGAAATTGGTGTAAGGGTAAGTGTGCTTGTAAGGCTATGGTGTGATAACCAAGCTGTTATACACATCTCCAACAATCCTATTTTCCATGAGCGGGTCAAGCACATTGAGGTAGATTGTCATTTTGTGTTGTAGAAATAGGGTGTTAGTTGAGAGTATTACTCTTACCCCTAAGTTTTCATGTTAGGAATCTGTAGATAGGGTTAGTTCTTGTCTTGTATAAATAGCTCTACTCTTCCTGTACATATGATAAGGATATCACAGAGAATATACACAAATACACGTTGAGTTTTCTAGTTAGTTCATTGTTTAAAATGGTATCAGAGTCCAGTGGGCATTGATTTGAGCAAGGAGGTGACGCCGCCGAAGGAAGCAGAACAGGCAACGGAGCTGCAACGCGCCGCCGCTGACCGGAGCTCTAGTGACCACACGCTGGCGCGCGAAGCTTTTTCCGATGACCTTTCCGGCTAAAAATCGTCTTCTCCGACTCATCCTGATGAGCCCATTTCCTCGTGGTGTCACTGGTGAGCGTTTTTATAAGCTTTTTTAAGCTTAGTCTCTCTATTTCACCTTCGGCGAGCAAAGTTGTGGCCAATGGTGTGAAATTGGTGGTAGCTAGCAGTTGATGATGATTGGATTGTTGATGGACTGTGTGCAACGGCCAGGGGTAGACCAAACTTCAGTGGCATTGTTCTAGAGACGGAGTTGCAAGCAGCGAGGGTGAATCGGTTTGTGTTGGATGTTGAAGTGTTGAAGCTGATAAATAATTAGGCAGTAGGTTTCTATTTTGAGTTGTTTTGTTTATCGTGTCAATAAGTCTTGAGGGCTTAATGTGAATAAACAGGGGTGTTGCAGTGGTGGGCAGCACAGGTGCCAGGGGTGGTGCGAACCTGGCGAGCAGAGTTGTGGCCAACGGTGTGAAATTGGAGGTGGCTAGCAGTTCATGATGATTGGATTGATGATAAACTGTGTGCGACAACCAGGGGTAGACCTAACTTCGGTGGCGTTGTTCTAGAGACGGAGTTGCAGGCAGCGAGGGTGAATCGGTTTGT
Organism: Ipomoea trifida; assembly: GCA_003576665.1. Lineage (NCBI taxonomy): Eukaryota > Viridiplantae > Streptophyta > Magnoliopsida > Solanales > Convolvulaceae > Ipomoea > Ipomoea trifida. The sequence goes on along the minus strand of CP025648.1, from coordinate 16,783,143 downwards.
GTTGGATGTTGAAGTGTTGAAGCTGATAAATAATTAGGCAGTAGGTTTTTGTTTTGAGTTGTTTGGTTTATCGTGTCAATAAGTCTTGAGGGCTTGTGTTTGGTTTATTGTATTTTTATCGCTTGTTTTAAGTTAATTTAATATGGGGTTAGTGTCATATTTCGAACAGTGCCAGGGTATGAGAAATGGAGTCGATCTTTGTTCAATGTGAGTAAACAAGGGTGTTGCAGTGGTGGGCAACACAGGTGCCATGAATGGTGCGGACCTAGCATATGATGCGGCTATTGTGGAAGGTCAGCAACTGAAGAAGAATGGTTTGTGTGCACGCAACAAGAAAACAGGAAAGCACTTGTGTTAGGCAACTAACGGTTTGTGGTGTGAGAGGCAGGTGCGTTGTGGTTGTGGTGTTTGGCCTAGTTTGTAGCTTTGTGGAAGCTTTGTTGGTGCGACAAGGTGCATTGTGAACTGACTTGGCATAGCATGGTTCGAAGGTTCAAGCAGTTCAAGACTTATGGTTCTAGATGTGGAGTCTTATTGTTCATGTGATACATATGTAACAAGTCGGACATGATTGAAATCTATGCTCCAACTTGAGGGGGGTGTTAGAGAAATAGGGTGTTAGTTGAGAGAATTACTCTTAACCCTAGGTTTTGGTGTTATGAATCTGTGGCTAGGGTTAGTTCTTGTCTTGTATAAATAGTTTGTCTTGTATAAATAGCTCTACTCTTCATGTACATATGATAAGGATAAGGATATCACAAAGAATATATACAAATACACGTTGAGTTTTCTAGTTAGTTCATTGTTTAACAGTTTGTGTTCGACATGTCCACAGTGGTGTGATCAATTAGTGGATTTGTTTACAAAAAGGCTTGGTAAGAGCAAGGTCAAGCACATTTGTAACATGCTAGACATGGTCAATATCTAGGCTCCAGCATGAGGGAGAGTGTTAGAGAGTGTTGAGGGAGGTTGAGTGAATAGCTCTCAACAACTCATTTTGAATTTGAAATGAGTGGTTGAGCGCTTGGTTTACTCTTCTGCCAGCATGTATATATACCTATCTTGTACAGTTTCCTATTCATCAGAGTTCAATAGATACACAGTACGTAGTATGTTTGCGTGTTCTACATATATCAAGCAACCTTCAACACAACCTAAAGTTAGGACCACATGTTCTATTTTTAAGCACTTGCTGAAATCAAAGGTCTATTTGGCCAGAAAATGAGTTAGAAACAGTGGACTTATCATTTATAATCAGCAAAGCCATAAATATTTTAGCAACTGGGTACCCCAAAGGATAAACTTGCAATCATAGTTTTTCTAACAGTGGAAACTACAAAGAAGGCACAGTATACAGGTTGAACTCCTTATAATAGTTTCCAAATTTAGTTGCCTCTCACTATCCACTCAGAACACCCCCCCCCCCCCCCCCCCAACAAAATAAAAAAGAAGAACGAATTTGCCGAAAATTTAAATTTTACCTTGCTGGTTCTATTAAGTTGAAGCTCACGAATGTGCCTACGAATATGATCAAGCTCTTTTTCATTTTCCTGAATCTAAAAAGTAAAGTATAAATTCATTTATTCAAGCAGGAAGTACAAATGATATGTGCATTATCATGAGAGTTCTATTCTAGTCATTCAAAGAACATTAGTATAAAATTAAATTCATATTGCACAATATAATGGCGTACAATACACACATGTAAAGAATGAAAGAGAAACTACTCCATTATTGCATGCCACAAATTACATCATGAACCCATCTACCTTACTTTTCATCACAGTTGAGTTATGTTCATCACAATTTATAAATAGTGTTCATAATTTGATTTTTGAAGGTTGGGCGTGCTGAATTTATGAAGTGTTTACTTGTTCATTTTTTCATCAAAAGTTCACATACTGTACACAAGTGCTGTCTTTTTTCTTTTTCTTTTTGAAAGTAGACTTTGTTCGTCACGGTGCAATCTTTATATGTTTTTTCTTATGAATAAATTTTTTATTAACTAATCAAAAAATTCTATAAGACCATAGACAACAACAGTTAGAAGACCATACTTCACCAATAATAGCATTCATTTGATCCTTTGTTTGTCCAATATTTACTAATAGGGCATCCTCTTCAGCTCTCAATCTGCAAACCATTGAATTATGTTAAAACTAATTGATATCTACAAAGACCATATGCATACATTACATCAGGTTGACAATTCTCATATGGCATGAGTGAGACTGCAAATTCATAGCCCTTGTATTACAAAACTGCTTTTAACCTTTCAAGTATTAAACAAGCATTGTCCACATCTTCTTGTAACCCCTTCAATCTTTCCTCCATCTCGTGCTCTTCTGCCTACAAATTTAGACTAAAAACATGAAGACCATTTCATCTTTGATGTTACAACACTACATTAATGAGACTTTTCGGCATATCAAATTGGCATTAAAATAAGTATTAATTTTTTTTTAAAAAGACAATATGGAAATTTAAGAACAGAAAAGCAAAAAAGGAAACTAAAACAAAGAATGTAAAAAAAGACAACATTAGAGTCATGTCTACAGGTGCACCATCTGTCTCAACCAAGACTGATTCAAACAATACTGTCTTCACTAAAGGAAGCACCCCAACCTTCTACAGTTACTCCTATAACAATCACCTCCAAGTTTCACTTACATTATTTGCAAAAAAAAAAAAAAAAAAAACCACCATCGTCAGATTTCATTTACTACTGCCATCACTACTAGAACAACCACTCCTGAGAGCCCTAAATTTTTGCCATGGTCTCCAACTAACCATAGCAATTGGCAAGATAAAACAAGATATCTGACCTCATAACAAATTTAAAACAGTACAACAAATCTGTATACTTCAAATACAGATTACACGAGCACACCTATGTAAACTCAGATGAAAAGTTAATAGCTTTATATGCTCAATATTGCACAGTTTACAGCGGAGCATGCATAGAAGATCTGATCTTTGAAGAATAAATAATGAACTGAAAAGACTTCTAAGGTGCAGAACTGGTTCTTCAAAAGTTCCATAGGCAACCAACAACCAGAAGAAAAAACCAAAGTAACACTTCTTCAGCAAGATACAAGCATAATATAGAAAATTTGACATCCTGGGTTAATGGATGGGCAACTGTCTCACTCGAAAATTTTGAACACCAAACAATTTTATTTTAAGTACACTGCAAAAAGGTCAGGTCAAATTGGAACACTGGAGAAGACACGCAAGGCTAATTGACTTTTGTAAATATGAAAATCAGAACCAAAAATGAAAGATGTGCAGTTACTGTTCACCTAAACAGTAAGCTCACCTGAAATACCATCCACCACTGAGGCAGAAACTTGATGTGTTAAGTAGTAGAATCATGGGAGGGAAAGAGAGAAGATATGAAACTAGATATATTGCCTAATAACTTTGTTCAGGTATATGTCTTGTCTTTTCCTTAATCTTGTACACTGTAGTCTGGACTCTGGAGCAGCCTAATCCCTATAGCAGCATGGCCTCCATTAGGAGTAGTTACCTTGAGCAGCCTTGCAATTATTTAGCTTTTATCCCTGTGTCTTCCTTGTATGACATATCACATATATGTAGCGGCCTAGTATAATCTGGTTAGTGAACTGAATAAAAACAATATTTCATTGCTTCTTCACATGGTATCAAAGCCTCTCTTCTTCTGGGGACTGAAATTCCTTCAATTTTTCTATAGATGAACAGGACAAACATTGTTCATTGTTCATTATTCTACCATTTTGTCAGTTGTGCACGGCTGGGAGCCCTCTTCACTAAATTGGTGCAATAAACCTTCTAAAGGAGGGCAGGCGACTCTGCCCATCTTATTTCGGCAACAGTCCCGCATGCACCTGCACACTGACAAACCTCTGAACCATGCATTGGCGAGTGAGATCTTCTAGTCTTCTACAGCGACTTTTTCTGGCCAAATTCTCCAATTCAACTTGTCTCTTGTCCACGACCCTCCATGAGTTTTTTCATATTTTAAAAATAACAATGACCGAAGTTGAAGTTTTAAACACTGTTGAGAATGTTCCTGCCCAGCCTAAAGTCTATTCCAAATCTCTCAAGGAACTTAGTCATCACCAATGAGAAACTAATGGAGTCCCAAAATTATCAAGATCAGACCTTTGCAGTGGAACAATGGTTTATGGGACAAGAAATTGTTGATCATCTTACTATAAAAGTAGAAGAAATCTAGCATGAAAGAAATGTTTGGGAAAGAGTTGAAGCCCAACTATGCAATCTACTACAGCAATCACTTGTTTTTTATGTGATTCCTATGTTTCGGCGATTCAAGACTTGTTTTTCTATGTGGAAACAAGCTCAGTCCCTTTATACAAATGATATCTCCCGCTATTATTTTATTGTGTAATACGGAATATTAAATATCAAGAAGTCAGAGATGTTGATGGAGAAATTTCTATGGAAAATCCAAGGACTTATTGATGAACTCAGTAAACTCATGACTATTGGAAGATCACTAGCAGAACAACTTACCCAATGAGACAAGTTCTTCGTTGTCACTACACTTGCTAAACTCAAACCAAAGTTTGAGCAAAGCCCGTAACAGTATACGTCTGATGGTACTATTCCAAATACCAAAGAAATGTTTAAGATACTTTTTCAAGTCTCTTATGCGTACGAACAAAACACATCATCCACCACCATAGTTAAAACTTGAAAACTCTACTCACTTCACAAAGTTATCATGGTAACAATAGGGGAAGAGGGTGAGGAAGTAACCAAGGTGGAGGACAAAATTCATCATCTTGTTTCTGTGATTTTTGTAACAAACAAGGGCACACCCCTTTGAGGTTTGCTGGAAAATGCATGGAAAACTAACTATGGTTAACATAACTCAATCTACATTTCTCCCAACACTTCTCACACTACTTTAATTGCACAATCCGACTTAGTTTGGGTATTGGAATCAGGAGCCACTAACCACATCTCTAGTAACCCCTCTTTTTTCTCCCATATTGACTTTTCAAATTTCTTTCATATGTTACCATTGGTGATGGATCAAAAAGAAAGGCTAAAGGAAATAAAAAAAAAAAAAATCACACTTCATTCTTTATCTTTATCTTATATATTCCTAGTCGTCCTTTCAACTTGATTTCAATCCATTAATTTACTCACACTCATAACTATTGTGTTACCTTATCTTTTGATTCGGTGGTTGTTCAAGACCGACAGAAGAGGTAGATGATTGGTACAGGATATGAATAATGAGGACTTTACAATCTCTTATGCTCCACTGATGATGCCAACGCAACTCGCATGGCTAATGTTTTACCTTGTCATGATCATTGTCATTTAGGACATCCTAGCCTCAATAAACTATGCTAACTTGTTTCTAGTTTGTCAAACCTAAAATCCATAGAATGTGAATCATGTCAACTAAGGCACACTCAAGAGCCTCATATCCTACTAGAGTGAATAGGCAGATCAATACCCCAAACAAGAAAAAGTGTATATGGAGCAACCCCCTAGTTTTGTGGCCCAGACAAGACCAAATCCAGTATGTTGTTTCAAATGCTCTCGCTATGTGCATCAATCTCCCATGTTTGGTTTAGGAGGTTTAGTGATAGTGTTCAACAATTTGCCATGATTCAAAGCAAGGTTGATGTTCTATCTTTTATAAACATCTAACTAGAAAAAGCATATATATTGTGATTTATGTTGATGACATTGTTATTAAAAGGGACGATATAGACGGAATAAATCGAACATTTTGATACAAAAGATCTTGAAAAATTGAATTATTTTCTTGGTATTGAGGCTGCTCAATCCAAAAAATGTAACTTATGTCCCAACGAAAATATGCTTTGGACGCTCTTGAGGAAACAAGTATGACAAATAGCAAGCCAGACAGCCAGTTAACACCCATGGATCCAAATGTTAAACTCTTACAAGATATGGGGAGTCATTATCCGATCCAAGTAGATATTGATGATTAGTTGGCAAACATTTATACTTAACTATCACCTATCCAAATACCTCGTTGTTGTTTGTGTATAGGGATTATTGGTGTACTAAAATTGTTGGTTATACAAATGCATTTAGGGATGGATGCCCTTGGGGTAGGAGATCAACTCATCAACATCTGGATATTGTATTCTATTTTAAGGTAATCTTGTTTTTTTGAAATCCAAGGAACATGATGTGGTTGTATGCTCAAGTGTAGAGTTGTCAATGCAGGCCACAAGGGGCAAGGCAGGCCTCTGAGGCCCACTACTTAAAAGGTCCTAGAGTTGGCTAGCCCGCACCACCCCCCCCCCCCCCTTCAATGCCTACAAGTTGGGCAAGCCAAGCAAACCAACAAAAAAAAAATTATTAGATAGTTAATAGTTCGATACATTCTAACCTTCTAAGTCCTATTCTATAACCTATAATAATATTCCAATATGCTAATCTAATATTCTAATATTCTAATATATAATATTATAATTTCATTGCTATCATCATTCAAATTAAATCCTAATTTCTTTGGGACTTTTACTAGCCCAATATCCATTGTATACAACACTAAAAATAATAAAATAAAATGAATATATATATATATATATATATATATATATCATTTTATTTTATGGGCAAGCCCTCTAAGGCCCACTCTTTTTGTGGACCGCCAAAATCAAAACCCACCCCTACCTATATAAGGGGCGAGGCAAGTTGGCCCAGTAGGTAATACTAGTTTTGACAACTCTATTCAAGTGCGAAAACAAAATGCCGAGTAATGACACTTGGAATATGTAAGCTAATTTGGGTTAAGGTCTCACGAAACTCAATTTCTGCCAAATTTGTTCTATGAAGTTAATTAGTGATAATCAAGCAACTTTGCATATTGCATCAATCCTATCTCCCACAAAAGAACCAAACATATTGCAGTTGATTGCCACATTAGTAATCTTTCTTGTATGACTATAGTAATCTTTCTTTCCAAAACTTTTGATAATTATAAGATTATGATACTTCAAGTTTCTCTAAGACTAATTAGTTCACAAGATGTAAAACAAGAAATCCAACTTGTCATTTTCTAAGAAAACCAAAGATTAAAAAACTAAAAGACATTAATTCAAAGAGGTAAAGACACCTGAGTATTTCTAATATGTTGCTCTTGAGTTTCATGAATTTGTCTGTCCAGCAACTTCCGCCGTTTTTCTAATGTCTGAATGTAATTGGCTTTACGTCCATGTTCTTCTTCTAAGCCAAGCTTATCTCTTGTAGCCTAAGAAATAAAATCCACACATCAAACATCACATTATCAGGGATGTGGAAGCATATAGAACAATCAAGAACAGTTCAACGAAACAGTATCAGTATGCATGAAGGAAACAATTCTTTCCATCAAGGAAACTTAATAAAATATAGAATATATCCACCCTCTAATTGATTAAGCTCTTCGTTAAAATATGGAACATTCTATTTGATCAAATGCTATTATGCAGGTAGTACAGAATGAGAATGTCAAAATGGTTTCCAGGTTGGACTCTTGACATAACTGTCAACAACAGCACACTTGGTCACAAGCTAAACCGGACCTTACAATGACACAACAGAAGTAAATCATTTTCATCAAAATCACAATAGATCTCAATCCAAAACCACAAATGGAAAATGTAAAGCAACCACCATACCAAAGAAATGCGTTGCTTCAAATCATCCTTCTCGGTCATGAATTTTGATGTCTCCTCCATTAAAACTGCAACTTGTGCATTTTTCTTGGCTATGCAATCACTCAAATCCTCAATCCTTTTCTGCCCATTAAAATGATATATTTCTTGATGTTTGTTGATTATATGTATAATATTATGATATGATCAAAAAATGATACGAGAAAAGCAAGGATATGAGACCAAAAAACAAATATACATTGCTAGGTCTCAACATTTAAAACATTTTGACAAGTCACCAATAGCGATCATCCAATTCAAACTAGTCAATAATCAAGAGGGAAACTGTACCTGATTCAATGTTCAACTATTAGACTGTTCACCTAATGGTTGATGGTGCACATTTTGCAAAGCAAAATATAACACAAATAGAGGGTACCATATTAACATATGCTAATATTTTTAGGAAATAGCAATTGAATGCAATACTATACAATTGTGTTATTCATCAACGCTACATACTAGTTCAAAGCAAACATTGAAAACACAAACTGAAAGAGAACCAATAGCACCACTCCGACATTGGAACCTAAGCCTCAGCATACTATAAGCATCAGATGGCTGGTATTACCACGCACAACCAAACGGGAAAAATAAATTAAAATGGATAAAATAAAACTCTTCTTGAATGGCCTCACGGCCCTCACCCATATGATGGGTGCATCCTTTTTAAACAATCAATTTCACTCCCTATAAACACCACTGTCCACAACCAAAAAACATTGTTATCCTCTCTACATAAAAAATGCATAGTTCCACCATAATCACATTGGTGGCAAACAATCAATGTTGTACCAGGGCCTCCAGTCCAAGACTCCTAGCCACCCCGCAGTCCAGTCATGCCAGAACAGCATCCACTTAATTGTTTCCATTATAGATGGACTATCCTTCAAGGAAAGGACAAGTAACCCACAAAAGAAGACAAGCAAAAATCCTAACCAAAATTGGCATCCTACTTTGTAAGAATTAAAAGCAAAAGAGTTTCTACCACCTTACTTCCTACTAGTTGTGTCACAGTCACAGTTCATAGTTCTACCAGATCCATTACATTTTTTATACAATTTTGTTCATCACATGCAAACATAATACTTTAATACAGACCAATCAGAGAAAGCTAAATCATCAACCTGAGGATTTACTTAATTAACTCAACATGAAACCCATGGGAATGATGTAGGAGTAAGGGAACAAATTAACTATTAATTGCCAAAGTAGGAATATGCCATTCTCTAACAAGAAAAAACAAGAGTAGACGAGAGATGGGTACAATAAATCAGCAGTTACCAATAGGCACAACTATTCCAGAGCAACCTTCTTTATTAAAACCATAAATACAGCACTTACCGTCCACTGATCTATTCGGGACTGACACATAGGAATCCGTGCATTCATTTTCACAATCAACTCACTTTTTTCCCGCAGTTGAGTGTCTACATTATAGACCCACGACCAAGCTAGTTTCTTTTTTAGCAGCTCCAACTGATGAGATATCTCTTCTATGTGTTCCACACTTCTTATCTTGATCTTCAGCTCCTCAATTTCCTTAACTATTGGGCTAATGGACTTCTCTAGTTCATCAATCAGACTATCTGCATTACACAGGTGACCTTCAATACCCTTCAGAAGATCCTCCACTTGCTGAAGAAGTGTTGCCTTGAAAAAGAACTGCATAAGATAATATTAGCAAGTATGCAATTCTCATAATTTGCCTCTATGCTATCCTAATCAGTTACTAGTAACTAAGTAACTAAATCAAGGTTAGACAAATTTCACTGAGCAAAGAACACAAATTCTAAATACTTTTCACAAACAACAACAAAAAAAAAAACAAAACAAAACAAAAAAAAAATGAAAGATGAAAATAATTATTAAAAAATGATATATATACACACACACACACACACATACGCATATATATAAACACAACAAAAAAAAACAAACAAACAAACAAAAAACAACAGAAAAGCAAAAAAACAAAACAAAAACCAAAAAAAAAAAAAAAGTAAATACTAACGGGCAATGCAACTTGAGTTGCCTACCTTGAACTTGTCTCTGTCATTTCCGGAATGCAAGAACTCTCTACTTTTGTCTTGACTCATTATAACACACGGATTTTCAACATCAATCTACAAAAACAAACAAATGATCAAGGCCTTTAATCATCAAAGAATACTCCACATAGCATGTATAAGGCCCATTCTTACATTAAAGTGCTCCACTAGTTCATGGAGATCCTCCCTTCGAGTAGCCACCTTTTTGCCTGGAGAGTGATACATAGGTAAGAAATTGTGCATTATAATAGGGAGAAAAATAGATGAAAATAATAGCTCAGAAAATGAGTATACTTGAAGGTATTGGTTGCACAGACAAGAATATCAATGTTTGCCAAAACAATCTTAAAATTAGTATATGCTTCAGCAATGTAGCATAACTAGAACTCCCAACTAGGATGTTAATTTTCAAAGCCACACTGGAAAGTTTGAATTAATAATCTTCAACAGAAGGGGCAATATGGCACCTTTCTTGCTGATGAATGATACACAGAAAGAGATGAGAGTGGAAATGGATGCCAGAAAGAATGCCAAATGTAAGAAGATTAGGTTATTACAGCATAGGACAAAGGAGATGGAAGAAAATAAAAGTCAAGTACTCAAGTAGTTAACAGACTAACTACACTAACGGTATTACATAATTTAAGAAATAAAAATTAAAAATAATTATACCCAAATGCATTGTTTGCATGTAGATTGAATATCAAGCTCAAATATATAATAATCCTAGACTTAGCATGTGTTTAAGGAATATAGCATGATCCGAGCTCCAATAGGAATGAAGAGGAACTAGCAAATTGGTACACAAAAAAAAAAAAAAGCATCTTTAAGAAGCAGGATAGAAATTATAAAAGCATTCCTATGACTCTTCATATTAAGCAGATCAAACTGGATATTTCTACTTTGGTACAATACCTTCTAGATTAATGCTCATATAAAGTTATAAAATTACAAAGAATAAAATCATTAATTTCAATCCAGTGAGAACCAGTTATAAAGTAATAATACAAGAAACCTTGGTGGTTCTTTAAAATGATAGAACTGGCAGATTCTGATATCCTGCGCTCTACTATTATGGTCCGACCATATGTTTCAGGCTTGAAAGAATCCTCCCCTTGGTTCTTTATCTCAACATGTACAAGAGCATAGCTGCAAAAGTTTTCATGGGATTAATGTATCTTACAATTAAAAGAACACAATAAGCTTGGTATGACACTTGCAAAAAAAAAAAAAACTTGGTATGACACATGGCTTATTTGGCCCAACTGTAACTTCTTTAAATAGATCAATTTAGATAAGTCCTTTTTATAATGAACTTATTAAACAAGTTTTTATTTTGTTTGGCTAAATGCACATTGAAAGCCTTTCTTATTAATACATATATTGTGTGGATGATTTACTTTTGAAACTTGATTCATTAATATGATAGCACAAAATTAGAAAAAAGGACATTTATTAATTTAATAATGCTGTGGTTTTATACATTGATAGTAAATAATTGGAATACATCAGAACAAAAATCAGAACTTAAGAGTTCGATCAAGCATGCACCTCTTTTAAGCATAGAGCCTTTACCAAAAGCCTAAATTCAGGGTTACATGTAGAATGTAGATAATTGTAATTCAGCTCATCTACTCCCAAAAGCTAATTTAAATTTTTAGAAAGTTAGTGCTTGGCTTAGCTTATCAATCTTTTAAGTAGATATGTGTAATAAATAAGCTAGGTCAAACAAGCAGTAAATGGACAGAATAAAAAATTAAGTGTTAACAATACACTGTTAATTTTAAGTATACAAGGGAAAGCTACTTTTGCAGTGTCATTACACGTAGGTCAAGGAATGTCAGATTCCTAGTAATACAAAAATCTGATATAGCAGTAAAGTGGCATTCTTGCGGAATATAAGATAGCACAATCCAAACACCAGTATGTAATATTCCAATACAGCAATATCACATTACCTATGTTAAGTAACATATGCAAACCAAACACCCCCTAATGTTAAGTATTGTCAGATGTCCTAGTTTAAGTTCTAAAATAATATTAGATGAAATGAAGAATGCACACCTCCAAAGAATAAAAATGTTACATCACACTCCCAAACCCCACTCTAAAACCTGAACCCTTGAAAGGAGAGATAATATGCAACAGAAATGCAATTGGAGTTACAAAACTTGTTTCGAGGGGGGCAAAAAAAGCTCGGGGAGGCCACCCTAATGGCCTAATAAAATGATGATAGAGAATTACTTTCGTATATTTTATCAATCGTGTGCTGCTATAGAAGAAACAGAACCAGATAACAACAAACCTGCAGCCTGTCTTTATGAAGTCCTTCATTGTATTTGCCCTTTGCGTGCCTCTAGCACGGCTTCCAAACGCCAAACACAAGGCAGTGAGGATCGCACTTTTACCACCTAAAGCATTCAAATATCAATCAATACCAAGAAAATAAATTGGCATATTTCAGATGGAATTGGTAAGAATTAACCCTAGGCAAAATAAACTCACAACTAATTCCTATGGGCGACAAAATGTTAGAGTAGCAATTGCCAGTTCAGCTTCGTATACCACAAAATATATCCCCCGAAAAACTTAAACTTTCCCCGGCATCTACTCTCTACTTACTAAACAGAACACATTGAACAGCGGCAAAGGAAAGGCACAACTACTTAGAAGAGCAAGGAGACGAGAGAGCTTACTTCCATTTTGGCCTGTGATAAAATTCACCGAATCTCCGAAGTCGATTTCGAGATTGTTATGGCACATAAAATTTTCGACTCGGATTTTAGAAATGGTACCAGCTTGATTGGATTTTGGGTTGCCAAAAACCCTAGGATTCGCCATAGATTCGACTTGCAACAACCTTCTTCTTATGATTACGATGGTGTCATCACGATGAGTGCCTCTTCAGATAGAACAGATTACAGAAAACGAGAGCGGAGCATCGGCGGGAAAACACTGGAATGGAGTGATCGACTTTATCGGCGGCACTTTGTACTCTTCACACGTGTTAACTTTTCATTGGGCCGCGCAAAATTACCATCCTCTACCTAAAGAATTGTGTCGCTGTTTTCCCGCGCATTTCCAGCCAAAGTTTTATTCTTGTGACAAAATGTCACTAGAAACCCTTGCAAAATTTTGAAGGATCAAAGTGATTTAACTTAAGATTCGATCATTTGATTTATTGTGATAAATTATTGAGTTGTCTGTATAGGCATCAAAATTTTATTCTAAGGGGGGTGTATTCAATCAAGACTTTTAAAAACTTTCAAATACTTTTAAAGTGATGGATTTTAATTGACTTTTGTAGAGTTTTTGTAGATTTTCTTAGAATTTTTAAAATTTTTATCAACTTTGTAAGAGTTTATAAATATCCATAGGACAAACATTTATACACTTTTAAAAACTCTTTCATATTAAAAATTCAACAAAAGTCATTAAAACTCTAAATTGAATACACCCGTACAAACATTCAATCTTCTATTAATACATTATTTATAATTTTCTTGATGAAAATCTCTCATTTATAATTACTATAAAATAAATAGAATCTCTCAAAAAATTCAATTTAACACAAATACATATTAATAATTAATTATCATACAATTATATAAAATTATACGGAGTATTAATTAAATAAATATTATAAAATATAAATTATACAATACTATATATGTAAATTAAAAGAAACAAACAAAAATATTTATGTTGTTGTTGCTGTTCGCAGCAAAACAGCAACAAAATTTGCTGCGAACAGCAGCAACCTGCTGCGATTGCAGCAATTTTTTTGCTGCGATCGCAGCATTTATTTATTTATTTATTTATTTATTTATTTATTTATTTATTTTGTGATCGGAATAATTATTTTTCACTGAATATTAAGTAGTAAAGTATGTGAGTATTTATGAAAGGTTTGAAACTTACCGTAAAATTAATAAAAAGTTTGTCAGGTTTATAGAAAAAAACAAAGTCAATAGAGAATGTTCAAAAGTTTTGGGTTGGAGGGTTGGATTTCATCTATTTATATTAATGAAGAAAAAGTTTACAAAAATCCTATTCTGATGGAATCTATGAAAGTTAATAACTTTTTGAATACCAGTAGACTTTTAAAAACTCTATAAAAGTCTGAATCGAATACCAGTATACTTTTAAAGAGTTTTGAAAAGTCTGGATCCAATACCGGTAGACTTTTAAAGAGTTTTTAAAAGTCTAAATTGAATACCACCAAACTTTTAAAGTTGATAAAAGTCTCTCATCTCTCTCTCTCCCACTATGCCTCTCCATCTCTCTCTCCCTCCCTACTATGTTTGTTAAGGTTTTTATTCTCATAAAATCCAAAGAAATATCAACTAGACAACCATTAATATTCCTAATTATCTCCCTTTATCGCTATATACTAGTATTTGTACGCGCGATGCGCGAAAGTTCATGCCCAATATTAAAACATTAATAAATATAAATAATTAAAATTTTTATTTCTAATTATATATACAAATATAGTATAGGTATTTTATACACACATATGATTTACCATGCATAGAAATTTAATAAAAATATAATCAACCACTAAATTAATTATATAATGATTTTACTAAAATGATAATTAAGGAATAGGAAAATGATATGATAGATATAGGTGTATGATAATAATGATGGAGTTAAAAACCTAACGGTGTTATAACGGTGTAATGGTAGTTTTGTATAACAACAATGTAGTAGGGACAATTTTGTCTAATAACATTGAAGTGTACAACATTTAAAGTAAAATGTACAAATTTATTAGCATATAGGAAGAGGGATATAAATCAAGGATATACCTTGATTGAGACTTATTAAGTTTTTAGATATTGTGTATGAGTTTATATGTAATCACCATATATATTCTCGTATATCAAATAGTACAAGAAAATGCCTACTACAATTAATTGCCATGTAGGCATGTAGCTAATTCAAACCACCACTTCTCTCTCACTGTCACGGTGGCGATGAGCATTTAGAAGCAGTCGTTGTCGACATGGACGTTGTGGTGTCGGTGTTTCTCCCATATAGCTTGTTGTAGCGCCGCATCCATGCGGTGGGGCAGAATCATTGCTACTCGGTCGTGCTGCAGGCGGTATCCGCACACGCTCGACGCTGTGCGGGCCCTCGCCGCCGCTTTAGCAATCAGCAATGCGCATGCCAGCTATCTCCAGCACCGAACTAGCGGTTCGATATTCCCACCCCACAAAATAAAAACTGAAACAAAATACAGTTAACTACTTCTTTACAAATTACAAACACTGCAAAAAGCCAAAAACTAATCAGACTAAGTTCTAAGTTCTAATTTATAAGAATCTAAGTTAAACTTCTAAATAAACAAAATAATGTACAACTTTGAATTTAGAAGTTACAATTTAAGTTTAACTTACAAATTTGTAACTTCTAGTCCAACAAGATAAGAATTAATAAGTTACAACTTGGAACTTACAAAATACAAATTACAACCATATCAATTAGCAACACTAACTGTCTAATTATACAAATTAGATTTCAACATATCAACATTCAGCAGTCAGGCAGTCAGCTTACTTAGCTATCAGTCTTCTCTACTCTTATTCCTGTTAATATCAAAACTTAAAACAATATTAGGCAACATTAAGTGATTACCTAAATAAACACTAAACAACTAAGTAACAAATATTAGGCTAAGATTGCATTTTTCCATATCAAGTAAGGATGTGGACATCTTAGTTGTGACATTGTTTGTCAGCCTGATTCGAGTATGGATGTACTTTCAAAGTTGCACACTCCGGAATTCTTAAACGAGTTGTTATGTTAATGTGTTTCAAACCATTATTTGCTATATACTTTGGTTCTCTAGTAATGCTTTTGTAAAGCATAGATCACTCTCTTATGTTAACGGCATGATATCGGTAATTACTATATTAGCAAATCAGGTTGTTGAAGCTAAAATATTGTTTGGAAATACTGTAGGTACAATGGCGTTGGTTCCTCGATTGTCATTGACACTTTCAGATCCAAGGTCACCATTTAAGTTCAAAATGAGACAGTTTTAATGCAATGACAATAAATTAAAGTCATAGGCAAAGTCATGCAATGACAATAAATTAAAGTCATAGGCAAAGTCTATCTAATGTTGATTTTTTTCGTAGCTATTCCATTAATTCATAACATAAAACGTTTACATCAACGATCAATGAAATGGTAAACCATTCCTTACAGTCAGACATAGAAACAACTTTTCTAACTATGCTATAGAAAACTTGAATCGCATACTGTTTCATAACTAGGAAGCTATGTTCCTTCAGGGAGCTTAAAGTTTCATCAAAGATCTGGTTCTTCGTCACCATTCTTTTTTGCTCGTTACCCAGGATAAGATCAACACTTGCCGAAACCAAACCAAACTAAACGATTTATGTTAATGAAAATGAAAAGCTCGTGAAAGTAACGAGAGGAAAAATGCTTGTGAAAGTAACAAGAGGAAAACACAATAACAGAGAAAATAAAAAGTGGGTAAAGTCAAAGTAGGGTTGGGAGTTCAAGACTACCAACACAAATCCCAATACCTACCTACTATTATTTATTCAAAGGGAGAGAAAACGGAAGAGGAAGATCTGTGGGGTGGTCGGAGGCGGATAGAACTGCGACGGTGGTCGGGGCGGAAGAAGAGATAGAGCAAACGTAGAAGGTGAACAAAACCGCCAGCCTCTGCCGAAGATGAGCGCAGCAGAGAAAGGCGTTTGGTTTTTTTTTTTTTTTTTTTTTTTTTTTTTTTTTTTAATTTTATAATGTTGATTTATTGTTGAATAAACCAATCTTTGTACATAAGCAATAATTTGTCTCTATATAGAGTTAGCAATTCCAAAAGTATTAAAAAACTTATTTACCCTGAGAATGGAGAATATTGTTTTTCAATTACAAATATTGTATACAATGAAGTATTTTACAATTTGTAGATATAATTTGTAATTTAATTTTTTTAATAAATATTTAATGGCTACATTTATGAAATTGTTATTGAATTAGAATATGTTATTGAAAAAATAGATTGCCAATTCATGGCATGTATTCATATTTTTATTAATTCGTATTAAAATACTATATAATATTTATATTGCGTGTTATACGAGTCATGTATTAATTTTTTAAAACTAAACACACTATTAGGGGGGTGTATTCAATCATGACTTTTATAGAATTTTAACGACTTTTATCAACTTTAAAAGTTTGGTGGTATTCAATTTAGACTTTTAAAAACTCTTTAAAAGTCTACGGTATTGATCCAGACTTTTCAAAACTCTTTAAAGTATACTGGTATTCGATTCAGACTTTTATAGAGTTTTTAAAAGTCTACTGGTATTCAAAAAGTTATTAACTTTCATAGATTCCATCAGAATAGGATTTTTGTAAACTTTTTCTTCATTAATATAAATAGATGAAATCCAACCCTCCAACCCAAAACTTTTGAACATTCTCTATTGACTTTGTTTTTTTATAAACCTGACAAACTTTTTATTAATTTTACGGTAAGTTTCAAACCTTTCATAAATACTCACATACTTTACTACTTAATATTCAGTGAAAAATAATTATTCCGATCACAAAATAAATAAATAAATAAATAAATAAATAAATAAATAAATGCTGCGATCGCAGCAAAAAAATTGCTGCAATCGCAGCAGGTTGCTGCTGTTCGCAGCAAATTTTGTTGCTGTTTTGCTGCGAACAGCAACAACAACATAAATATTTTTGTTTGTTTCTTTTAATTTACATATATAGTATTGTATAATTTATATTTTATAATATTTATTTAATTAATACTCCGTATAATTTTATATAATTGTATGATAATTAATTATTAATATGTATTTGTGTTAAATTGAATTTTTGAGAGATTCTATTTATTTTATAGTAATTATAAATGAGAGATTTTCATCAAGAAAATTATAAATAATGTATTAATAGAAGATTGAATGTTTGTACGGGTGTATTCAATTTAGAGTTTTAATGACTTTTGTTGAATTTTTAATATGAAAGAGTTTTTAAAAGTGTATAAATGTTTGTCCTATGGATATTTATAAACTCTTACAAAGTTGATAAAAATTTTAAAAATTCTAAGAAAATCTACAAAAACTCTACAAAAGTCAATTAAAATCCATCACTTTAAAAGTATTTGAAAGTTTTTAAAAGTCTTGATTGAATACACCCCTTAGAATAAAATTTTGATGCCTATACAGACAACTCAATAATTTATCACAATAAATCAAATGATCGAATCTTAAGTTAAATCACTTTGATCCTTCAAAATTTTGCAAGGGTTTCTAGTGACATTTTGTCACAAGAAAAAACTTTGGCTGGAAATGCGCGGGAAAACAGCGACACAATTCTTTAGGTAGAGGATGGTAATTTTGCGCGGCCCAATGAAAAGTTAACACGTGTGAAGAGTACAAAGTGCCGCCGATAAAGTCGATCACTCCATT
The DNA here is from genome assembly GCA_003576665.1 of Ipomoea trifida. NCBI lineage: Eukaryota > Viridiplantae > Streptophyta > Magnoliopsida > Solanales > Convolvulaceae > Ipomoea > Ipomoea trifida. Next base: position 16,764,918 of record CP025648.1, on the reverse strand, counting down.
CCAGTGTTTTCCCGCCGATGCTCCGCTCTCGTTTTCTGTAATCTGTTCTATCTGAAGAGGCACTCATCGTGATGACACCATCGTAAATCATAAGAAGAAGGTTGTTGCAAGTCGAATCTATGGCGAATCCTAGGGTTTTTGGCAACCCAAAATCCAATCAAGCTGGTACCATTTCTAAAATCCGAGTCGAAAATTTTATGTGCCATAACAATCTCGAAATCGACTTCGGAGATTCGGTGAATTTTATCACAGGCCAAAATGGAAGTAAGCTCTCTCGTCTCCTTGCTCTTCTAAGTAGTTGTGCCTTTCCTTTGCCGCTGTTCAATGTGTTCTGTTTAGTAAGTAGAGAGTAGTAGTGCCGGGGAAAGTTTAAGTTTTCGGGGGATATATTTGTGTATACGAAGCTGAACTGGCAATTGCTACTCTAACATTTTGTCGCCCATAGGAATTAGTTGTGAGTTTATTTTGCCTAGGGTTAATTCTTACCAATTCCATCTGAAATATGCCAATTTATTTCTTGGTATTGATTGATATTTGAATGCTTTAGGTGGTAAAAGTGCGATCCTCACTGCCTTGTGTTTGGCGTTTGGAAGCCGTGCTAGAGGCACGCAAAGGGCAAATACAATGAAGGACTTCATAAAGACAGGCTGCAGGTTTGTTGTTATCTGGTTCTGTTCTTCTATAGCAGCACACGATTGATAAAATATACGAAAGTAATTCTCTATCATCATTTTATTAGGCCATTAGGGTGGCCTCCCCGAGCTTTTTTTGCCCCCCTCGAAACAAGTTTTGTAACTCCAATTGCATTTCTGTTGCATATTATCTCTCCTTTCAAGGGTTCAGGTTTTAGAGTGGGGTTTGGGAGTGTGATGTAACATTTTTATTCTTTGGAGGTGTGCATTCTTCATTTCATCTAATATTATTTTAGAACTTAAACTAGGACATCTGACAATACTTAACATTAGGGGGTGTTTGGTTTGCATATGTTACTTAACATAGGTAATGTGATATTGCTGTATTGGAATATTACATACTGGTGTTTGGATTGTGCTATCTTATATTCCGCAAGAATGCCACTTTACTGCTATATCAGATTTTTGTATTACTAGGAATCTGACATTCCTTGACCTACGTGTAATGACACTGCAAAAGTAGCTTTCCCTTGTATACTTAAAATTAACAGTGTATTGTTAACACTTAATTTTTTATTCTGTCCATTTACTGCTTGTTTGACCTAGCTTATTTATTACACATATCTACTTAAAAGATTGATAAGCTAAGCCAAGCACTAACTTTCTAAAAATTTAAATTAGCTTTGGGAGTAGATGAGCTGAATTACAATTATCTACATTCTACATGTAACCCTGAATTTAGGCTTTTGGTAAAGGCTCTATGCTTAAAAGAGGTGCATGCTTGATCGAACTCTTAAGTTCTGATTTTGTTCTGATGTATTCCAATTATTTACTATCAATGTATAAAACCACAGCATTATTAAATTAATAAATGTCCTTTTTTCTAATTTTGTGCTATCATATTAATGAATCAAGTTTCAAAAGTAAATCATCCACACAATATATGTATTAATAAGAAAGGCTTTCAATGTGCATTTAGCCAAACAAAATAAAACTTGTTTAATAAGTTCATTATAAAAAGGACTTATCTAAATTGATCTATTTAAAGAAGTTACAGTTGGGCCAAAAAGCCATGTGTCATACCAAGTTTTTTTTTTTTGCAAGTGTCATACCAAGCTTATTGTGTTCTTTTAATTGTAAGATACATTAATCCCATGAAAACTTTTGCAGCTATGCTCTTGTACATGTTGAGATAAAGAACCAAGGGGAGATTCTTTCAAGCCTGAAACATATGGTCGGACCATAATAGTAGAGCGCAGGATATCAGAATCTGCCAGTTCTATCATTTTAAAGAACCACCAAGGTTCTTGTATTATTATACTTTATAACTGGTTCTCACTGGATTGAAATTAATGATTTTATTCTTTGTAAATTTATAACTTTATATGAGCATTAATCTAGAAGGTATTGTACCAAGTAGAAATATCCAGTTTGATCTGCTTAATATGAAGAGTCATAGGAATGCTTTTATAATTTCTATCCTGCTTCTTAAAGATGCTTTTTTTTTTTTTTGTGTACCAATTTGCTAGTTCTCTCATTCTATTGGAGCTCGGATCATGCTATATTCCTTAAACACATGCTAAGTCTAGGATATTTATATTTGAGCTTGATATTCAATCTACATGCAAACAATGCATTTGGTATAATTTTTTTAATTTTATATTCTTAAATTATGTAATACCGTTAGTGTAGTTAGTCTGTTAACTACTTGAGTACTTGACTTTTATTTTCTTCCAATCTCCTTTGTCCTATGCTGTAATAACCTAATCTTCTTACATTTGGCATTCTTTCTGGCATCCATTTCCACTCTCATCTCTTTCTGTGTATTCATTCATCAGCAAGAAAGGGCCCATATTGCCCCTTCTGTTGAAGATTATTAATTCAAACTTTCCAGTGTGGCTTTGAAAATTAACATCCTAGTTGGGAGTTCTAGTTATGCTACATTGCTGAAGCATATACTAATTTTAAGATTGTTTTGGCAAACATTGATATTCTTGTCTGTGCAACCAATACCTTCAAGTATACTCATTTTCTGAGCTATTATTTTCATCTATTTTCTCCCTATTATAATGCACAATTTCTTACCTATGTATCACTCTCCAGGCAAAAAGGTGGCTACTCGAAGGGAGGATCTCCATGAACTAGTGGAGCACTTTAATGTAAGAATGGGCCTTATACATGCTATGTGGAGTATTCTTTGATGTTAAAGGCCTTGATCATTTGTTGTGTTTTGTAGATTGATGTTGAAAATCCGTGTGTTATAATGAGTCAAGACAAAAGTAGAGAGTTCTTGCATTCCGGAAATGACAGAGACAAGTTCAAGGTAGGCAACTCAAGTTGCATTGCCCGTTAGTATTTACTTTTTTTTTTTTTGGTTTTTGTTTTGTTTTTTTGCTTTTGTTGTTTTTTGTTTGTTTGTTGTTTTTTTTTTGTTGTGTTATATATATGCGTATGTGTGTGTGTGTGTGTGTATATATATCATTTTTAATAATTATTTTCATCTTTCATTTTTTTTTGTTTTGTTTGTTTTTTTTTTGTTGTGTGTTTGTGAAAAGTATTTAGAATTGTGTTCTTTGCTCAGTGAAATTTGTCTAACCTTGATTTAGTTACTTAGTTACTAGTAACTGATTAGGATAGCATAGAGGCAAATTATGAGAATTGCATACTTGCTAATATTATCTTATGCAGTTCTTTTTCAAGGCACACTTCTTCAGCAAGTGGAGGATCTTCTGAAGGGTATTGAAGGTCACCTGTGTAATGCAGATAGTCTGATTGATGAACTAGAGAAGTCCATTAGCCCAATAGTTAAGGAAATTGAGGAGGCTGAAGATCAAGATAAGAAGTGTGGAACACATAGAAGAGATATCTCATCAGTTGGAGCTGCTAAAAAGAAACTAGCTTGGTCGTGGGTCTATAATGTAGACACTCAACTGCGGGAAAAAAGTGAGTTGATTGTGAAAATGAATGCACGGATTCCTATGTGTCAGTCCCGAATAGATCAGTGGACGGTAAGTGCTGTATTTATGGTTTTAATAAAGAAGGTTGCTCTGGAATAGTTGTGCCTAATTGTAAGCTGATTTATTGTACCATCTCCGTCTACTGTTTTTCTTGTTGA
>CP025648.1:16727994-16761146 GCA_003576665.1 Ipomoea trifida | reverse complement strand
TGTGAGTCACACTACAAAGCCATAGCTTTTGCCGGATCTCTTCATTGGATTAAAATGTGTAAGGAAAACCACTGCAAAGAGTAAAGGAGATGATCAAAGCATGAAAAGACTAAAATACCCTTGTTTTGGACAGCCATTTGACGAAAATTTTTAACGGTAGACTAAAAGTGGCAAGGACTAAATAAAACTGGCTACAATGTGGCAAAATTAATGAAGTGGACTAAAATTGGCAATGCCCCAATAACGGTAGGACCAAAAATGGAAATGACTTTTTATTCTTGTGACAAAATGTCACTAGAAACCCTTGCAAAATTTTTGAAGGATCAAAGTGATTTAACTTAAGATTCGATCATTTGATTTATTGTGATAAATTATTGAGTTGTCTGTATAGGCATCAAAAATTTATTTTAATAGTGTGTTTAGTTTTAAAAAATTAATACATCACTCGTATAATACGCAATATAAATATTATATATAATATTTTAATACGAATTAATAAAAATATGAATACATGCCATGAATTGGCAATCTATTTTTTCAATAACATATTCTAATTCAATAACAATTTCATAAATATGTAGCCATTAAATATTTATTAAAAACTTTAAATTACAAATTATATCTACAAATTGTAAAATACTTCATTGTACACAATATCTGTAATTGAAAAACAATATTCTCCATTCTCAGGGTAAATAAGTTTTTTAATACTTTTGGAATTGCTAACTCTATATAGAGACAAATTATTGCTTATGTACAAAGATTGGTTTATTCAACAATAAATCAACATTATAAAATTAAAAAAAAAAAAAAAAAAAAAAAAAAAAAAAAAAACCAAACGCCTTTCTCTGCTGCGCTCATCTTCGGCAGAGGCTGGCGGTTTTGTTCACCTTCTACGTTTGCTCTATCTCTTCTTCCGCCCCGACCACCGTCGCAGTTCTATCCGCCTCCGACCACCCCACAGATCTTCCTCTTCCGTTTTCTCTCCCTTTGAATAAATAATAGTAGGTAGGTATTGGGATTTGTGTTGGTAGTCTTGAACTCCCAACCCTACTTTGACTTTACCCACTTTTTATTTTCTCTGTTATTGTGTTTTCCTCTTGTTACTTTCACAAGCATTTTTCCTCTCGTTACTTTCACGAGCTTTTCATTTTCATTAACATAAATCGTTTAGTTTGGTTTGGTTTCGGCAAGTGTTGATCTTATCCTGGGTAACGAGCAAAAAAGAATGGTGACGAAGAACCAGATCTTTGATGAAACTTTAAGCTCCCTGAAGGAACATAGCTTCCTAGTTATGAAACAGTATGCGATTCAAGTTTTCTATAGCATAGTTAGAAAAGTTGTTTCTATGTCTGACTGTAAGGAATGGTTTACCATTTCATTGATCGTTGATGTAAACGTTTTATGTTATGAATTAATGGAATAGCTACGAAAAAAATCAACATTAGATAGACTTTGCCTATGACTTTAATTTATTGTCATTGCATGACTTTGCCTATGACTTTAATTTATTGTCATTGCATTAAAACTGTCTCATTTTGAACTTAAATGGTGACCTTGGATCTGAAAGTGTCAATGACAATCGAGGAACCAACGCCATTGTACCTACAGTATTTCCAAACAATATTTTAGCTTCAACAACCTGATTTGCTAATATAGTAATTACCGATATCATGCCGTTAACATAAGAGAGTGATCTATGCTTTACAAAAGCATTACTAGAGAACCAAAGTATATAGCAAATAATGGTTTGAAACACATTAACATAACAACTCGTTTAAGAATTCCGGAGTGTGCAACTTTGAAAGTACATCCATACTCGAATCAGGCTGACAAACAATGTCACAACTAAGATGTCCACATCCTTACTTGATATGGAAAAATGCAATCTTAGCCTAATATTTGTTACTTAGTTGTTTAGTGTTTATTTAGGTAATCACTTAATGTTGCCTAATATTGTTTTAAGTTTTGATATTAACAGGAATAAGAGTAGAGAAGACTGATAGCTAAGTAAGCTGACTGCCTGACTGCTGAATGTTGATATGTTGAAATCTAATTTGTATAATTAGACAGTTAGTGTTGCTAATTGATATGGTTGTAATTTGTATTTTGTAAGTTCCAAGTTGTAACTTATTAATTCTTATCTTGTTGGACTAGAAGTTACAAATTTGTAAGTTAAACTTAAATTGTAACTTCTAAATTCAAAGTTGTACATTATTTTGTTTATTTAGAAGTTTAACTTAGATTCTTATAAATTAGAACTTAGAACTTAGTCTGATTAGTTTTTGGCTTTTTGCAGTGTTTGTAATTTGTAAAGAAGTAGTTAACTGTATTTTGTTTCAGTTTTTATTTTGTGGGGTGGGAATATCGAACCGCTAGTTCGGTGCTGGAGATAGCTGGCATGCGCATTGCTGATTGCTAAAGCGGCGGACGAGGGCCCGCACAGCGTCGAGCGTGTGCGGATACCGCCTGCAGCACGACCGAGTAGCAATGATTCTGCCCCACCGCATGGATGCGGCGCTACAACAAGCTATATGGGAGAAACACCGACACCACAACGTCCATGTCGACAACGACTGCTTCTAAATGCTCATCGCCACCGTGACAGTGAGAGAGAAGTGGTGGTTTGAATTAGCTACATGCCTACATGGCAATTAATTGTAGTAGGCATTTTCTTGTACTATTTGATATACGAGAATATATATGGTGATTACATATAAACTCATACACAATATCTAAAAACTTAATAAGTCTCAATCAAGGTATATCCTTGATTTATATCCCTCTTCCTATATGCTAATAAATTTGTACATTTTACTTTAAATGTTGTACACTTCAATGTTATTAGACAAAATTGTCCCTACTACATTGTTGTTATACAAAACTACCATTACACCGTTATAACACCGTTAGGTTTTTAACTCCATCATTATTATCATACACCTATATCTATCATATCATTTTCCTATTCCTTAATTATCATTTTAGTAAAATCATTATATAATTAATTTAGTGGTTGATTATATTTTTATTAAATTTCTATGCATGGTAAATCATATGTGTGTATAAAATACCTATACTATATTTGTATATATAATTAGAAATAAAAATTTTAATTATTTATATTTATTAATGTTTTAATATTGGGCATGAACTTTCGCGCATCGCGCGTACAAATACTAGTATATAGCGATAAAGGGAGATAATTAGGAATATTAATGGTTGTCTAGTTGATATTTCTTTGGATTTTATGAGAATAAAAACCTTAACAAACATAGTAGGGAGGGAGAGAGAGATGGAGAGGTCAACGCAAAAGCTTATGTCGAGAGAATGCAAGTTTGGACGGAAGAGCCATGTCAATTTCTCCGTCCAATTGGACGGAGAAATTAAACTTGTTAGCTTCTTCGTTGAGGGAGAAACGTGTAATTTTTTAAAAATTTTATTTTATATTTAAATTACTTAATAAATAAATAAATTTACCTATTATTATCTTGGAGTTTACTTGTCAATTAATTTAATTACACAAATTTAAGCAATTAGTGGTTAAATTGTATAAAAATGAACAGTTAAATGCTAAAAGATTCAAGAGGGGTCTCTCTTCAAACGACAAATGCAAGATTTGCAAATGTGAGACGGAACCCCCCCCCCCCCCTTGAGGTATGGCTCTCATAAAATATTAATGCATTTGTAAAGGTTAATGACATCCAATACTAGAGTGTTTACTTTGCAATTGCCATTTGGTGAATATGGAGATGGAGAAACAATGCGGTGTTCAAAAATTAGGAACGAGACACATCCTTCAAGATTCAATGGCTTGCTGATCACTACAGGAAGATAATGCAGTTTTTCTCAAAACACAATACCTCGGGGCAAACCAGAGAAAGGTGTGAAATAGCAGAATTGATCTGGACAACATATAGTACATGATGACTCATGCTAAATGCAGATGGTTGCTACTGCACGGGATGAACGTTGGCAAGCGGGGGGGTTGCATTAGAAGCACACAGACACAATGCCTATGCAGTCTTGCTTGCAATTTCAGGGCAACAAATTCTCTTGCATTATGGAACGTAGTCATATGGGCTAAACAGAAATGGCTCACAAGCCTGGAGATTCAGTGTGATTCTACGGAAATGATAGAGCTAATGAATGGTAACTTAGTCGATGACGAATTGCCTATCTTGTTTACAACATCATGAACATGATAAACCATATGGGAAATTCAACGGTTAGTCACATCTACCGAGAACAAAATATTGTAGCAGATAGTTGGATACCCTTGCAAAGAACGCAATAAATAATAGCCTAGGCTGGAGCAAATTTGAAGTCCCTCCCCGTGCAAGCCGTGGAAGCCTACCGGCGTGACTACCTGGGTGCTCTTAGCCAGGTAAAAGTTTAATTGAAGCTTTTATTAGTGTAAAGTTTAATACATTTTGATATATATTAAATGTCTTTTTTTAGTATATTATAATACAATATATTCATAATTACTTTCTCAAGAAACACAAATTATGAAAAATTGGAGAATTACTTTGTGCCACTTCCACATTGTTATTGGCCGTGAGACTAATTTGACTCTTTCACACTATTTGTTGAACGGCGCTACTCCGGGGCTCCGGCCATTGAACAGTGAACGAATTTCAGGCGTCTATTTGTTACTCCGTATTACGGGGCCGTCTGTCAAGCCTCGGTATTCCGTCGATCTCTTCCATCTTCAACTTCCAACCACGTCTTCTCCCGCGGCGTCCAAGCTCCGTTCCGTCTCGATTTCAGTTCTCGCCGTTAAGCCGCCGTTGAGATTTCAGTCCATTAGTCCATATTCTCCAGCTTTGCCGGCCGCCCGTCATTCGTCCAGCAGTCCTCATCGATAGCCGCCTTTTGAAGGTGACCCCGCGTCCGGTCGGGTCTTTGACGGGTCATGGAAATTGGGTTGATGGACTAGGAGTTGGTCTACTTATTAGGTGACCTCAAAACCCTAATTTTACCTTTTGCTGTTGCACTCTGATGATCACTGCACTCCATTTCGAGATCAATCAATCCGGAGAATCAAAGAAGTCCATAGTCTAGGGATGTCGAAATCGGCATCGTCGTTGGATACAGCGAGATCTCAGCCAGTCGGAGATGGAGACCGTTCTGCAAATTTACCTAGAACGTTCAAATACTTGCTTGGTCTGTAGTTTTTTTCTCTTTATGTATCCATTTTCTAATTTCAATTCAATAACTGCATAGTAATGTATGTACACGTGGATGCAGCTACGCAGTTTTTGGCAAGAGGGATACCATTCATATTCAACTCCTGGATAGTCCGACACCTCAGTGAAGAAGATTACGCGGTAATCTTCTGATCACCCGCTTCCTATTTTGCATTCTTTCTTTGTTGCTTCGATTAATTCACACTATTTTTAAAATTTATTTATTTTTACTCCAACTGTTGCCGGCTCCTTGGCTATTGGTTTATGTAGCATAGATGAGTTCCATGTTTATGCTTCATTTGCCTTTCAATTACTTTATTAGAAGTTTGCTGTGAAATTCATTAATATTTCTGTCTAGAAGTTCCATAGTTAATTGCCAATATGAAATTTTTTGGTATGTATCATGCAGCTGTATGCCATACAATTTCACCTGTTCATCACCTGTGTCCTGTTCCTTAGCCGTGAAGGTTTCAGAAGGGCATGCATGAGGGCAGATATTAGTTGGTACTTCCAAAATGCGACATTTTATCATTTTTGGTTTATTATTATTATTATTTTTTTCAGTAATACTTCATGATATAAGCTCTTTTGCCTTTTATTGAGTATATATCTTGGTACTGTGATAATGAGATTCTTATCTTGCAGTGATGGATCTTCAATGAGAGAAAATGCAGCAAAACTTTTGAAAGTAGCCTGGATCAGTTTCCCCTTAGGGCTAATTATCACACTTATAGGATGCCTGTTTGTCTTATGGTGGCAGGACCTAAGCTATTCTAGTCCGTATGCACAGGCCATTTGGATAAACGGTATGGTGAATATTAACTCATGAATTGTAAACATTGTGCAGTACAGCTTTCTATTTCCGCTGGTAATCAATTTTAGGCTTAATTTGTTTGATAAAATGATCATCTAATTAGATTCCTTTTATTATCTATTTATTATGGTTACTTGAAAGTGGTTCATATGTAGGATTTGCCTGTATAGTGGAGCTACTAGCAGAGCCTTTGTACATCTTATCTCAGAATTTGCTTCTCCTAAAGTTGCGACTGATTTTAGAAACTGCTGCTACACTTTCACGTTGTATTACAACATACATGCTCATTGTAAAGCTACCTGATATGGTAATAACTGTTGGAATCATCTATATGATGTTAATGCACTATTCCATGTATGCTTATGTCCTTGCCGAGGGACAGGAAACTAAAATCACCAGTTCTCTTTTATCCACTTGCAGGAGAAAGCAATTGTTTTTGCCTTGTCACAAACTGCATATGGAGCTTGTATTTTCATTGGTTACTGGGGCTATTTTCTTCTTTTCCATGTATATAAAGTTTCGGAGCTTTTCCCTTTTAGGTATCCATCTATTATTTCACATGAGTATGTAATGTATATCTTTCAATTTCTAAGATGGGGAGATTTTTCTTATTGCTTTTCTTCGTTATTGTTTAATGAGTTACATGTCTTGTACAGTGTAATGGGCTATGATAAGGATCTTTCGAAAATGTGTACTCTTTTTACCTTTCAATCCTTTCGTAAGTTGCTTCTCCAAGAAGGAGAAAAGATGGTTCTTGTATGGTTTGATACACCTTACAATCAAGCAGTTTATGGGCTTGTTGATAAATTAGGTATACCCAATTATCTTTTAACTATGTATACTAGATTTTGTGATATAGTGGTGATTTTGTTAGAGGGCTACTTATAATGTTTAGCATTCAGATTTTGTATGTTAAAGTCTGAACTCTGAACTCATAATTCCCTTTTTTTTTTTTCTTTTTTCAGGGAGCTTAGTGGTGCGACTTGTATTTCTTCCATTTGAAGAAAGTTCATATGCTACATTTGCCAGGTCTACTTCAGGTTTATCTCACTCCTAGGTTATTGTTCATACTGTCTGCATTATTATAATCATTCTTGATCCTTGAGCATCTTGAAGTATATTGAATTGCTTTGGTACAATGAGATTAGTTATCATGTGTGTTGAGATTGTTCATGGTGAATTGATGTCTTTAATTTGTTTGGCAGGAGAATATGCACAGAAAAACAAGAAATTGGGAAGAAGTTTGACAGATGCTCTAAAACTTGTTTTGCTAATAGGTAATATTATTCATAGCATTTGTCCCCATGTTATTTTATTTTTGAATTTTTATTCTAAAATGATTCTTGTTTTCTTTTTCTTCATGTCAGATATCAGTTGCAAATTCTGATTTTGAATTAGTTTTTGGCATCACTGATTCTATAGGTTCATTGATGAAGATGTTATTGTTTTAAATTTTTTTTCATGCAGGGCTGGTAGTTATGGCATTTGGTCCCAGTTATTCTTACTCTGCCATTAGATTGTTGTATGGTCAAAAATGGAGTGACGGTGAAGCTCCAAGAGCCCTGAAATACTATTGCCTTTATGTCGTAGTTTTGGCTATGAATGGTAAATGATACTCCGTAATTATGTAGTTTTCTTAGTCCTTTCAGCCCCTCACGATGAATCTTTATTGCATGTGCTATAGCTACTTGGAATTATTTATGCAGTCTCTCTTGAGATTCATTAATTTACTTTAAATACTAAATTTCTTTCTAGATATTTGGGGTCACTAGTATGTGGTGAAATGCTGGCTATCTAAAAGATGTGTAGCTGAACTGACATTTCAAATTCCTGCTATTCAAACTCATGTTTTTTCCTATTGTTTAAACAGGAACATCTGAAGCGTTTTTGCATGCAGTTGCAAATGAGAATCAACTGAAGAGGTCAAATGATTCCTTGCTTGTGTTCTCTTTGATCTACCTAGTACTGAATGTGTTACTTATACGATCAGCTGGTGCAGTTGGACTAATTCTAGCAAATTCTTTGAGTATCCTTGCACCATTAACTTGAAAGCGCTGATTCCTTTCTTATTTGATTCATTGTCAGTAGATGGTGTGCTTGTGTCATTTCTTATGCAATGGAATACATTATCCCTTCTCTAACATGCATTCAGTTGGCTGGTGGTTTTACTTATTAGGGAATTTTTTATAGCATCAGAATATCTCTTCACTATGTAGTCGTTCTAGGCACCAAGCTCAGAAAGGAAACTATTTTTCAACGCTAAAAGAGCTTTTACTACTAAGCTTGTTTATGAGAGTAAGAAGCCTTTAAGTCTTTGACAATGTCGCTATATTTAGAAGAAGCCATCTTTTGTCACTAGTTGTTTGCTTCTTTCTTATAAACTACAGCGTTGTAATTAAAGTTGTGCATTAGATTTTCTATAGTTTGATATCACTTTGGCCTGTGAAGTTTAAATGGTGATTATTGGCTCCAAAAGGTGCTAGTTCTAGAGCAATAGTACCTCTTTTGCATAATGTATGAGGTGCACTAATTCACATCTGCACGAGTGACAAACATGCAAGTAGTGAAATCCTTTCTATGTGGATTAGAGTTTGCAGCGTCCAGTGTGATGTTCTTCTTATTTTCTACATATGCTGTAGTAATGCATGCCACGGTGTGCCTGTGCCTCTAAGTCAGCATTCATGCAATAGTCTGCCTTCACCTTGACAATAAGATATGTTTTTAACTTTTTATGGTCTGTGGGTTCTTTGACTACTAGAAAGATATGATTTTTAGGATAATCTATTCAGCGCTCTTTATCAAGAATTATTTCCAGGTATACCTTAAGCTTATCCCTGTAATCTCTTTAGATTGTGATTTGTCTATGGTGTTGGTACAACATCATTGTTTTGTTAAGTTATTGGTTGGCAAAATATGATTTATTTCCAATATATTCACAGGATTCCTCATTTTCCTTCCGTAGCTGCTTGCCTTCGGGTTGGACCTTCTTGCTTTTTTCTGGAGCAGTGACAATGGTATCAGAAAAGCTATTTCTGGACCATGATGATTTTTGGAGAACATTCTGTATTCACTTCTCTGTTGGGTTTACCTGTTTCCTTGTGACGGCTTTAACCATGTACGTATATCTAGTTACATTTGAGTTTGAAAGCAGTGCTTCTTGTTGTTTGGCATACCCTCTCCATTCTAGAAATCTAGAATACACACACACACACACGGGAAAATTCCAAAAGTGGAAAAGTGAGGGTATTTTGGTTATATCAATGGGTTTGGGAAAAGAAGTCGCCTGTGGAAAAATTGATAGATGTGTGTGTGTAGGCATTAGACATATGAATATATGATGTGGCTGTTTACACTAATTATTGAATTTTTAGAAAATTAAACAACACAAAAAAAGACTGCTTATTAATCTCTATATATTAGGTAAAGGTTATTTAGAATATTGGTGCATATGACAAGTTTGATATGTATATTCATAATTATAATATATATTTTTTTCATTAGCTATCGCCGAGAGAGGAGCTTTATCAACAATATCATACGTTTCCGTGAGCACGCAGACTGAACCAGGATTTTCACTTGTGAAAGTAAGATTCAACTCTCAGATTCTGAATATATTTAAGGAAAAAGTAGATCATGTTTTGCTCATTTGCTTATACTGTTAAACCACTGAATTGCTATGGGTTTACGTCGCAAACAGGCTTGATGGTGGATTTGATGTCAGAGGCCACCTGCTATCTTTATCCCATTCAATGTTTCTGTCTAGATTATTACTGGATACTGGTAGTTATAGCTCCTAACACACTTTAGGTTTAAGTTTATTAATTCAGCAAAGTTTTCTCATTTTTCCAAGGTACATAACGAAGTTCTGTTCAATTTTGTAATTTTATATTAACTGTATCATCAATTCATCATTGATGGCAGATGTTAATTGAAGTTTAATGTAGGAAGCAGAGTATGCTTTTGTTTCTCATTCTTTATGGTGCAAATTTCTCATTTCCAACCACTAAGGATTGTTAGTCTGAAGGAGAATTGGGCTGAACTCTCGTTTGTTGATTATCTAGTTAATCTGATTATTTTGACAACACATTATGTATTTATGTGACATTGAAGTCACTTGAACATAACCATTTGCGGTTAAACAACTTATGTTAACCAGAATACCAGATATTGTGGCACAGTTTACTTTACTTTTGAAAAAGAGTCAAATACACCCTTAAACTTTTGAATTTTTGAACGTTGTAATTGGACACATTAAGGTATTAATTTAGTACATCAAGGTCTAAAAATCGGTTAGTGAACTATAATAGTAGGCAATTAATGCACTGCTGATGTTTCGATGATCTTCGGGAGAAAATCGGTGACGACGAGACCAGCAAGTCGCCAGAAAAAGGCGACCAAATTGGTCATCATTTCTGTCAATCGGAGAAAGTGACAAAACTGGTTGTTATCTATGTCGATTTGACTCACCTCTGTATCCGGCAAATTATTGTATGGACCATGGTCCACACAGCCACACAGCTGTGTGGACCAAAAATAAAAAGTACATTATTTTTGTACTATAGGTACATATAAAAATAATGTACCTTCAGTATAAAAATAATGTACTTTTTATTTTTGGTCCATGCAATAATGATTGCCATAAAGGAAGGTGGATCATAGTCCATGATATAAGTTATAAGTATATAACAATTGAAAGCGCTACATATGGGCCCAAAATAAAATTTATGTGACATAATCCATTTAGTAATAATCAATAATAAATAAGCAGTTGACTCTAGTTGGGCCTCAGATCCAAAAACGTTGAGCCCATCCGAGCTTACAGAGTCTTTAACCTAGTTTTATACCTTCACTCGCAGCTGCGTTTCTCAGCGAAAGCTTCCCCAGAGCAAGCGGCGCTGCGAACAATGGGTATCGATTTCTATCTTCTAAGCTTTGGTCGTTTGTGTTCATCTCAAATTTAAGCATGAATGTGTTTGTTAATGATTTTCGGTGAAATTCAGGAGCCTACACTTACGTTTCGGAGCTATGGAGGAAGAAACAATCAGATGTAATGAGGTTCTTGCTGAGGGTGAGGTGCTGGGAGTACCGACAGCTTCCCTCCATTGTGCGTGTCACCAGGTCTACTCGCCCCGATAAGGCTCGCCGCCTCGGCTACAAAGCCAAACAGGTACCCTCATCTCAGAGACGGTTGTGTTGTAGTGCTTTGAATTATATACCCTATTAGGGCTCGTTATGGTTTTTATGTTTGATTGTTGCCATTCTCTTTGGATTAATGTGTATTCTGTAAGAAATGCCCTCACGTGTTCTGTGCGTTTTGTTTCAGAGCCTCTTAGTTGGCATAATAATTAAGAGCTTTTTCGATGGCCATTTTATGTATTATGTGAATGTTTTTCAGTTTATATAAACAATAGTTGCTAAAGTCTATGTTGCCTTTTGTGTTCTTCATTATTTATGTTTATATTTTGTCCCTGGCTAACTTGATTGTAACATTTTAACCCTTAATTATTACATTTTTATTTAAAGTATTATGTTTTTTCTCAAAATATCACACTTTTCTTTGGGATTACATTTCCGTACCCGTCTCACAAGAGAGTCACCCTTATATTTATGCCCTTAACATATTTGTTTAACGTATGTGTTTTTGTTTGTTGTGAAACATGATTTTAATTTGCTCACTTTTTGGTCCAGGCCTATTAAAGAATTTCTCTTGTGATATTTTGTGAGTTCTTGATTGATGCAGTGCTAAGTATGTTTAGTCTGATCACTTTTTACTCCAAAGTGGATTATACTCATCTTTGACAAGTGACAACTTCCTTTTCTACGCCAAATTTGATGATGTATTGTTATTGTAGTTGTTCACTTGTTCCATTAAAGATTGTTTCTTCTGCTGCAATGCCTGGTTTTCTGGCAATAATTTGTTTTCCTCAATCTTTCTAGGGGTATGTTATCTACCGTGTACGTGTGAGACGTGGTGGAAGAAAGAGGCCTGTTCCAAAGGGTATTGTTTATGGAAAACCCACAAACCAGGGTGTTACTCAGCTGAAGTTTCAGCGGAGTAAACGCTCAGTTGCTGAGGAGCGTGCTGGCAGGAAGTTGGGTGGCCTCAGGGTTCTCAACTCTTATTGGATTAATGAGGTTTAAACAGGACCTTGTCTCTTCTATTTCTGATATTGACTTTCGTGTATAGAAATTTTTTTGCTGCCTGTGTTTCGTATGATCCATGTTATATGAATACTACTAATAGTCACTGCTGTCACCTAGGCAGCCGCCTATGCCGAGATGCCGAGGGGATTTTACCCTTAGGCCAACATTAGTCGGCCGACTAGCTGAGTCGGCCAACTCAGCCAACTTGGCTGAGTGTTTTATTTTATTTTTTTGGTGTGCAACGTGTACACTGCTTTGTTTTTCTTATTTTTATTACAAGCCCACCTAGGCGTCCCCTGGGGGACTAGCGCCTAGTGCCTAGTGCCTTCTACAATATTGCTAATAGTACACTTTACTTTCTTGTGTAGGACTCAACGTACAAGTATTATGAAGTGATCTTGGTTGATCCAGCCCATGCTGCTATCCGTAACGATCCTAGGATCAACTGGCTTTGTAATCCTGTCCACAAGCACAGAGAGCTTCGTGGACTCACCTCAGCTGGGAAGAAATACAGAGGTCTCCGCGGAAGGGGACATTTGCATCACAAAGCTCGACCTTCAAGAAGGGCCACCTGGAAGAGGAACCAGACACTGTCTCTCCGCCGCTATCGTTAATCCTGAAATCATTTTTGCCATTTCTGTTACCTGCCTGGTTTTGTTATGGGAATTATAGACTGTCTGGAAGAAAAAAAACAGTTGCAATCATTTTATCAGATGTCTTTGCTAGTTCTTCAGTGATGCTTTGATTGACTATAATCTCTGCAACATGGTAACTCCCTTGAGACTGTTTTCTAGTTAAATTTTCCAGTGATATTATTTTTATATCCTAGTACTAGTATTTTTTCTAAAAGTTTGTTTGCTGTTGGACAAAGTAACTACCTATCCTCATATGTTTCTGTTTCTACTTCTATGACTATGGGTTTTCCCTCTTTTACTATTGTAGTGTTCTTTGAATGAGTGGTGTTGGTATTTTATTATCTGTGTTGTTAAGGGTATAATATCTAATTAAAGCATACTAATTCTCAGTATTTAAAGATGGTTCACTTCATAAGGCTATTTTTTGGTGACTACAATCTAATTCATCTATAGTATTTGTTCAACATGATTATGTCAATATTATTGATTGAGTTGAGATGAACCTGCAACCTTCTGTTTGAAATGATAACAGTGTTATTAAATCACAAGATACTTGGCATCCAAGGCTTCTACCTCTTCAAGAACTCAATGCCTGCTCCAGCTCATTCTTCACCTTATGCCACAACTTGAAAATGTGTGATGAAATGGAAAGGGTCCTGGGCCATCCGCTTTTAACACAAAAAATAGGTGGTACGATCAGATCATTGAAAAAGAGGACAATGAGTTAGATGAGAAACCCGCGCAATGCAAAAAACTCGTTTTTCGCTAAAACGCATAAGATCAACAATAAAATTATTAATGTAACTATTGGTCATGGTCTGCCTTGATCAATTTTGTTGAATAAAAAAAGTCATTTTCATTTTTGGTCCTACTGTTATTAGGGCATTGCCAATTTTAGTCCTCATTAATTTTTGCCCTATTGCGGCCAATCTTATTTAGTCCTTGTTACTTTTAGTCCGTTAAAATTTTTGTCAAATAACCATCCAAAACAGGGGTATTTTGGTCTTTTCATGCTTTGATCATGTCCTTTACCCTTTGCAGTGGTTTTTCTTACACATTTCTATCAATGAAGAGGTCCGGCAATAGCCATGTGAGCCACATTACAAAGCCATGGCTTTCACCAGACCTCTTCATTGGATGAAAATGTGTAAGGAAAACCACTGCAAAGGGTTAAGGAGTTGATCAAAGCATGAAAAGACCAAAAACACCCCTGTTTTGGACAATCATTTGACGAAAATTTTAACGGTGGACTAAAAGTGACAAGGACTAAATAAGACTGGCCGAATTGTGGCAAAAATTAATGAAGTGGACTAAAATCGGTAGTGCCCCAAAGCCCTTTGTGTTAGCATAGTGGGGGGTTGAGGCCGTGTCCTCGAACTCATTTGAATGAGGCACGCCCCTGCTCTTAAAAAAAAGGCTCGCACACTCTATTCTCTTAGGGATCCGATCTCGCTAGCTACCTGATGGAATAGTGTTTTCTTGGTCAAGCTCAAGGCTTGGTTATGAAACGCTATCCCCTAAGGACTGGTATGATGTCTAACCTCGTTCACTACCCTACGGAAGAACCGACCTTTAACCAAGTCTACGACGGGCCGAAGTGAGCTATGTGCGCGCGCACAGACAGAAAAAAACAAAAAACAAAAACAAAAAAAAATTTGCATATAAGACACTACCAACAAAAAGAAATGGACAAGCAATTAAGACGAAGACAATGACAAATCTATGCAAAAGTGAATTAACAAAACTTACGGTGTGTTTGGAAAGCAGGAAAATTTTTTCTGGAAAATGTTTTTTGAAAAATGAGTAGAAAACTGTTTCATTTTTTGTGTTTGGTTGGATTCTAGAAAACTGTCTTTGTGTTTTTGGTTCATTTTCTGGAAAATGAGTATAATTGTATAATTATATATTTTAATTATTTTATTTGAAATATGAAAATATTTATAATAAAATTAAAAAAATATCATTAAGGAAAAAACAAGACAAAAACAAACAAACAAACCCCCCCCCCCCCCTCATCTGGTTTCCGGCGGAAACCAGACCAGATCTGGTTTCCGTAGTGGACCAGAGCACCGGCCGGAAACGAAAACATTGTGAGTGATGGGTGTCAGAAACCATAGGTATCATTGCTAAGTCTTCGGGGCGGAAAATGAATTCCGGAAATTTTGAGTGGAAGTAATTTTTCGCCAAAATGGGGTGATTTTCCTTGGTTAACAAAAATCATTTTCTGTTGACCGGATTTTCCATGCTTAGTCAAACACCAAATTCCGGGTTACCAAACACAACCTTAGAGTAATTCCAACCAAAAGTAGTATTTACTACATAATATCATACCAACTACAATAAGTATTTAGCAAGGTTAAAAAAATCGCTAGGCGCCCCCCAAGCGCCCGATTTTTTTAAAAAAAGTTTTATAGCTTCTAGCCTTGCACTGAGATTGCAATTTGCACGGGAGACAGCTTTCAACAGATCTGCCTCTCTTCCTTGACAACGCATCATATGTGTCTCTCTGTCTTCTCCGCCCACCAACTGCCTCTCTTCCTCCTCGCACTCTGTCCCTCCCACCGCCACTCTCACGGTGGCAGATCTTCATCCTCTTCCATCCACGTTTTTGACACATCCCTCAATCACTGGTTCCACTTCCCTCTCTCCTTCTTCCCCTTCTGCTCTCATTACCCCGCCACGACCTCCTCTACCTCTATGCCGAAAACCCTACCCCGCCACTCCACAACCACAATACCAAGACTCTCCTCGTCTGTAACCCGTTCCCAACAATGGCAGAAATTTTTCTCCAACTTGCGTCGAAGCCGCAAAGCCTACTCCTGATCTCTAACACCATTCTTGCTCTCTGCGATGGGATCTCCGTGGTTGACCTAGCAATAGACTCGTCTGGGCGAATTGGCGTGTGCTGCGATTTATTAAAAAAAAAACAGCCGCACAGTAATTACACGGTCGGCTAGGCAGTCTAGGCACCCGGCCATAGAGAAGGTCGGTTTGGCGTTCTTCGACGCGGCCGGCGCCGCTAGTGCCTAGGCGCGATTTTCACAACATTGGTATTTAGATAATATTTTTTTAAAAAGTACAAACATTGATTTTAATGTCAATTATAATGAACTTCTCTTATATAATTTTGCGTTGATATACTTTGAATTACTTATTTAAATACAAATATTGGGCATTAAATCAGTCACGCAATGCATGTGTAAAAATTAGTACAGTAGAGTAAGATTTATGAATAAATTTGATTCAATTAGAAATTACTTTTGCAGTTTTGCGTCTCATGATTGACTAGTGACCAATTTGATTAATTATGCATGATGGAGAAATTTAAAAAAAAAATTGCATCAAAAGAGCTGTTAGTTAAAAAAAAGAATCAAAATTTTTATGTTTTGTATCAATTATATTAAAATATGTAAAAATTAGTAATTCAATACCAAAATTTTGTATCACTTGATAATTATATTCTATTATAATAGTTGTTAGTGAAAAAACTAATATGAATAAGTGGTTGAGTACTTTTGCGAAAAGTATTGGTAAATGCTGCTTTGTGGGCTAATTAGCTAATTATATATTTTTTCATTCCTATAAATTTCTCTATTTATAGTAATGTTAAAAGAGAGAGTTTCATGCTTGAAAGTCTCAAGGGAACTATTTATGACTATGAGTAAATAAAAGTACTCTCAATGAGTACTGATCGATGAAGTGTACATATTTTTACAAGGTGAGTATTGTTGTTCTTAAAAGATTGGCGATAGATGTAGAGTGTATGGTTCTCAAGCATAAGCCGAAATGGTCTCTTGATTATAGCAAAATTATCAATTTGGTCCCGATTTAACGAGTGTTTAACACTAAAATAAACGGAGGGCCAAATTAGTTAAATTTTTCAAAGTCGAGGACTTAATTGGACAAGAAAAATTGTCGACATAGAGTTATGAATTTATGAACTTAGGGGCATGAAAATATGAATATGTAACAGGGTTCTAGCATAAGCATTGTGTCCATTTAGTTTTGAAGTTCTGAACATGGAAGTCTGAAAGTGTGAATCTAGCCCTCAATAAAAGATGGTTGTTGCAAAGACCAAGCAAACACAAGTGTAATAAATAACAATAATATATAGAAAAGGAAGAAGGAATGTATAGGAACTATCTAGGATTAGGTCTATGTAATGCAACTAAACCGGGAATAAGAGAAAGAGTCAATTGGATTGATAAAGGATGTCTTTTAATCGGGAGGAAGCCTTTCTTAAGGTCATGCCACACTCTTAAAGCACTTAAGCACATTCTCATGACTCATAAGTGGCTAAGAGCCATTTCATCAGACACATTTGTCTTCACATCCCATACTCTCATTTTGTCAAAGGCGAAATAAGGTCAATTAACCCCTTGAGTCTAGATTAGGTAATCACTTCCTAATTGAAATTAAATCATATTAATCTATATCATCAAAATCAAGTCTCATATCCTTACTCAACCAATTCAATGTCACATCTCCATGAACCTAATCTACATCCCTATTTCCCTCCAAAAGAGATTATTCACTCATGATCAGAATGAAAATAACAAAGAATTCAACATAAAAAAGGAAATCCATAACAAGCACAAAGTATAAGATCAAATTATTAAAAGCAAATAAGGAAAGTGCAATGAAATTAAAGTAGAGATGACTTATCTATTTAATGGTGAAAATGTAAATCCAATCTTCAATTCTTGCTTCAACAATGAAAATGAAATTGAATCTGATGGGGATATTGGTATTGGGCTTTGGCCCATTAACTAGCATTAGGTGGCGCTTACGAAGGAGGTCCAGAAGGGGGGTGCCTACGAACGCTCAACAGCCGAGGGCGGCGGGTAGTGCGAAAGCTTCCGGGCCTCCAGCGATTGAGGCACCCCGGGTGTGCCCCAACGTGCCCCGCTTGCATGGCGGGGCAGAAGCGTCGCCCATCATCGGCCGAGTGGCAACGATCGAGGATGTGGCAGGTACAACCCAAGGTATGTCAAAATGGCCAAGTCCAAAAGTGAACACTCACCAAGCCCGTGTAGGCACAACCAAAGACAAAATAGGGAAACACGAGGTCCGGAAAGGTTGGCTTCACTTCCGCTGGGAGTTGGGAGTGCCCTAGCTAGTATTGCCCATAAGGGGATTGGCATGACAGCCGGAAAGGCCCACTCGATCCCGCTACCCCACATACCACAGGATTGCGACTATCGTAGGTGAGCTCTCGGAGCTGAGATAGGGAGGGCTGCTCTAAGACCCCGCATTACCATTCCTTGGTGGGCGGAGTATGAGGCAAAACCTATTCCAAGCTGGACGCAACGAGAGAAGCAGGGGAGAAGCTATCCTAGAACTTCGGGATATGGGATTAGAATGGGCCGTGGGAATCAACGGCGAGGGAATTTCGAAAGGGGCATCCCGGCCCGCTGACGAATCCCAAGGTGAGAGCACCTATTGCACCCTGATGATGGAGTGCTCATGTAGTAAAGGTATAACCCATTCTTAAGCAAGAGTGAGCTGCCTATATAGTGGGTGGGTAAGGAAGATAGACGCCAAGGTCGCGGAAATGATCCAGAGGAAAGAATATGCTATGTAACATCGCAGTAATGCCTAAGATAATGATCATCCTGCCCTTCACTCCAAAGGATTATGAGAGAATTCCTCCCTTCTAATTTCAAACCACCAAGTATCAAGCAGTTCGATGACTCGTGTAAACCCCAGGAGCGCATCATGACCTACCAAGCCACCATGATGCTAGCTAGTTGAGAGCTCAGGAACATTTGACTCACTGCCACATCACTCGAGCCGGTCAAGTATCTTGTCTCAAATCGACCTACCTGTAATTTGTATAGTATACGTGCGGTATTTACCATATCAACATTGCTATGCCTTCCAGAACACAATATTGTGCATTCGTAATAGTTATTGTTTGTCTTAGAGTGCATATTGTTGAGCCTTCCTAAGCACAATGTTTATCCTTCTAGAACACATTGTTGTGCTTGTAGTGCACCATCAAACAAACTAAAAAACATTCAATCCATAACATTCATAAAATGATAAATATAACACCCAAAAATCATAATTAAAGAAGTCTATAATAATTTTTAGAATAAAATTAAACTCAATAAAAATTCAAATTCAAAAGTAAGAACAGAACTTCCCAAGTCCTGGATTGTTTTAGTTTTTAACTTTCATTTTATATTAATTGACAATAATGTGTGTGCAATAACTTTGTGGTCAAGTGGCATGTAGTGACTCTCGCCTCAGTGGAGGCAATATTGACTCTTTGTGCTTTAACAAGTTGAAAAAGTATAGATGAACATATACTACAATGTCCTGATAATATTAACAGTTCTTAATTATAGGAAACATAATAGGTCAACCTATTAACAACTTGAACACAATAAGAATGAACACTAACCCGTTATTTACGTGTCCGATTATAATTGCTAGGTCTACTCACAATCATTGTACGTAATATTTGCTATTAATTCTTTTCATCACTTATATAATTGCATATATAAAAATGGAATTACTTAAGATTATTAACCACTTAAGACTAATTCAGTATAAATTTTGAAGTCTAATTCTGCAATTCACCATCTTTAAATTAAAACGGGACTTGCAGCAAGACAGCAACCTTCAGTCCCCACCCGGATGGCAACAAAACGAGTTCTCCTCATCACTATATGCTGTTTAAATGCATTGTCATTTGTCTTCCACCGATTGACTTTGACGCAGTCGTCTCCACCGTACCATATCATGTCATCTCACTTTTGGAGGCCCATTTGGGTCGTTTATTATTATTATTTTTGAATATTACTGACTCTCTCTATTACAATGCAGTATCTGTTCATAACTACTTTCTCAATGCACTGAGGTTCGAACCCACCACCTCCCGTATAAAGAGAAGAGTTTGATGCCACTCAACTACAAGGTCTTGGTTGCGCCATTTATTATTAGTTTCCACAAAACGTAAAATTTTCTCGCATAGACCATCTCCAATTCAAAAAAGACGGCAAATTGGCATTTAACTAGAAATTTGACCCCGATTGGTCTCCAATGAATATGACAAAATGGCATAATTTTTGTTCATGGGTGAACAGTACTCTGCGATATTTGGCACGCAATGGCAAAATATTTTTTGATTTTTTTTTTCTCTTTTGTCCTTTTTCTTTTTTGTTAATTCCTTCTGTATAATTTTTTAGGGTTATATTTACATATTTTGTTAAATACTTAGATATAAATTTTATATTATTAAAAATAAGTTATATCATTTGAAAGATATCATCAAGACGAATAAAATAAGACTAAGAATTAATTTTACTTTTGGTCCCACGACTTTTGAGTTTTATCACTTTTGGTGCATAACTTTTTAAAAAAATTTATATATATATATATATATATATTGGAATGGAATGTGAGATACCCTCCAATTTCTTAGATATTTTTATATTTTCTTGTCTTATTATTAATTTTGAACTTTTGACATTTTAATCAATTTATCGTATTACTGTTACTTTATTTACATACCTCAATTTTAAGTCAAACACAAAAATATAACATTTTCAATAATTTAATATTTTTAGCAATTTAACATTTTTTAATTTAATTTAAGTCTGTGAACCCAATAATTTAATAGTCTGTGAACCCAACGTAGGAGAAATCATAATGGCGTAATTTACACGAGGGCCAATTTGAATAGTCGAATAGATACGTCAAATAATACATTGCCATTGACTTATTGTCAACTATAAATTATCTGACATCTTGTCATATAGTACCGATAGAAGACTTGATTATTAAAACGCGTTAAGGTATAAAAATAAGGAAAATACTACTTATACTCTTAAATTAATAAATTATACTCTTAAATTTTACTCTCATATAATGTTAATGTTGACAATTTTTTAAGCCTACATAACGGAGATAACTAATAATTTATTGTCACGTCAGGAAGTAAAAGTGAGAGAATAGAAAAATGGAGTACATGTAATACAAATCTAAAAATAATGGAAAAATTGAACTTTTACAACGTCAGTAATAAGTGGCAAATTATGTTGTTGACCCAAGTCCAAAACGCGCGTTTAGAATAACGGTGCCGTTAGTGGCACCATTTCCTTAGTCTAATAATTTTTTTTATTTTTTGTTTTGTGAATATAGAGTTCAAAAATCGAGAATATAAAATTAAAAAAATTATGAATATAGATTCAAAAATTGTGTTATATATTTGGATATAGAGTTCTATAATTGTGAATATAAAGTTATGCAGTTGAATATAGATTTTTGTAATTCTTAATATAGAGTTTTGTAATTGTGAATATAGAGTTAAAAATTTGTAAATATAGAGTTCTGCAATTGTGAATATTGAGTTCTGTAATTTTATATATTTTCTATAATTTTATCCACCTTCGAATTGAGATCTCTATGCGGTCGCCTGCGGAAGTTCAATGAGGACATGAGGTTGCAAAAACAGCAGAGGGTAGGAATATATTTGGGTGATGAGGTATGGCCAACTGGCCGCTTCCTTCTAGGTTGGATAAAAATAAACACACATGACAATTTAGTAAGTAAAAATTGGAAGTTTACCCGTTAAAAATGCTATTTGCTACTTTTTTTTGTTTATGGATGGTTTTGGATTTTTTTTTTTTTGAGTTTGTGGCTTAATTACTATTTTCTAAATAGTTCGATGGCTTATTTATACGTTTTTCCTAAACTTTATAAGTGTACTCGATTGTTTTGTTGTTGTGTTAAAATCAAATTGGTAGCTAATTGATCATGAGATGCAAATGTAATTTTCAATAATATTAAATTTATTAATAACCGAGGGAATAAATGTAAATATTCCTTTTATCCAAAAAAATTGTTTTTTTTTATAACCATAATGACTGGATAAAAAATAGAGATTGAAGAAAACCATTAGGGTATGTGTGGGAATATTAAAATATTTTTGTAAAAATAGTAATACACAAAAAAAAAAAAGAAGATCTAAGTAGGTGTAAGTATTAAGTAGTGTCGTCCTTAGGTGTTATGCCATGGACCCAGGTTTACCTAGCAAGGTAGACCTATGTTCATGTTTACAATTTCATAACTCCATGTTCACATTTTCATAACATGACGTTCACAGTTTTATAACTCTATGTTCACAATTTTATAATTACATGTTCATAATTTCATAATTCTATGTTCATATATAATTTCATAGCTCTGTTCACAATTTTATAACTCTATGTTCACAATTTCATAACTCTATATTCAACGGTAACAAAACTCTATGTTCAACCGTATAACACAAATTTTGAATTTATATAACAAAATTGTGAATCTAGAGTTCAAACATTGTGAATATTGGGTAATGTAATTTTGTATATTGAGATCTAAAATTGTGAACATAAACTGGAGTCCACCTTACATAATTTGCAGGTCGTCCTCACTCCGGGCTCACCCATGATCCATCTATGATCTATTTAATGGGTGTAGAAACAAGTTAATTAAGGTGCAGGAAGCTGAAAGTAATGGACAAGGCAGTAGGGGTAGCAATAATGCAAGCCTATGTTCAAGTGTTACTGCTGCTGCTTTCTTGTTTTGCTCTCACAAATGTGGTCGTCAACGCCGCCCAGACTTCTGAAGGTTAAATTAGTTCAGATCAACTACCTTAAAACTTAAATCTCTGATTTATTTTTGGTGAATCATATATATTATATATGTTGTGCTTGTCATCATGTATGTCAGAGTTGTTCATAAGCATAGACTGCGGATTAGAAGAAGGAAGCGGCGGGTACCAGGACGAGAAAACCAACATATTTTACCGGGCAGATGCGGGGTTCATAGAGTCAGGCGGCGGCGTTAGCGGCAGTATCGAAAAAGGCTACATCACAGACGGCACCGACAAGCATCTGTGGACAGTCAGAAGCTTCCCCAGCGGGTCTCGAAACTGCTACGACTTAATAATAAGTGGGTCTTCTTCTGAGGTGGAAGGGAAGAGGGTGCTGATTCGAGCCAGTTTCTTGTACGGGAATTACGACGGCAAGAATGAGACCCCCAGTTTCGAGCTTCATCTGGGAGTGGAATTGTGGGATCGCGTTCAATTTCAAGGGCCGTTAGATTTGGTAAGGAAAGAGATGGTGCACGTTCCGCAATCCAATATGTTGAAGGTTTGCCTTGTGAACACGGGCGATGGGACGCCATTCGTTTCGGCACTTGAGCTACGGCAGCTCGACCACGACGCCTACCCCACCAATGCATCCTATGGGACCAATGAGTCCTTGGCTTTGTTCACACGGTTAAACTATGGTGCACAGGGTAATGAACCAGTCAGGTAATTAACTCCACACTACAATAATTATCCCTTAGCCGCTTCCCCTTATATATATATTCATCCTCTGTCTTTTTTATTGTATTGAATGAATACTGATAGTCATGGTTGAAAAAATCTCTAGGCCCTACGATGTTGTTTTGAGTGAGTCAATTTCGAGATCTCCACCACTAAGACTCGAACTCATGGCCTCCCATCTGAGGGTGGCCACTACATGCCAATTGAGCACAAGGTGCTTGGCGACTTAAATTAGCTTAGTTGTTTAGTAGACAGTATTTGGGGAAGAAGTTTGAAACTTGACAAGTACAGTGTGTGGGGATTATGTTTAAAGTGTACGTGCAAGTATATATGTTGATTTGATGATATGGTTGGGTATGTAGGTATCCAGACGATGTGAGAGATCGCATATGGTACCCATCTGGTGGTGAGGATTTGATACCATTAATCCCAACACCACCACCATCAAACCCAAACCAGCCAATAGCTCCGAATAACTACCAAGTGCCCTCCAAAGTCATGGGAACAGCCCTGTCAACAAATAACACAGCCGAGGCATACTTGCAATTATCCTGGAAACCCGATGATCCCAAAACCAATTATTACGTGTACTTGCATTTCGCGGAGTTAACCAGGCTACAACCCAACCAAACCCGAGCCTTCAACATTTCAAAGAACAATGAGCTCTGGTATGACCAGCCGGTGTCCCCGGTTTATTGGAGCATCACCACTATATTAACGCAGAATCCTGGGAGTGATGTAGAATGGAAATTTAAGCTGGTCAAGACTGAAGATTCCACTCTCCCACCGCTCATCAATGCCGTCGAAATCTATGCTGTCAAAAGGTTTTTGAAATCACAGACTGGCCAAAGCGATGGTAAGTTTTACGTGAGACCGTCTTATCATTCTTGTGTGAGACTAATGGGATCAAGATTAAATGTAATATTAATTAGAAAAAAAAAAGTGTTTGTTACTTATAAAGAAAAAATGTAATACTTTTACTTCAAAAGGTAAAAAGTATTACATTTTTCCTTATAACACTTTATTCTTAGTTAGTATTATATATATTTTTTTAGTATAAATATTATATTTTCATATTGACCCGACACGATTCTCGATCTCACTGATAAGCATATATGTGTGATCTTGAATTCTTAGATTTCAGCCTTTAATTGATTAAATCACTTTCACTATCTTAATTTCGAATACATATTTTAGACTTTTACACCATATTTGATTCACGAAATAGGTCTGTAATGAAATGGCATTCCATCTTGGAAATCAAACCTATTTCATTGTTCGTTAATGTTTTTTGTTTACGTGAATATTACTCTCGGGAATATTGAGTTGTTCCCTTAAAAGGGGAATCGGCATTCCAAGGTCCCCATAATATTAGGTTACTCATGAATTCTCAAGATTTTTAATAACCAAATTGGCCTTTGAATACTCTGATCTAATTATCTGACCATCTCAAATTTTAAACACTCAGTCCAAGCTATGGTGAATATGAAGTCAACTTATAAATTGAAGCGAGAAAATTGGGTAGGAGATCCTTGTCTGCCTCAACAATACTCATGGGAAGGGCTTCAATGCTCTTATAATCATAATGATCCTCCCATCATCACACACTTGTAAGCTTCATCATTTTCCTAAATTTACCGTTTCCACACTTTTTTTTTTTTTTTTTTTTTTTTTTAAATACTACTAATTCTATTACAATGCAGTATCTGTTCATAACTACTTTCTCAACCTATTGAAGCATAAGAGAGTCAGAATTGCCTCCACTGAGGCTCGAACCCACCACCTCCCGTATAAATTTACCGTTTCCACACTTAATCCGCTATTACAATTTTTATCCAATTGATTTAGTTTTTGAGAAAATTTAAAATTTTTTAAAAATTTATTCCTTGAAAAAAAAAAAAATCTTATGATGGACTCTGGTCCACAATATAATAATTGCCGTTATGTATGGGTTGGTACGAACTGGGTCGCACATAAATAGTACTCCGTATGTAACAAGGCACGCTACTACTGTAGTGGTTGGGTCAATCTAGGTCAACACATTAGTGACTCTTAATTTTGTCTGTAACTTTACATGTTAAGTATTGAATAATATATTATTGGTCTAATTTGAGAGTATGGATGAAGTTAAACCAAATTTTTTGAAAGTATATAAAAATTAAAGTGTGCATATATTTTATAGATCTGTATATATTGAACTGACACAGTGATAAATGCATACATTGTTTTCATTTGATCAATTATATTAGGAATCTCTCCGGAAGTGGATTGGCCGGCAACATTTCTCTTAGCATATTCAATCTTACATCCTTAGAGTACTTGTAAGTACATCTTAATTTTTTTAAAATACAATTAACTCTATTAGTTTGTAGTATCTGTTCATCATACTTTCTCAACTATTGCCTCCATATATATATATATATATATATATATAATGACTGCAGTAGACACTAACCGCTAGTCGGGCGTTAGACTAGTTAACGACCTATAAAAACAAAAAAAAAATAGTTCAAGTGTGTGGGTGCATGTTATATTACATAATATATACTACTTCTCTTATTTATATAAATAAATAAATTTAAATATATATAAATATAAAAAAAAATTAACAAGGCCAGCTCGCCCGAATTAACTCGGCTAACTCTGCTGAGTTGGATGAGTTAACTTGGTCGAATTCGGCCAAGTCGACTGCCAACTCGACCGAGTCGGCCAAGTTAGGTGCTAGACAGCCGCCTAGGGAGTAATTCGCCTCGACCTAGGGACACCAAGCGCCTAGGTGGCCAATTTTTGCAACAGTATATATATATATATATATATATATATATATATATATAGAGAGAGAGAGAGAGAGAGAGAGAGAGAGAGAATAATGCTTCATCAATCAGTCGGTGATCAATGACTCTAAATTAATGGAATAACACAATGGCAGTTTTATAATTATTATAAATTTTGAATCTTCATTGAGCAAAGCTTTAGAGTGCCTCCAATAATATATGTTACAGTGCAACTAATAACTTAAGTGCCCTTTTACAAATCTTGAGTGCATTGTTACATATTATTGGATTAGAGTGCAACCAATGTTATGTTAAACGAAATGATCTTTTTTTGTTCCTCGGTTGAAAAGAGATGTCTTGAGCAATCGGAGAAGCACTTTGATAAACAGAGTGCATATTTACAAATCTTGAATATAATGTTGCATATTATCGGATGTACTCTGAAACTTTTTTTTGATACATGTTCAAAGTGTTCAATAATTATGAAATTGCTATCACGATTTTTTCCTTAATTTTAAGTTATTGATCAATCCATATCTATAGCTAACGTTAATCCAATTCTTTACAGGTTTCTTGTTTTCATAGTTCAATGTGTAATTATATGCTATTAATTATAATCTTTTTTTTTTTTTTTTACAGGGATTTATCCAATAATAGCTTAACTGGAGAATTACCTAGTTTTCAATTGCAATCTTTGAAAGTCTTGTAAGTGGCTAATTTCTTTACACTAGGACCGAGGCCTACTAAATTGTACTCCGTAGTTAGTATTGTTGATTTACTGCAGTGATTATACTGTGGACCATGGCCCACAATGCATTGTGGATCATGAGTCATGGTTGATACTGCAGTAGTGTTGAACCGATACTGCAGTTGTGTTGAAATGAAACTGCAGTTGCGCGGAACAGATGGCGTTTCACCTGTCTAAAATTGCAGTTGTGTTGAACTGATACTGCAGTTGCGTTGAACGGATGAACGACCTCTATTCCACGCAACTACAGTTTCCTTTCAACACAACTGCAGTATCAGTTATGACCATGGGACCATGGTCCACAATATAATTTGCGGATTTACTGAGCTTAAGAGAATAATTTTATAATATTATGGTTAAAAAAATGCATCCTTAAATGATAAAATAATATGAATTAAGTTATTGCATTATAGGTATCACCACTTTTAATTTAGGGTCACACTTGTGTGAGACCGTCTCACGGATCCTTATTCGTGAGACGGGTCGGGTCGGATCGGATCAAAGCACCATGCAAATGTCATACTTATATGTGCAAATCTCATACTTATATGCTCAAATATAACACTAATCAAAAATACAATTTTTGTTACTTATAAGAGAAAAAGTAATATATTTTTCATAATAAGTAATGTTGACAAGTGCCTCTCACTTATAAAGGCAAATATAATACTTTTGAGGAAAAATGTAATACTTTTAAATCGAAATGTAAAAGTATTGTATTTTCCCTTAAAAGTATTACATTTACCCTAATAAGTAACAAAAATTTTATTCCTGATTAGTATTACATTTGAGCATATAAGTATGACATTTGTGCATATAAGTGTAACATTTGCATCTTGACCCGACCCGTCTCAGGGTGAGACGGTCTCACACAAGTTTTTGCCTTTAATTTAATCCTAAACTATAAGCAAAGTGGTCATTTTAGTCTCTATTATACTTCTTATTTATTGCCAAGCACCTTTTGATCAGATGACATATAGTCCCTGTTTGGTAAATAATTAGCCTATTAGTCAATTTTGGCTTATTTGACGACTATTAGTTGGTAAATTATAAGTTTTTTGTAACTCCAAAATGCTAAAATTCAAAAGGCTACTCAAATAAGCCTTTTCAATTAGCTTTTTGAGAAAAGAAATTATACCAAACAACTATCAGCTAACATCTAATTTATCAAACAACTTTCTACAATCAGCCAATGCTATCAACAAATCATACCTTCTAACCCAAACATCCAATACAATCAGCTAACAGCCATTTACCAAACAGGGCCATAGTAATTGTCCTTTATGGGAGGTCATGATATTAAGCTTTAGCTGGGGCAATAATTTATTTTTATCAATGTAATGAAGGGCAACTGTTAATAATCTGAGAATAATTTGGGAAAAAAGACGACATTGATTGATTTTTTTGTTAAAGTGGGGTAGTAGTGTGCTTTCCTATTTTTTAAAGTGTGAAAGCATGCTTATTCTTGGCCAAATTTATTTCCTATTTTCTTGCATCATTACTGTTGCAATTTGGAGCCACGATTTCTTCATCATCAATCGAGTGTTCGTCTGTGAAAAGCGATCAATATTTTTTTTCCACTTGTTTTTTTGAGTATAATATTGCCTATATTTAGATGTTGGTGTGTATGTACACATGTCTGGGTACTACGGTTGTGCATTCGAGTGCGATGATTGTGTAACCCAGTGTTGTGAGTTGTGCATCGTAAGCTGGTGAGACGTGCATTACTGCACTTAGTGCGGTGCATCGTAGGCTGGTGAGACGTGCATTACTGCACTTAGTGCGGTGCATCGTAGGCTGGTGAGACGTGCATTACTGCACTTAGTGCGGTGCATCGTAGGACATTGGGGTATTCATAGTAGGACTTTTTTGGCTGGGTTAAAATGCACAACCAAAGAGGTATCGTTGCACAACATTCGGTATAATATTTTAAAAGGATTTGTTTATTTAATCGGTGTAATTTGTTCGTTTTAATCACACACGCGGGCATCATTCTGATTTAATGATTTATGTTAGTCCTTATGTTTTCACATTAAGGATGGTTCTCTGGAGAGCGCGACTATATATATATATATATTCAATGTTTAACGTATAATTGTATGTTATTTATTATGATTTTGTTTTTACAGGGATTTATCGAATAATAGCTTGACTGGGCCAGTACCTAGTTTTCTAAGTCAATTGCCATCTTTAAAAGTCTTGTAAGTAGCTACTTCCTTTAAGTAGTGGTAAATGTAGCTGTTAAATATTTTAAAGAGTAATGGTATATACTACTCTTTTTAAAATTGTCCTCCTAATTTTCTCTCCTAGCTAGCGTAGCATTATCATATTTTGTTATTTAGCATTTGGTTACAAATAAGTGAAGTTAACCATTTTATAAAGATTCAATGTATATAAACCACGTCACGAGGAAAAATTTAGTAGAGAAAAATAGCATGCATATCATTATTTTATTTTAAATAAGCAGTATATATATATATATATATATATATATATATATATATATATATATATATATAAAACAGATGAAAGATAAATATTATTACCCCAATGCCTTATAGTTTATTATACATCCTAATTTAATGAGATAAACCTTATTACATATTTGAATTACTTTTTAATATCATCTGTAGGAATTTGATTGGGAATCGATTCTCGGGTCCAATTCCAGAAGAACTTATTGAAAGATCCAAAAAAGGATTGGCACTAAGGTTTGTTTTGATGAAGTTATTGTTGTCTAATAATATCTCAAGTTACTTTTACTTGTGTATAACATCATAGATACACACTATAAAATCAATAGTTTAACTAATTAATTACCACAAAATTGAAAATGATTAGAATTGAAGGTTATGAAGCTACTTGTCAACCAAACAACTGTGATGAGAAAACGACATCGTCGAAGAAATTTGTTGTTCCAATGGTTGCATTAGTTATTATAACTTTCATCCTCTTGATTGGCTTGCTTCTCCTCTGCCGACGAAAAAGGAAGAGAAATCAAGGTAATTATAACCAAATTCAATTAGTATATTGTGCACAATAATTTATTATTGTTGATACATACACCCTTGAGGCCTTAATATATTCAATACTCATAAATGGTACGTAGTACAGACTCGATATTACAATAATATTTTTTTTTTAGTATTACTGTCTCTGTTACAATGTAGTATACTTTCTCAACCTACTGAAAGCACAAAGAGTCAACAGTCGCCCCACGATATTACAATAATATTTTTTTTAGTACTACTGTCTCTGTTACAATGTAGTATACTTTCTCAACCTACTGAAAGCACAAAGAGTCAACAGTCGCCTCCACTGAGGCTCGAACGCACTCCCATCACTACTTTCTCAACCTACTGAAAGCACAAAGAGTCAACAGTCGCCTCCACTGAGGCTCGAACCCACTTAGACCACATGGTCTTTGGCATATTACAATAATATTTAGTTTGAATATTTATAAGGTATTTTTGGATATTGTGTATTGTAAGACAATCTGTGAAAGTTTTTCCCTTTCCTCCAAAAATGGAAGGGAAAAATTTAGCCAAAATCCCCTTTCTACTCATGCCATCTATCAATTTTTCTGTTTATCTTGTTTCAATTTCTTGATTTGTTACATTTGCATCATTAAAATTTATGTACACTTTATTACTAACACAGTTGAAAATAATTTATATTATTGGGTTTCTTACGTACTGTGACTTTTCAATCAATAAGAACACAGTATATTTTATTTTTCATTTAGCAAATAAATGTTTTCATAATGTTGTTTGTCAAAATACATCATTATATCTTCCTATGCATTTATTTGTATCTTGTAATAACTATATATTATTTGAATACTAACACTTATTTATTTTTTCTAATATTTTGATTTAGAAAAAATAGTGCACTTGGGTGCAATATCTGATAGGAAAGATGGATTTAATTTGGAGTCAAAAAATAGAAGTTTTACATATTCAGAAATTCTGAAAATCACCCGAAACTTTGAAAGGGTTCTTGGAAAAGGTGGTTTTGGAACTGTGTATTATGGTTGTTTAGGGGACATTCAAGTGGCTGTTAAGGTGCTATCTCAATCATCAGTCCAAGGTTACCATGAGTTTCAAACTGAGGTAAATTTTTTTTAATTGTACTACTTTTTACATTTTTAGTTTTCACTTTTCCTTTCAAAATGTTTAACAACATTAGATACTACACTTCAAATACAGGCTGAGCTTCTAACAAGAGTCCATCATCGGGACTTAACTTCACTAGTTGGATATTGTTACGAGGATGAAAACACAGCTCTTGTTTATGAGTTTATGGCTAATGGAAACCTAAGAGATGTGTTGTCAGGTACAAAGATACATATAATTTTAACTCAAAATTATGGTAATTTAGTCAAATATACCTTATGCGTTTTAACACACTTTTATGCATTATTTTTAAATTAAAAAAAAATCAATTTGATCACGTACTAAGAACATCATATCTTTTGTATATATGTTCTTTAATGCAGAGAAAAGTGGTCATGTTTTGAGCTGGGTAGAAAGACTTCAGATTGCAACGGATGCTGCACAAGGTCAAGTCCCTTGACCATATATGTACATTTTGTAGTGTCCACTTTTATTTCTTTATTCTTATTGCAATTGTTGTTATTGTAATATTAATTTGATATTTGTATTTCTGTAATCTTCATCAGGGTTGGATTATTTGCATAATGGATGTAAACCACCAATAATTCATAGAGACGTCAAGACTACCAACATTCTCCTAAATGAGAAACTACAAGCAAAACTAGCAGATTTTGGGTTATCGAGGATTTTTACCATCGAAGATGCATCCTATGTTTCCACTAGGGTTGTTGGTACTCCAGGATACCTTGATCCAGAGTAAGTTCTGCAATTTAATCGTTTGAAGTGATATGTAAATATCAAAATACATACAAGCATGGTTGCAGTAGGGGCTAGTTGGGCGGTAGACTAGCGCTTAGCGCCTAAGCGGCCTAAGCAGTACCTAGGCGGTTCTAGGCGACGAACTATAAAAACAAAAAATTAATTCATGTGCGTGGGTGTATCTCATATATTATATTATATTATATATATATATATATATATATATATATATATATATATATATATATATATATATATATATTTCTTACTTCTCTTACTTATATAAATAAATAAATTTAAATATATAAATATAATAATAAAATTAACAAGACCGACTCGTTTGAGTTAACTCGGCTAACTCTGTTGAGTTGGACGAGTTAACTCGGCCAATTAAATTCGGCCTAGTCGGCCGGCCACCTAGGCGTCAACGCCTAGGGAGCAATTCGCCTCGGTCTAGGAGCGCCTAGTGCCTAGGCGGGGATTTTTGCAATAGTGCATACAAGTCAACAATCAAAATTTGTGATCATTTAGTGATGAAAATTTTTTTCTTTTCTTTTTTAGGTACTATGAATCTCGCAGGTTGACAGAGAAGAGTGATGTTTATAGTTTTGGAATCGTTATCCTGGAGTTGATCTCCGGAAGGCCGTCAATCATAATGAATGACGTGAAACCACACATTATACAATGGGCTAACTTCTTCTTAGAAACCGGAGACATTAGGAAAATCATTGATCCTAGATTGAAGGAAGAGTTTGAGGTGAATTGTGTGTGGAAAGCATTAGAGCTTGCAATGGCTTGTACTTCTCCTATTTCAATCAAAAGACCAAACATGGGCTACGTTGTTACAGAATTGAAGGAATGTTTGACTGCTGAGAAAGCGAGAAGAGAAGGAAATGAAGAAGCATTTTATTCTGAAGAAGTTTTAGAAGTTATGCCCATTGCTCGAGACAATAATAGCATTATTGGTCCAAGATAGGAAAAGAAATGCAAGGGCGGTGAATGTTTTACTCTATATAGATAAATTTGTTATTTTGATCTTTGTCTTTTTAGACATGAGATTTCACTGTTTCTCAAATACGATTGGATTATTTAGTTTGTTTTTAATTTTTAAATGATGTGAAATAAAATCAACACACAATTTCTTGACTCAGTTCGATGCAACCATCATCTACGTTGGGGGACCACCAACTATATATGAATCAAACTCATTATATCAAGCAATGTTTAAATAGACGATAAGAGAAACGATATCACTTGTATGTGATACATCTCATATTGTACAGTACGTACTCACTTTGTAAACACCATAGATAGATTGATGAAGCTTGAAGATCTTCACAACAACTGTCGGACTTTCTAATTCACCCACCGCTACACCACAACAAACTAGGAATACGGTCCAAGATGTGATAAAATCACCAATGTGCTTCTCTCATTTAGATCAATGTTCGTTGAAAATGATTCATCTTGAGAGAGAATTCAAAGTATTTTTTCTTGTGAAATTAGGAGAGAAAGAATGTTAATTATACTAGTATTTTCGCCCGTGCGTTGCACGGAATGGATTTGTTATAATATTTAAAGAATATTTGGATCAATATACAATTATATATATTATAACATCGAATATTATATAGCGCAATTGATGAAATT